>JAPDNY010000008.1:138221281-138821281 GCA_029375565.1 Gekko gecko | reverse complement strand
ATAAATCTTATACTATTGCATTGTTTCCCTAATTTTATAATCCAGTTTCATTGCATTGCATTGCAGACCATATATATTATACTACTCTTATTGCATTGTTTTTAACGGTGTGATTCTCCTTGAGTCTGAGAAAGGTAGACTATAGAAGTAAGTAGTAAATAAATTTATTGTAGAAAATAAATCTTCTCTTTAGAGGAGTTGTCTGTGTATGATGGGTTTTGAGGGGAATGGAGGTCCATGTATGTGGCTGCGGTAGAGGAACCAGTCTCTGGGGACATGCAGAATATTTTTCAGCAAGAGGTTCTTCCACTCCCATGTGAGGTGACCCTTCTGAACCAAGCCAAGGGTCCAAACACATATATTTTTTAATAAAAAAAAAAACTGCACACCTAGCATCCTAAGAACATTTCTACTTATAACCTCCCTTTAGAAAGAACAAAAGAAAGCTGGCATTGACAAGGAAATAATTTGGTGTTAATAACATATAGGTGTAGACATGCAGTCTGTCAAGGCATGGTTTTTTTGAAAAGGTTAGATGTTTATTATAAAAGTCAAATCATAAATGTGTATGGCAATTTTTTAAAAAGGTGGAAAAGAGACAATTCATAAAATGGCAAAGATATAAGAATAGAAAAATACAAGCATTGCTACACTGTTTGGAGCCAGATACCAAACAGGTTCAGGGTTCAGACCTGATTTTTAGATTATCCTTTTCTCTTGGATCAGTAGTGTGGCTTCTCCAACTTGGAGAAAAATCAGGATGTCAACTTTGCTGGTTGGCTTCTTAGAGAGGTCCAAACATTTCCATTGTAAAAAGCAACTGACAACTAACTCCCTGTAACTAACAAAAATGCCAGATTTATGAGGTTTAGGTGGATTGAAATCTTGCAGGTTGGACTGGAGTTTCTCTTTAGCCAATTTGTTTACTGAATTTATACCCTACCTTTCTCCCCAGTGAGGACCCAAAGTGGCTTACATCATTCTTCCTCCTCCATTTTATTCTTACAACACCTCTGTGAGGTTGGGTAGGCAAGATTGTGTGAATGGCCCAAGATCATCCAGAAAGCTTCCAGGGCAGAGGGAGGGGATTCGATCCTAGGTCTCCCAGTTCCAAGTCCAACACTCTAGCCACTACATCACACTGTGTCTAGGACAGCTGATCAATGGATTAAGGTACTTGAAGGTAATTAAAATCCAAACCTGTGTAAATCAGAGCACCACCACATTGAAGGTTGATGGGTTGCCAACCTCCAGATGGAGCCCAGAGATCTCCTAGAAGAACGGCTGATCTCCAGATGGCAGAAATCTGATCCCCTGGATAAAATGGCTGCTTTGGAGGGTGGACTCTATGGCATTATACCCAGCTGAGGTCCCAACCCTCCCCAGACCCCCAGTTGCCCCAGGTTCTACCCCCAAATCTCCAGGAACTTCCCAACCTAGATTTGGCAACCCTAGATAGGTCAGTGTCACCTGTCAAGGCCAGAAGAGGGAACTTTTGAAAATTAAAAGAAACTCTTAAATGGGAAGGACTTTTAGATTTGTAGCTGAGAGCATCAGACATGAAAGAATGTACCTTGTTCCTCATATCAGTAAACAGACTTCTGACAACCAAGAGATGAAATAGATACTTTGGCAATTGTTGTTCCATTGCACAGTCAAGTCTGACTCTTCGTCACCCCACGGACCACATCACGCCAGGCCCTCCTGTCTTCTGCTGTCCTCTGGAGTTTGCTCAATTTCATGTCTGTTACATCGGTCTAACCATCTCATCCTTTGCCATTCCCTTCTTCTGTTACCTTCAATCTTTCCAGCATCAGGTTCTTCTCCAGTGAGTGCTCCCTTCTCATTTGGTGGCCAAAGTATTTGAGCTTCAGTATCTGGCCTTCCAGGGAACAGTCAGGGTTGATTTCCTTTACAACTGACTGATTTGATCTCCTTGCAGTCCAAGGGACTCTCAAGAGTCTTCTCCAGAAGTAATAAAAAATGGAACAAACAAAAATCCACAGCTAAAGTTCACTGTTTGTGACTGTATTCTCCTTTTCTTATGATTTCTTTAAGGCATGTGGGCTTATATATGCAATGACACTTTCGTTGGCTGCCCTGAGCAGGACAGGAAAATGTAGATGAATAGGTAGATGGTAAAGCTTAGTCCTGGAACACATGCTATAACAAATGTGTAGCATGCATTCTCTTTCCATTCTCCTAACCACCTCAGAGTGTACTGACCACATCTACCGTTGTAATGTCTGATTGTGGAACATTTCTGTTTCGGTCATTGCATTGTGTTGTTTGAAGGCAAGGCCACGCTTCTCTTTGAACCAGGCCCGTAGCTACAGTGGGGCATCTCGGGGCTAGGCCACCACCCCCTATAGATGGAAAGCCTGAGCACCAGCTTGTGACATCACAGTAATGGCGTCGAGGGTAGTCCTAAGATTACCTGTGTGGTTTTGAGTATCTGTGGGGCTAACCGGAGGTTTACTGATTAGCCTGCCCAACAGTTTCTGTTCTTCAGTTCTCTAGCAAGTATGCCTTTTCGCTGTTGTGTTCCGAAATGTAAAGGGAATTACAAAGGGGGACAGAAAGTAAATGTTTTCAAGTTTCCATCTGATGCTCCTCTGAAGGAGAAGTGGATTTCATCCATCCATCGTGATAAATTCACTCCATCGCAATCATCAAGGGTGAGTAAATTTTTATCATGTTAATGTGCAGCATATCAACTATTTTCTATAACTAGGAATGATGGGCCTTTAGTGGTGTGGCTCTGGGGAGGCCTACTGGCTCCAGGGAAGCCTGTATGGGAGTAGTCATCAGGGCCTACATTTCCCAGGTTCTCTCTGGACCCTGTGATTGGGTCAAACTTTTATGTATAGCTTATGTGCAGTGCAAATAATTTCGGAAATTATGCTCTGAACTTCATAAACTGTGAAGTACCTTCTGAAGAACACAATTCACGCATGAGACTGCCCATAGTTCATTTTGTAAAATTTTGGACAGGGAGAGCAGACGCAAGTTTTCATTGAGTAGCTTCATTCTTAAGACTTTGTATGCAATTGTGGATTTCATTTTCCTGTCTCACAACACATTGAATTTTTACATGCTCCTTTTTGGTTGTTTACATTTCCTGTGTCTAAGACTGTTGTAAGATACATTGCAGAATGACTCAAATTTACTCATATGGACTGGTTTTGACTTACAGGTATGTATTCTTCACTTCCAAACCAGTGATGTCCTATGGCAGACAGAAGTTTTTGATGAAAAGACAGGCCAAAAGCTTGTTGCCCCTCTCAAAATACCAAGACTTAAGACTGGTGCTGTACCTTCTGTGTTCCCCAACCGCCCGTCTTATTTATCAAGAGAAGCTACTTGTCATGAGGCACCAGCGGACAAGAGGTCTCGACTGGAGTGTTCTCATTTATTGGGAGCAATATCTGACAGTTTAGCATCCAAAGTACATTACAACAACACATACTGCTTCAAAACATTCGGTGAGCTTTTACTGCGTCTCAAGAATGTTAGTGTGCAAAAGCCATGGACATTTGTTAATCTGAGCCCTGAATGTGTAGGTTTTATTAAAATCAATGTAAGTCCTGCTCCAGTTATCGCATTATCAGTAATAATAGATACTACTTTAAATGTCAGTATATTTAAGGGTAAAGTTGAAATTAAAAGGATAGGTTCTGAATGTTTTCCAAAAGTTATCATGAATGTGAATGCCATTACAACTCTCCTATCTGACTGTGAGAAAATGGAATTGGGATCCTCAGATGAATCTGTGGAAGAACACAAATGTACTGTGAAAGAAAGTTTGAAAACTTTGCAAAATGTAGTGAAGGAAAATGACAAAGATATTATGGGGTTCTTGCTGCAGCAAACTGAACTCCTAAATGTCTCTAAATCTAGTCATACGTTTGCTACTTCCGTGTTGGTTGTCTGTTGGTTGTTATTTTCAATATCAGCCCATGCGTATAGATTTTTACGTAGCAGTGGTTTAATGAAGTTGCCCCATCCGTCAACATTGCATCGGATATGTAGTAAGTTTGAACTGGATCCAAAGCGTGAACTCTTAGGTGGGAAGCATTTCCTGTCTTATGCTAGGCACAAATTTTCTCACTTGAGCAGAGATGACATTGATGTGATTTTGATGCTGGGTGAAATTAATTTGCGCACATACTTAGACTACAAAGGAGGTAACATTCTTGGAGTATCTTTCAATTCTGAACAGGCAGCAAACTCTGCATTTGCTTTTATGCTCCAGAGTGTCAAGTCTAAATTTAGAGATATTGTGCATATTCTACCTGTTAAGAGAATTTCTGCCACCTCATTGCACAGTATCCTGGTTTCCATAATTAAAGGGCTGGAGTGCATTGGTTACAAGGTATTCTGTATTGCATCAGACAATAATTCAATTATCAGAAGTGCCATGTCATTGTTTTCTGATGACAAACAGCTCAGAATAGTTTATAAGCACCCAGTGTCATCAGAACGCCCTTTATTTTACATCATAGATCCTGTTCATATTATTAAATCTGTGCGAAATAATTGGCTCAATCAGAAGAACAGGACAAAAGATATGTTTTACCCCGCATTTCCAGGCAGTGGTGAAACTAAAGAGATGATTGCATCTTTTTCAACATTAATAAAGATGTATGAAATTGATAGCACTTCTCTTGCTAGGTTTGCCTATCCACTTACATTGAAGGCTTTGTGCCCAACAAACTTAGAAAGGCAGAGTGTAAAACTTGCATTGCAGGTTTTCAACTCACCCGTGGCAGAAGGTTTACAAGTCGCCAGTGAAAACTTTGACCTGCCCAATGCACATGGCACAGCTGAATACATCCGCATCATGGTTAAATGGTTTGACATAATGAATGTTAAATCCAAATATAAAGGTCTGCATAAGCTGAATCCCTACATGGAGCCAATGGTTTCTGGTGATATTAAGATTAATTTCTTGCTGCGATTTCTTGACTGGCTAGACTCTTGGGAATCGATGAAACTTTCCAGTGGTTGTTTGACAAAGGAGACATTACTTGCTTTACGGCACACTAGTTATGTAGTTGTTGAAATAGCTCGCTACTGTAAGGATGAATTAGGGATGGAATATCTTTTGACAGGAAAACTGCAAACTGATGCTCTTGAGGAAAGGTTTTCTAAATATAGACAGTTAGCTGGTTCCCAATATCATATATCTGTGACACAGCTGTATGAAACAGAAAAGAAGATTCGTATTCAGAGTGTGGGTCCGTTGATGCTACATTCAGGTAGACATGGGCAAATAATGGTAGGCCCATTGGAATCCAATTTTGAAGAGGCGGAATGTACATCAGATTTCAGTGAACCAGTTGATGTATGTCAAAATGATTTACATCTTTTAGGGAACATACTACCCTCCCTTACCTACATAGCTGGCTACTGTGCACATGCAGCTTTAAGGCGACTTCATTGTGATACATGTAAAGTAGAACTTGTTATGGAGAGAGAGTTGCCAATAAACACTCATTTTCTTTTGATTAGTAGGTTAGATAGAGGTGGTTTGAAATATCCAACACAAGGTGTTATCAATGTGGTTTCCTATACATATGTAGTAGTAAGCAAATTGTTGACAACGTTTGAGGCAGCCTTTCTGAAGCCTCAAGCCAACCAGAGGGCTATAGCATGTCTAAAGTCTCTGGAACCATTAGATGAAAGTGAATGTACTCTCTTTGATGGCGTTTGTGACAATGGCCACTCTGGTATTGTGTATACCAGGATGATAACGTTTATAGCAGTAAATACATTCCTGAACAACTATTGTAAAAAGAAAATGGGCAAAGAATGTCACAGACATCACAGAGGAAACTGAAAACTTTGCAGAAGTGATGTAGCCCTGACTTGCTAGCAAGGCCCCTTGACTTTCCATCTAGCCTAGGGTGTCATGGCCTTCTCCCCCAGATTAAATTGATTAGCCAGTGCCCCCTGAGAAATTTAAATGCCCCCTGACTTTAAAAATCCTGGCTACCGGCCGGCTTTGAACACTGGCATTATGCTTTATTCGTTCTTCCCTGACATTTGTGTGACTTGGAGCATTAGTGATTATTCTGGCTGGACAGAGCTGTTAGTCACTCCGTTTAGCAGCTGTACTTTATTGCCATGTATTGAAAGGAGTATTTGGTTGTGAGCTTAACAAAACAGGTACAGAAGGGTCAAGAATTATGCAGTGTGGATCTAGAGGCTCTTAGTTAACCAGAAGCTAATTCATCTATCCAAAATGTTTCCAAAGATTAGTTGTAGATTTTCTGGGCTGTATGGCCGTGATCATATGCAAAAGAATTTCCTTGGGAAAGTTTCCCCATTAGCATGTCACAGCCTGGGGAACTCCTACAAGATAATGACTTAGCACAGCCCTGTAGCTAGGGATTTTGGGGGAGGGAGCCTGGGGGGCGTCCACCAGCTAATGAAATCAAAGGCTCCAGGGCAAAGGGGGATCTAGAGCCTTCCTCTGAGGCGAGCCAGAATCCCAGTGTTAATAGACACTAAGGCTCCTCAGAGGTAAGCCTCCTCAGAGGTATAGGAAAGCTGCCATGTTAAAAAAGAGAGAGAGAGAGCGGGGATCAAGTTTCCTCCCTCATTTCTTCCCTGAGCCGATGCTCTTTTCTGGAGCCTGGTGCAGAAAATCCAACCGGAGGAGCGAACTGCAGCAGCAGCTGCAATCCGACCAATGTGTGTGTGACTCAGTTCAACCACCGGTTGCTGCTGGGTCCTAAAGAGACTCAGCTCATCACAGATGAGCTCAGACAGGGAGATGCCGGTTCATATTTGTGAGGCGATCGATTAGGGAGTGAGGGGGACTGGAGGGAGGGGGAGCTGAGGATCAGGGATGGGCCTGCAAAACTAGTGGGGGAGCAGGCCACGGGCCCCATGGGCCCCACGGGCCCCACAATAGCTATGGGCCTGCTCAGCAGTACCCCACCTTCCTGAGTACATATAAATTACCTGCCTACCATTTTTCTTCTCACCTTGACACAGAGAGTACTCCATCTTTCTGTGTTATACTTCTGAAGATGCCAGTCACAGCTGCTGGCAAAATGTCAGATCCTACAATGTCAAGACCACAGCCATACAGCCTGGAAAATCTACAACAACTAATGAACTCTGGCTGTGAAAACCTTCAACAACATATTGTTTCCAAAGATGATAGGAATCACATGTAGAAAATGTTTATATATGGACCAGGCCTACTAGAGCAGGGGTCCCCAGCATCATGCTTGTGGGTGCTATGGTGCCCCCAACCCCTTTTATGGCACCCGCCAAGTGTGTTTTGAAAGTGGTCAGGGCTAGGTGGGGCTTTTGTCTTGGCAAAATTAATGAATTAAGTAAATAAAAGACCAATTAAAGAATTTCAGCAGAAATACAAAGCATATTATTCATATTATGGTAATGGCATGTAATTAATTTTATTTAAATAACTTATTTTTGTTAATATGAGTTTCTGTAGAAAGTGGGCTAATTGTATTTTTTTTCTATCACAGAGAGGTTGGGGGAGTAATTTAATGTAATTATTATTTGGGGCTACTGTGGATATAATAGATATTCTTGCTTTAAAATCTGATATGCTTTTCAGTGTTTTTCTCTTACCATCCCCCCCACAGGTAGCAGTAGTTGCCAGCTTCATGCTCCCTGACCCTGAACGTCCACCAGTGGTAACTACCAGCCACCGGCCTAGAGTGAAGATGAATGCCACTGACTGTCCAGATGCAAAAGCAACATATACATTCAAAATACAGCTCATTTGAAATGTGCAAATGTATCACAGTTTTTAAATGATGGGTGACCAGCTCAACGCAAACAAAGAGGATAAGTTGCAGGGAATGTAGTGTCACTAACAGTTTCTCAGCACATGCCTGCAGAGTTCCAAAGTGAAACTTGCAGGAACAGGATTAGATGCAGATTGGACATGATGCTGAACAGAGGGCAGCAGTCCCAAATGGCCGGCACGTGTCTGCTTCCCTTCTAGCAACACTTACTCATGCTACGATTTCACATGCCTGTGCTCACTTCAACTGCACGTGCAATGAAATGTTGAAACATCAGAGACACCTCGCAATACATATCCTTCTGAGGACTGAGTTTATATCATGCCCCCTCACAAATTGATCACACTGTGACCAGAGCTCTGATAAGACTGTTGGACTCTATAATCATATCCTATTACCTCTGAATCATTTTATTACCCAATCTACAAACAAAATATGCAGTTGTTCAAAAATAGCCCTTGTTATCATTGATAGGTGTTATCAAAATGTACCCTGACCCATTATTAGCAATTTGATTCTATGTTTTCATCAGTGGGGAAGCAATTACTGCTTGTGAGGTCAAGTATCTTCCCCTTTATTAAAAAAAGACATGCTGTGTTTGCACTGAAAAGGGAAAATACAAGATACAATACAACAATGATCTACAACAGGGGTACACCCTTCAAGTCTCTCAGGGCTACTTTGACATTTTTACTAGTTCACAGGATGTGAATCACTAGGTTAATAGGGGGGAAATTGCATGGTTTTTTTTCCTTCCCTCTCTGAACCCCTTTTTGTATTAAATTCTTTCTGCTTTCCTTACTCCATCCCATAGCATTAATCTCCCTTTGCCCTCTTGATCTGAGCCAAAATCTACATTACTGGAAGGGATGTGCACCCATGCATTTTCAGTCTGAAAATATACACCCAAAATACTGTATTGGTATTTTGGGGGACATATTTTGGTCAACCAAAATAGTTCACGGGAATCCAGAAAAATTCTGGAAATATTCAGGAGTATTTGGAGGCCACCATTTTAAGGCTCCCAGGATGGTTTTTCTCCCATTTCTCCGGGTTCCCTGGCAACAAGAGGAAGGCGGCTGTCCAAGGCAGTACAACCAGATGTTAGAGGTAACTGTCAGCCCAGTCAGGATTCTCACATCCCCCATGAGGACCAACTACACATTCTGGTTTCTAATGAGTTGGGTCCTGGTTCCCACCCAGGTCCAACTTGGGTTCCCCACAGCCATGGGGAATGGCTTTTTTAAAAAATAAAGAAGAGCCCAAATGGGCTCAGAACACTGTTGCAGGGAAGGAAGGGGTCCTGCCTTCCCCCTCTGAGCCATTTTCCTGTGCCAGAACAGTGCTGGGGGGGGGGGAGTTATCTCACCATTTCTGAGCAAGGACAAAAAGGGATAAAAGCTGATCAGCTCCATTTTGGAGCAAGATTTTGGGAGTGTGTTGGTGCTTGCTGATGCCGCTCAGGTCTGCTTTGGATTCCTACTGCCGGCCTGGGAAGACCTTCTTGTTCTCTGTCTACTGGATATCTTCAGGACTGATGGAATTTGTATTTCTAAATATTAGTTTAAGTCTCTCTCTCTCTCTTTCTTTCTCTCTCTCTCTTTCTCTCTCTCTCTCTCTCCCTCCTGTGTTGTGTGTGTTTTGACTGCAGGTTTGTACTGTGAGGGTGTGTCAGGCTTTTTTTTAATGGAACTTCTTTCCAAATAGTTTACATTGATTTTAGTTTATTGTTTCATGGAATTTGGGATTGTTCCTGTTGGATTTTCAGAAATTAGCTGTTGCAGCTGGTTCAGAAGAAAAATTTCAATCGTGTTTTAATAACATTTAACTGTAGGTGAGGATTTAGGTATTTCAGAATAAAAACACTCAAGTTTGACTTGGCTGGATTTACTGGTTTGATGTTGGTTCTGTTTGCCTTGGGAGACTTTTGGCCACTGGTTGCTCTTATGTGTTCGACTATTAGCATTGTTGATTTTTTCCCACAGAAGAAAATGAAGTTAAGTAGGACGGCAGGGGCACCTTGGTCAGAGGCCTATATAATTAGACCCCTTGGTCCAATTTACTTGAAGCTCTGGAGATCTTCCACAGAGAGGCTACACTAGCTCTCCTGCAATTTTGCTGTCATTTGGTTTTTAAAAAACCCACTCCAGCACCTGCCCCCCATTTCCTCCATAGGGAATAATGGAACTCAAATAATTCCAGAATCCTGGAAGAAAACCAAGCCTGAATCCTGAAACAGTGTTGGGGGACCCAAATATTTCCAAATACTAGTATTTATGCCCTTCCCAAAATCCAAATCTGAAAAATACCAGGTCTTGTTTCAGTCCATATCTCTAACTTCAAGTTGTCAGATAGAGGTCAGTTCTCCAGATGTTTTCTTTAATGCTAAAAAGCTCAGGAGTTGGTTCTGGCAAGGGCCCTGGAAGGGATGCCATCAGGACTCACCCCAACCCCAGGCAAAGGTTACTTCAGGACCCACTGTCATCACCCAGATCCAGCCCAAACATTATCTGAAAACAAACCGTGTTACTTGCCTGACTGCATGGGCCTCTGGGATAACTTAGACCCCTGAAATTTTGTTCCCCAAGTCAACCCCTCTTCACAGCCCTGCCACTGGGCTAAGAAGTACAGCCTCCATGTCCAGTGCTACTTCACTAACAGAAATCAAGTGCATGACTTTTTTCCTATCATAGCTAATAGCCAGGGCTTTTTTTCTGGGGGAACACAGTGAAATGGCGTTCCGGAACCTCTTTAACAAAATTATTTTCAAAATGTTTTAAAGTTCATGAGTTTTCAGTATACAGACTGAAAACTTCATTTTCCTCTTGAGAGTTCCAGCACCCCCCCCCCCAAAAAAAAGCCTTGCTAATAGCAGCTTGAGGGACGTGTATGTGCAATTCTGTCAGGGAAATGGTATAAGGATAAAAGGGTGGTATGGTGGTAGAAAGTGCCGCCAAGTCACAGCTGACTTATGGCAACCCCATAGGGTTTTCAAGGCAAGAGACTTTCAGAGGTGGTTTGCTAGTGCCTGCCTCTGTGCCACGATCCTGGTATTCCTTGGACGTCTCCCATCTAAATATTAGCCAGGACCAATCCTGCTTAGCTTCTGAGATCTGATGAGGTCAGGCTAGCCTGAACTATCCAAATCAGGGTGCAGCATCCCTATTCACATGTAACAGTGAATGCACATCAATCCTGCATGTATATGTGCACATCTATTTATAAGAAAGATCCAATACATGTTCACTTTGCAACTGAAACCAGGGACCAGCTATGCATGCATTGAATGAAACATCAATTACTTGACATATGTATTTCATTAAAGATCAAGTTTACAGTAAGCAAGGTTTATTTATTTATTTAACTTGTATCCTATCCTATCCCATGAATGGGCTCTGAGCGGCTCACAACATAATAAAAACAATAAAAACCAAGATATAAAAACAGTTAAACATTATACATGCACTCACTGTAGCTTGTAAACAGGCCCCTATCTCAATGATACATTCCCAGTCCAAATCAACGTCCCTCTGGCTATTTTTCTGTGTTACAGAAAACATCTGGAGATCTAACCATTGATTTTTTTAGTGATGTGCATTTTGGTCCATGGTTGCTGTTCTGTATTTCTGCATTTTCAAGTATAGGTCTTTGGGATGTGCTGTTTTCTATAAGCAGGAAAAAAAATTACAGCACGTGAATTATTTTTAGGGGGAAATTAAGATATAGAAAAATGGACAAGATGGTAGAGAAACACCACTGAGGATATTTCTATATAAATATTAAGAATTTTGATATTGGGTTTTAATTGTTTAAAAAAATATTAAGAAAGCAAGAGAAGCACTG
Organism: Gekko gecko; assembly: GCA_029375565.1. Taxonomy (NCBI): domain Eukaryota; kingdom Metazoa; phylum Chordata; class Lepidosauria; order Squamata; family Gekkonidae; genus Gekko; species Gekko gecko. Next base: position 138,809,645 of record JAPDNY010000008.1, on the reverse strand, counting down.
AAAAAACAATCTGAATGGCATAAGAATAAAAAAAGAATAAACATAAGAATAACCAAATTTTTTTAATCAACAAATGAAAAGTGTATATATATAACATAGTTCTGTATCATTAAAGTTTGTGGTTTAAAGTAATTTTTTTTTAAGGATGTTTAGTTAAAAAAAATTCAAAAGTGGGAGAAAGAAACAAAAATGAAAACACTGAGTGTAGATGCCAATCTAATCAAAGAAAAAGGATGTGACACATCTGACTGCAATTAATGGGTTTGTGAGTACAGCGTTCAGTTGTGGAAGAGTCCCACCAGGCTCAGTAGAGCGCCCTTTCCTCTGTTCCTTTGCTCATGCGAGTGCTCAAGTGTGTACAGGGAGTGCAAATGATTTATGCAGGGAAGACAAGAGCTTTTTTCATTTCTGACATCCCTGTTCAACCCTCAGTCTGGCCATTGTGCCAGTTATTCAGGCTGTTACATTCTTTTTAAATGTTTCAAAAGTTTGATTTTTAAAAAAACAAAACAAAAGACATTCATGGAGAAATTTATGCCCCAAGTTTCTTTCCAGTGGGGACCCAGAGCAGCTTACAACACTCTTCTCCCTTCCTCCATTTTATCTTCACATCAACAACCTCTGTGAGGAAGGTTAGGCTGAATGGGAGTGACTGACCCAAGGTCATCCAGTGAATGTTGTGTTAGAGCTGAGATTGGAACCTGGGTCTCCTAGTCTGACACTCTAAGCACTATAGCACACTGGCTCTGTATATACGTCCACAACCCAGACACATTTAAGTTCTTTTAAGTCTTTTGATTTCAGTGGATAGATTTAAGCGTGTTCATTTGTGCTCGGGGAATTAAATTGTACTAAAAACTGTGATTTAGCACAATTAAGCAAATAAAAATTGAAAGGCAAATAAAGTTATAACAGGCTAGCCCAATCTCATCAGATCTCAGAAGATAAGCAGGGTCCGTCCTAGTTAGTATTTGGATGGGAAACCACCAAGGAAGTCCAAAGTCATGATCCAGAGGCAGGCGATGACAAACCACCTCCCAATGTCTCTTTCCTTGAAAACTCTATGGGGTCACCATAAGTCAGCTGTGACTTGAGAGAGAAAAAAAGAGGATGCAAGAAAAAAGCCTGGGGTGAAATACAGAAAAGGTGAATAGTCCACCTTTAGTTGATATCATATGCACAGCATGGGCATCCATGGGCCAAATCCTGCTTTCTGGTTTAGAAGAAGCTTTATGATTTGGGTCCTTGGTTTAAGGACTGAACATAGAACTTCTAGCCTGCGTACCGTACCAGGAGACAACGTCCCCTTCCTGATAGCAAAGTTACTCTGATATAGCTCAATTACTCTTGAAGCACACTGGAGGCCATTGAAGTAGTTTATTCAGTTTAGAAAGAAGTTTTACCCTGCTGTTCTTGGCTGGTAACCAGTGAGGGGGAGGGGGAGTGACATTGCACTGAAGGTATGACATCACTTCTGGGCAAATACCCATCACGGACATCACTGCAAGGCTCTGGGATTCACCCCAGACTCTATGGTTAGTTTGAAACAAACCCTAGAGTACTGTATCAATGAGGTGATGCCACTTCCAGGTATTTACTGAGGTGATGACACACCATTAGTATGAGGAGAATTTTCCTGTCCATTTCCCCCCTACTGCCCTGCTCATTGGTGACAGGAAAAGTTTGTGGATATGGGGAGACCTGAAAAGCCTGGCTATTCTCCCCCACAGGGACACAAGGTATCTTACAAAACAGAACCCAATTTAAATAGAGAAGCAAAAAAAATTAGATTTTAATAAAAAGAAAGAAAGAAAGAAAGAAAGAAAGAAAGAAAGAAAGAAAGAAAGAAAGAAAGAAAGAAAGAAAGAAAGAAAGAAAGAAAGAAAGAAAGAAAGAAAGAAAGAAAGAATATAATGCCCAATATCCTGGGCTCGTCCTGGATCTGATGGCCTTGCTTATTCAAGGCCAAAAGTAACAAGGCAAGACCCTTCAAACCTTGTGACTCTGGCGAAATACCTGCAACAAAAAGAGAAACAGAAGTTCAACCTAGATTTTATGCAGCTGGCAGAGATGTTCCCCAAATACCCACCCCTTCTAGAACAACTTCTGGACATGCCCAGGATGAAAGACCTGCAATGGGAAAGGAACAGAAACAAAGGAATGAAAACACCTGCAAGTCTCTAGGGTCCAGTACTTGCCTAATGAGATGTTGTGGCTGCATTACAACCTCAAGTAGGTTGCCATTTGCCTGCTTATAACAGGCAAAGCCCGACTGGCACTTCCTGCTTCCCACCCTGTGCTCAATAGACCAGTGAGGGGAAATGCAGAGACAGCATTACACAATGTTACAATGTCGCATCCAGCTGGAACCTGGAAGTAATGTTCACATAATGTGGCAAAGCTCTACGAATTTTCCCAATTTTTATGTTTTTAACTGTAGAGATTGGGGAGATCTAGAGTGTCTCCACGTCACAGTGACATAACTTCCTTATTCCAAGCCAGAAGTGATGTCATGGCATCATGTGATGCAGTTTTGAAATCTCTACCCCACTCCATCGCAAATGCTCCTACCACAACCCGGAGCTGGTCTGGCAATGCTATCCTGATGATCTTTGGGCTTGTAATGCTCCTTGTTGTTGCTCTTCCTACTATCTCCATCACCTCATCAAAGTCATTGAAAAAGGTGAGACAAGGAGGGTCTGATCCATTCCAGGTAGCCTTGGAGACCCCGAGGGCTCACTAATGGTAGCCACTATTTCAACAAGCCCTTTAAGAACTGTAGATTTGCTCAGAACATAGTCATAAAATGCCTGATCGTATGGATATGCAAGCCCCAGAAGAAAGATGTGCATTCACCAGTTTAAAATAGAAGACAGAACAGGTTTGTTGTTGTTTTTCAAGTTCCTTTAAAAGATTTATATTCTGCCTTTCAATAGAATGATATCTAGGGATTCACATTCATCTGTAGGGAAATACTTTGACTGCCCTGATATGAAGTCATAATTTCAGGTTTCTTTCATCCCAGCCGTTTCCTGGGAGATGGTTATGTTTCCAGCCAAATAAATGATTACGAGCAAGAATTAAGTAATGGGAACAGATGAACTACAAAGCAACAAAAGGCCCTGACAGGAAATGCATGATAAATGTAGCAGAGGATAGGACTCACAATAATGAGTTTAAATTAAGGGCGGGAAAGTACCATCTGGATAGCAGGGAAAACTTTTTTTACAGTAACAGTTGTTCAACAGTGGAATCACCTACCTGGTGGTGAGCTCCCCCTCAATGACAGTCTTTAAGCAGTGGCTGGACAAACACTTAAGAACATAAGAACATAAGAGAAGCCAATGTTGAATCAGGCCAATGGCCCATCTAGTCCAACACTCTTGTCACACAGCGGCCAAAATATACCAGGTGCCATCAGGAGGTCCAGCAGTGGGGCCAGGACACTAGAAGCCCTCCCACTGCTGCCCCCTCCAGCACCAAGAATAGAGTGCATCACCTGCCCCAGACTGAGAGTTCCCACCTATACCCTGTGGCTAATAGCCACTGATGGACTTCTGCTCCATATGTTTATCTAATTCCCTCTTGAAACTGTCCATGCTTGTAGCTGCCACCACCTCCTGTGGCAATGAATTCCATGTGTTAATCACTCTTTGGGTGAAGAAGTACTTCCTTTTATCTGTTCTAATCCGACTGCTCAGCAATTTCATGGAGTGCCCACAAGTTCTTGTATTGTGAGAAAGGGAGAAAAGTACTTTTCTCAACCTGCTCAATCCCATTCCTAATCTTATAAACCTCAATCATGTCACCCCTCAGCCGTCGCTTCTCCAAGCTAAAGAGCCCCAAGCATTTTAACCTTTCTTCATAGGGAAGGTGTTCCAACCCTTTTATCAGTCTAGTTGCCCTTCTCTGCACTTTTTCTGCACTTGTCATATTGTGTATTGTAAACTGATAAGTTATTCCGGTCACACAGTCATTATGCAGAGAACCCTCATTTGTTGGTGTTCCAATTAGGTGGAGTCTGTCTCTGGGTGGAGCCTTGAGTTCTCCCGGAATTACAGCTGTCAGGGAGTTGGCTGATCCTGCGTTGAGCAGAGAGTTGGACAGGATCACTTGCATGGCCCCTTCCAGCTCTGTGATTCTAAAATGAGAAAGAAAAATGTCCATAGACAAAGAATTCTCTAAACATATCAGGGGTATATAAACAGCTATGCTGAGGCATAATTTGCCCATTATACCTACAGAAGATTCAACGTAACAAAAGTGAAACATAGCCAGAATCAAGTAAGCCAGCTTATATTGTACACAGTACACAAGAAAGGATAAAGCCAATTGTTCAGTTGAGCAATCCTTTTCGGGGAACAGATCTGTGTAAGGTAAGGGGAATGGACATCACAAATGAAATGATTCAGACTGGGGTTCTTATCACTTGTGCTGGGCTCTGGTGAATGCTAAAAAGGACAAGGAAAGGGGAGTTATTTATCTCAGCCATACTTGCAAAACTTTTAGATCCTAATTGGATCTAATCCTAAACAGGCCTAATTGGAATTAAGTCCCATATAATGTGTGGGATTTACTTCCAGGAAAGCGGTCTTAGGACAGCAGCCTTTGTATAAAAGATCAGCTCTTTCTCCCCCCTCCTCTGCCCCATCTTCAGGTGTGTACCATTGTTCTTGTGGGATTCTAAAAATAAAAATGTATCAAAACACTTCTGCTTCATTTAAAAAAAATGTATTCATTCTTAATTTTCCCCGTTTGCAGGAGATATTGGAATTCCTATGAAATTCTGGCTCTCCATTCATTTATACATTTATCCAGACCTACTTCCACAAATGTTTAAAAAGTAATTAAAAGAAATAGCTCATAATAGTTTTGATTTAAATTGTAAACGAGAGGACATTTTAGCAGCAAAGGGGCCTGCCCCAAAGCTAATTGAGTATTTCGAGCTGGATAAATCGGTCAGTCATTCAATAACCTTCAACAGGATCCTTCAAAGATTAGTTACCCATCAAATTAGATTGTGCTGAATTAGAGAGCAAAAAGTAGGAAAGCTGTACTCAATCTCGGAAGCATTCTGAATCATGAATGTTGTCAATAAAATGTTTTCAAAGAAAGGAACACCTTTTGTCTACAAAGAGAATTCACAATCTCCATGTGATAAGATGCACCATCTACAGATAGCCTTGTTGAAGCACTGTACATTGATATTGTAAACTGATAGGTTATTCCAGTCATGCTGTCATTATGCAGAGAATCTTTGTTCCTTGGGGTTCCAGTTGAACTGGATAAACATATGGAGCAGAGGTCCATCAGTGGCTATTAGCCACTAGGTATAGACAGGAACTCTCAGTCTGGGGCAAGTGATTGATACTCTGTATTCTTTGTGCTGGGGGGGCAACAGTAGGAGGGCTTCTAGTGTCCTGGTGCCACTGCTGGAACTCCTGATGGCACCTGGTATTTTTGGCCACTGTGTGACAGAAATTTGGACTGGATGGACCATTGGCCTGATCCAACATTGGCTTCTCTTATGTTCTTATGTTTAGTTAGGCAGAGCCTGTCTCTGGGTAGAGCCTGGAGATCTCCCAGAATTACAACTGCTCTTCAGAACCGACTTGTTCCCTGTAGGAAATGACAGCTTATTTTCTTGGGGGGGGGCAGCAGATTCTACATCATTAGAAGAAGAGGAGGAGATTGGATTTATACCCTGCCCTTCACTTGGAGTCTCAGAGCAGTTTACAAACTCCTTTTCCTTCCCCTCCCCACAACAGACACCCTGTGAGCAGTGTTCCCTCTAAGGTGAGCTGTGTGAGCTAGTTCACAGTTTTTTAGCCTCCGGCTCACACATTTTTGTCTTAGCTCAGGAAGGATGGCTACAGAGCAAACTAATTTATGCAGTATCCAAATCGCTCGCTGAAAACTCACAAAGTAGAACTTTTGCTCACAAGACTCCACAGCTTAGAGGGAGCATTGCCTGTGAGGTAGGTGGGGCTGAGAGAGCTCTTTCAAGAACAGCTCTGACAGAACTATGGCTTGCCCAAGGTCATCCAGCAGCTTCAAGTGGAGGGGTGGGGAATCAAACCCGGTTCTCCCAGATTAGAGTCCGCACACTTAACCACTACACCAAACTGGCTCCCTGCTGAGTTCCCTCCCCTTTTCACACTCCACCCTCCGCAGTCACCTTCCTCTAATCTCCAGGAATTTCCCAAGCTGGAATTGGCAACCCCAGGTCCAGCTGCTGTCAGTGAAGCCATCAGAGTGAGGACAGGAAGCAGCCATACATCTCTCAACCAGGTCTCAATCTTGCCTTGTTGACTCCCACCCAGATATTTAAATTATATTGTCATTGTTATGCGTATGCTTCATTTGGTCCCCAGCCCAACCACAAAAACAGATACCAGCCTTAATAAGCTAAGGCTTTATGAATTACTTTAAAGTCAAACCACAACAGGTACATTTGCTTACCCTCTTGGTGCAGGCACCCTAAGAAACTACCCAGTGCTTGCACAAAGCCACCCTAGCTCCAAGTCCATAATGCTAACATAGCCACTCTTCCTTTGTCCTTGCCTGCACATTTAAAACTGTCCTATAACATGGTGCCAATCAAGGACATTCCGTATGCTGGTCAGCATGATGGTTAAAGGGTGCTGAGAGAACCCCTTCCCCAAGCCCTTGCTTCAGACAACCTGAAGTGTCCTTCTCCATGGTCTAAGAGACCTCAGGGTGCTTGCCAATCTAATTAAACTAAACTCGCCACCTTAATTAGAGAGCCTTACCAGTCCTGTTTAATTCTATACTCCTTCCAATCATACAGAATGAAGCAGACGAAAATTGAAGACAGGCCCCACAAATTCTTGCTAAACTCAGAAGTGACCAGCTAGGCTTCCCTCTGTATCTCCATCTGGGTGGAAGGGAGGAGAGAGTCCCTTTCTTCTACCACCCACGTGAGCCTTTTGCTCTGCTGAGGCTTGATTGGGGGCAAGGGGCCAACTCTCTCCCAGGCTAACAGCAGTGATGCCATTCAGGGGAGCCCCAATGCATGGATGCCTCAGCCCTGGGGGAACCCTAAACAACCCTGGAGGAGATGCAGCAGCAGGTGGAGTTTTTCTTGCTACTGTTCCTACTGCAGGGATTCTAGCTGATTTGCGTACCACATGTTAAATAGTGGGTTTAACGTGGAAGAGGCAGAGTGATTTCAGCAAGCACCAGTTTATTGCATCTCAACAGGAATGCTTTACATGGGGGCAACTGCCCTAACTATATACACCTAAGCCACTCCCAGCCCCCAGGCAACTGGTGAATTCAAATGGCCTCCAGGCTCCAGATTGGCTGGCTGCCCTCAGGGGCCAATCCACAGGCAGGTTCCAGGATCCTGTTGGGCTTCAAGCCCCAACTAGGTGGCCTGCCCAGACAAGTCCGGGCATGCCTCCTTATGCTGGCTGCTAGCACCCGCAGCAGTTAAGCCTGAGTGGAAGATTGCACATGTCCAGACATAACACCACACTTGCCATGGCCAAAAAGAAAAGAAAAAAACCCTAAATGGTTTAATAAGGGTGTAGTTGCTACATCTGCTTTACCGGAGAGTGGTACAAGCCCTAGGATGGGGTTCATTGTATGCCTGGTGTGGAGTGGGACTGATCAGTTTTGTTGCCTGGAAGGCTTTGGGCGTTCACAGTGTGGACTGAGACAATGGAAACCCTGGATTCTTTGGTGTGTTAGTGCTGACCTAGACTGGTGGTTATTCTCCTTCCTTCACAGACTTGTGTACAATCATATTTCATGACAATGTGAATTTTGTGTACTTGACTGTGGCTTTATTTATTTACCTAATGTATTTCTATACTGCTTTTTCTAAAAAAAGCGTACAGTGGTTTCCAAATGTAAAACTGCATATACGATACAGAATTCAAGTATCATCTAATGCTGAAAAAGAAGTGACCAGGTACTCCCATACAGCACTTAAAGGGGACAATGTTTGAGCACTCCTGCTGAATAAACAGCAGGCAGAAGGGAGTGTGCTGGTTTTAAATAGCCTGCCCAGGTACTTCCTGACTGGCTGGGTAGCATCAGGCTATGTTGCTTAACCAATCATCTGGTGTTCCCCTTTTTTCAAAGTGGGATGGCACCAAAATACCTGGCTACCAGCAAAGGCAGAAACTGATCTTGCTGGGAGTCACTCTGGAAGCTAAGTAAGGCTGAAAAATGGGACACACACAAGTAACCGTTATCTTGTCACAGTGTTACCCCACAGCAGAACATGGAGGAAACCAAGTGGGTACGAGAGTATTTTTCATGCATTTTGTTTTCACTTTCCAGCAGTTTTGTATGTGATGAGTGTGCATGGAAAATATTGCTGTGTCGCATTTCACAACTCCTCAGAATTTTTGAGTAGTGAGAATGAAATCTCTGGCCTTCATTTGGTATGTGGAAAATCCTTTATCCTCTTTACTAATCATGGAATGCCGAATGCTCTCTAGAGAAGGTAGATGAATTAGATTTATTTACTGTATGCTATTCTCTTTCTTAAATTACATTTAATGTGTTTTCAGCTTGAAATGCAATACTCCTTTAGACAATAAGCCTTTGCAAAACATATTTGTTCAGAAACTATATAGCTCTTCCTCTCCGCTTCTGTGTGTCTCTATTTGGCAACTGGTGAAGGACGGGGGGGAAGACAGAAGGTAATATTTGCAGTATTTGAGAAGGGAAATACATTGTAATAAAAGGGGCTGCACCATAGATCTCTACAGGTCATTTCCTAATAATCCCTAACACAGAGTTTGCCCTTTTCAGTACACTGCTGCAGTACACTGCTGCAGTACACTGAGCTCACACTTTCATTGAGCTATCCATTATGACCCTAAGATCTTTTCCCCTCTCAGTCTCAGCAAGTTCAGACCATTGGCCTGTACTTTTACTTTTATTTTTTTTATATAAGAATTTTATTGATTTTGCAGTACTACTAGATATGGGGAAAGGTTACTAAATCCCTATCTCTAAATTCTATGGGAAGAGAGAAAGGAAAACTAATACAATACAAACTACAGGAATGGGGAAGAGAAACTAGAACCCTAATTCTAAGTCAACTAATGGTTATAGGGAAGGGAAGACTAACAGGTGACACGATCTGGTTACAAAGTCATATACCCTTGTCATCTAGTGATACAGAGCTGTTATTGCTTGCAAAAAATTAACAAAAAATAATAAAAGAGTTGCATTAACTATCTAGTCAACAAAAAATGAAACAATTATCTTAGTTTTAGGGTCTTTTCTTCTTGCATTTCTTTTTTCCTCAGGGTTTGGGAGCGGCTGCCCCTTTCTCTGATTCTGATGTATCTGAAGAACTATAAAGTTTAGAACTGTCGCTTGATGAATCCTGTGAGTAGGATTCTTCTTCTTCCTCCTCTTCCATTTTAGATTTCTTATCCTTGGTGCGTTGCTTGGGGTTAAGGTATTGGTCTACAAACTTTTTTGCCTTAGGAACAGTGTCAATATTGATTTTTTTATATTTAAAACTCTTTATATTTAAAACTTGGTCCTTCAGGAAATAACCATCTGTAAGGAACTCCTTCCTTCTGAAGAGAGAAAGTTCCCTGTAAAGTCCCCTCCATTTTCTGATTTCAAAGGGGAATTCCTTCAAGATTTTTATCTCTTCATTCTTGATTTTTAAGGGTTTCCCCTGTGTAGATTTCAGCACCAGATCTCTGGTAGACCGTCTCATGAATTTTAAACATATTTCTCCCAGGAGTTTGGTTTGTTTTGTTTTAAATAAAGTCTGGATAAGTTCTGTAAACCCAGTCCATCTCCTTCATTAACTCTTCCTGTTTGTAATCCATTATTGGAGCCAAAGTCTCTGCTAAGAGAGCCTTTAAATCCTCATTCTTTTCTTCTGGGATCTCTTGGAAACATAGAATGTACATGGATCTTTCCAGCTGGAGCTGTGTAAGCTGTGTTTTATTGGAGGATCTCTTTTTCTCTGATTCATCCGCTTTTTTAATTAATACTCTCAGTCTGTTTTTCCATCTTTTTTAATGTCTTTCAGTTGCTGAAGTCCTTTTATCCATTTGAGCCATTTGCTTTTGCAAATTATCCATTTTAGTGCTGAGGCTAGTCATCTGTTCCATTAGGGGGCGCAATGCATTCGCCAACAGTGTAGACATATCTGCTGTTACTTCCTGGTTGGGGGAGGGAGTCGTTGGTTGGCTATTTCCAGTTGATGTTTTTTTCTCCAGACCCGCTTTCCACCCTCTCCCAGCCATAATATCAACAAGAAGTAAGTTTCCCAAAACAAAGTAAAAGTTAACTGAATTTAATCTGCTTCATGTTATTATGCAGTTTTCAATTTCACTGATATTCTGATGCATTTAGCTTAATTCAAAGTTTTTAATTCCCATTTTGAAACTGCCTTGCTTTAAAGGGAGGGGGGGTGGATTCTTGAGTATCCTCCCTCCCCCACCATTGGCCTGTACTTGAAGCTGGGATTTTTTTGTCCCAATGGGCATTACCTTACGCTTACCAACTTTGAACCTCATTTGCCGCATTGTCGCCCACTCACCCAGTTTGTGGAGGTCCTCTTGGATCTCTTCGCCATTTGCCTTGGTTTTCACCATCCTGAATAATTTGGTGTCATCTGCAAACTTGGCCACTACACTACTCAGCCCAATTTCCAGACCATTTATGCATAAATTAAAGAGCACCGGCCACAATACCAATCCCTATGGGACCCCCTGCTTCCTTCCATTGTGAGAACTGTCCATCAATTCCTATTCTTTGCTTCCTGTCATTTAACCAGTTTTTAATTCCTAGAGCTGCTCTATGTCACTTCCGAGTTTTCCCCAGAAGTGACACAATGCATCTGATGTTGCCAACTCCACGTCCCCACCCCAAATGCTCCCACTAGTTGCCAGGCATGGTGACCCTACTCAACCCAGCCACCGGCATGACTTGCAATTGCTATGCTCTGGCTCCCAAACACTGACTTTTTGACTATCCTGACTGCCTGTGTCAAGTTGTGTTGTGCTTGATCGGGAATCAAATAGTTGGCAAGCAGAAATTCTGATTTTTGTTGATATGGCTAATGGTTGTGTTCCTTTAAGAAGGCATTAAGAAAACTACTCCACTTTCATAAATGAGTCAAGGAGGTATCTGGAGCAGGATATCTTCCATACCTTTGCACTACAGTTACAGTGTCTTAAGTTAACAGGGTGTAATTCTATCAACTGGGTGGCTCTAGCCAGTGGCTGAAAACATAAACACATGCCCTCATTTCTCAATGCTGTAGGATTTCCCACTTCTTTTTAAAAAGAGGGGAATAGGTCATGGTGGCTTAACCCTTTCTCTATCTACCTCGTCTCCAATCCTATCAAAATTGGGCAAAGTAAATTTACTCTTTAGATTTTTTTAAAAAATCATGTGGAAAATACATATATTTGAACTGTTTTGGGGCACAAGTGAGTTTGATGTAGTGATGTAGTTCAGAGCCGGTGTGGTGGTTAAGACCGACGGATTCTAATCTGGAGAACTGGGTTTGATTTCCCATTCCTCCAAATAATGCCTCGCAGAACTCTCTCAGCCCCACCTACCTCAGAAGGTGCCTATTGTAGGGAGAGGAAGGAAAGATCATTGTAAGCTGCTTGGAGATTCTTTAGGGCAGAGAAAATCAGGGTATAAAAACCAACTCTTCTTCTTCTTAATAGACTGCTGTATGGTGTTGTTGTTGGTTTTTTTTGGGGGGACCCTCAGTAATGTATATTCTGATGTAAAGGTATCATTTCAGTCTGCAATTAAATGCATACCCTCTGGTTTCCACTGCATTTCAGTGCTTGCTAGTATTAAAGGTATAAACATAGTTGAATCCTCAGGGACAGCAAAAACCTTTTCAAATTCTTCTTCTGACATGACTGCAATCCAAATATATTCCCCCTCCAGTTTCAGTATTGTAATATATCAAGAGGGTTTGGTGTAAGGTAGCAAGAGGGTTGCGACTGCCTGTGCCTGGCCATGTGATCCAACGGACCTACAGACCTTTGGTCCTAGAACAATAGACACCGTGGATCCTAGACACGGACCAATGGGAGTGCCAGGATCCTGCAGGGAGCCTATAGTTTCCGAGGCCATGTAAAAAGAACCTATCACGGGTGTTGGGGGTGTATGCTAGTATGATTATAAGCTGGGTGTGGACCGGCTATTCTTATCTTCATTCAGATGTAACTAAATAAACTTGAGCTGATTTCACTATTCTGAGTCTCCAACCTCAGTACTTTTCACTGGTGACGAGGATAGGATCCCGATGAGCGAGCCCAACTCTGACAAAGAACTGAGCACTGCACCACACACCAACCACCAAGATGCTGCGTCCTGCACCTCTGACTCTGGGTCCAGCACCACACCGCGCACCAAGTCTCTGGTCATCGTGCCCCACACCACTCCAGACAGCACCCAACTGTGTGCTTCTGTCAGAGTCATCATGGCTGCAGCTCCGGGAAACCTCCCTGAATTTGATACCGCGCACCCCGAGCACTGGGTAGCCTGGATCAAGAGACTGGAATACCACATCGACTTCCATGACATCACGGAGGAGGGTAAGAAAAAATCCCTGTTGCTCAGCTCTTGCGGGATTGAGGCGCTCAGGCTACTGAAAGACTTGACAGCCCCAAAATCCCCAGAAGAGGCCACCTACACTGAAATTGAGAAGGCGCTCACAGACCACTTCGTGCCAAAACCTACAAAAATAGCCAAACACATTGGTTTCTTTGCGTACCTCCAGGGCTCTACTGAAACCACAACCGATTTCCTAGCAGGCGTCCGCCGTGCGGCCACTAGATGTGAGTTCCCTAGTCTAAGCGACACGCTGATGAACCAGTTCGTCGTAGGCCTCCAGGAACCCAAGCTACACCAGAAACTCACAAGCCACAATGATCTGACCCTGGACAAGGCATTGAAGGAAGCCACAGCATATGAGAGATCGCACCAACAGCACTGCAGCCATGCCATGAACCTGACAAGCGCATCTCCAGTCTCAGATGCATCAGACAAGGAGGACGTCTTACAAGTATGTCAACTGGCTTGGCAGAATCTGCGATCGATGGCCAGTCGAATCCCACTCTAGGGATGCAGTGCTCATCTCTGTTTCCAAGCCAAAGATGTCCAAAGATGTTTCCGTGGTCATGCGGCCAGCATGACTAGATGCCAAGGTGCACGAAACACTGTTACCTTCCCACCGAAGTGGTACGTATTTATCTACTTGCAATTTCTTGCTTTCGAACTGCTAGGTTGGCAGGAGCTGGGACCAGAGACGGGAGCTCACTCCATCATGCGGCACTCGGGTCTTGAACTGCTGAACTACCAGCCTTCCGGTCTGCAGTTCAGCATCTTAACCACTTGAGCCACCGCAGCCCCTAAGTAGAATTACATTATTCTAAATTCATTGATTTTGAAGGACATAATGCTGCTCAGGATTGCATTGCTAATTCCAGTTTATTTTCCAGAATGGAGTTGTCCTTCTTTGCCCAGTCTTCCAGGAGGCATATTTCTTGTATTTCTTTTTTCTGATTGCAAAACAAAAAAGCCCTATGTAAACACTACTAATAATGTACCTAACTTCCCCATCTACCCCGCCTCACGAAAGCAGGCAATGTCCCTGTCTGCAGAAGCCCATAACCTCAATGGTTTGCTAGCAGCTGCGAATAAATTTTTGCCTCTGCACAGTAGGCACAGCCCCAGAGAACAAAACAATTTAAAGAATCAGAAAGCCCTATCAAGGCACTGAAAGTGCAATAATTGGTAGGCGGTGGGAATTAATTGGGATGATCCTGTTTGGTGGGAACATCAGCAAACTGTTTTGGTTGGACAATGATGTTAGTGTATATAAATCTGCTGAGCTATATACTGTCCTTGTTGCTTCCCTTATTGCCATTGAAACTGAAACACCATAACAAGGCAACTAGACAGAATAATGATAGTTCATTAATGTCAGAAACTCTTCTGTTTAGATTTGGAGCATTGTAGCATGGGTCAGATCTTGCACAGGTTCCAACTGCACATCCCTAAATTGCACAGATATAGAAGAGCTGTCAGGATGGAAAATGTCACTGTATAGAAAACTAAAATATCCATTTTAATCTGTATGATTTTCAATACTTGTATTGAATTGGTATCTGAAGACTTTTAATGATTTTAAAAAATCAATGTTATTACCGGAAATTCATAACTCCATTATATCCCTTTCAAACAAACGTGGAAAAGGATATTTTGTTGCATTTTAGGTTATACAATCAGGTAAAACTCTTTTAGCAGCACGACAAATGCAGCCCTCGCTGCTGACTTATTGATCTGAATGCTAGAGATAAGTTTTAATGAGTTTTATTGTGAGCGTACAGTTAAACATTAATGGCACCATGTTGTTCTTCACATAAGACTGAGCAGTTGGCTGCGGAGCCCTAACACTTCAACAGTGAGTGTTTGTCAAAGATGGGCACTGATCCTAACTTTCCTAAGCATGCTGTCTCCCAGGGGATTGCAGCCAAGAGGAGCAGCTGCTATATTTATTCCTTGCAAATCACAAGCAAAGAGATCAAGCTTACATTGTATTTTAATCCAGAATCTTGTTGGTTTTTCCTTTCCCAATAAACATCACCAGCCAGGCCTGCATATTTTTCAAGAACTTGATGGGGATCGTTATTTGATCTATAAAGGCTGGTGTTTTATGTGTTTAATTTTCATGGGTGCTGTATTATCCACCCAAGAGGTATATATACATACCTCATGAGCTAATATCTTTTCAAGGATTTGCAATATTCATCTGGGGCATCAGAAAGTCTAAGGACTGTTTTATCTGTCTCTCTTTCTTGATACAAAGAGCATAAGATATATACTTCCGTGGATCTGCAAATGGCATGGTCCTATTTTAACTATTTTGTCAAATGATACAGGGTTTTTTTTAAAAAACCAACAACAAATATTTGACAGGTATCTAGATAAAACCTTTCTGAAATATTTTGTTCTTAATGTTCTACATTGCTTTCTAGATTGGAAAGAGGAAATCCACTGGATTAGAAATCTCCCTAATTACTCTCTTCCTTTTAATGATGATTTTAATTCATATTCTGATTGGGCTTTTCTCAAATGTAAATAAATCTATGAATTTTGGTAAGTCAAAGCTAGAAAAAATGTTTCACATGGTAGCAGATACCACACTTAAGCTGTGTTTTCCAACATTTTTTCCCTCCATAATTGTATGAGGCCATTTGCACACATTACAGAAAACACAGGTTGAGTTTTGGGCCCCCACCTATGTTAGTCACACATAAGTGGCAGGTTTTCCTCAGTTCCTGTGCATGCGGTGCCCAGTTTTCATTATAGTGGTTTCACCCTTTCCCCCTCTGGTATTTCTTCTGCTTTGCAACAGTCCTGGAAGTCTGCTATTTGACCTTTTGAGGAAAAGCAAATGTATGCTTCTGGATTTCCCCAACAGACCAAACAGGACTGTATAACAAACACACACACACACAAACTTAATTCTGCAATTTTCATTGAGTTACTGGACAAGGGATTGGTTCATAAGGAAGAATTTGTATCTGCTATCCTGCCATAGTGACTAATTGGATGGCACCAGGAAATTCCCGAATCAAATCTCATCTCCTCCTTAAGTAAACTACTGCCCAGCTTAGCTACCTACCTGAGCACCCTCAGTTGTTTGTCAAGCTGTTGGCACATCACCACAGAAGGATTGGTTAGCTGCCTAGGACATGTTGAATAGGCCTGGATTACTAAATTGCTTTGAACACTTTGACTGTGTTTTCTCTCTCTCCAAACAACACGGTGAATTCAGTGCAGATGAACTGTATGTGTGTCTGAATGTATGTATCTTGTAGTAATAGGGTTCCCAAGTACTTACCATGTGGGAGCAGGGGACGCATGCTTCCCGGCCGGACCAGTCCTCCTTGTAACGCACCATGCCGTCGCCAGGAAGTGACGCCAGGTGACGGTCTGGCAATGGGGCTGAAAACTCGATGGTACCATTGAGTTTCTAGCTGCATTGCCAGAGCATCGCCTAGCATCACTTCCTGGCGACAGCATGGTGTTCCGTGCCTGTCCTTCCCCCGGGGATGGTCCTGCGAGGACGTATCCATCCCCCGCTCCCACACAGTAAATTCTTGGCAATCCTAGGTAGTAATAGTGTTGCCAACAGGTCTGGAGAAAAATATCCTGCCCCTTAAATACAAGTGTAACATGTGGGAAAGGGAAGTTGAAGCTTTTCATGGCATGGAGGTAAATGACACCTTATGAGACGACAAGAGTAAATGACACCTTATGAGGAGACTGCTGGACCTCCTGATGGCACCTAGTATTTTTGGCCCCTGTGCGACAAATGGACTAGATGGGCCATTGGCCTGATCCAACATTGGCTTCTCTTGTGTTCTTATGTTCTTAAGAGTCAACGGAAAAGACAGTCATGCTAGGAAAACATGAAGGCAGCAGGAAAGGAGGAAGGATCCACATGAGATGGATTGACTCAATCAAGAAAGCCAAGGCCCTCAGTCTGCAAGATCTGAGCAAGGCTGTTAATGACGGGACGTTATGGAGGATGTTAATTCCTAGGGTCGCTGTAATTTGGAAGTGACTTGATGGCACTTAATACACACCTAGGTAAATGACATCACTGGTAAATATCATCACATTTCGCCTCTGTTTAAGGGGCAGGGCATTCTTCTCCAGACCCACTGGCAACCTTATACATATGCAGTTTGTGCACAGGAGTGTGAGGAGGCAACATCAGGGGAAGGCCTCGGCCTCTATGCCTTGTTGTTGGACCGCCATAGGAACTGGTTGGCCACTGCGTGAGACCAAATGGACAAGATGGACTACTGGTCTGATCCAGCAGGGCTTTTCTTATGGTCTGGGAAGGGAAGGAAGGAAGGAAGGGAAGGGAAGGGAAGGGAAGGGAAGGGAAGGAAGGGAAGGGAAGGGAAGGGAAGGGAAGGGAAGGGAGAACTGTGGATATCAGCCTGAATTTCTTGGAGGAAAACGGAAAGTGTGCACAAACATTTTGGTTCCAAAGAATCCTTCCCTTGCTAAATTATGTACTTTTAATAAGAAATCAGCCTTTCAGTGAAGGTAAGTGTAGGTTAGTGATCATAAGCACCCTCGTCATTTCATTAGTTCACAATGAATTATAAAATAAATCATTCACCTTAAGAAGTTACTTTCAAAGGTTTGATTGCCATTTCTTGATTGAAATGGGAAGAGTCTGAACTTGTGGGAGCTTGTCTTAAAACCAGTCGTTGGAGGTATCAGTGGATAAATACAGTGGAAATGCTATATTCTCAGGTGATCGGGGCAAAAGGATAGAAGTGAGTCAACTTTTCCTCTTTGAAAATGCTGTCCCTTTTCTCTTGCACCAATATAGCTGCAGAATGTGTTTGAACTCTTTTTCTAACAGTCCCCCTCCCCTTCTTACATAAGTGGTAAACTTCTGAAAGTTTAGGATTGGTACATAAATCAGATGGTTAGCTGAGTCATTTCTGTACAAAACTTGTAGCACAGACCTCAAAACTAAAGCTCCCTGAAGAGTTTAATGATTTTATTTCCTGCTAGTCGTGTGCAGTCCCACCCAAGTCCTTTCCATAATGCACAGTGCCATCCTGAAGAGTTACACCCTCCTAAACCTATTGAAGCAAATGGACTTAGGCAGGTGTAGGTCTGTTTAGGATTGCATTGTAAATAGAGTAAAACTGAGTAAAATTCATTTCCCAGCTTTCCAGGATGCTGGGACCTCTGAGTTATATTTAAATTGTAGCTTTATTGTACCTAATTGTATTTTTATTTGTCGCAAGTTTTTTGGGGTCCCATTAGGGAGAAAAACAACCAATACCTAACAGGAGGTATATTTCTTCTTGTCCCCCAGCATGGGTGTAATGACAAGAAACTACCACGAGTCCCAGTCCTAGGCGAGAATGTGCAGGGAGAAGAACAGGAATCGCTCAATGTGGGAAACTTCACCAGGCCCAGCAATGGAAAGGACTGACCAATTGATAGCTCTTCCTCCATCCTGTGGGAGGTGGTACATGGCTGTCCTTAGCTGGTGGAGTGATTTGTCTGATTAATTCTAATAACAAAGGGGAACTCTGGCATGCTAACCAGGTTTGCAGCCCCTGAGCTTGCTTGTTGCCTCAAGCAGGTCGCTAGCGAGGGGCCATATACATTTAGAGGAGGGCAGGGAGCTTGTTCCTGTTGACAGTAGAGGATAGGACTCAGGCCCATAGCTACGCTGGGGCTTTTGGGGGCTCTGCCTCCTTTCTTAAAGGCACAGCCCCACAAGAATTTCTCTGTAAATGCTTCCCCCCCCAATCATTTTAAAACATGTTTGTTTGTTTTTTAAATTTATAAAAATACACACACACATACATATGCTCCTATAAGCAGAGTGGGGTGCTGTAGTTGACTAATTCCCACATTGAGCAAGGGGGTTAGAGTAGGTGACCTCTAGGATCCCTTCTAACTCTGTGTCAAGAACTGGTCTCCTTTAAGAGAGTTTTTCCTGCCTAAGTGTTAGTTTTCTTGACTATAAAAGTCATCACCCCCACCTGCCGGCTTGTTATCAGAACTGTTGCTTAGGCTAGCAGAAGCTATCAACTTGCAGCAGCTAAGAACTGTCATCTAAAGTGGCTGACAGCTTGCAGTTTAGAGATCTATCCTGGTAACAGCTTTCCATTGGCTAAATGACTTTTCTTTCCACATTGAGAAATTCAGCCCTACCAGAAAAAAAATTGTCCCACAAGCCACAAAATCCTGATAGGACTTGCAATAATGGGTTTAAATTATGGGCAGAAAGCTGGTGGCTGAATATTAGGGTTGTTTTTTTTTAACAGTTGGAGTAGTTCAGCAGTGGAATCAGCTCCCTAGGGAGGTGGTGAGCTCCCCTTCACTGGCAGTCTTCAAGCAGGGGTTGGACAAACACTTGTCAGGGACGCTTTAGGCTGATCCCGCATTGAGCTGGGGGTTGGACTAGATGGCCTGTATGGCCCCTTCCAACTCTATAATGCTATGAGTTTCTAAATAAATGCATCCTTTCTGTCTTTCCACTTCTATAGAGTGTCTAAAGCTATCCTTACATGAACAAATTGCAGCACGGTATAATTTTAGCATGCATCCTGATGGAATTGTTTGTGAATGTCAAGTGGTCTGAATGAGTGTACCTGCCATTGAAATGAATATGGGCACTTTAATAATTGCTGCTACATTCCAGCTGCATTCAGATGTCATTATAATCTGATATGGGTGCACCTGCTCACACTCTTGCCCCGAGCCTCCCTTCTTGCACAGATAGAAATCCCAGATAGAAACTAGCCCCAGGTACGAATGCAGGTGAGTGGGCCAACTGGAATCCATTATCTCAAAGGTTGTCTGGTGTTTCCCTAGAGGCTGCATGGTCGGTTGTGCCACCAGTCTTCAAAGTGGAAATAAATCTTTAGGATTCTCAGTTGTGTATCTAAATCTAAGGATTGGGTTAGAAGAATAGGAATCCTAAAATTTACTCAATTCTGCCACAGACATATTAAAACACACTTTATAAAGACCTTGATCAGAGTCGGACTCGACTGTGCAACCGAATAACAACAGAAGGGGGAAAGAATCTTTACAATTTACAATAATAGAATTAAATTGATAAAAATATGCTTTCGATGAACAAGTTTAGAGTCGGAAAATTTGCACAGATTCATTAGCTACAGCTGCAGAGGGTGGGCTAATGAATACAGTGTTTAACTCCACAGCAGCCTAACATAATTAATTATATTCATTAAACATGTGGCATGTATACCATTGATCTAGAAATACACCATGAAGAGGGAAAACGTGCTATTAGATAAGTAGACGTTAATTCCGGGATCCCTATTAACCTTGTTTTAATTGATTTTGTTTTTGCAGCTTACAGCTTCTGAAAGTACAAAATATGAAGTCCCTCATGAAAAAGTTAAACCATTTGATGGATCTGAAGCAATCTGTTTCAAGTGGAGGGTTGAGCTTGATGGGAACTCCTCTCTGGGAGCAGCAGCCTGCAGGGAGATGCATTGTGTTTCTCAGACATTTCACTGGTTACCAATAGGTGAACGTTAAAAACAGGGAAAGGCACAACCTGGCAGTCAGAATAGGAAAAATAGGCTACTCTCTGTGCCAAGGAATAAAGAGACAAAACTTTACATTAGCGGTGACATTTTGAGGCCCACTATGGTGTCGCAGTTAGAGTTTTGGACTTGGATCTGGGAGGCCCAGGTTTGAATTCCCACTCCACCATGGGAGTTTGCTGGGTGACCTTTGGCCAGTCACACACTCTTATCCTAATTTAGCTCACAGGGTCATTGTGAGGATAAAAAAATGGAGGCAAGGAGAATGATGCAAGCCAGTTTGGGTCTCCATTTGGAGAGAAAGGTGGGATATAAGTAAATGAATGTAAAGACCTATGGGAGAATACTATCAAAACAATTGAAGAAGGAAGAATATCTTGCTACTAACCAGTGACAATGTTGGCTCCAACTAAAAGGTATCTGTGATATTCACTCAGTCACAGAACACATATGCCATCTGGGGTCAAACTTGCACCTATCAAGGTACAAATACTGCAGAATGTGTGAAGGGAAAGTGCTGTTTCCTAACATGTAATGTTCTAGCTGAAAGTCAGGAGCATGGAACCCCTGCAATAGTTTGGGAATGAGTGTTGATTTGCTGTCCAATAAAACAATCGACTGAAAAGGCCCCAAGTGATAACTGGATGAAAGAGTAAGAAAGTGTACCTTCTCACAGAAAAGAAAGGGCAGAAATACACTCTGTTCCCTTTTGGAGTCACCATTAAAATGTCAAACAAAAGACTTTATTAGCAAATGGTGGCCTATATTAGAACGACTGGATGGTAATCCTGTTAGTAGGAACTCTTTTAAATCGTATGGTAGTTATGAATTCATGAGACTATAGTATAAACGGTCAGATAGTTATTCAGTTTTAAGTACTTACCTTGGATAATACTGGATCTGTTGTACCACCTGCGAAATTTGGAACTATTGTTCTTGTTGATAATTATTATACTAGACAACTCTTTTTTATTGTTAATATTACACACTGTTGTTATTGTTACTGAAGATAATAAAATTGTTTTAAAAAATCAAACAAAAGATGAGTAATTACTCACCTCTTTGGAGATGGCCTGGGTTGGGCCGTTTGCAGAGACAAGAACCACAGCCCAGAGAGCTCAGGTTTCAAAGTGACGCTGCTCTAACAGCCTCTGTTTTTCAAAGGTACCTCCACATGCAGGCAACTGCTTCGTGCAGCTCGCAAAAGCAGGAAACAGACTACACAGTCTAATTAAGAATTCATGAGAACGACAGTTAACTGTTACAGATAAACCATGGTTTTTATTATCAAGAAGTAAATAGCAGCAGAACTGTCCCTAGGAGAGATCTTCCAGTTAGAATTTTACTTTTGCTTTTCAGCTTCAACAGTCATCCTCTCTTTTATTGCAATCTTATGCCTAATGCAAATATCGAGCAAACAATATGGCTGCAATCTGATTATGGGTTTTCTTTTCTTTTTGGAACATTGTACACAGGGCTTTTTTTGTAGAAAAAGCCCAGCAGGAACTCATTAGCACATTAGGACACACACCCATGTTACCAGAAGTGTGGTCATCCAGCCACACCCACCTTTTGCTTCTTATTCTGGTTACCTTGTTTGTTGTCAAAACCCAGGGCTTTTTTTGTAGCAGGAACTCCTTTGTATGTTAGGCCACAAAGCCCTAATGTTGCCAATCCTAATGACTTTCTGCTGTTGGGTATGGCCTATTATGCTAATAAGTTCCTGCTGGACGTGGACAACTTGGGAGCCAGCCGGAACTCCATTCCTGTGTGTTCCTGCCCCAAAATAGCCCTGATTGTACATATTAAGGTCAGAGGGGTGTACTGTGGGGCAGTGGCTAGAAAAGTTCTCTAATGGCTGCTACCACTCTGGTATAGGTCTCCTTGGGAGGCCCCAGAGCACCCACCCTACCCCTTTATAGACTCCTTTTCCAGTAGACTGGAAATGAGGCATGAGGGCTCAGGCAGAGTAACAAACTATTTTTATTAAAGAGATGTAACAATAACCACGATTAAATAATGTGTAGGGGGGGGAAATGAGCTCAGTAAAAGTAGGTACATCAGCAAAATAAGAAATCCCAATGTGTCTGACTATACTGTCCTATCCTTCTCTAGATACTTGGTCTCAGACTAACTCACCCCTTTGGGATGAGGGATCCCTCCTTCTGCCTCAGCCTCACTGGTTCTGCTCCCTGGGAGTGAACCCCAAGGCCTCTTATTCCTTCTTCCTGGGCACCACCCTCTATTCCTCTGCTGGTGAACAACCTAAGGCCACAACGTTGGGCATGCTGGACCCTGGCAGGCACCTGACATGGACATAGACTAGTGGCAGAGGGTACACTTGATCCAACAGTCTGACTCTGAATGTTGCTGTTCACAAGGGGTGGGATTCTAACTTGTTTTGTGCTTGTGATCTAGAAATCAATGCAGAACCAATAACTTTGTAATCTGTTTAAAGGTGTATGTGTATACAGAAATGCACTCACACACAACTTTTCATTAAAAGAAGCTGAAATTTAACATCAGACAAGTCAAAAATAAAAAAGGTTCCCAAGATAATACCACTCTGAATTCTATTCAACCGGTGGAACAGGTAGGATTATGTCCATATTCCCCACTTTAAGCATTCAATACAGACAAGTACAAAGGGCAAAAATGTCTGAAAGTGTGTACAGACATTGATTCCTAATCTAAACTGGCTCCTTAAACTACTCTTTTACTTGTCGTCCTCCCCATTAACATCTTGAAACCCACATAGGATATGTTCCAACTTTTATTCTGTTTGGCACAGAGGATAAAAAACACCATATTGAACTTTTAGTTTTCTGACTACGATGACCTGTTACATGAGAGTCTACGAAGAATCAACAGAGCAAAGTCAGGTATGCCAATCATGAACTGTTGATTAAAAATAATGCAAAATTCATTTTCCAGTTGTCACCGGAGCTGACCTTCTGCTTTCATGTGTGGCCCTTTCTAGTCTGTTGGGGATGTTGGTAATCATATCTTCTTGCTGTATTTATGCATATTTCCCCTTTGAACAAAAGAAACACTTTGCTAAGGCATGTAAACACTTCCATGAACGATGGCTGCAAATGGACAGGTAAGAATGAGAATCTAAAACAGACTTTATCATAATGGGCCCAAATGGAATATTAAATTTCTGTTAAATTACAATCAAATTAATGTATGAATCTACTGTTCCTAAATATTAAGTGAATACACACACACACATTAAATGATAGAAAATGGGACACTTGGAAAGAGACCCAGAGAGGGGTATTTCAGAAGGCAAGGCATTAATCAACAACAAAGGATCAAGCCACAGCAGGAGAATTATAAAACAGCTATATGCCCGCCTTTTACTTGGAAAATGACCAATGTGAAAGTGTTTTCTGTTTGTACATGTTTCAGGATTTCAGAAGTACAAACAGGCATCAGTCATTAGCTTTGCTGTCACCCCAGTCACCCCTCCCTTGGCATATCTATTTACTGTATCACAGGATTACAGACAGGAAACATATAATAATAATATAAAATGTGTAACCAAGTTGATACAACAGGTATACAGACAGAAGGAAGAAAAAGAGGAGGAGGAGGAGGAAACTGGATTTATAATCCATCCTTCACTGGAGTCTCAGAGCAGTTTACAATCTCCTTCCCTTCCTCTCCCCACAACAGATACCCTGTGAGGTAAGTGGGTCTGAGAGAGCTCTGAGAGAACTGCTGTTGAGAGAATAGCTCTGAGAGAACTTGTGACTGACCCAAGGTCACCCTGCAGCTGCATTTGAAGAAGTGGGAAATCAAACCCAGTTCTTCAGATTAGAGTCTGCTGCTCTTAACCACTACACCAAACTGACTCTCCAGTTCACTACAATCCCACTAAATATCACTATCTAAAGTATCAATACCCTCAATCGCAGTTGGAGAAAATTGTATGAGCTCTGTCACATCTCCTTAGAAAGCATGATGCTCACAGTCCTGTGACAGATGAAAAATAGTTTGGTAGGCTGCACCACAATCACATTCAGGTCCTGATGTTTTGCCCCATTTAAGCAACAGATCAGTGCATCTGCCAAAGCCTGTTTGTATTGTATTGTTATTGAGATGGAAACAAGAGCATTCTGTTTTTCCTGGGCTTGGAATGAACCACCATTTACAATAGTAGCCAACATTTCAAGGCCGCTAGTCAGTATTTCCTCGGTCCATTCAACTGATTTGTGACTTACTGCAATCGTCATGTCATTGACATAAGCAAACTTCCTGGGTATCATCTCAGGAACATCAGAGATCTATAGATTGGAACAAGGAGCCCTGAGGCAAACCCTTCTTTAGTTTCTTCTGCTTGCTAATTGACTGATCCATAATTACTTGGAAAATTCTAAGTTCTATAACTCAGCATGTTGTTTAAGAGTCGAAATAATGTTCTGCAGGGGAAAACTTGTACAACAGGCCATCCCTCCAGACTGTGTCATAAGCGCAAGTCAGATCAATGAAAATGGCTGATGTCTTAAAACACTTCTGATACCCTACTTCAATGAAAGTTGTAAACCTGAGAACCTGGTGTTCATAACTATGATGAGGTCTAAATCCTGCTTGCTCTATAGGGACATGTTCATTAATTCTGTCACTAATTCTGTTCAGGATTAGCCTTTCAAGGTGTTCATAACAGGAGCTCAGAAAGGAAATAGGTCTGCAACTTTCTGCCAAATGTTTTGGTTTTCCAGGTTTCAGAATAGCAACTATCTTTGCTTTCTTGAATTCCCCTGAGAGTCTTCCAGTTCTCAAGATGTCAGTGAGAAACTTTGCAAGCCACTTCTTAGTGAATGTGCCACTGTTGATCAGGAACTCATTATGGATTCAGTCAGAGCCCGGTTCCTTCCACTCTTGATATCCTTGATATCCTTCAGTGCCTTGAAAATCTCATCAGCCCTGAAATCCCATAACAGCTCATAGTCTTCAAGGCAGGTGTATTTCAAAACCTGGAGTTCTTTTTTATATCCTGATTGTAAATTCTAGCTTGTCTCCTTGTGGTGCACCCTGGATAATGCTAAAGACCTACACACATGGAAACACATGGTTATACTACACACATGGAAACAATCAATCAATCAAACAAACAAACAGTTCTTCTCAGAACTCCTTGACAAAGGGTATAGGAGACTGCATCCGAATCTGCCAAATGAATATTGAGGGTATAAACAAGTCTAAATGCCAATACTTGTTGCTAATCCTGCAATAAAATAGATTTAGCTCTTGACAATGAAAATCAAGCCTGCCACAGAGCAAAATTTGTGGGATATGATGTTATTGACATCACACACCATCATACCTATGGTATAGTGACTTATGCTGAAGCGACACTGAAAATGCGAAGTTGGTATTGACCAACATACACAATGGCATCCACACAATTGTAGTAAAAGTTGTGGAAGTACATGTTAACTATGTTTACAAACCTCCTGCAGTTTCATGGCCAGCACATGCCCTATCAACCTACCCTCATCCTTCTGCATATGCTGGTGACTTTAACAGTAACCATGGAAATAGGAGATACATCGTTAATGAATAGTGAGGCAAATGTTGACAGGGCTGAAGAACATGGCTTGCATCTCATTTTTGACACTAAAGGCAGAGGTACCTTCAGATCAGCAGTTTAGAATAGAGAGTTCAATCCTGATTTAACATTTGTTTCATCTGACTAGAGAAGTGGGCCCTTGTCTATATCAAGACATGTTCTGAGGCTTTCCCACACATTCAGCATCGATCCAAATACCAGTTATCAGGTCTTTTCCAAGACAACTATGGAACTTTAAGAGGTCGAATTGGACAGGTTTCAGTAAAGATCTGGATAGGTGTCTTGGATGGGTCCCTCCAACACATAACTACCGCTGATTTGTTAGAGCTGTTATATCTACAGCCTTTAGGATATTGGAAAGAATATATTCCAGGCTGGAGTGAGAGGCTGTATCAAAATTTCCTTGATAGCAAAAATCCAGAATTACAGATGAACTATTCCATGAACTCAATGCTGCAAACAGGCAAAAATGGACCAAAGCAACTGTGAATTTAGATTTCAGGCACTCCCATAGGAAAGCCTGGAGCCTGCTGAAAAAACTAGGTGCAAGCTCACCTGTGCTCTGATGAAATCCTGCGGTAACATCAAACCAGGTAGCTGCCCGACTGGTATCCCTATCCAGAGCTCCGAAGGATTGAGTTTTTACAATCAGGATTTTAAAAAAAGAACTCCCTTGGTAAAACCATGGCAACACCAATTAGGGGACAAGAAGATCTAGCTATGTTTCTATCAAGTTCAAGTTACATGTTCATTGTGGCTAAGATAGTCATGGTAAAAATCCTATTAGCACCAGCAAACTGTTAATATTACTCTGCAAATGGCTTGTAGTTGCAATGTTACTTTTGGTCAAACATTGTTTTTTCAGCTTATTCCCTTTCTTTGGGCCAAAATTTCTTTCAAGGAATGCTCCAATGCATCCAACCCCTTCCAGAATATGAAAGGAACCAAAGATTCTAAAACAGAGTAAATTACT
Source organism: Gekko gecko (assembly GCA_029375565.1). Taxonomy (NCBI): domain Eukaryota; kingdom Metazoa; phylum Chordata; class Lepidosauria; order Squamata; family Gekkonidae; genus Gekko; species Gekko gecko. The sequence goes on along the minus strand of JAPDNY010000008.1, from coordinate 138,782,974 downwards.
TACTTATTAACTTCTATACTTGCCCAGTTTTCCTGCACCCTTGTCTTCCTTTGTGTTCCCTTCATCTGTGACTAGCTTTTACTTTATTTTGAAATCTAAAGTCCTTATCCAGGGGTGACAGGAATCAAGGAAGGCAGACATGGTTGATACACAGATAATTCCATTCCAGATCCAGTTTTTAAAAGTACCAAACAACTGAACAATTGCCTCTATTCTTGTCAGCCTACCTGAGTTTTGAAACTGATAGATGGGGCCTTTTTGTGGGAATTTGCACCATCTGAAGTTGGGTTAGTGGGGTCCCATAGATACTCTCTTCAGCCGCCATCCAGGGCTATGAAACTCACCCCCCCATGAGGTAAGATTCACAAGGTCTCTTCATTTCTTCCTTTCAGTTCTCTTCAAAACATCTTTTATTCATAAGCGTTTGGATAGTTTCAGTTCTTGGCTCGTCTAGTTAATTTTAGGTAGCAAGGCTAAGGACAGATCTAAGCATAATTTTGTCGGAATTGATAATATGAACTAAATAGCCAATGCACTAATCTAATATAAAAGGTAGTTCCTAATAGGTAAGGTATTGTTGTCCATCCTTCCAAAACCTATATTTAATAGTGGATAGGTCACTGTTACTCTTGATCAGTACTTAAGGAGAACTGAGAAAATATTATTCTCTCCAAGACCATCACTGAGCCCATGGGGGAGCAGAAATTTAGACAGAGATAGAGGCTGAAGTCTAAGCTCCTCCTTCCAATAAACCAGGGTCCATGATGACCAGCGGCCTTGTTCAGAATAAAGTATCTTTGTGCCCTTGAGGTAATTCTCATCCCAGTTAAAGAAAATTGTTCATCTGGCAAGGGAACAAGGTTCAAATAGGATTTCAGTAGTGCCTTCTAGGTCAAACAATTTATTCAAAAAAGATGTAGGGTTGTCAATATTCAGAATGTCATTTTTTGCAAGAGTTATCCCACTGGGAGCCAAGTGGGAAGGAAGTCTTCTCTGGGGGCTGAAGAACTCAAAATTAGAACAGGTGCTAAATTTTCTCATACTTGGGAGAGTTTCGTTATTGCAAAGAATGGCTGCTGATGCCAAAAAAAAAGGTCACTTTCATCAGAAAGTGAAAACGTGTTTTCTTGCTCCGATTATAGGTGTTGAATTTTGGGGAAAACCCATTCTATATGTAACCTTAACTTAGGGGAATGTCTGTGATGATTTTTGCTTCTTGAAGTTCACTTTTCATCAATCTACTTTACTTCTTTATATATTAGAGTGGAAATTACATGAAATATAGCCACACAGCAGGTTACTATGGTAACAGAAGAGAGGAAATGAATTATACAACACATAATAAATGCTTTTTATTCAGACTCTACATGCATGAAAATGCACAGTTGGAAAGCATTTCAGTTTGTGAATTTACCAGTATCAACTAAATGAGTAAAACTTTTCATTAAATAATTGGAACAAATCACTTTCCGGGAAAAAATGACCTTGTAACATTGGCTGTTGTAGATTTTCCAGGCTGTATGGCCATGGTCTTGGCACTGTAGGACCTGACATTTCGCCAGCAGCTGTGTCTGGCATCCTCAGAGGTATAACACAGAAAGATGGAGTACTCTCTGTGTCAAGCTGAGAAGAAAAATGATAGGCAGGTAATTTATATCTACTCAGGAAGGTGGGGTAGGGCTGAGTCATTATCTTGTAGGAGTTCCCCAGGCTGTGACATGCTAATGGAGAACTTTTCCTGAGAAGGTTCTTTTGCATATGGATTGGCTGTTGAAATTCTAATTTTATCTGTAGTGCTATTGTAAGAGGTAAAGCATTTTGTGTTTTTCAGGACAGGAAACCATGCCCTATTTATTTTTAAACTCCCTTCTTTCCTGTTGAAATTGTGTATATATTTATGAATTTCAATGGCTTCCCTGTGTAATCTGACATGGTAATTGGATGTGTTGTCCAGCCTTTCAGTGTCCTGGAATAAGATATTGTGTCCTGTTTGAGTTAGGCTATGTTCAGCCACTGCTGATTTTTCAGGTTGGCCCAGTCTGCAGAGTCTTTCATATTCTTTTATTCTTGTCTGAATGCTACGCTGTGTGGTCCCAATATAAACCTGTCCACAACTGCATGGTATGCGGTATACTCCTACAGAAGTGAGGGGGTCTCTTCTGTCTTTTGCCGATCATAACATCTGTTGTATTTTACTGGTGGGTCTGAATACTGTTTGTAGGCTGTGTTTTTTCATAAGTTTTCCCATCTGATCAGTGATTCCTTTGATATATGGCAAAAACACTTTTCCTGTGTGAGACTGTTTTTCCTCATTTTTTTGTTTTACTTTTGGTTTAATGCTTGGAGTCTACACCAGCAAGGCAAGAGTATAGCTCTGCTTTATTTGAACCACAGCCCAAAAGGCCTCAGCCAGTTGTCCACTTTGGGAAAACTGCCCAACCTCCATCTTCCCCAGGAGCATGCCTAGTCTGACTGTTCAACAAAAATAGATGCCTCCTGGCCACTAGGGGTCAACTCAAAGGTGCCTATAATACAAAAACCATTTGTACCCAAACTGAATAGCCCCTCCCCAGCCCCTCTACTATTATTTAGGCTTCTGCTCTCTGTTATGAACTAGATTATCTCCTTCTGGCACACAATTTCTGTCTCTGTCTCTTGGCGCTATTGGATATTATTCCTGTTATGCAAATCAAGTAATCTTTCCCCATACAGACTTAAAGCTTCCTTCCTTCCTTCCTTCCTTCCTTCCTTCCTTCCTTCCTTCCTTCCTTCCTTCCTTCCTTCCTTCCTTCCTTCCTTCCTTCCTTCCACCCAGCAATTTATAGCTGTTTTGAAGCACTTGTTAGCAACATCTTGGGTGACCTTTACTATCCAGTCAGGCGCCAAAGATTTTAAATTGATCAGCATGATCAATGTGTTCAGTTTTAATCAGCAGTTACAGCTGCAAATTGACTCTGGCTTGCACTGAAGCCTTGATGATTGGCGGATGGGGGCATATCTCTTTCACAAAGAAATCTTGCATTGTAGAAAGACAGCTCAAGCAGCCAAACAAGATACTCTGTCTTTCAAAATATATGCTGGAAGGACAGAATTGCAGTGCTGCTGATCAGCCTGATGCGTATGTGTAGCACATATAAGAGAGCCTACATAATCCCAGTGCCAACATTTTATACTTTGACCTTAGTTTACTTTTAGGATGTTCTGCACAACGGTATTTAAAATGCAGCTTAAATGAAAGAATTCACTTAGGACAAAAATAGATGTCAAGGTTTCTTCAGGACCTTAACAACTCCTCAAAAGCTTTCTCTTGCCCTTTTTCACCTCCAATTTTCCCCCCACTGTACACCTCCCTCTTCTTCCATCTCCTGCTCACCCAGCAATGTTGCCTCTCTTACCCAGCCAACCCCCTTGCCCAGCCACCCATTTGCTCACTTGCCACTCTCTCACCAGCCAGGCTGACAGCTGCCACGTTCCCCATCCCCACCATCTCACCTGCCTATTGACTCCCTGAGCCACCATTTGCTCCATCTTTCCTTCCCTTGAACACTGCCGCCCAATGCCCCTTCTTCTGCCCCCTCGTTCCTACTCCCTCTCCCTGCTATCTTATTGGCAACCATGACCACCACATTGGGGACTCCTGATATAAAAGGTAATTAACTAATCTGAAACCATCCATTTGGGCCTATCTATATTGCCCAGTGAAGTGTCACCTTCTTGGACTTCATCATAAGGTGAAGGCAAAGAACAAAGCTTCTTCCATTACTCTTGTCAAGACAACTGTCAGCTGCTTTCTCTTCTTTCCTTTACACACAAGTGGCCTTGCAGGGAGGGGGCATTCCCCCCCCTTTGTTTCCTCCCCTCTCCCCCTTCTTCTGTGCCTCTCACTCTTTCTCCATCCTGTCACCCCATCCTCTTACTACCGTCCCCATGCCTGTCACATTATCTGCCCCCATCCCATCACACTCTCTTTCTGCCCCCTACCCCAATCACTCTTTTTCTCTCTGTCTTTGCCCCCCCACCCCACACACACTGAGGCTTCCACCCATAGACACTCTCAGCAGCTCACCTGGAGCTGCTCTGGGCAAACCAGAAGAGTCTTCCCCTTGACACATACTGTGGCTTGCACCTCTCTCTAGGGCTCATCCTGAGAGCTCTAGGTGAGACAGCAAAGTCTTCTCTCCCCCCCCACAGCTCTCTGCAGCCAGCAGAATCTTCCCTCCCCTAGTAGTTTTCCCTTCCTGAAGCAGAGGATGCTGGGCCTCTGTCTCTGGGCCTACCATGGCTCCTGGGCTGCCACACCTCCACCAGTGTGGTTCCTAGGTTGCTGCACCTCTTCTGCTGGGCAGGACCTTAGGAATTTGGGAGGGAATATAAAGTCAGATTTTTCTGCAAACTTAGGGGGTCCTCTGAGTTTGCAGAAACATCGTTTAGCATCTGTGTGGTCCTGATATGCAGATTTAAGTATCTGCAGATGGGGGCTACAGGTTGCTAATAGTATATAAACAGCATGAGTGACAGAACAGAACCCTGTGGCATTTGTTGCTATGAAGTCATTTCAAATGGCATTATTAAAGACTCTTTAATATCACTGTCTTGCTGGACTGTGAAGTGTGTGTGCTAGGGCAATGCTGTGGTCTTAAGTGAAATGCCCAATGCTGGATTATGGACTGTACACTGTGGCCAACGGCAGCCTTGGGCCAAAGAAGTATGCCAAGCCAGATGTGGACTCGTGACTACAGAAGCCTTCTGCCCCCACACCTCTGTATCCACACAAGGATTGTGATATAGACCAACAGTCCTGGCCTCCATGAACACAGACAGTAGCAGCCCTGAAGAAAATCCATGTTCTGACAGAGGACCAATATTCCTACACAGAAGCCATGAAGAGTTCTCTTCTTCATCACGTAGCACATTCCTCCCCTCTCCTAAGCCATTCTCAAAGACTGTTGCCCAGCTAGAAACAAAAGAAGTGATTAAGCCTTCCTGCCACCGATTCAGATAACATGCCTGACAAGTATCGGATCATTAACATGATGCACCAAAGCCGTGAAGTGATTGGATCCCTCTACACCTTCGTCTCACCCCCTCCCCAAGAGGTGTCACTCCCTGTCACACATCAGCCCTAAATTGTCCAACTGTCATTTTCCTTTGTCCCATTCATCCTGAAATATTCTTTTTGTTACATTTCCTGGGAACCTGTGACCACATGACCATTGCCTCGTGCTACAATTTGGCTATTTGGAGTGAGCTCTCCCTGAGCTATCTCTCTTCTCTTTGCCCCCTATCTACTTTTTTGGTTCCATTCAGGATCTGTTTGGAACAACTGCACATATGTTGCTGGTTGGCTCATGATCCCCTTCCCCTTTCCTTTAGTTCCCTTTATTGCTGCAAAATCTGCTCAGCTCGTCAGACAGGTAACGTATCACCCCCCCAATGATACTTCCTGCTAATGCAAATGTTGCTATCTTTTCACATCTGCTTTTCCTAGTGCTATATTGAGTGTTTGTGTGTGTTTGCTAATTTTATTGTATGCTTGAGAATTATTCAGTAAAAGACCAATTATTTCATCAACCTGGTCTCCTCATCTATTCATGGGCTCTTGGAATTCTGACTCTGGTATACACGGGTTATACCCCTATATTTAATGCCTATTGCCATTTAATATCCATAATTCCCCCAAGCTTATTAACAATATAAGGCAATTTGGCTAACAAATACATAAGACAAATTCCACCCAGCTGATTCTATACCGCCGTTAGAGACTCTTTGTGTCCAGTCAGACATAAAAGTGAAACTAATAATGGGCTACATCCTTAATGTCTACTCCAAATTCAAGCTGCTGGATAACAGTGGAGTGGTCAACTGAATCAGAGGCCATTGAGAGGACCAACAGTAACAAGAGGGAAGATTGCCCCTGTCCAATTTTACACAAAGATTGTCCATTAGTGTAACTAAAGCAATCTTGGTACCCAACCCAGGCCTGAAGCCACAGGGTTTCTTGGTTTTTACGAGGTCTGATCATTGCCTCCTTCCCCCAGGGAGAGCCCCCTCACTCAGGGAGGAGTTGATGATTTTCACTAACTGCTCCCATACCTTTTCCCTGCAAGATTTTAGAAACCATGATGGGCATGGTTCCAGAGCACGTGGTGGCCCTCACACTTCCAAGGACCCTGTCAACACCCACAGGCTTGATCGATCTGAAACTATCCATAGCAAAAGCATGAGCAGCTGCTTCTGACACCTCAGGTACCCAGACCTTCTCTCAACTTCAAGAGAATGAGCAAGTTTATTTAATTATTTACTTCTTCTCCAAGGGGACCAAAAGTTGTTCACATGGTTCTCTCTTTCATTTTATTCTCACAACAACCAAGAGAACTAGGTTAAATTGAGAGTATGTGGCTGACCCAAGGTCACCCAACAAACTTCCACAGCAGATTCAGAATTCAAACCTGGGTCTCCCAGATCCTAATCCAACATTCTAATGACTACACCATGCTGCCTCCATGAGCCATGCATCATCACCCGTGAGTTGAAAAGTAATGGTGCAGGTAAAGTTGCCAGCTCCCGGTTGGGAAACACCTGCATATTTGGCGGTGAAGAACAAGAAAAGCCAATGTTGGATCAAGCCAACGGCCCATCCAGTCCAACACTCTGTCACACAGTGGCCAAAAATACTGGGTGCCATAAGGAGGTCCACCAGTGGGGCCAGGACACTAGAAGCACTCCCACTGTTGACCCCCCCCAAGAACTAAGAATACAGACCCTCACTTGCCCCAATCTATACCTTGTGGCTAATAGCTACTGATGGACCTCTGCTCCATATGTTTATCTAATTCCCTCTTGAAGCCGTCCATGCCACCACCTCCTGTGGCAGTGAGGGTGGGGCTTTGAGAGGGGAGGGACTCCAGCATAATGCCATAAAGTCCACTTTCCAAAGCAGCCATTTTCTTCAAGTGAACTGCAGATCAGTTGTAATCTCCAGTCACCACCAGGCGGTTGACAATCGTAGGTAAGATGAGGAAGAAACACATCTTGAAACCTGGGATATACAGGAACATAAATGCATTGATTTTTAAAAAGAAATGGCATATATACTGTAACAATTCCACAAGCCCACCCTGCTAGAAGGATTGAAAGTTTTATGGGAACAAAAGTAGGGCCTTTCCTGGCCTCTGCTTGAACAAAAACTAGCAGCCAACAACCAGCAATGGAAAGTGAAAGTAAACTACCACATGTGCTTTTTGGATCTAAGGGACCAGGGGGAAATAACTAAGTTCAATAAGGGAACATCACCAAATTCACAAGTTGCTACAATATAAAATATACTACAGATTCCTGTGAGCCTTTTCTCATGTTCAACAGGAAAATCTTCAGCAAATACCCTGTCATGTCAATTAGTCTACAGGATGGAGTTTTATTCACCAAACTCTTAGAAGCTAATTAACTACAAAAAGAAAAAGAAAAGAAAAGAAACCTTCTGTGCCTGGGTGTGAACTCTTGGTGGTTTCTAGTGCATTTTCCGTTCTAATCTGATGCGTCTTGTTCTGAAAATTATTTCTATTTCCTCTAGGCGCTTCGCTATCTTGTTCCTTTTGCATTTGATGAGGGAAACACAGCATGAAGCTGTTGGCAACCTTTGGGTAGCTTTGGATAATCCACTGCTAATGTTATTGACAAGAGAGTAGAAAAGAATAAAGGTTCTTTCTTATCTGCATGTTTCTTTTTCTCTAAACAGGTGCATTGTTTTGCAGAAAGATATCCCTTCTCTCCGTAGCAGCATCAAAAGCATTTTTGAGCACACCTCTGTAACGTAAATCTTTCTTTCTTTCTTTCTTTCTTTCTTTCTTTCTTTCTTTCTTTCTTTCTTTCTTTCTTTCTTTCTTTCTTTCTTTCTTTCTTTCTTTCTTCTGACTGCAATAATGAAGACCTTTGGTTTTTCCACCCCTGCAGTTTGCCGGCACTTGTTTGTCCACTGACTCATCCTCAGGTTTTGTTTTTTTTAAAAAAAACATGGCAGTCCTAAACACTATTATATACATTGAAGCCAATGGGTGTAGAGGGGGTAATAGTTCTTAGGATTCCACTGTGAGTGTCCTTATTCTTAATTTCCGTATAAACTGGGAAGTGCAAAGGAGGCAAACATATATTTGAAAATATGTTTGTCGTACACAGTAGCAGTCAGCTGAAATGCATCCATTACAGTTACACTGCTGCAGGGGTGCCAAGTCCCCAGGGGCATAGCCAGGATTTTTCTTCTGGGACATTTAAAAAAAATTGGGGGGGGGAGATATGTGTTTCAAGAGCACTTTCCTGGGAGTAAGCCCCATTTAATAAAATGGGATTTACTTCTGAGTAGATCCACTTAGGAGTGCTCTCTCCAAATATTCTTATTTTCTTAAACCCCCCACCCCGATGAAAACAGTACTTTTGCAGGTACCTTCCCTGCCCCAGCCTCAGCCCCAGCCCCATCGCCACCATCCCAACCCCCGACAAATACACTGCACTGCAGCCTACCAGGTTCCACCAAGCAGAGTGATGAGAGAGAGGTGAGGATTATTCCAGGCAGGGCAGGATGAAGGCTCAGCACTGCGCCATATAAAAGAAAAAGAGAGGTGAGAGGCTGCATGGGAATGGAGGGCAGGGCCAGCCGGCAAAGCTCCCTCTAAGCTGTGGAGTCTTGTAAGCAAAAATCCTGCTTTGTGAGCTACTGGCATTAAAGTTGTGAGTAAGGGATGGGGCAGTAGGATTGCCAGATTCAGGCTGGGAATCTCCTGAAGATTTGGGAATGAGCCTGGGAAGGAAAGGGACAGCAGTGAGGTACAATTCCATAAGAGTCCAATCCACCCTCCAGAGAATCCATTTTATTTCAGGGAACTTGTCTGTGTGGTCTGGAGATGAGCTGTAATTTGGGGGGATCCCCAGGTCCCAATTGGAAACTAGCATCCATATACTACCATGTTTACCATCTGAAAACAGGGTTCCCTCTTCTCAATGATTTCAGAGGGACTACGACAAAAATTGAGATAAAAATCCCAGCCACTAAGATCCTTACTAATTCCTCACGCTTTTGAGATTCCAGCAGCTATTGCCTATATACTTCTAAGCATCTCTCTTAGCAGCCATAAAACTTAGAAACCTGCAGTACTCCCAGTATGCTCAGTCCCCATTTTGCATGCACATGCAACTTCAGGACTTCTCCTGTAAGTCTTTTATTGGCAGCATCTCAGCATTGCCTAATATCAAATTGTATGTAAGCTCAAGCAAAGCTATCTGTTTGAAGTGAGAAATAAGATACCAAGCTAAATTCCCACTTCAAACAAGGCTGATGCTTTCATTTGATAGTGCTAGCAAGTAAACTGGCCAGATTTTGCCATTCTGACCAGTCTGTTGTTTGCCCTGATAGATTTATTCCTGGCTTTTAACTCTTTGCACTTAGTACTTTAGTTTGCACACTGGACTCAATTGGGTGCAGAGTGCAAAACCGCTTTAAAATGTATCTTTGAAAAGATAGGTCAAAAGTTGTCTTGGGGGGAATTTTTGAACCTGTCTCTCAATTTTTGATTGACCCAGGAAGGGAACTCTGAACTAGAAGGAAAGTCCGTAGATGGGGCACCTTTAGGTCTCATGTGTTGGGTATCTAACTTCCAGCAACTCCGTTGGACCAATATCCTAGGAACAGGGCTGTGTATGCTTTGTAAGTATTCTGCTTTAAGTCTACAGGCTTGTAGATTGTTCCCTGAATCTTTGCTTTCTGAAAATATATGCTGTTAATAAAGCTGGGGGGGAGGGAAACTCTGATCTCTGGGTTTTTAGGACTGGACCTCTTGGCATAGATCTCACCCACAAGCCCTTGGCTAATTTGATTTCACACTTACCAAAGAGTCAGTGCAGTATCGGACATCCCCAGCTAGGCTTGCCAACTCCAGCTTGGAAAAAGCCTGGAGATTTGGAGGAGGGTCCTAAGGGGGTTGGGGTTTAGGGATGGGAGGGGCCCTTGGTGGCCCTTGACAAAGGCCAGAAGATGGCCAGTGGGCTCATTTGAAAATAAAGTCTTTGTCAGGATTGTGGCGGGGAGTATTCCTTCATTTGCAATATAGTATTGGAAACATTATTTAGAGGAGATTGAGAGGATTGATATCATTAATATCGATGGCTCAGTAGTTTATATGATTGAGTCAGGGCAGAAACCTTGCTGCTCAGCCATTAAGATAAGGAGGAAATAGCTGGGAACAGCCCATTGCCTATTATCGTGGAGATCCGGGCCACTCATTATGACCAAATTATCAGGGAGGAGGCTACAAAGTCCTCGGCAGAAATGGCCTTCCAGTTGACTCCCACTCATGATGGGCTTTTTGCATAACTGATGGAGGAGCTGCCTTCACATTCCTTTCACACCCTTAGCATTTTGATATCAGTTTAATGCAGACTCCATCTTTCATTGCTTGGCCTATGCGAAGATGTGCACATGTACAAGGATCAAAAATGGGGAGGTCCCCAAACCTGATCCCCAGCATAGAGAAAGGAAGGAGAGGGAAATGGTGAAGCTGAACCTCGTTCACTCTCATAGAATCATAGAGTTGGAAGGGATCTCCAGGGTCATCTAGTCCAACCTGCAAACCCCCACTGACCCCTGCTCCGTGCCCAGAAGATCCCTAGCCAAACGGGCATGGAGAAAAATTGCTTCCTGAACTCCCAAAGTGGTGATTAGCATTTCCATGGGCGTGTAAGAAAGGGCCACAAGAACTAAGCATTGATGCAAGCCTTCCTGCCCTCCCTCTCAAATGTGCACACACACATTTGCAATAAAATATTAGCAGGATGACCAGAGGCAGCCTGGGGAAATCTTCTGGTGGTAGCAGATATCCCTGAGTTTATCCTGAAGGAAAAGAAGAAAGGATTTAAACCAGACCTGGCTCCTAGAAGCCTCAGGGCATGAAGCTGAGACCTCAAGACAATGGGGGGGGAACTATCCACTGAGAAAGCCTGGAGCTGGATTCTGTCACAGGCACAATTTTGCATTTTGTTCTCCGACTCCTTATTGAATTTCAGAACAGTTTGGCTGGCATTGGATTCAGTGCTGGGGACATAAGAACATAAGAGAACATAAGAACATAAGAGAAGCCAATGTTGAATCAGGCCAATGGCCCATCCAGTCCAACACTCTGTCACACAGCGGCCAAAATATACCAGGTGCCATCAGGAGGTCCAGCAGTGGGGCCAGGGCACCAGAAGCCCTCCCACTGCTGCCCCCTCCAGCACCAAGAATAGAGTGCATCACCTGCCCCAGACTGAGAGTTCTCATTCTATACCCTGTGGCTAATAGCCACTGGTGGACTTCTGCTCCATATGTTTATCTAATTTCCTCTTGAAACTGTCCATGCTTGCAGCTGCCACGACCTCCTGTGGCAGTGAATTCCATATGTTAATCACTCTTTGGGTGAAGAAGTATTTCCTTTTATCTGTTCTAACCCGACTGCTCAGCAATTTCATAGAGTGCCCACGAGTTCTTGTATTGTGAGAAAGGGAGAAAAGTACTTCTTTCTCAACCTGCTCAATCCCATTCATAATCTTATAAACCTCGATCATGTCACCCCTCAGCCGTCGTTTCTCCAAGCTAAAGAGCCCCAAGCATTTTAACCTTTCTTCATAGGGAAGGTGTTCCAACCCTTTTATCATTCTAGTTGCCCTTCTCTGCACTTTTTCCAATGCTATAATATCCTTTTTGAGATGTGGTGACCAGAACTGTACACAGTATTCCAAATGACATGATTCTTTTTCTGTTCAAAGTCCAAATTTCTGGGGCAGCCGGACCTTTGGAAGAGCAGCGGCTTAAAGGGAAGTGTAATGCTTTTGAACATCTTCTGCTAGCAGATTATACCTTATGGTGTAATGAATTTATATGTGGAAGTACAAGTGCTAGATTTCACCCCAGAGCGCTAACATTTGCTGTCATATAATGGCAGCATTTTATCTGAGAGTCACAAGGTAATGGATGACATTTTTCTACAGTTGTTTATTGATTGTGAGGGGATACAGGGAGGGGAAGAGTGAATGATAGCCTTTGAACTCCAAAGCTATCATCATGAGGACCAACGTGTCTTACACTTACACAATGAATGAAGCTTGCCCTGACCCCAAGACCCATGGCACACACAGAGACACAAACAGTCTTCAGGCTCAAACCTGTCTTACAGCTCCTGCAACAACCCCCGTATTTGAGCCAGGAAATGCTTGGCTGGAGTAGCAATGGAGGCTATTCTGTAGCTGGCTTCACGGACACAAGCCCATGCAGTAGAGCTGCAAACTCCAGGTTGGGAAATTCCTGGACTTTTTTTGGGGGGGGGGAGCCTGGGAAGGCAGGGTTTGGGTCAGGGAGGAAGCTTAGTGGGGTGTAAGGCCACAGCTTCCCTCCTCCAAAGCACTCATTTTCTCCATGATCTCTGTAATCTAGGCATCAGCTGTAATGCCAGGAGTATTCCATGACCCATCAGGAAGTTGGCGACACCTACTGTGGAGACCCCCTGCAGCCCTTTCCCACCCTGAACAAAAGGGCAGAGGTCTAATATCCTAGCTCCCAGGGAGACCCACAACAGCTGTTTACTGGAAGAGTAGGTTTTTATGATTGGCCACTGTGTGAGACAGGAAGCTGGACTAGTGGACCTTTGGCCTGATCCAGCAGGGCTCTTCTTATGTTCTTATATTCCACTTTTCTCTACCTTGTTGTTGTTCAGTCGCACAGTTGAGTCCGACTCTTTGCGACCCCATGGACCAGTTTACGCCAGGCCCTCCTGTCTTCCGCTGTCTCTATCTTAAGGAGTCTCAAAACAGTTTACAATCCCATTCCCTCCCTCTCCTCACAACAGATGCCTTGTTGTGGTAGTTGGGGCTCAGAGAATTCCAAGACAACTATGGCTGACCCAGGATCACTCAGCAGGCTTCATGTGGAGGGATGGGGAATCAAATCTTGTTCTCCAGATTAGAGTCCACCACTTTTAACCTCTACAGCACACGAGCTCTCTTCCTAAGAAAAAGAAGGTTCATGATAACATTAATGGCAGGTTATATTTTAAAGGTTTTTTAGCAAATTAACTCGATTGTGTTATTAGTAAGGGAAATATTCAACATGGATGGTCCTTTTGCAAACAAACACGTAGATAGTGAGGGTGGGAGGGTATAATTTAAAGCGCAGAAGAGTTGCCCAGGCAGGGAGTGCTTGTTCCTTTTTTTCCTGAAACATCTCCACCCAACAACTTTTCTCAAACCCAGGCTCATTTCTGGTATCAGGGTTATGTCTTGGGAAGAAAAAGTCTGTCACAGGATAAACCGCAGGGGTAAAAGCAGTGAGTAGGACAGAGAAAGGTTCAGTGTGCCTGTCTGAACCATGATATCAATGATTGGCACTTTGGGACTTTATGTGAGGTAAAATGGTCTAGGACTCATGTTACAGCCTGTTCAGCTGGTGTCCCCAGGTTAGGACACCTAACCTGTTGACAGGCTCTTCAGGTCTTCCAGAGAAAACTGAACAGATTTTTGTCATGGAAGTCATTTGCACTAAATGGGGTGATGATTGGACCTTGTTCCTACTTTATTGTATTTTATTGTGTATTTTAAAATATTTCCAGCCAGTTGTGCTTCAGGCGGCCAAGATGTGTCCAAAAGGCAGCATTATGTATCAACTAACTATATAAAATAATCCTTCCTACCCCTTTCTTGTGCTTGAAATTGTAGCCCCACAAACATTTCATATATGGTTAGGGCACAGCATTTAAAGATATTTCCAAACCTGTGCTCTGAGGAGAAAACAAAAGAAGTACCCAGGCCTGGTATTTTATCCTAAAGAAACTGAGAAGACACAAACATGATCACCAGGTGAACTTAACTGTACTGAACCACCTCACTGACATGCAAGGCAGGCGTCTGATCCACTTGCCTTGATTTTTCCCATCAAAAAATTGTCTCCGGTACCGTGCTGAGCAGCTCTGTACCTGAGCAGGAGCGAGTTGTGTTATAAAACCAGGCCGTGCCTTGGTAGTAAGCTGCAAATTTGTTTTTGCAGCTTGGGGGCCCCTTGTAGTAGAGATCTTTTCTTGGCATGGAGGAAAATAGCATCACCTGGTAAATAACATCCCATGTGGCCTCTATTAAAGGATAGGACATTGCTTCACCAAGCAGTTGGCAATGTTTCTCGGGACCTGAGACATTTTTCTACTGTTTGTTGCTTTGTCTTTTCCAGTTTAAAATTGTGAACGACCTATGCTGCTTTAGCAGAAAGGCAGGGTGTGGCAGGAAGGAAGGAAGGAAGGAAGGAAGGAAGGAAGGAAGGAAGGAAGGAAGGAAGGAAGGAAGGAAGGAAGGAAGGAAGGAAGGAAGGAAGGAAGGAAGGAAGGAAGGAAGGAAGGTGTTTCCCACACTTGTGTATGCCACTAGCATACACAAGTGAATATATGTAATGGACGACAGGTCTTTTAGCGGCTACTAGCCATAATGACTAAAGTGAACCTCCACATTCAGAGGCAGTAAACGTCTGAGTACCAGTGCCAGAGGGCGAAATCAAGGGAAGGCCTCAGCCTCTATGCCATATTTTTGGACCTCCAGAGGAACTGGTTGGCTGCTATATGAGACAGGGTGCTGGACTAGATGGCCCACTGGTCTGATCCAGCTAGGCTCTTCTTCTATTCTTATGTTTGCCTTCTAATCTTCATTGAGCAGGACCATATTGCATGCTGAAATGATCCAACCAACTCAAAAGATGTGGCATAATGGTGCTTGTGGTGCCACAGCAGGGATATAGTTCTTCAGTGCTGCTATGCTGGTTCTTTCCCTCATGTTCTGGTAGTGAAAAAAAAACATGGAGGGGACTTCATAAACATAAAATGAATTGAACTCTGCCTCAGCAGCCCATTTAAAAGATTTAGGGCAACAAATGGTAAAATGACTGGTCTTTGTGATTTTATTTTATTTAAAACTAGGAATAAGGACCATTGTGGAAATAAATACAACGAGCTCTAGATAGAGGCTCTGGGCACTCCACGTCAATGTGCTGTGGCGACCTCAGCAAGGTATAATAACACAGAGTCCACAATTTTCTCCAGAGGAACTGATCTCTGCTACCTGAAGAGCAGATGTAATTTTGAGTGATCTCCAGCCCTCACTCCTCACCTGAAGATTGGCAACAATTGTTACCCAGGAGGAAATGGCTGGTTTGGAGGATGGAGCCTATGGTATTGTACCTGTCTGAGGTCCCACCCCTCCTCAAACTCATCCTCTCTAGGCTTCACCCCCCAAATCTCCACGAATTTCCCAACCTGGAGTTGGCAAACCTATCTCCTTCCCAGCCAAGCATCAACCTGCCATTATCTGCCCCTCTGATTTCAGCTTTGCATCTCCTCCCCGCTCCCTCCTCGAGATCAGTTATACTTCTGAGTGATTTCCACCCCTCTCCTGAGATTGGGAACAGTGGTTCCCCAGAGGGGAATGACTGGTTGGGAGTGTGGAGTCTATGGCATTGTACCTGTCTGAGGTCCCAGTCCTCCTCAAACCTCACCCTCTCCAGGTTCCAACCCTCAGATCTCCAGGAATTTTCCACCTGGAGTTGGCAACCATATCTCCTTCCCAGCCAATCATCAACCTACCTTTATTTGCCCTCTCTCTTCAGCTTTCCATTTCCCCCTCACACATACACCTGCAGCCTCTCCTGTGCTCTGAAGCTCTGACTGCCACAGAGTCTACCATTTTCTCCAGAGGAACTGATCTCTGCCATCTGGAGAGCAGTTGTAATTCTGAGTGATCCCCAGCCCTCACCTGGAGATTGGCAACAATGGTTTCCCAGGAGGAAAAGTAGTCTTTCTCTGCAATGGGGACCAAAGCAGTTTACATCATTCTCCTCTCCCCCTTTTGACTTGCACAACTACCCTTTGAGGTAGGTTAGGCCAGTTTGGTGTAGTGGTTAAGTGCGTGGACTCTTATCTGGGAGAACCGGGTTTGATTCCCCACTCCTCCACTTGCACCTGCTGATGTGACCTTGGGTCAGTCACAAGCTCTGGCACAGCTGTTCTCTCAAAGGACTGTTTCTGTCAGAAGTTCTCTCAGCCCCACCTACCTCACAGGGTGTCTGTTGTGGGGAGGGGAAGGGAAAGGAGTTTGTAAGCTGCTCTGAGATGCCTTTGGGCAGTGAAGGGCGGGGTATAAATCCAATCTCTTCCTCTTCTTCTGAAAGTTTGTGACCGGTCCAAAATCATACACTCAGCTTCTACAGCAAGAACCTGGATCTAGCAGAAGCTACTCTGAAGCACTGACTGCTACGCCTAGGGCAGCCAACCTCCAAGTGGAGCCTGAAGATCACCAGGTATCACAACTGAACCCCAGACAACAGATCTCCCCTCCCCCCAGAGAAAATAACTGCTTTGAAAGGTGGACTGTATGGCATTCTGTTCCTCTGAGACCTCTCCCCTCCCCAAACCCTGGCTTCCATAGACACTTCCAGAAAAGCTCCAGGAATCTCCCTTCCTGGAGCTGGCAACCCTAGACTCAAGACTGGCTCCAATGAGTTCCTCACAAAGGCCTGCAAAGGATTTCCTTCTTTTGCCTGAACCAAACTTGGTTGCCTACCATGATGAAATGGGCTCCGGTTTACCACTCAGCTGTTTGCCTCCCACCCTCATCCCGTGCGCGTATCTCACTCCTTAAATTCACTGCCATGACTCACTGAATTATCACTGCCTTTTTAGAGTGCTTTTAGAGGGACAGTGAGACCCCTCTGGCCAAATCTCCGTATTTGGAAATGGAATCCCCAATCTTTGGGGATCCCTGGAAATTTGGCAACCCAAGGGTCTGGCCTTTCCTTGCCTCCTTGGGCTACCCCCTCCCTTTGTTATTGTGCAGAGCAGGGGAGACTATGTGGTCAGAGCACAACACAGATTATTGGCCCAAATAAAAGAATTTATCTAAGTATTTACACAGTTATGGGGCTCGCACACACTGTAGGAGTAAGCAAACACTATGAACCAAGCTCCCAGGGTTCCCTCATGTCTCTGGCTTGTGGCCTGGACAGCCTGGTCAACACAGGCAGCAGGAGCCTTTCCTAACCTCCTGTAGGACGAAGATGGCCTCCTCCCTGGATGGGCTGCAGTCTATATTGATGCTGCCCTGTGCGTTGGGATAGTCCCTGTTTCCCCGCCCTTTTCTGCCTTGGGGCAGCTGGGAACTGTAGTCCAGAAGATGAGGAAGCCCCATTCAGCCCAGTGAGTGAATACCCCTACAGGCCCCTCTCTGGAACAACAGCTCAATTAAACCTTATGGCAGAACATTTTAAACAAACAACCTCAGACAGCAGCCATCTTACAAACACAAGTAACTGCCATTTCGTTACACTTACCAACAGCCACTGAGGGAAAAGTTACTCCCTCACAGGACACAAGCAAGTAGAAGTGTTTACGTCAAGAGACAAAGCCATTTGCCAGGAATTCTGACAGGGCAGAGTGGCTGAAGGGGGTGTCCCAAGTCTCCGGGCCTGGAGGGGGGGCCACCCCACCCAACCGCATCTCCTCTGCCGTACTCACCCTCCGGCGAGATCAAGAGCAGCAGAAGCCAACCGACGAGCGACAGTCGGGACGGGAAGACGTCGCGTGAAAGCCCCTCCGCAGTGCCCACAGGGGCAACGACAGCAACGGGGTGAGCAAGGCCCCGTGGTCGCACAGCACGAGCGGAGCCGGGAGGAGAGATCGCAGTTGGAGAAAACGCCGCCAACGGAGCCAGTGGTGCGGCCTCCCGGCTGACCAAACCACCGCCGGTCTCGCCCCGGCAGCCTCCCCAGAAGGAGTAGAGCGTCCCCAAAAATAAAGGGGGGTGGAGCCTGAGAGGGTGGCAGCCGGCGGGGTGGAAGGGCGGTGCTGGGGGAGAGGCCAGGGGAATAAAAGACGGGGAAGACGAGGGGGCCGGGGAGGAAGTTCAGTCCAAGGACTCACTCACTGGTGTGGCACACGAGAGAGAAGGCACCGCAGTGGGAAGTCTCCCGGGACCAGGGACGAGATCGTCTGGGGGTGGAGTTAACCCCCAGGACCGGCCGTTCTGAGGCCCTTACCTCCAACCCCTACTTACCTCCAGCCTCAACCCCAGGACTGACACCCCGCCCAAGGAACGCGGACGTCACGGCTACGGGCGGGGCGCCTCTGGGACCGCGGCGGGAGCTTGACAGGGGGAGTGGGCGGGGAAGAAGAGCAGACCCAGTACCCGGCCAATAGCACTCAAGTACTCTTGAGTGGCAGTTGATGGGCCAATGACTGAGGGAGGGCATTGCACAGCCAATGGGAGTGCATGGAATGTTGCCACTTTAAAACAGCATTATATTATAGAGAGATATACGTGTTACATTAGGTCTACATTAATGTCTGAGTCAGTTTATGACATCGTCTGGAAGTAGCAGAGTCGCACCGCACTTACCTTCAGGTGGGATCCAGGCTGCCAGCAAGGAAGCAGAAGTGAGGAAAGCAGTGGGAGAATGTGGGGGAAACAGCAAGCTTGTGGGGTTGGCTGTCAACAGTGACAGTGCGCTCCATGCCTGAGATGTCACTGTTGAGGCTGGGGGAGAGGAAGGTTGGCAGAAGGCAGGAGAAAACGTGCAACAGCCATGACAGCATCCCCTAATGTGCCTGCAAGGAGATAAGGTGGGGTGGGGAACCAATGGCCCCTCCCTACACTAGCCTCGCCAATGCTGAGGTAGGGGAAGGGGGGTGGAAACAGAAAGGCAGTACTCTACTGGGCTTGGGGGCTGTCAGTCTCATGAGTTTCACCTGTTGGAGGGGAAGACTGGTGATTCCAGTGAGGTCCCACTCAGGAGGGGGAGATTTAAATAGAAGGCATGAGGCAGGCCAGGGAGGAGGAGCAAAGGACAGGCCTAGAGGTGCCAGAAGAGCACCTGGGCTGTCAGCAAGGTAGAAGAAATGAGGTGCAAATGAACCCCCTTCCCCTTGTAGCCTGCTGGCTACAAAATGGAGGGCTCTACCCCACCAGACTGGCCCTCAGGACCCCCAGACCCTGACAGACATCCAATCAAATGAAAGAGAAAATATTTTAAACAGACACACAAATAGGCCAGCACACTGAACACTAATTGAATCCACTGATGATCAAAATACACTATAATGACCCTGTTCAGTTCCTTCCCTCAGAGTCAAGATTTTCCCACCATTTTTATTTCCCTTTACTGACTGAGCTGCCCTAGTATTGTGTTTTCTTCTGGCTGTCCCACCCTGTCGCAGTATGATATTTTGGCTGTTGGCTCAGCCCACAAACCTAAGGGAAAGATCTAGGGTTGCCAGGTTCCCTCGCCATCACGACAGGGCGATTTGGGAGAGTTTCAGGGTGGTTGGGACACCATCAGGCAATGTCTCAACATGATGACATCACCCAGAAGTGACATCATCATGCTGGTGACATTGTGTGTAATGCTCTGGTTTTGGGGCAAAAACTCTAAGGGGTTTTTTTTGCTTCAAACCCATAGAGTTTGCCCCCCAAAAAGATGACATCCAGATGATTTCATCATATCAGGGCCGTTGCCCAAACAATGTCCCTATTTGGGGGTGGGGTTTCCACCACCAGCCAGCTGGCCAGCAGTGGACTGCAGACCCCCAAAGCAGGGGAACTTCTGCTGGGACCTGGCAGCTGGCAACCCTAGAAAGATCAGGAGCCCCCTTTAATTTAATTTAAATGGCACTCATGGAGTTTTGAAATTCAAAAATAACAAAATATTTTATTCAACATAGAGGGGAAAGGTCAGGTGAATTCAGGGGTTGAAATTTCTGAGGTAAAAACAGTACATGTGCAGAATTTAGTTCTTATATTTCAGGCTAATGAGAGTTTCTTAAGCTATTCACAGTTACTTAAAATTTTTAGTTGAGAGGCTTTTGTTCCAGTGTTTTCCAAACACCCTAATACATTTTCTATGAGTATTCTCTGATTCTTTCAGTTTCCAGTACCCAAACCCCTTCTCTTGAAATGCCAGTCATCGTCTAACCACACCAGACCAGAGATCTCTCTTCAGAGATAACTCCCTGTTTGACTGCATAGGGGAATTCTATTCTCACTAGAAGATCTATTCCCTTTCCTTGGCCCAAATGGGAGTCTCTGTCTAACTACCCACACGTCCTTGCCAACTTTCCCCATTTTTCCAGTCTGCGTTTAACTGCTCTCAGTCAGGGCTGGATTCTAAATAAATTCTCTTCCTCAGCATCCAGCTCTAAAGTCTTTCTCTGCTCAGCTGATGCTAACCAATCAAATTGCTTGGAGCAGCCTGTCACTCATGGCTTTCTGTTTCTGTGAAGAATTAACCCTTCACAGACCTTTAGTTGTTTGTACAGCACTTCTAAACTTCTTAAAAAGTTCAGTCTGTCATGCATGTATACTCCACATTGTCAGGGATATAGTGGCAATGTCTCCCTGCTGCCTTCAAACCTGCTAGATTTCTATTTGGCACTTTTTTTGAAAAAAGGAAAACAAGCTGAAACGCTCTAATCATGCAGGAAACCCTGAAGTTAGGGATATTGTGTTAGACAAAAGTTTTCAGCATGATAAAAGAATCAAACTGGGTCAGAATGTACTTTTTTGTATATCTACTCTGTTGTGGATTGGAAACGTTCCACCTGATCTGTTCTCATTAAAAGCTGTTAAAAGCAGGAACCAGACAGACAGAGAAATCCCCTTGTATCCAAAGGGGTTCACATTAATAGTGAGGAAAGGACCACTTTAAGAAAATTATTTTGAATGGCAGCCAGGTCATGTTCAGTGATCTTTAGGAGGTGTCTTTCAGTGCCTTTCTAAGCAGAGTTAAACATCTCTAAATCCACTGACTTCAAAGGATTTAGAAGGGTATAACTCTGCTTAGGATGCTGCTGTTGAGATTTTTTTTTTTTTGTATATTTTGTTCCAGCAATAGCTCCTTAGCCCACTATGGCCCTTTACATATAGAAGACAAGAACCAAATGCAAATGAACTTATAAAGGTGATTCCACTTGCAAAAATCAGCAATGGTATGAACTTAGGTCAGGAGGAATGAATAAACACTGCCACATGTTTATTGAGATGCCCAGTTTCCCACTGACTCAAGTCAATGTCCATTTGCAAACTGATATTAACGCAAGTGACTGTCTGGCAAATTGTTTCATTGGTGTTCAAACATGACCATGGGGCTACCACTGAAAAGGTCCTGTCTCATGTACCCACCAAACAAGCTTCTCAGATTGAGGAACATCTGGAAGGGCTTCTCACTGTGATCTTAACTCCCATATATTCCTCTCTGGGAATTAAGATCGCAGAGAGAGGCCCTCCTGACAGGAGGAGGAGGAGGAGGAGTCTCAGAGCGGCTTACAAACTCCCTTCCCTTCCCCTCACACAACAGATATTCTGTGAGGTAGGCGGGGCTGAGAGAACTCTGGTAGAAACTACTCTTTTTCAAGAACAGCTGTGCCAGAACTTGTGACTGATCCAAGGTCACATCAGCAGGTGCAAGTGGAGGAGTGAGGAATGAAACCCAGTTATCCTAGATTAGAGTCCATGCACTTAACCACTACACCAAACTGGCCAGGGCCGGTGCCATGTTTTTTTGCACACTAGGCAAGGCTCCCTTCTGGCAACCCCTTCCCCGTGTGCACCCATCAATTTTCAAACATAAATGCAGCAGCAAACCTCTGGATACCAGTCCTGGGAGGCAGCAGCAGGGGAAGGGGCCTATGCTCCTGTGCCCTGTTAGTTGGCCCTCTGGAGAAACTGGCTGAGCACTGTGGGTAAAAAGTTTCTGGACTAGACAATGGCATACCTAGACTAGAATAATAGAATCATAGAATGTTAGAGTTGGAAGGGACCTTGCAGGCCATCTAGTCCAACCCCCTGCACTCTGCAGGAACACAGCCGAAACCCCTACATACCTACAACATACCCAAAAGATGGTTGTCCAGTCTCCTCTTGAAAACGTCTAGTGAAGGAGCATCCACCATCTCCCGAGGCAGTCTGTTCCACTGCTCAACCACTCTTACAGTCAGGAAGTTTCTCCTAATATTAAGCCGGTAACGACTCCCTTGTAATTTCCACCCATTAGATCTAGTCTTGCAATCCGGAGCAAGAGAGAATAGATCCACTCCATCTTCTACATGACAGCCCTTCAAATACTTGAAGACTGCAATCATGTCCCCTCTAAACCTTCTCTTTCCCAGGCTAAACATACCCAACTCCCTCAGCCTTTCCTCATAAGACTTGGACTCCAACCCTCTCACTATCCTGGTCACCCTCCTCTGGACCCGCTCGAGTTTGTCAACATCCTTCTGAAAATGTGGTGCCCAAAACTGGACACAGTACTCCAGGTGGGGCCTGACCATAGCAGAATACAGCGGAACTACCACCTCCCGTGATCTGGACACAATGCTTCTGCTAATGCATCCTAAGATTGCATTAGCTTTCTTCACAGCCGCATCACACTGCAGGCTCATGTTTAGCTTGTGATCAACCATAACACCTAGATCCCTTTCACATGTGCTGCTGTCAAGCCAAGTCCCTCCCATTCTATATCTGTGCCTTTGAATTTTTGTACCTAAGTGTAGGACTTTGCACTTATCTCTATTGAAATTCATTTTATTTGTCTCAGCCCACTGTTCCAGCCTATCAAGATCCTTCTGAATCCTGACTCTGTCTTGACTATTTGGTGCCCAGGGCAGATAATTTTTTAACACTCCCTCCTCTGCTTCTTTTTTTTAAGCATCAAGTCACAGCTAACTTACGGTGACCTTGTAGGGTTTCCAAGGCAAGAGATGTTTGGAGGTGGTGGGCCATTGCCTGCAACCACATCAGCCCCACTTAGCTTCTGTGATCGGACAAGATCAGGCTAGGCAGGGTCGATCCAGGTCAGGGCCCCTCCTCTATATGACAAAACCATGAAATAAAACAAAGAGTAATAATAAAGTCCAATCAGAGAATCTCTGCAGTAGAAACTGGGAGGGGCATTTTTCCAAGCCCAGCAGAACCAGTGCAATCTACAGTGCCACTGTGGCAATGCCAGGTGATGTTATGCACAGAATCACAGTCCAAGCGAGGGGCAGTAAAAAAAATTCAAGTTACGGTAGCCACTGTAGAGAAACACAGGGAGGGGCATTGTCCGTATAACTGTGCGGTGGGGACAATATGTCTGGGAAAACTTTTCTTGTAAGAGACAAAGTCTCTCTTCCCTCCCCTTGGAGTCTCTGGGTTCCCCTTCCCATCCTGGAAAGGAACCCCATTTCAGTGCATTGCCTCCAGATGCCAAGGGAATGTGCCTGAGCTTTCTGCCCCGAATAAGGTGCTGTAGGGAGCCTCCTGGCTTTGCAGAGAGGAATGAGGGAGACCCCCCTACCCTCCAACATCATGGATGGGATGGCTGCAGGGCCCTGAAGAAGAGGGTGGGCTCTCGCTTCCTCTCCTAGGCCAGTGGCTGCCTTTCCTGGCCTCTGTAATGCAAGGACCCCCTCCGAGGCTCGGGGCTCCTCTTCTTTTGGCCAAGCCCCTCTGGGAGTCCCCAGCAGTGTTCCCCCTCCACCGCCTTACTGACTTAGTCATCCTATCCCTCCTCCTCCGACAGATTTTTATCTTCTTGACTTCGCACTAAGAAGAAAAGTGCAGTTTCCCACTAAAATGTGATGTCCCACAGGGTGCAATCCTCTCCCTCATGCTGTTCAATATCTTTATGTGCCCCCTCACCCAGATTATCCAGAGATATGGGCTGGATTGTCACCAGTATGCAGATGACACCCAGCTCTATCTACTGATGGACGGCTGCCTGGACATTGCCCCAGGACATCTCAGTGAGGTGTTACAGGCCGTGGCTGGATGGTTACGACAGAGCCGACTGAAATCCTTCTAAGATGGAGGTCCTGTACCTGAGTCGTGGGGGGGTCGAGTCAGGGGATCAGGCTCCCAACCTTGGATGGGGCTCCATTGCTGCCTACGTTGAGTGTGAAGAGTCTGGGGGTGCTCCTGGATACCTCCCTCTCTATGGCAAGCCCAGGTCACCACCATTGCCAGGTCTGCCTTTTTCTATCTGAGGCAGATCAGACAGTTAGCCCTGTATCTTACTCCCCAAGACTTAGCTACAGAGATCCATGCAATGGTCACTTCCAGATTAGATTATTGTAACTCTCTCTACATGGGGCTGCCCTTGACTCTGCTTTGGAAGTTGCAGCTAGTGCAGAATGCAGCAGCAAGGGCGTTGACGGTGACTCCTGTGCGGGCTCGTATCCACCTGATCCTGAGTGAACTGCACTGGCTGCCTATTGAATTCCAGATCTGTTTCAAGGTGCTGGTGCTTACCTTTAAAGCCCTATACGGACAGGGGCCAGCATACCTATGAGACCGCCTGTCCCCACATGAGTCCTGGAGGGCACTGAGGTCCACAAATCAACATCCGTTAGTGGTTCCTGGTCCCAGGGATGTCCGACTAGCCTCGACCAGGGCCAGGGCTTTTCAGCCCTGCCCCCAGCCTGGTGGAATGAGCTCCCGTGTGAGATCAGGGCCCTGTGGGATCTACTGCATTCCCACAGGGCCTGCAAAGATGGAGCTCGTCCACCAGGCATTTGATTGAGGCAGTAGACATCCCCCTCCCCCCCAGTTTATCTGGCCTTAGTTCTTCTGGCCCAACTTTTCTGGCCAATTGTCCATCAATGGCCTGAGTTGGATTGGTTATCTGATTGTTTTATGGCTACATGGTATTTTATGATATTTATATGTAAATTGTTATTTTAATATTTTTAAGTGTATTATTTAACTGCTGTACACCGCCCTGAGCCCATCTGAGGAGGGCAGTATATAAATCTAATAAAATACATAAATAAAATCACCCAAAATCACTCCCTGAGACTAGAACAGCTCTCCCCCGCATGGCAGGATGGGTGCAGGGAGGCAGGCTAATAAACACAGATCACCCTCCCCCCAAGGAGAAGCCAGTTGGGGGCGGGGTTTCAAATGGAGAACAGTGGCCGGTAAAGTCAGCACACAGTAAAGTAAAGACAAACACAGATCACCCCAAAACAAAAAGCAGCTCGGGAGGGGGGGGGATAAAATGGCTGATAACTAAGCTGAACCCCCTCTCAAAAAGCAGCCCCCTCCAAAATACCAAAGAGCAATCCCTCGTCTTACTGCAACCCAAAGGGGGGGGGTTGAAATAAAATGAAAAGAAAAAAGGAAAGGAAACCACCAAGAAAGCAGACAGCAGGAAAATCCCTCTAAACAAATATGCTATGTGAAAGAGGAATTCATTTTCAATTTTTCCACCCTTTAAGACCGTAAGAACATAAGAGAAGCCAGTGGCCCATCCAGTCCAACACTCTGTCACACAGTGGCCAAAAATACCAGGTGCCATCAGGAGATCCAGCAGTGGGGCCAGGACACTAGCAGCCCTCCCACTGTTGCCCCCCAAGCACCAAGAATAGAGTGCATCACTTCCCCCAGCCTGAGAGTTCCTATCTATACCTTGTGGCTAATAGCCACTGATGGACTTCTGCTCCATATGCAGCAAACAAACAAAAACCGAACTGCAACACAAAGGAACCTCGAGCAAAGCAAAGCCCCCTGGCTCTGACTGAGTAAGCTAGCTAAGCAATGCTCCCACCATGCCCAGCAGCAAAGCTCTTTTGCAAGTACACCCTCTCCATCCAAAACCACAGCAACAAAGGGAACACACCACTCATCCTACAGTTATACAGATTTGAGTCCAATTGCGACAGATGGGAACTCTGTTATTGGCAGGCAGCCGTGTTTGCCAAGGTTCGGAGGGTCCCTATTTGTATTTCCAAGGCTGGAGAACACCACCCCTACCATTGTCTAGCATTTTTGTGCTAGACTTTCTGAGAGGGTTTTGTTTTCCAAACAACCTGAGCTGTGCCCAAAAGCTCAAAGATTTCTTCAGAGACCATGCGTGTGCCGAACGTCACCTCCTGAGCCCCAATCCAGCCATAATTTGGCATGAATTTTGGCTTGCCACATGGTTCATGCTTATCCCTAGTGTTGATGTCTCTTCCAGGTCATGTGAGTAATGATGCCGGATCTCTCTCTCTCTCTTCTGGGTGAGCTTCCCCACTACTGACCAGCTGATCAGCAGCAGGGAGGTGGGGCCTGGGAGCAGGGCCCCTTGCCTTCACCAGGAGATCTGGCAACCCTACCTCACTGTCCTATTAATCAAAGAAGCTGGTTTGGTGAGTACATGAAACCAGGGCTCTTTTTGTAGCAGGAACTCCTTTGCATATTAGGCAACACACCCCTAATGTAGTCAATCCTCCAAGAGCTTACTGTAGCCCCTGTAAGAAGAGCTCTGTAAGCTCTTGGAGGATTGGCTACATTAGGGGTGTGCTGCCTAATATGCAAAGGAGTTCCTGCTACAAAAAGAGCCCTGCATGAAACTGAAAAGAGCCTTTTCAGTTGCATCCCCATGATCTTGAAACAACCTCCCCAGGGAGGTGCTCTTGGCCTCCTCACTTTTAATCTTTAGGATGCAGTTGATGGGGTTTTTTAGGACCGTATTTGATGAAGTTACTAGCAGTCCTAAATTGTGATTTTAAATTTTGGTTTTTATGTTACTTTATGTATTCTGCTTTATGTATTTTATCTATATTGTAAGCTGTCGTGGGCTCCTTAAGGAAGAAAGGTGGACAATAAATGTTTTAAATTAATTAATTAAAACCAATGTAGACATATTTGATGGTGCTAAAGAAAAACAGACTGTCCATGCTGTCCTGGATTACTCTGATCAGGCCTGATTCAGATACAGGGATGCACTTAAGAAACTCTAGATAGCTATCCCGTACTAGATCATTTAATTCCTGCCAGAAATACACCTCAGTAATTCATTATGGCTGGGTATATTAAACAACTCTGCTCCCATTCTAAGCTTGTTTATTAAAGCATATCTGTTGCATTCTTAATACAGACTAAATCCACAAGGCACTATTATATACTGTCCATCCATCATTGTTAATTGAAGCGGAGCGATTACATGAGTCCCTAAAAGTTTCTTGCCCGAAAAGTAAGCCAGTCACAGGCAAGGAGCCCTTTCTGAGAAGAAGCTCGTGATTAATACAACTTCCCATACTTACAGGATTTTAAAATCATCTAATAACAGTAGCTAACTGTCCCACTTGATAAGGGCACACATTCTTGGCTAACTCATTATCTCACAACTTCAAGCACCATACAAGGTTATCTATACTTAAAATGTCTTCATAGAATATATTAAAATTTTTAGTTCATTCTCGCTACTTTTTATCTTAGCAAAGTCTATTTAAAAATGACGATGACAAGTTTCTCATACATATTAATATCTTTTGGCCCCCACCAACCAATACTCCCATCCTTGAACCATATCGTCACTTCTATACAACTGGATATTCTTGCAATTCTCAGATTCTTCTGTACCTGAGCCTCAACAAATTACATCTATTGATAATGAGTTAGATGACTTCTAATCTACACAAAGCCAAATAATTATTACGACTTACTGATCTTCAAGGCTATTCTATTTTGTGCCTCTAGACTCTCTTCTTGGCATGCTTCCCTGAGAGGCCAGGTTTGTTCTGTTTATGTGTGCCAGAACATCCTCTGTGAACTTCTTGATCAAGTCCAGCAACTTTTCCACTATATTTCTGGCCATATCCATGACAATACACAACCACATGTATTTTCCTTGAGACTTGGTTCCCCTTCATCCTCCATTGTGGTGGCTCCCACAATCACGTATCTTTTAATTTTTTAAAAACAAAAAACTATGTACACATTTTCTCTCTCTTTCACACTTCCTGCCCTCACTTAATTATTTAATGTTTTTTAAAAGTTCATAGTGAGCTACAAGAGTGTGAGGTGTTCCTGTGTCCCTTATTCATTCACTGGCTATGAAAAGGGCAGGAGGAACCATTCAGGTCTGGCATATTATGTGCCTTCTCATAACGCATTATCAGAATTATAGCTGCAATCAAGGCAACCACCCGTATCATAAAGGAGAGGTGCCTGGATTGGCAGTCCTCACATACTTATTATTTTCATCTGTAGGCCACTGAAATGATGGATCCTGACAGCACAAACACCGAGGGGATGAACAGTTAGTGCTCAGGACCACTCGCAGTGTTTTTGGTGCCTTAGGCAGCCCATGCAACCTTGGGGCGGGGGCCAAGAAGCAAACCCTGATGCTGACCAGAAGGGATTATGTAATCATCCCTTCTTGCTCTAAATGTAGTTATCCTCTAAGGCATGGTGGATGGGGGTGAACTTATCTATGAGATCACCCTTCTGTTCAATAGCCGACACATAGGAGACTGGTAGCTTCAACAAGTCTCTTTATTGCTTCCAACTGGGAGTTGGAGAATAATAAGACACACTTACGGTTGCCAAATCCCTCCTGGCCACCGGTGGGGGATAGCAGGTGTAGGGTTGCCAGGTCCAGGTTGGGAAACTCCTGGAAATTTGGGGATGGAGCCTGGGGAGGACAGGACCTCAGTGGGGTACAATGCCATAGAGTCCACCCTCCAAAGCATCCATTCTGTCCAGAGAAACTGATCTCTGTAGTCTGGAGAGAAGCTGCAATTCCAGGGGATCCCCAGGTCCCACCTGGAGGCTGACGGAGGCAGTATAGGATGGAGGGGGGCTTTTAACTCTCTCAGTCCTAATCTAAAGGAACCTTCCATCTCCTGATTCTGATGCTGTGCTTATCCTTTAAAAATGGGTGATTCCACTAGACAGGTCTACAGACCATCAGTTGTGATCAGCCAAACCACCTGGCGAGGAGACCTTAATTTCTCCTGCACATCACTAGCCCTGCATGAAATTGTATTATTAATTAAAAATACTAGAAGCATCCAATCACAGATCACTCCATGTGTCATCCATTTTGACTCTTCAGAACTAGAATTCAGACCTTTCCACATGTTGTTGAATGAAAACACACAAAATGGTAACATAGACATGATTTGGTGTCTACCTGTTGTTGAAACATTGCATCTTGGACAGACAAAAAAGGGCTTTTAGAAAATAACAGTTAAATTAATTAAATTGCTGAGTTTCACTGAGATTAGCTATTCCAGAAGGGCTATTAATATTACCTGAAGGAAATATCCTCAGGCACCACCCGAGGAATTCATTTGCACTTTAAATGTGATTGATTCCCCCGGCAAAATGCTATGCTCATTCTTCCATTTTTTTAAAAAAAAATTAAAAATCAAGTTTACTTCCTTAGAGATTATTGTGTATATCACTTATCTCCTCTGAGTATGGATTGTTTAAAAACAATCTGGTTTACACATGATGATAGAATTACTGTCAATGTGTGGTACAGGAAATCCTTTCTGCTGTGACTCTTAACTTGAAAATGAAATATCACCCTATCTGTTTCTGTGTATAATATGGAAGTAGGATTTATAAAGATGGGATTTGGGGACTGGATCCTATGAGTCTATGTAAATGGATGATTATGAAAACTCAAAAAGCCTTCTGGTGGCATGGCTAGCAAAAAACTGCAGGGGAAATGATGGCTTAAAGGCTGCATTTTTTAAATAAAAAGTCAAATCCTTTAATGTTCATCTAAGTAGTCCTTAATTAATGGATGCCAATCTGTTTGGATTGGAAGTGTTTTGATGAACACTCGGGGTGTTTTTTGGGGGGAAGAGCAAATCTGTTCATCAGGAGATGCCATTTGGCACCAACTGAACCGAACAGGTGATCGGCTCTGCATGGATGTTTCTTAAAGTTCTGTCTAAAAGTCTGTGTACAAGAAGTTGCTAAGCCAACTGTTGGGTTTTTTTTTAAGTATAATTATACGTCTTTGCTTGGAAAGAGACACATATATTATCCTTATTAAGTTACATTTGTATGCACTTTAAGGCAGGAACTCCACGTTACCTTGACAAATGTTCTCAAACTTGACTGTATTGATTTAATATAAATACGATGAATCTGAAGGGAAGGAATAGTGTTTCGACAACTGTGTCATTGTTAGGGTTGCCAGATGGGTTCAACAAAAATACTGGACACACTTGATAAAAAAAATATGACCACCCCCCCGCCCAACATGCATGCCCTAACCTGGATGTCCCAGGCAAGCCCAATCTTGTCAGATATTGGAAGTTAAGCAGGGAAGCAGGGTTAGCCCTGGTTAGTATTTGCATGAGAGACCACAAAGGAAGTCCAGAGTTTCAACACAGAGGCAGGCAACAGCAAACCCCCTCTAAGCGTTCCTTGGTTTAAAAACCATATGAGGTCACCATAAATTAGCTGTAACTTGAAGGCCTTTCCCTCCACCGCTACCCACTAGGACTTACTTCTGAGTAGACCTACATAGGACTTCTCTGTGAGTGAAGTAAGTTAGGCTGAGGGTTATGTGACTGGCCCAAGGTCACCCAGTGAATTTACATGACAGAGTGGGGATTGGAACCTGGATACCCCAAATCTTGGTCTGACACCAACCCCTACACAGGACAAGCTGTTAGTTGAACTGCACTTGGCAGTTGTCCTCTGCAAAGAGGACCTCACAAAACCACTATTGCCAGGATAGTTCAACAGGTATAAATCTGAGTGTAGATTTGCCCTTAAGGTTGTGTTATGTCAAGCTGCAGAAATTTACCAGCTGCCTCTGAATTGTCCACAGATATCTTTTAAGCACCCCAGGAGAAGCAGGCCTACAAATGGAACTCTCCAGAAGGCATTTGTGGCTCCTCGGAATTACCATTAGGGAGTAGACAAGAAAACAATTTTAATTTTAGCACTGGACTGCTAGGAACATTCTAAGTGACACTGGGCATGTGCAGAGTCACCCGTGAGTACCAGCTATGAGCCTGGCCTCCCTGGGGCCTGGAATAACCAGTTGATGTTGCTCCCCTGACCGTAGTGCTCTCTGGGGTATATGTGGGGAAAGGCGGTCCCTCAGGTATGTCGGACCCTGACCATATAGGGTTTTAAAGGTGAGTACCAGCACTTTGAAGCGAATTCAGTATGCTATTGGCAGCCAGTGCAGTGCCTTCAGCACAGGCCAGATGTGCTCCCATCTAGGGAGGCACATCAATAGCCTGGCCACGGGATTCTGCACTAGCTGCAGCTTCCAGATTTGTGGCAAGGGGAGCCCCATGTAGAGAGCATTACAATAGTCTAGCCTCGAGGTGACTGTCACGTGGATCACTGTAGCCAGGTTACTGTGGTCAGGGAAGGGAGCCAACTGCCGCACCAGCCGCAGATGGTAAAAGATGGACTTAGCAGTGGCAGGTACCTGGGCCTCCATTGCCAAGGAAGGTTCCAGGAGCACTCCCAAACTCCTAACCACCGAGGCAGGCACCAATGGTGTCCCATTGAAGGCCGGGACTGGGAGCCCCAACCCCAAACTGCCCCAACTCAGACACAGGAGCTCCGTCTTTGCCGGGTTTAACTTCAGCCAGCTCAGCCTGAGCCAACCAGCCATGGCATGCAATGCCCGGTCCAGGTCTTCTGGTCTGGAGCACGACTGGCCTCCCAACATCAGTATCCACATACTCGTGACACCCCAGCCCAAACCTCCGGGCAATCTGGGCAAGGGGGCATATATAGATGTTAAAGAGCATCAGGGAAAGCACTGCCCTCTGAGGCACTCCACACTAAAGTAGGTGCTTCCGGGACTGCTGTTCCCCTAACACCACCCTTTGTCCCCAACCTTGGAGAAAGGAGACAAGCCACTTCAAGGCCAGCCCCTGTATCCCCACATCGGCGAGGTGGTGGACTAGTAGCTGATGGTCGACCGTGTCAAACACAGCCGACAGATCTAACAACAACAGCACTGCCGAACTGCCCTGATCCAGATGCCTCCGGAGGTCGTCAGTAAGGGCGACCAGCACTGTCTCCGTCCTGTGTCCTGGGTGAAAGCCGGACTGGAAGGGATCTAATACAGAAGCATCATCCAGAAAGCTCTGCAACTGTATCACCACTGCCCTTTCGATTAATTTGCCCAGGTAAGGCAGGTTGGAAACCGGCTGGTAGTTGGCCAATTCGGCCGGATCCAAAGATGGCTTTTTCAAGAGAGGGTGGACCATTGCTTCCTTGAGTGCCTACGGGAACTGTCCCTCCATGAGGGAGTAGTTGATGATTTCCTTTGGGGCTCCTCGAAACCCCTCATAGCCAGCTTTAATCAGCCAAGAAGGGCACGGATCAAGGTTGCATGTGGTTTCTCCAGGCTGAGCGGGCCTTTATATGAATACCAGATTCCTTTTACTGCCATTTTTTAAACTGAATGCAGGTGACTTGCTTCTCCCCAAAACAGGACAAAATGAAGACACCCCACCCACGAGTGGGGTAGCCAGATACCTTAGGGGCAAAGAGGCTGAAAACTAAGAATCCCCCCCCCCGCAATAGGAATGAAACCAAATTTGTCTCCTGAGGATTGCAGCTCCTTGTTCTAGTTTTCTCTGCCCTCCCACTCCTTTGTCAGTACCCCCGCTGCTGCCACCAGATGCCCAGTCATTGTTTCTCCCATACCAATGTCCCCCCTGCAATAATTTCCCAAAGCTTCAGTCTACACGAACATTTCTCCTAACAAAGGAACGTAACATAGCAGTGACACATAACCTATGCATCCCATGAATATACCTGCAGTCGAAAGGTTTTTAAGCTAATCATGTTAGACATTCTTCCATGCTAAGATATTGAAGATATCATGCTAAGATATTGAATCCCTTGACATTCATTAATACTTTATTTTTATGTCTTTATTTATTTGGATTTGTATCCCACCCTCCCCGAAGGCTCAGGCTTGTGTACTGTTTGGTCATAGTACATGGTTCCTGGAAAAAGTATCTGAACAATAGATCCTAAAGGGTTATACTGCTGATTAGTGTGACCTGAGCACTCCATGGATTTATGGTACGATAGCCTTTAATATCAGTGCTGTTTTTGAGGAGAAGGGGTTCCTTTTCAGGCAAGTACCTTGTCATTTGCTCCAGTGGTTATCCATGGTGCAAGCTTAGTGGGGCTTTGGGAGGATAAATTCAGGAGAAAACAATTCTAGTCTGAGCTGGTATAGCATAAAGGTGAAGAAAATGTTGTTGTTGTTCAGTCGCACAGTCAAGTCTGACTCTTCATAACCCCATGGACTATACCATGCGAGGCCCTCCTGTCTTCCATTGTGCTCCAGAGTTTGCTTAATTTCATGATCGGTGAGTGTCTATCCATTTCATCCTTTGCCATCCCCTTCTTCTTTTTCCTTCAATCTTCCCCAGCAAAAGGGTCTTCCCCAGTGAGGGCTCCCTTCTCATTTGGTGGCCAAAGTGTCTGAGCTTCAGCTTCAGTCTCTGGCCTTCCAGGGAACAGTCAGGGTTGATTTCTTTTAGGACTGACTGATTGATCGCCAGTTCAAATCTGTTTTGTTTAGAGTCACCTTAGCTGGTTTGAAAGGGGATTAGGCAGATTCATGGAAGATGAGAAAGATCCATTAATGGCTACTAGCCGTGGTGACTAACAGGAACCACCATATTCAGAAGCAGTAAGCTTCTGAATACCAGTGCCAGGAGGCAACATCAGGAAAGGACCTTGCCCTCCATGCCCTCCTTGTTGGCTCTGCAGGGCAACTAGTTGGCAACTGTGTGAAAGAGAGTGCAGGACTAGACACACCACCAGTCTGATCCATCAAGGTTCTGCTTATGAGGCTGAGGCCATCATCATCATCATCATCACCATCATTGTCATCCTCATCCAATCAAGGAATTCTACTCCCATGAAAGATCACTCTCTCCAGGGCTTTTTTTGTTGAAAAAGCCCATCAGGAACTCATTAGCATAATAGGCCACACCCAACAGCAGAAACTCATTAGCATATTAGACCACACCCTGACAGCATGACTCATTAGCATATTAGGCCACACCCCCGTGTTACCAGAAGTGTGGTCATCCAGCCACACCCACCTTTTGCTTCTTATCAAGTTTACCTTGTTTGTTGTCAAAACCCAGGGCTTTTTTTGTAGCAGGAACTCCTTTGCATGTTAGGCTACACTCCCCTAATGTAGCCAGTCCTAATGGGTTTCTGCTGTTGGGTGCGGCCTATTATGCTAATGTGTTCTTGCTGGGCTGGCCAACTTGGGAGCCAGCTGGAACTCCATTCCTGTGCGTTCCTGCCCAAAAATAGCCCTGATTCTCTCTATTGCATCAACATCATTGGTCAAAATTGGGTTGACCTCACCATTCCTCCACAGCTGTTAATCAACAAATGTGTTATGTGTTCTATTTTAATCTCCTGTAAAGGGTGGGTGGGGGGCAAAACATCTGTGTTGGTTTTACACATAACGATGATCAGACGTTCAAATAAAAAAATTAAAACATTCTGCCAACCAAAAAAACAAACAAGTATTTGTTTCCTCTCTGGGAGCTATGAAATTGTCTGGAATATTTATTATGAAATCTTCGCTCCGTTACAGCCTAAATGGTGCACAAGTAAATATATATCTTGGAAGTAGGCAGAACAGCTGTAGAACAACATCATGATCTGCGGCATTGCATTGGCATCCATGAACTCATTCTAGGTGTCGCAGTGGCAAAACACCACTGGAGGATGCTGCTGTAATTATATGACCCATCATCACTAGAGGTAACACAGATTCTTTATGCAAATCAGGAATTATGTGGCCTGGGAGGGGGAGGAATATTTTGTAGACATCTCTTATGAAGCAATTGCTACTGAGAGCTGAAGTACACAGTGTCTTGGACCCAGAGCAAAGTTTCCATGCACAGAGAGACTTTTTTGCTTCTACCTCTTGTTGTAGCCCCAAATGCTCTCCGGAATGCTGCTCCTGGTGTGCAGGAACTCCCCCCACCCCCCGAAACATCATCTAAGGGTGCTTTGGGGCTGCTGTGAAAGGAGGCAAGAAGTCCTTGTGCCTATGGAAATGCAGCTCTAGATTAAGGTTGCCAACCTCCATGTGGGGCCTGGAGATCTCCTGGAATTAGAATTGATATTCAGGCAAGAGATCAGTTCCCTTGGAGAAAATGTCTTCTCTGGAGGTGAGATCCTATGGCATTGCACCCTGCTGGGGTCCCTCCCTGCTCCAAACCGCATCCTCCCCAGGCTCCACCCCCAAATCTCCAGGTATATCCCAACCCAGAGCTGGTAACCCTGGATTCAAGCCTAGATGTAGTTCCATGGCAATGTCTCTCACCATTCTTTTCCATTATGTGTTTTTAATTTTTGCTATGATAATGTGTCCAAATCTCTTGTTTTTATTTTGATGCAATCATTGTTGCTATGGCTTATCTGCTGGTGCCATAAAGTCAGGCTGACTTTTTCATTGAAAGCAGATGCTGGGATTACAAACCTGCAGTGTTGGAGGGTCTGTTCAACTTTCTCTCTGGCTCTGTTTCCCCCAAAAAATCCTTCCTCCCCCAAGCTGCTTTTACTCCTGCTTGGAAAAACAGACACATACTCAGATATGAGGCGGAAAGCAGTTTGATGGCGTAAAGAAAGAACTGGACCTTTGCAACATTCTTGTCTATAGAAAAGAAAGCAAATGTGGTGTCGTGGTTAAAGAGTGAGACTGGGAGACCCCTCTGCCATGGAAACTTGCTGGGTGACCTTGGGTCGGTCACACAGTCTCAGCCCAACCTACTTTATGGGGTTGCTCTTAGGATAAAATGGCTGGGGAGGAAGGCGGGGTCTAAATGAAGCAAAGGAAATAAAATAAACATTCAAAAGCCAGAATTAAACGACACATTAGGAGTGCAATGCCATGCAGAGTTATTCCAGTCTAAACCATCTGGTATCAGTAGGTTTAGACTGGAGTAATCCTGCACAGGATTGCACTGTAGGTTTTTAAAATGGAGCTTCAATTCTCTATAGAGATTCAACCACAAGAAAGTGTGTTTTGCTCTTATCTATTTTGTGTCTTTGAATGCATGAGAAAGAACAGGAAGTTAGGCTTGTATCTGGGCACAGAAGGTCATCAGCCTAAACTAGTTTATCTTCTTCATTTGTTTTCCTTCTAATCTAGTTCTTCTGCGTTCCTGACTGAGCTATCCGCCCCCCCAACCAGCCAACTCTCCTCCCATTTTGCTGCATGCTCTTTAACCAACCCAACCTCTTTCCTCCCTTTTCTCCTTCTCTAAAAGCTCACGTTGGCCTAAGGAATCTTCTGGATCCTCTTCTCACCATTTTTCTATCCTTTGTAAGGACGACCAGATAAGGAAGCAAGACGTAGGGGGAATTAATCAATAGCTTCATATCTTGTTTGAATAGGTATCTGGACTATCGCAGAGGAAAGCAGTGAGGTCTTAACCTTATTCTCAGAACAATCCAAGATGCACAACCGTTTGTATCTCATTACAGATAACGGCAGTTTGGAGTGAAAACATATAAACCTGCCTTCTATTTAGTCAGGCTACTGGATTATCAAGGTCCACTCTTGCAGCAACTTTCCTGGGTTTCAGGCTATGGTCTTTCATATCGCTTCCTTCCTGATCTTTTTAACTGGAGATGCTGGGGATTGAACCTGGCACCTTCTGCACGCAAGGCACGTGCTCTGCTACTGAGCCTTGGGAAAACAGAACAACAGGAAACAAGCAGTCGTTTCCCAATCATCCTGGTGTGCTCAATAAAACTGCAGCTCTTGCTGCTGCTTGCTCTTAAAAATATTGTTGGGAGAAATAATCACAGAACTACAAATAACCTCCGTTCCATCCAGGATGGCCTTAATCCCCATAGCATGCTATTGAAGTTTTGTTGCTATAAGCTCCTATGTGCCCTGTTATAGAGCACAGTCTATAGAACTCAGGTGATTAATGTACACTTCAGTAGAGTCACATATATATATTTAAAATATTATGATATTAAGAGCAAGAATGACTGTATCAGCAACAATATAAATGCCTTTTTCTTTGTCCCATTTTCGCAGTAGCCTCATCTATCAATATCACCTTCTTGCTATTTATTCGTCGTTGTTGTTTTTCCTGATGATAACTGGCAAATCCTTCTTCTACGGCTTGGATTCCCAATTACCTGGTTTCATTTTCAGTGACATGTACATTCAGATTTCCACTGTCCTGCTCTCGCAGGCTGCATACAGATGTTATGAGACGGAGCATGGTCAAATTCCAACAGCAGATGGATTGGCGCACTTGGGGGAAGGTTTGAAAAGGATGAGTTTTCTGGAGTGTGTATTGCTTTTGCGATGGATGCCACTGTTAGTTTTGGTTTCTTAATTGTGACTTCAAACTGAACGAAACAATATATGAAGGGATTCAGGGTGATAGATAGATGACCATCTGTCTGTAAAAGATGAGAACTGCTTCCAAAACATAGGAGAGATTTCGGGAGTTTCCGCACTCATCTTGTTGGGATGAGTAATACACACAAGTGCACTTGAGCACACTGATCCACCTGGGAGCATGGATGTGCCCATCAATAGCTATTAGAAGTGATGGACCACTGAGTCCTCCATATTCAGAGGTAGAATGCTTCTGGATGGGAGTTGCTAGGGAAAGCAGCAGCAGTGCAAGTCTTTGACCTTGGCGCGCCTGTAATGGGCCTAGTCTAGGGGTGTTGAACTCATTGCCCACCCACCTCTTGAATGAAGCACAACACAAGTTATGGGTTAAACCAGGAATTTTATTTATACATTAGCTGATCTGCACCAACGCCTTAAAGCACGGGTCACATTGGGCTTGCAAGGCAAGCCTTCTAACCGGGCAAACCCACCCTGCCTCAGAGCCAGGTCCGGGATCCTTCCGGACCTTACTCATCACGGCCCACACACCAGTGTATAGATGGGAAAGGGAGGGCACTTGCCAGCCCATGACTGCAAAGCCTTAAGGCTCATCATTATGCTCTCCCACCCTGAAGAGGCTCCCAACTGAGTCACCCTGACTGCTGAACCCATAGGCACCTAGTATGAGGAACCCCCTTATTGCTGATATCTCAGTGTGCTTGCCAACTCAAAATCCCCTCAACCCGTGCTTTTCCCACCTTCCCAGTTAGGGCCTAACCAGTGGTATCAGGCCTATTTATACCTCACCCTCTCTGACCATGTAAAGCAGGCGAAAAAAGGCCCCACCCTCGGCCAATCTGGGTGAGGCCCAAAAAATTCCTGCTCAGCTCCGAAAACGGCGACCAGCTCAAGGGCCAAAAGGGGCAGGTGTGTGGGGAACTCACACCAGGCTGGTCTGAGCTTGGATGGCAGCCTCCCCCAGACCTGGCTGGCGGGCTCACCTCTTAATTGGCCAGGGCTCTCACACTGGGCCATAATTGGCTCGCTCCCCCTGATTCAACCAAGAGGATGTGGGGTGGGCGGGCAAAAGTCAGCATCTGCCGTATGGGCAGGCACTGGTCTTTGCTACAAGAGCCAGATCTGACATAAATGGGACTTTGTCGGACCAGGCCATGTGTGTCATAAAATGTAATGTCAGGTAGCAAAGATATTGACTTTATAAAGGACACTGACAAACACAGTTAAAGGGGTTTTTAAACTTAAAATACAAACATGCTTAAAACAGTAACACGCTTGCCATATTTTATTTAACAGTCTTTGATAAGTGACACCTCCCAAACCTTCCCCTCCTTAAAAGATGCCTACCTAAAATAGAAAGGTAGGGGGATAGTGGGATTTGGTAAGGTAGTTTTTTTAAATAAAACATCAAGAAAAAGCACAAGGATCACAGCAGACACTAAAAACAAAAACTAAAAATATAAAATGCTCTGAGCCTAGGAAAACATGAAATGGCTGGGCATTGCACGTCCCGTCCCGTCCCCCCCGTCTGCTCAGAGTAGCAGTGGCTCTCCAGTGTAATGTCTCCCTTTGGCTGTGGGTTCCCAGGTTAGACTACTCACTCAGGCACCCATTCTCAGGTCCATTCAGCAGGGACAAGCTGCCTCAGAACATCAGCCCTTTATTTGCAAGCAGACAACTTCAAGGGGCATAAAAGCAGGAAACTGAAATTCCACTCCATTGAAATACATTGCACCTGAAAAAAGTTGCAAAGAAAATGCAGAATGGATTTTCCATTAAGGTTTCTGGGCCCAGATCGACTAATCTGGGACTGGAATGACAGCCCCCAGAGCAGAATTCCATTCCCAGAATGCAGCTGCTACTCCCAGAGACTGTCATTCCATTCTGGGGGCTATCATTCCAGTCCCAGAGTAGTCTGTCTGCACCCAGAGACCTTAAAGGAAAATCCATTCCACATTTTCTTTGTGACTTTTTTTGTGCTTTAGCCCAGAGGAGCTTCCTGGTGGCCCTACTGGAGGAGAAACCAGCGAAGACAAGGTCCAACCAGCTTCCTGCTGGAGGAGAAACCAGCGAAGACAAGGCCCAGCCATCTGAGAGCTTGGGCAGCCCCGATCTCCCTTGGAAGTGTGAGGACAGGGAGGGGAGGGGAAGGGGTGGAGAAGAGAGCTGCGGGCCTGATCAAAGCCCTGGGTGGGCTGCTTGTGGCCTGTTGGCCTTCCATTTGACACTTCTGGCCTAGGCTCACTTGTTCATGTCAGATCTCAGAAGCTAAGCAGGGTCAGCCTCGGTTAGTACTTGGATGGGAGACCATCAAGGAAGTCCAGTGTTGCTATGCAGAGACAGCCAGTAGCAAACCACCTCTGTTCGTCTCTAGCCTTGAAAACTCTACAGGGGCAGCATAGAGCAGCTGTGAATTGATGACACTTTTCACCACCAGTGGGTCTGAGTTATGTGGCTGACACTGTGGGAGACATCATCTTGGTCCTTGCCCAGACTTTCTGCAGGTGCACAGGGACAATTTTTGCTAATATCCTCCCTTCTGCAATAACCCAGAATACCTCCTAAAATGCTACTCCTGAGGAACGTGTCTGCAAGAATACCTTGAGGAGGGGGGGAATCAGAGGAACGGAGGAATCCTTACACCTGAAGAAATTCGGGAGGAGGAATCCAGTGCAGTGTGAACCATTCATCTGATCCTTCCGGTATCTTCTTATGTTCATATGCTCAACAGTGACATTCACTCAGGTGCAGCTTCTGCCATGGATTCTTATACAAACATCCATATTCTTATTTACAAATGTATTTAATAATATAGTATTGAGACCAGTAATCACAGCATCAACTGTATAAGGCAGAAAAGGGAGAAGTGTGATTTTGTTGATCCTCCTGGAACTCTCAGGTTTTTTGATATTATCTTCCATCTGAATTACCTCTAAAATTATGGCTAGGATCCCAGTCCTTCCTGGGAGATAGATTGCAGAAGGTAGCACAGAAACTATTGGTGTTCCTATTAGAGTTGCCCTGAACTGCTGGAAGA
Source organism: Gekko gecko (assembly GCA_029375565.1). Classification (NCBI taxonomy): domain Eukaryota; kingdom Metazoa; phylum Chordata; class Lepidosauria; order Squamata; family Gekkonidae; genus Gekko; species Gekko gecko. The sequence goes on along the minus strand of JAPDNY010000008.1, from coordinate 138,742,724 downwards.
GGTTCTATGACAATATGGATTGATCACTAGTGGGATGGGCACAAACCAGCTGATGAACTAAAGTTTGTGATGAATTCTGGTGAGTTCATGGTTTGCAAACTTCGTGACCAGTCAACCAGCATGAACTTTCCACAAACTTTCAAGCAGTTTGTGGAAGTTCATGTTGGTTTGTGAATGGATACATTTCCAGACAAATGGTCTCTGCTCAAACAAAACATTTACCAAGTTTCAAAGCAATTGGGGGAGGGGGAATTCTCCAGCCTTGGAAACATTGTTGTCAGTTTCAAAGTAGTCATGCCAGTTTCATGAGGATTTTTTTCCTCCTCCCTTCACTGGCATTTCTTTTGTATTCACTTGCCATTTTCTTGCCTAGAGCTTGCAAAATTCTAACCCTCTTGCTTGGATTTGTGACTCTGTGCTTTGAGATCAGTCCTTTTAAGCTTGCAGCATCAATGGCACTGAGTTCTGTTGCCCACTAGTACATTGCAATGGTTCTGCTGGATCCCCTTGCTTGGATCTTGTGCTTGATATCAGTCCTGTTGAGCTGTCATTGCCACATAAACACTGGATTCTGCTGGGCACTCTGTTATTGCACTGCTGGGCTTGCAACAGTGTCCCTCTTCAGTTTCTCTGGTTTATCCTTAGTCCTTTTGGGTTTGTACTGCCACAGTGGCACTGATTCTACTGGGCTTGCAGAAATGCCCCCCACTTTCAGTTTCTACTGGATAGATTCTCTGGGACTTTGATTCCGTTCTGCTGGGCTTCTATTGCCCTTGCTTTTTTGCTGGTTTCCCCCCCTCTCCATTGGAAACAATGAAGGATGGGGGCACCTTACTGGGGGGGCATAACTCATACCCCATAAATCCAATTTTCACCAAACTTGGAGGGTAGGCAGAGTCATCTGGAGATCTCCTGCAAGTCTGGTGTCTCTAGCACGCTGCGGGGAGGGGGGTATTATATTGCATCATGAACCTCATGAATCAAACCAGTTTGTTTAGCTCTTAATTTTTCGTGACGGTTCATGGGTCATGAACCGGGCATGCCATGAACCACAAACTGAAACAAACTGCATTTTCCCAGTTTGTGCCCATCCCTAATGATCACCATGATGATTATGCTCACCTCTGAGTTTGTTTGTTTGTTTTTTGTTTCAGCAGATATAAGTGAAGTGATGCAGTCTCCAAATGGGTTCTGTGAAGAAATGCATTTTTGGTGAAGAGGTCTGACTTGAGTAGTACCTTTAATAGGAGGTTTTAAAAGTTTTCCTCTCTGGGCAGAGAACAGGCAGGAAGGGAAAAGTCAGTTCAATGGTTTTCCAGCTTCATCTCTGCTACCGCTTAAGAAATGACACAGAGGCAAGGCTTCAGAACTTGGAAGGGAAACTGGGAGTCCTGACCCTCCCAGTGGTCAATTCATTACAAAGGCCAGGTGATAGCAGTGGTTACCTGAGAGAGAGAGAAAAGCCTCTCCAGGTGTTGGGAAAACCTTGGAGGGCAGGGTGGAACAGAGTCTGCAGGCCAGAGCAGGTCCATTCTGCCACGGGGTCCTAGAATCAATGATGTCCTGGATGAGGTTGATTACAATTAAGATCAATCCAAATAAGACAAAAACAAAAATGGTGGAGAACTTGTTTGACTGGCTACCTAGAAAAGCCTGTTCTGGATGAATTTTCACTCTTGTTGAAGGATCAGATTCATAGCTCAGAGGTTTTCCTGGGGGTTTGTTTCTTAATAGGAGATGACTGTGAAATCTTCTTAGGTTAGATTTTTGCAGATTAATCTTTTTCATCCCCTCCTCATACTGCTCTTCTGGTCCAATCTATAGGAGTTCTGATAACCTGTCCTAGAAGAGGTCACATTTTACAGGGTTGTTTTCTTCCTTGTTTCCCACAGCATCCCCAAAGATTCAAACTTCTCAGTTACCAGAAAAGCATACCCATGTGATGTAACATACATAAAGAAGGAAAGAAAGAAAACTCTTGAAAAAAATGTCCTTTAAAAAAAAAACTTTCTTTAGTCTTTTTGCGTGACAATTCCTCCTTTTGAAAGGGCTTCTAATTTTCTATTTATTTCTGTGTTGCAGTTTTTTCTTTCTTGTGATCTGCAAATGTGGCAGTGTTACATGCTAGGAGGGTTCCTTTCTTTTCTAAACTAGACATTTGCTCTTAGCAAGTTTTTTCCCCCCTTCATGCTTACAGTACCAGTTTAATGGTTTTAACATGCACCCATTTTATATGAGCCTGAATTATAAACAATGTTTATATCATATTGCAGGCCCTGTGGAATTGATGTGGGCTATCAGGTATAGATAGGAACTCTCAGTCTGGGACAAGTGATGCTCTGTATTCTTGGTGCTTGAGGGGAGGGGCAGCAGTGGGAGGGCTTCTAGTGTTCTGGCCCCACTGCTGAACCTTCTAATGGCACCTGGTATTTTTGGCCACTGTATGACAGAGTGTTGGACCATTGGCCTGATCCATCATTGGCTTCTCATGTTCTTGTGTTCTTACTTGGTTGGCAGTGGGGGAAGAGACTGGTCTCTTCTTTGGTGGAGTTTCCAACAGAGGCTAGACAGACATCTGTTGGAATCTTTCATTTACTGGCCTGAGCAGGGGTTGAATTCCGTAGCTTATAAAGCCCTTTCCATTTCTGTGATTGTTTGACTCCATGATTCTTCCCTCTTGCCACAAACCTCACCCACCTCTGTCAGCACACAAGTTTGCACCCAGTTTCTACTTTAAACACAAGTCCATGGCTTGAGCATTTTCATTTTTGATGTGATAGATCAGTGCCAGACATGTTGATGCAAGCAGTTTACATACTGGCAGAGCACACTGCTAAATTCTAAATAATGAGCCTCAAATGAGGCCAAAATCCTGTGCCCAGTAATGCAAGAGGAAAAAAGGACTGCTCCCTCCAAAGGAGATATTATTCTTCTGTTTAATCACTGATCTTCTCAACCTAGATTCTATACAAATTGCTGTTGTCATCATAAAGAAAATAAGGCTTCCTGGAAATCCGTGACACAGGCACTATTTTACTTTCTCCATGAAAACCAAGGGCATCATCCCCCCCACCACCATCCTTTTCAGCTAACTTGTCCACATCACAGAACACAATACCAAATGAATTACAAAGCAATCAGTCTGTCTCTCTAGAAAGCAAGAATCAGTGCTCACCCAATTTCACCATCAGTTCTGTTTTCCAAACAAGATTTTTGGTTTCATGATGGAGCATCAGTGCCCTAAAACGTTGCTGTCCAAAATGAACTTTCCTTAAATCTTACTAGTCAGAGTGGGGATGGGGGAAGATTACACGCCAGCCAGGTACATGATGTGCTTCCTTGTTGCACACAGGTATCAAGAGCAGCTCTGTAGTGTCACTCCACCTAGATGGTGCTATTCTTCTCCAGAGTGGCAGGGGAAGGAAGTCCAACTGCTTAATTTGTATTAGAGATGCTGTGACCTGAAACACGATCACTGGGCGAACCTATCTCTCACGCCAGTGGGAAGTCAGCTCCTGATTGCATTTCTTGGTGGCCATCGTGGACATTCTCGTCAACAGTGTTGGTCCCCTGCAGCAGTTCCTTATTCTATAGGACCAGAGAGTTGCTACTTTGTTTCTTGAAGTTCTGGTGAGGTTTGGGTTTTTTTCCAATTGCCAGTATTATGTAGTTTCTACCTTCTGGCAATAACCGTGGTGGCATGACATGATAGCTCTAACTGGCTCAAACTGGGGAGTAAATTATGCCAGCATCAGTAAAAGGGAGAAGAGGATTCATGATCTTAACAGAGAGATGCCAGAAACACAAAGAGACAGCTAAATGGTAGATCTCACCTCCAATGGAAAGTTGTCCTATGGAGTATGTGCTTTGAAAAACAGGAGGCAATGGCGGACTGATGGCAGGGGGAGGGACAGCTGCTCTGGAAAAGTGCTCTGATGGGTGACCTAATAGTGCTTCTCCCTCTGTTTACTTACATAGGTGAAGTATGCCTCCATTTTTTCCCTCCAAGTTTGAGCCAATTAGCACTATTACTCCATGCCACCAGGCATTAATGGCTAATGCTAGGAATAGTGTAGTAATATAGTAGCGTACTAATGGGACGATTTCATTTTTTTTTACAAAAAGAATGATGACTGTAACAAGTGGTTCAGACCAGGATGACAACCAGCACCATGCTTTCCAATAGTGCAACAAAATTGTATAATCATATAAGACAGATACTTATGAATTTGAGTGGACGCACCCAAACAGCTTGCCAATCGGCTCCCTGCTCTTGACTGGTGAGCAGGCTGGAAGCCTAACTGCTGGGAAGAATCATAGAATCACAGAGTTTAAAGGGGCCATACAAGCCATCTAGCCCAACCCCCTGATCAATGCAGGATCAGTCTAGAGCATCCCTGACAAGTGTTTGCCCAGCTGCTGCTTAAAGACTGCCAGTGAGGGTGAGCTCACCACCTCCCTACGCAGCTGACTCCACTGTTGAACAACTCTTACTGTAAAAAAAGTTTTTCCTGATATCTAGCAGGTACCTTTCCGGCCTTAATTTAAACCCATTACTGTGAGTTCTATCCTCTGCTGCCAACAGGAACAATTCCCTGCCCTCCTCTAAGTGAAAGCCCTTCAAATAATTAAAGAGAACAATCATGTCCCCCATAAACCTCCTCTTCTCCATACTAAACGTTCCCAAGTCCCTCAGCCTTTTCTCATAGGGCTTGGTCTCCCGATCATCATCATCTCCTCTGCACCTGCTCCATTCTGTCCACATCCTTTTTGAAGTGAGGCCTCCAGAACTGCACACAAATTTCCACATGCAGCCTGATCAATGTAGTGTACAGTGGGACTATCACATCTTGAGATTTGGATGTTCTGCCTCCGTTGATACACCCCAAGATTGCATTAACCATTTTTTGTCACTGCATCACACTGGCTGCTCATATTTAATTTACAATCCATCCATACCCCGAGATCTTGTTCACACACACTGCTACCCAGAGGTGTATCTCCCACCCAGTATGCATGTTCCTCATTTTTGTTACCCAGATGTAGAACTTGGCACTTATCCTTGTTAAATTGCATCTTGTTCATATCTGCCCACTTTTCCCGTGTGTTCAGATCTCGTTGAATTCTGTCTCCATCTTCTGGTGTGTTCATTGCTCCTCCCAATTTGGTGCCATCTGCAAATTTAATAAGTAGCCCCTCCACATCCTCATCCAGATCATTTATTAAAAATATTGAAAGGTACTGAGCCCAGAAACAAGCCCTGTGGCACCCCACTGGACACCTCGCTCCATTCAGATGAAATGCCATTGACTACTACTCTTTGAGTGCGGTTCTTCAGCCAGTTCCCTATCCATCTAACTGTCCCAGAGTCCAGTCCACAGTCCTCTGGTTTACCCATCAGAACATCATGGGAAACCCTGTCAAAAGCTTTACTGAAATCCAAATAAACAACATCAACAGTATTCCCTTGAATCCAGTAAGCTCATCACTCAACCAAAGAAGGAAATGAGCATATCTCATTTTTTTATATTTTGCTACTGTATCCCACCCATCTATAATATCAGAGTTGTCTTTAGTGGCAAATTCAAATAGAACTAGGAAACTCTGTACTTCTAAAGTTTAGTCAATATTTTCTGCTCTGTTGATTGATTATTGTCAACAACCAGAAATAAACACAATAAACATTAAGGTCAGAAATGCAATGCTAGAAATCTATATTCAGAGAATCCTTGTTGTAGCATTAACATTTAGAAAGTGCAATATCCATTCTGTTTCTCCGATGAGGCTCAGAAATATCTTGCTTTAGTGCAATACTTTGCACCTTTCACCATAGTCTGATGTGATTTATCTATAAGGAGAACAGTAAGGTAAAATTTTTCATCTCTTCCTGGGAATGTTTGTAATAACAGAGATAAAAGTTCATTATGCATGTCTTTGTAAAAAGGAGGCTTTGGGTATCCTGACATCCACTAAATTGAAGGTTAAGGTGACCCACCTAAACCCCATCTTTTCCTATGCTAATGCAGTAATCATCAAGTTCAGCTCTATAGACATTTGAATAGTAAATGTCTATATACCACCAAGGTGTAACTATAGCCTTATTAAATATGTCTGGTTGAATTCAGAGGACTATATTAACAAACTGATAAATGAACATCCAGAGGCAGCCCTATTAATTGCTGGAGACTTCAGTGCCAGGGTGGGAGAAAATGATGAAGCTATTTATGCTTATTTCCAAGAGATTCCTCATGAACCAATAATGGAACCTCCTCTTCTCTACAGACAGTCCAAGGATAGTGGTTACGATTTTGCTGGATTCTGCCTTATACAAATGGATAACAATCTTGACATAAGGCCACTAAATGGAAGAACTTGTGGGGACAATCCTGGGAATTTCACCTTTATATCAGGTGCAGGGACATCTATAATTGATTACGTTTTGGAATCACATAATCTCTAGAGATTTATGAAGAAATTTTGTGTAGATGACCTCATAATGAGTGACCACTTATCTCTTGTTTTAAGCTTGAAACATATAGCTCAAAAGGTGCTGTACTTCAGTCTACTTTGGAACAAAGAGCATTTCGAATTAAATGGTCTACCAAATTATCCAACTCAGTTAAAGAGCTGTTTAATTCAGATATTTCTTCCACTGCAAGTCTATGATTACAACTGCAGGAAATGTGATGACTATGTTTGACACATATCATAAATTAATTCAGTCCCTGCAGAGGTTTTCAACATTTCAATATACTTCAACGAGACTACATCTCTGCCGTGAAAGCAAACCATGATATGACATAGACTGCCAGATAGTTAAAAAAAAACCTGATTGATCAATACAAACTTTATAGATATCAGAATTTCATAACAATACCAAATGAGTGGTATGGTTTATAAACAGGTATAAATACCTTATTGGGGGGGGGAACAGTACCAGAAAGACCTATGGCAGAGAATAATAGCAGCTTCAAAACAAAATGATTCAGTTCTCTTCTGGAGGATAGTAGCGAGAGGGTTACATGCAGGCCTGTAGCCACAGTGGGGCATTTCGGGGCCTGGCCCCCTGACTTCCTGCCCAGGCCCCCTGACTTCCATCCAGCCCCTTGCCCCCCAGCTCTCTTTTAATTTTATTTTTTATTTTGGGTTGTCAGTGCCCCCTGACTTATTTAAAGGCCCCCCGAATTACCAAATCCTGGCTACAGGCCTGGCTACATGTACCTGTTGCTGGTCCTGAGGCACACATTAAGACATAATTGAAGAGTGTTTATGCATCAGACTCTGCCCAGCTCCTTTCATGTGAACATCATGACTTACCAGAGTTGCCTCCAGTATCCTTTCTCGAAATTAAAAAATCTCATCCTTCAGCTGAAAATAGGGAAGGCTCTCAGAACTGATAAATATAACATCAGAATTTTTAAAGGACAACCTGGATTGGTGGGTCCAAGTGTTAGCAGCCTTATTCACCCAGATTGATCGCTCAGCTCAGAATCCAAAGGACTGGTATTTAGCCATAATTATTCCTATCTTCAAGAAGGGTTCCAGATTAGATCTCACCAATTATCAAACAATTAGTCTCCTGAATGTCATCAGCAAATTATATGTGAAACATCTACTAGAGAAGCTTTTGGGATGGCTAGAGAAAGAAAATATTGCTGATGAACATGCTGGATTTAGATCTAGCTGCTCTACAATAGATCAAGCTTTAATTCTTCAACAACTTGTAGATAAATACGGCCTTTCAAAAATGGTGTTTATATGCAGCCTTTGTTGGTTTTAAATCAGCTTTTGACTCTATATCTAGGGATCGATAGGCTAAAGGTCATTTGTAACAGAAGTGGTTATATGACCAATGCCATAGGCATCTCCAGAGGTGTCAAACAAGGATGTATTCTTGCTCCCACTTTGTTTAAATTTTATATTAACTCGATAGTAAAGTCTCTTGAAGGTGATATCTACCACCCTCCAAAATTGGCATTACGTCCACTCACAACTCTCCTTTAGGCAGACAACTTAGTATTATTATCGTTAACTTCTATAGGTTTAAGACTATTATTGAGAGCGCTTGCTGAGTTCTGTGACAAAAAGAATTAACAATCAACTTTGATAAGTCTGAAGTGCTTATATTTTCTAGACAGAAAGCCAAGCACAGATGGATGATTAAAGGAAATAGCATAGAACAGGTCAAATGTTACAAATATTTAAAGATAGTCTTTCATTCTTCTGCTCTGTTGAAACCCAGTGTTGCACTCTAATGTTCATAATAGGGTTGTTCACAAACAAAGCCAGATATGATAAACAGATCATGTTTCTTGTAATAGTTTCTATCTCCCTGGTGCAATTTCATCAGTTTTCATCACTTGGATAGTTATTAACATAGGAGTAGGTGTTTACAGAGCCCCATAGTATCATTGCTCTGCCAAGTTTACGGTCAGGGCCTGTCCCACCCATTCACCAGGAATCAGGCTTCTGAGCTGGATGGGTGACCTGCAAGAGCTTGATTGTGAGAAGGGTCTTCCTCCAGTGAGCTCAACGTAATATTTTTGTGAAGAAGGATACCCTGGGATATGGAGACTTAGCCAAGGTCATACAGTCGTAATGTAATTCTCAGCAACTTTTCCTGTCCTTGTTGATCGACCGGGATGATCTCCTCATGAGATTCTGTAAAATGGCCTGGTGATATCTGACCTATGGCAAAAAAGATGAGAAATAATGTGCAAGAGACTGGACTGCATATCCAAATGTGGATCCCAATGCTGGATTATGTTAATTGTATTCCAGATGTGAAGGAGCATCCATCTGGTTGTCTTGGAAACAGAACCTAATCTTCTCCTCCCACTCCCACCCTTAGCACTACCAGAAGCAGACAATCCCATGTAATGTGAAATGTGGTCCTTAATGTCTCACCTAGCTGAGAACACTTATTTTGTATTCATATTTAAATGACCCTATCCATAAAATTTTATGTTATGTAAGCTTAATTGATGACCTGCTTTGTGAAACAAAATGGCTAGTTTTTTGTTTTTTTTTAAGTATATTTAATATGGGTATTTAATTATATTCCTTCCAAATGATTTCTTGTTCCAGTGTATTCAGACACAGCGTGTTGCATTTACAAGGGATATTCCTCTGATGAGACATCCCCCAAGGCCATCTTGAGACAGGACTCTGTACCGGAAATTATTCCACCAACTGTAATGGAGAACGCTGTGTCATTCATTGATGACACAGAGAGTTCTTGGTGCTTTGATAGGCTATTAAGTCTGTAATGACCCTCCAGAAATTAAAGGCGAAAATAGCCTCTTGCTCCAAGCTTGGTCTGTGATGGACAACTTTAATTTAAAAAGCTTGCATTGTTTGGCTCGGACTCCATGTAGAATATGCAGAACAATTGTTTTAGATTAAGTGTTTTGTATGCTCATTCTTAGCCATTCAAAAAAAGGGAGTTGTTAAAGAGAGGCAGGAAAATGGTCAAGGTTTCCATTTATTTCTTCAGTTTCAAAGCAAAGTTCCTCCTTGAGTTATATCCTATTGTAGATAATGTCTGATCTAATGATAATATATCAAGGTTGTTCCATTTCCAATTCAATGAGCAAGGAATGAACAGTGGGATTTTCCCCCCAGTGGTCTGTAATGACCTTGAAGCCCTTGGAAAGGTGGGCATTACCATGAAGAAAGAATAGATCAAGGTAGGTCGATTTTTTTTTCTTAACCAAGTGTACGTTATATCTGGCACCATTCCAGAGTTTCCCTGTCAATCAAGTAATTCACAAAACTGCAGATGGGACAAGATTTTTATATTGTCAGCCAAATCCAAAGTATGATTTAAATATTGTCAGCAGACAATAATTTAGCAGGAGGCTAATGTTAATGTTTGATGCTGAAATCTAAGAATAAAACAAAAAAACAAGGGAAATCATCCCTCTTCTTCTCAAAAAGACTCTTCTGTGGAGAGAAAATTACTAAGATCAGCATTACAATTTTTGAACAACACTTTTTACGTCTGAAAATGTTTGGGAGATCTGTCCAAAACATAATAATTTAAAAGGAAAAAAAAATATTTCAGGCCCACACTTATAGCATGTAATGGTAAACTAGGATATTAGAGAATGAGTGTAATATGGCATACGGCAGCTGCAAAACCCCAGTGGAATTCCCTTCGTTTGCAATAATCCTATCCCATACAAATATCACTGCACTTGCTACCAGACAAGATGATGAAATAGTCAAAATAAGGACGTGATACATTCCACATGGATGTACACCACCTTTGAAAGCAGATATAGGGCACTGTTGTTCCAATTTTGCTTCCTTGAAGAAATGCCTGCACATGAAATGGTAGTGCATCAGGAAAAAGACTAGGCCACAACTATTACCCTTGTGATGCTAGACTTCTACATGTGCGGAGAATTCATGTAGGCTTGCCAGCTTTTAAACTGGTCCCCTGCCTATCCCTGTACTTTCACTTTAATGCACAGCAAATACTAGGTGATGTTATTTACCTCCATGCCCTGAAAAGCTTCAACTCCCCATGTCCACTCCTTAAGCCTCTGTTCAAGTAACAGGACATTTTTCTCCTGGCCCGCTGGCAATCCAATGTAGTAGTCCCCACAAGTTGCCTGAGAAAATCTGCAGACCTACATTTTGCAATCCAAATGAAATTTTAATAATCAAAAAGCACTGGCATTTATTCCTAAAATAAAGGCACACATACCCAACAAACAGGCATTCCCTCTCAAAGTGAACTCTTTTTAGGTCATGATCTGCCCCCCCGGGATGAGCAGAGCCCCACATACAGAAGGATTAGCACAGTGTCCAAGGGGTCTCTCCTCCTACCCCACACCTTCTCTTCCTCATACCACAGGGACGTATTCCTAGCCCATGGTTGCTGGTTCCACATCAGGGGTTGGACCCAGCAAAGTGCAGCAGAAAAAAGGAATCTACACAGCATGGTGCCACTTGTGGAAGAGACTGAGCGAGATCTTGTGCAACACCTGCTCCTGTCCTAATTTGCTCGTATACACAATGACACGCACAGGCAAGATCTTGTGTAACAGTCTCTCCACTCTTCAATATCGTACCTAAGGGAGCCGCTTTGAGAATGAAGAAGCTGTTGAGGTCACTTCCTGATATCCCAGAACTGGCTGTGCAATATCTTGTGCAAGTAGAAACCCAAGTGTGGATACAGGAAGTCTGACTTACCGCAAGTGGTCACTGTAGGTGTGTGTGCGCATGTGTGTGTTTCCACTGGCACAAGAGCTCTGGTGCAAGAGGAAATTTTTCTCAGTTCAACCCCAAGTCACAAGAGGGGCTGTGGTTCACTGGTAGAGCATCTGCTTGGCTTGCAGAAGGCCCCAAGTTCAATTCCTGGCATCTCCAGTTAAAGATTTGGCAGTAGGTGACGTGAAAGACCTCTTCCTGAGACCCTGGAAAGCCATTGCCAATTTGTGTAGACGAGACTGATTCTGATGTACCAATTCAGTATATTCAGCAGCTTCATGTGTGCTCCCCTGGGTTCAGGGAGTTCACTTCAAGAAACAGGGAGAGGAGCACTACAGGCAACTGTACCATCTTCACAGTGCATTTGTTTTATTCGTAGGTATATATCCTAGGCATGGCCAGGAAGTGCACAACCTTCATCTCTTAGCCTATGGCTCATCAGGTGGCTGCCCTCCTGGGGGTGAGAGGCAAGCTCCTGCACCTCAGACTCCAGGCCTCACTGGGCTTCTTTGCTTCAGCGGGGAACAAGGAGTACGGGGCAGGGAGTTATGGCATGCATCGTGATGTCACTTCCAGTTTGTAGCCAGAACAGACATCACAACTGTTATGTCCGCTGACCACCACTAGGTGACAGTGACCTTTATCAGAGCTTGGAGCTCAAGAGACAATAGGGGCTAGGATCCTGAAACCTCAAGTGGTCACCAATAGGAACCTTGGCGGGAAGTTTAAACCCACTATGGGACCTGGGGGTGGCCCATGGAGACTGTATATAGTTGGCCATCTGGCCGGTATTTGTTGTTCTGTTGTGTACTAGTAAACCATGAGCTGGTGATCACACTGTTTCCTGATTTCTTAATGTGTCGAACCCACTACACAGCAACAACATTCAAGGAATCGAACATCTCTGTGGTTAAAAAACAAAGATACAGACAAGTGGATTCCTAGAGCATTATATCTTCATGTTCATGTGCACACTGGAAGTGATGTTATGACAGCACATATCACTCCCTGCCCATCAAAATTTCTGTTATTTGTGAGCATTTAGCTGGCAAGTCTAGTGGCTCATGCTCCTTGGCCTGGACAACTGGTCTGCTGGATTGTAGACCACCCCCAGACTACAGTTTGTTCTTGTCTCTTTGTATTTGTCAAATATATTTTTTGGATTGTACAGAATTGCATTTTTAATTGCTGGCAATTGCTTCAGGTGCCATTAGGGAGAAACTAACTATACTAACTTGAATTGCATAAATTCTATGCCAGAGCCTAGGCTGGATGGAGAAAGAGAGCTGATCTTCTGGTGTGCATATGCCAGGTAGGGAGGAAGATCCTGAACTGGTCCTATAGAGATGACCCCATATATGCATGAATGGAGTTATGCAGCAGATGTATTGTACCATGAATTGGTTATACACTTGCAGGGAAGCAAAGTTTTTGATAAGGCTAAACTCAGAATAAAGGATCCTGGAAAACTTATTGTTTATCTTGCAAGAAATAATTGCCATGCATTAGTCTAGTTTAATTACTATGGTAATTTAAGTGACTTGTGCATTTTTACTGTAATTATAGTGTCATTTAGACCACAAATCTTGTAGAAGAAGAAGAAAATAAGAGTTTGTGAAAGAGCTGTTTAGTCTATTGTGTTAGAGATAGCACTAGAGAAAAACAGAAGTTCATCAATACAATTCTATTTTAAACTAATTGTTTTGGATTATTTCTGTGTTGAATAATTTTGCAGAAAATAATCCAAGCACTGCTTACTGATGACTGCTTTCCATAGTCCTTTCCTCCTCCAAATTTTTATATCCAGCTTTTCAGACAACAATTTATCTTAAGAATGGCTCACATCATTCCGGTTTATAATCGGGTTTGCCCTCAGGCTTATAAATTCACATATAAACACACACGGAGAATGGAAGATGAATTAAAGAAAGGGATAAAAGATTACTATCAGACTGCTGATACCAGCATTTATACATTACAATGTGTGGAGAAGTAGCCCTTAAGAATGGTTAGAGACTTTTATTTTCTGCTAAGAAAGTCCACACCGTTAGTTTATTCTGAGCTCTGGTTTAAAAAATTATGCAAAGGACTAAACTCGTATTACATCTGATAATCGAATATGGAATAAGTAGTTCACCTTGTCTCCGTTCTCAGCTCATGTTACAAAACTTACACCTGTTGTTCGGCCCACAAAACACAAACTCATGCAGCCTCAGTTTCCCTTGAGCCCATGAAAGAATTGTGAGAATTGAAAAGGAAGATTTTTAATTGATTTGATTAAAATGTTAAGCTTGTGCTTTGTATAACTTGAAAGCTTAATGTGTTTGCTTCATGATTTTAAAAGATTAAGTTTGCTTGTTGGGCTATAGAGGGATTTTTGGACAAAACAAGCAACAGGGCCGGACGGCCTAAGATTAGAACTGACCATTGGAATAAGGAAAGCATGTCTAGCCCATCTGGAAAGTACCTAGATTTCAGAAACATAATGATCAGCATACAGACATGTTTGTTATCCTTGATTTGCTTGCAGAGTATATTCTTAGTTTATGCTGAAACCAACAGAAAAATGGGAAGTTAGCTCTGGCGAATAAACGTTTCAAAAGAAGACAGGCCTAAGGATAGAACATCCCGCGGTCTGAAAGCCCAGTAACAGGAAGACATGACACAAGAATGACCACGCTCACTCTAGAGTGACATTTGCAGTAGATGGTGGAAAAATGTCAGGGGAAGGCTGGGAAGATTAATACCTTTTTAGGAGAAAGTAAACAAGATTTTAGCATATTTAGAGGAGTGGACTAATTAGGAAAAGAGAAAGTGTAATCGAAGGCCTGTCGTCACGGGGTCCTAAAGGCGAGATGTGATTTGAGAATGTGAGCCAGGTACTCCAGCCTATGGAGACTGGCCAGGGCGTTTCTTATTTTCCAAAGCATCAGGGAAGGAAGTATAAAACTGCCTGCTTTCAAATACAAGGGGTGTTCAGTCATTTGATTGATCACCCACGCTTGCAAGAGTGTAACAATAAAATATTCTGCTTCACTGAAAAAGGTCTGTCTTCTTAGGTTTTGTTCTTAGTAAGAACAACTTGCATTTCTGACAGAATGGTGGAGAAGGTTTAATCCTTTAACCTCCCCCTTTAGTTTCACTATTCAGAAGCAACTTTCCCACTCAGCTACATTTTAAAGGAGAACATAAATGATTGTAAAGGACTAAATTTTTCTTCGTTAAAACGCTAAAATTAAAGTGGCAGAACCAATTTCAAAAAGCAAAACTGAATGGAGACTGTCCTGCACAGTCCTGAAACAAACTGAGACTGCATGAAACACGTGACCTTCATTTTGTCTGAGTCCGCCATTTGCACTGTTAGCACATAGGCTACACATGCCATTCCCTTTGTAGAAAGCTGAACTCTTACCAATCGGGAGAGGATTGGGAAAGGGAGCAGGGAGAAGTGATTCCGTTTCCCTCTCCCTAGTGAGGAATTAATTGACTGGAGATGAACTTTTTAAAAGAGCTAGAAGCGTGAAGCTCTCTCTTGGATCAAGCACCGCTGTATTTCCCCCCGATGCAGAACATTATATTTCAAAGTTTATTCCTCTGGCAGAAGCCTATGCACCCACTCATTTGGACATTTAAGACCTTGTTTTCTGAATGTACATAAGAAGAGACATCACTGCAGGCACTGCTTCTGATCCATATATATGTCATTGATTGTCAGAACACATCCAGTATACCTGCACACTCTATCACATGGTTCCTAAAGTTTGACCAAGAGCCTTAATCATGAGAAAAGCACTTGCTTACATAGGAAACCCCAAGAATGATTAGTCTGTATTAGGGGTGGGCACGAACTGGAAAAAAATGGAGGTTTGGGGTTTTCACGAACCCTCGAACCACAAACTTCCACAAACTTCTCCATTGCATGAACTGGTTTGTGCTTTGGGGGAGTTCATGGGACTGCAGCCCCACCTGGAAGTAAGCTCTGAATACATTTAAATGCCTTTGGAGCCAACCTCCAGGTCAGGTCAGCCTGACTGAGCTCTGAAGGCCTCCGTAGGCCTTTGGAGCTCACTCTCAGAGCCCAGTCAAGTTGGCCAGCCTTTGGAGCTCACTTGGGTCAAGCCGCAGGCTGGTGATGGGCTCTAACAGCATTTAATGCCTTTGGAGCTCACTTCCAGTTGGGCTACCAACCCAGAAGTAAGCTCCAAAGGTATTTAAATGCTGTTAGAGCCTGCACAAACCCTCCCACAAACCTCGTGGGTAGTTTGCGGGCGGATCGTGGGAGACAGTTCTCCTGAACTCCTGGTTTGTGAACCATGAATTGGCCTGGTTTGGCTTAAACTGGGTTTAATATGTGGATATGTGCCCATCCCTAGTCTGTATGCTTGTAGGGCCTGTTCTGAAAGTCTATTAAGCATATCTATTGGGAAAGTCAGAACTGCAACCCCACCCTTATCCTGATACAGTAATTGAAGATTCATTATAGGAAACAGCTGTAATTAATTTTGAGTCCCAGTTTATTTTAACAGAAGACTGTCTGTTTCATGATCTCAGAATGAAGCTACTACAGAATTTCCTAGTGTTTCAGTCCCATACCTCTTTTCCAGAAAACTATACCAAATAAGTCAGGGTATGTGTATAATGACTGTTGCTACAACCTTGACAAAATGGCTGCTGCCCTATACTTTTAATTTGTTCCTAGAAATGCTGCCCTTCATGGTACTCAGGGAATATTGGCAGAGTTCAGAAATAATCCAATCCATGCTTTGGAGTTTGTTTTCACTGAATTTACTTCAACAGGGTTTTGCAAAAAGATAATAACTAACTGCAAGCCACTAATGCAACAAAGATGCCTTCACAGCACTAGTACTAACACAGACTAGCACACAGCAGAAAGAGAAAATAAGAACGTGGTTGTACTGCAAGAGAAAAACATTCTATAAGCCCTAAACACTAGAGAATGCTCCATAGCTCCCCCTAGTGTACAAGTGGACTAAACTACTCTATCAGCTTTATTTACAGTAATTAAGTTCTTAGCAGGGTGTCATTTCTCCAAAGCCCGTTCTCGACAGCATGCCTACTATTCCACCATTTTTAATTTTGCTACGGAGTGCTTCAATTCCTTTTGATATGCTGCCATCATAATTGCTTCACCCCAATATTTATTTGGCAATCCAGCATCCAGAAACATGGACCTCACCACTTTAACTAAGTTGCTGTTCTTACTTTCTGTGATTTCATTTTGTTCAGATGTGGTTGTCTGGTGCTTTACACCCGGATCCTTTAGGTACTGCTCCACTTCTTTACTTGTATACTCCCCCCCATTGTCTGTGTAGAGCATTTGTGGCTTCCTTTGGAAATTATTGCTGGCTGCTGCCATAAGCTTTTGGAGTTTTCCAAGCATTTCACTTTTTTGTTTCAGAAGATACGCAACAGTGTACTTGGAGTAGTCATCGAAAGTCATCAGGTATTTGTTTCCTTCTGGTGTAACAGTTCCCATGAGTCCACAAATGTCATTATGTTCTATCTGTAGGAGACGTGTAGACTTGCTTTCACTGCCTTTAGGAAGCGAGTAAGCACAGACACTTCATATATATTTGACATGACATAATCTTCATATCCTTAAGCCTTGGTTTTCAAGCTCTTTTATGGATTGTGGGTATCTGTCCTAGATGCCTGTGCCACAGATGGATGCAGTTGCCCTGACAAACTTGTGTAGAGAGTCTAGCCTCTTACTTTGGTAGGGTAAATTTCTACAGATGCTCCTTCACAATTCCTCTGAGTATATCATCTTTCCCCTTCTTAATCTCACATTGGTTTCTTTGAAATTTCACTCTAAGACTATTACTGGTGAGGCACTTCACAGACAGAAGGCTTGCCTCCAGTACTGGAACATACAGGACATTTTCACAAGGAGTTTATGTGTTTCTTTAGATGGCCCACAACACGATCCATTCCCAATTTCTTCTGCAGTGATGCTTTTCCCATCTACAAGGAATATCACCTTTGTTCTGAGATCAAGATCTGTGAAGAATTCCTGATTGCTTGTCATGTGGTTTGTGGTGCCTGAATCAATGTACCATCCACTTGAATGCACATGCACTTTCTGGAGTGAATTCCATACACCTTTAGCTGTATCTTCTTTCTCTATGTGGATCAGCTGATCATCATTAGCTGGTCTCTCAATGCTTAAAACATCCCAGAGGTCATCTTTGCACAGCAGCATTTCCAGTTTGAACATCCACAACTGATAATTGCTATCATTCAGTTTGGCCACTGCAAACTTAATATCTGCACTGTTTGCTATCTTCCCCTGTATTGGACATGCCCATCCTTGAGTTATAGCTTTCTTGAAATTTACTCTGGATTCTGGGCCCATAACCTGTTGGAAGAGGTCAGAAATAATCCAATCCACATTTTGGAGTTTGCTTTCACTGAGTTTCTTTCAACAGGATTTTGCAAAAACACAACAATTGACTACATGCCACTAATGCAACAAAGAAACCTTCAGAACACCAATACAGACTAACACAGCATAAAGAGAAAACAACAAGAGGTAGGTTGAACTGCAAGAGAAAAACATTAAACAAACCCTAAACACTAGGGAATGCTCCACAGCACCCCTTAGGGTACAAATGGACTAAACTACTCTATCAGCATTATTTACAGTAATTAGGCTCTTAGCAAGCTGTAGCTTCTCCAACAGAGAACACTATCATGAGTGTACATAACAAGAACTGCCAAGAACCAACGCAGGCCCAAGATTATTTTAGGCCTCCCTCAAATTCAATGATTCATGTAATTTTGCAGCCCACTTGTCCTTCAGGAAATTCAGGGTAGCATACATTGTTCACTCCTTCTCTGTTTACCCTCACATTAACGTTAACAGAGACTTGTTCACCTAATGAAGTTCATAGCTAAATGTGGACTAGAACTCTGATTTCCTCTGTCTCAGCTTGGCACATTAACTACTTCATTACAATGACTCTCGTGGGTGTTTCTTACGGATATTTAGTAGTCATTAAGATGAAGAAGCTTCAGTCGTGAAAGAAACAAATGTAATTTTAAGATGGAAAACATCCAAAAGGATTTTTTTTCAGAGAACTGATCCCATCTTCCCACTATTATAAAGTGTCTTCTGTGTGTTTTATTACTCAAGTGTTTATTGATGTTTTCAAATGTTCTGCACTACAGTGAACTGGTACACTGATCTGCTCTATTCTAAATCTTCTTGACAGTCACTACCTATATATATATATATATTTCTCATCTTTACTAGCAAGGTTCAATGGAAACTGTATTTTCCTCTCAGGAACCTTGAAACTGGCTACAAAGATAAGGCTACCAAGAGTCACCAGAACCTTTCAAAGGTTCCTTTCGGGATCCCCTTTACATTCAGAATAATACAAATAAGAATCTTGATGTAACTAGAGCCTAGTAATATTTTATATTATCAGTGCTCCTTCAGCAGCCCCAACAATTATCCATAATATGGAAGGGTTTATGCATAAAAATTGCACAATGAAAAAAATGCTTCCCAAATCCTCTTTTTGTCATTGTTATTGTTTGTTTCTGCAGTGCAGTGAAGGAGATCACTCCAGGAGTAGCTCTAACCATGAACACTAATCCAAATCTAGAAACATTTACTGAAGCAGGGGGATGAGGGAGCAAGTTATGTGGGGAGGGGCTGTGGCTCCCCTTATGTGGGAAGGGGCTGTGGCTCAGTGGTAGAGCATTTGCTTGTCATGCAGAAGGTCCCAGGTTCAATCCCTGGCATCTCCAGTTAAAAGGATCAGGTAGGAGGTGATGTGAAAGACCTTTACTTGAGACCCTGGAGAGCCACTGCCAGTCTGAGTAGGTAATACTGACTTTGATGGACCAAGGGTCTGATCCAGTATAAGGCAGCTTTATGTGTTCATGTATCCACCTCTATGTGTTAACATTTTTAAATATCACAGTTCATGATAGTAAAGGTAAAGGTTCCCCTTGCTCAAAAGCCAATCGAATCCGACTCTAGGGTTGCGGTGTTCATCTCCATTTCAAAGCCGAAGAGCCAGTGCTGTCCAAAGACATTTCCGTGGTCATGTGGCCGGCATGACTAAACACCAAGGCGCATGGAACGCTGTTACCTTCCCACCAAAGTGGTACCTATTTATCTACTTGCAATTTCTTGCTTTCGAACTGCTAGGTTGGCAGGAGCTGGAACTAGAGACGGGAGCTCACTCCGTCATGCGGCGGCTCAGGTCTCGAACTGCTGAACTAGTGACCTTCCACACCCTGCAGTTCAGCGTCTTAACCACTTGAGCCACCGCAGCTCCCAGTTCATGATACATCAACTATATTTCTGGATTTTTTCAGTTTTGGTTTTATTTCAGAATTAGAACTATATACCCTCATTCACCATCCATCATTCAGCGTATCCATTTAGTTACAAAAGGAAAAGGTACAGTCTAGGAGAATTCCATGCACAATCAGCTTCTGCTAACATAACTTTTTCTTTTGCTGTCAAGTCACAGCTGACTTATAGTTACCCCATAGGGTTTTTAAGGCAAGATACTTAAGAACATAAGAGAAGCCAATGTTGGATCAGGCCAATGGCCCATCCAGTCCAACACTCTGTCACACAGTGGCCAAAAATACCAGGTGCCATCAGGAGGTCCAGCAGTGGGGCCAGGACACTAGAAGCCCTCCCACTGCTGCCCCCTCCAGCACCAAGAATAGAGTGCATCACCTGCCCCAGACTTGGAGTTCCTATCTAGTGGCTAATAGCCACTGATGGACTTCATGGGTAGGTTGCCATTGCCTGCCTCTGTGAAGTGACCATGATATTCCTTGGTGATCAAATACTAGCCAGGGCTGACCCTACTTAGCTTCCAAGATCTGATGAAATCGGGCTAGTCCTGGCTATCTTAGTCAGGGCTGTGCAGGTAACTGTACACTATTACTAAGTCTTATGCAAAGAAACTGAGCTCCTGCTATTTTATACTTCTTTAAGGAACAGCCTTTACTTAATATCAAGATTTCAAAGTCATTACGCATGAGGCTACTTAACTCATTTTGCAATTGCCTGCATAAATAAAAATTGATGGCCATAGAAAACACTTTTGTAAGCACATCAGCATAGTATAATTAATGACACAAGGAAGCAGATACTGAATATTCAGAGAGAAAAGCAGTATAACACACAAATCAAGAGTATTTAATCCAGAACAAGGCAAGGGTTATTTACTTATGAATTGCCTTTCATTGCTCTAGCTATCTTTTAAGTCAAGAAAAGTGCCATCATTAACAAAACAGATCTTTATAATCCAAGCTAATCAAAACTCCCTCCCCCATTTCTCCCATTGTTTTTCATCTAGCAAAACTTAATGGGTCTTGCCATTGGTTTGGATAATAATTGGATTGTTCGAGGGCTACTTTACTGAAATGTTGGGGGGGGAAATTGCAAATGTGCATAACACTTTTTCCAAATGTGAACTCGTTTAGTTTCAGGATACGAACAAATCTAAGTAGTTTCTTTTCATATGCAGATATAATGTGTTTCATTTTAGGTTTGCATTTGCGATTTTATCCTAGAAGAGGACTGCCAAAATAAGTTTCATGGTTTTTAGGCCATGTTATATTGCTGAAGTCTTTTGTCCTCTGTTGGTGCTGGCTGGCTCATTTATAATTTTTATTATGTTCCAAATCATTGTTCATACATATAGTTTTAATGCCATACTCCATCAATGCGAACAGGCTTACAATGTGAATTTTGAAAAAAATTGTAAAATTCACCTTGTTTTTATCCATCCAGCTATTCTAATTATTTTTGTTTGTTTGTTTATATTTTGGATTTATAAATTGCCCAATCCCTGTATACATAGGGCTCTGGCCGATGCACAACAAAGTTAGAAATAATGTTAACATCAATAAAAAGAATCAATTAACAATTTCAGGTAGTGTCTGGAATTTTCGTCATAAGCCCACACTGGACTGTGCTGCTGTCTTGTGTGCAGGGCAGGGGTGGGGGAAGAGCGAAGTGATGGAGAGAAAGAGGACAGTGCCAGCCACGATGGAAACCATTGCTGTCCTCAGCCAAATGCCCGGTGGAACAAAAACACCCTGGCTCTGGTCAAGGACAGCCAGATATCTTTGGGGCCAGGGATCACTATTAGATTGTTCTCCATGTTGCGTAACGCTCTCCCGGGGACATACCAGAGGAGGCAGTCCTGAACATACACAGATCCCAGACCGCTCAAGGCCTTGAAGATCAATACCAAAACTTTGTACCTGACTTGGTATTCCACTGGGACACAGTGTTGCTGGTGCAGCACAAGTTGTATGTGTGCCATCCATAACATTCCCGTCAGGACTCGTGTCATCGCATTCTGGACCAGCTGGAGCTTCTGGGTCAGTCTCAAGGGCAGGCCAGCATACAGTGAGTTACAGTAGTCTAACCTGGAGGTGACCGTTGCATGGATTATGGTGGCTAGGTCAGGGTGTGGCATGGAAAGGGGCTAATTGCCAAGCTTGGCATAGATAGAGAATGCCAGCTTGGCAATATTCGTGACCTGGGCCTCCATAGTTCAGGAGGTATCCAGGATCATGCCCAAACTCCTGACAGATTGTGCTGGTGCTAGTGGTGCCCCATCAAGAGTGTGAAGCCTATGCCCATTATATTGTTCAGCATTCAATTATATTGGTGTTTTGTTATGCGTGCAATTGATTGAGAAGCAGTACTATTAGCATAATAAAAATATCAGCTTGGTTCTTGTGTGATGCTAAAATAGTGGAACATTGTAATGTGTTTCGTGGCACAATTGCTTCATATTTAACTCGACTTGTCAAGTCAGAAATTGCTAAACAGGAAATTTACTTTACTATGATTTACTATTCTCAGGCCCAGGATATCATTCATTCCTTGCAAAAAAAACCATTAAGGAAAAAGCCCATTAATTAAAACACTGGACTTTTGATCTGAGTGTTGGAATCAATGGCTATTAGGAATGTAAAAATAATAGTCAAGATTCTCACTTCTGCATGTGAACATTGCACATTTCCAGGAAGGGGCTGTGGCTCAGTAACGCAGCGTCTGCTCTGCGTGCAGAATACCCGAGGTTCAGTCCCCCACCCAGCATCTCCAGTTAAAAGGATCAAGTAGTAGGTGAAGAGGAAGAAGACCTTGACCTGAGGCTCTAGAGAACTGCTGCCCTTCAGTGTAAACAGTGTTGACAGTGTGTGTGTGTGTGTGTGTGTGTGTGTGTGTGTGTGTGTGTGTAGAGAGAGAGAGAGAGAGAGAGAGAGAGAGAGAGAGAGAGAGAGAGAGAGAGAGAGAGGTGCCATCAGAGACCCCTCATGGAGTTTTCAAGGCAAGAGATGTTCAGAGCTGGTTTGCCACTGCCTGCATCTGTGTAGTGAACCTGGACTTTGATGGTGGTCTCCCATCCAGGTACTAAACAGGGCCAACCCTGCTTAGAACAGAAGAAGAGCCCTGCTGAATCAGACCAGTGTCCATCTAGTCCGGCATCCTGTTTCACACAGTGGCCAGCCAGGTACTCTGGAGAGCCAACAACAGGGCACCAAGGGCCAAGGCCTTCCCTTGAAGTTGCCTCCCGGCACTGGTATTCAGATGTTTACTGACTCTAAGCATGGAGGTTCTCTTTAGTCACCATGGCTGGTAGACACGGATAGACCTATCCTACATGTGAAATTTTCCCTTGCATAAAAAATAGGCCAATATATTCAATACATGCCAATCGAATGTATCAAGGAATAGAAGCTACCAGTTGCAGAGTGTTTAAATGGCCATATTGTGGGGAAATGGATATAACCTTAATGTTAGATAAAATGCATAGGCAGGTGTAGATAGGAGCTACATTACGGTTTCTTAAACACAGAGGCTTTTTATGTGCAGAATGAAAAAAAAAATAGATCTGTAGGAAACGACATTGGCTGCTAGGAATGCAATGAATAATACCTATGATTTTCATGACTGGGAGTGAAAATTGTACATTCGTCCCTGTGGTTAAGTGTTCTGAATATAGTCATGGGTTTCCAAACAATTGTGTAGCTACAAAAAAAAAAAAAAAAAAAAGCATTTTGGCTTCCCAATCTTCTAGCTCTCCACTCAGTGAAAGGTAAACCCTTCCTTCAACCTAAAGAGCTTTTCTCCAACAGAAGTGGCTCTTCCTGTATTAAGCCAGCAGAGCGGAATGAAGGATTTTTATTTTTAAGCAAGCTGACCAGCAGCTGAGTGAGGAGATGAATGAAGAGTGAGGTTCTTGAGTGGCCGGTAGCGGCTCAGCTTCAAATATTTCTGCACAATGCTGTTCATCAAAGACACTGTGATGAGCCTATCTCTAGAGGGGAAAAAAGGACCAGACGGTCTTCATAATCTCTACTACATGACCCGTTCCCAAACTGGCTTCCAAGTCAGAGTAGATCTAAGAAATATTACCAGTAAAGAACTGAGTAAAAACCTCCAAGTAAATGCAATCTCTGTCACTCAGGGACTCCAATCTTCAGTTGGCAATCATCTTAAATAATAGTTCTGGACATGATTCAGTTGACACCATGGTGAGAGAAAAATATTGCTCCTTTCCCATTATCACTGTCACCACACAGGCCGTCTAAAGGTAAAGGTAAAGGTTCCCTTGCTCGAAAGCCGGTCGAATCCGACTCTAGGGTTGCGGTGCTCATCTCCGTTTCAAAGCCGAAGAGCCAGCGCTGTCCGAAGACGTTTCCATTGTCATGTGGCCGGCATGACTAAACACCAAGGTGCATGGAACACTGTTACCTTCCCACCGAAGTGGTACCTATTTATCTACTTGCAATTTCTTGCTTTCGAACTGCTAGGTTGGCAGGAGCTGGAACTAGAGACGGGAGCTCACTCCGTCATGTGACACACTCGGGTCTCGAACTGCTGAACTACTGACCTTCCACAGCCTGCAGTTCAGCGTCTTAACCACTTGAGCCACCGCAGCCATCTAACGTGATCTATAATGTAACGTTAGAGATGTTTTCCCTACCAGTGTTGCTGTAGACACCCACAGCCCACTTTAGTTCCTTCAGGCTTTCAATGAACCATGGAATAAGTTCCTACCAGAGGGAGGAAGTGGACTACAGTAAGTTGGGTTGCCAGTTCAAGGTTGGGGGGATTTGGGTGGGTGGAGCCTGAGGACGGTGGGGTTTGGGGAGGGGAGGGACTTCAATGGGGTATCATGCAATAGAGTCCATCTTCCAAAGTGGCCGTTTTCTCCAGGTAAACCCATCTCTGTCACCTGGATCCCAGGAGATGTCAAGCTACCACCTGGAGGCTGACAACCCCTCCAGTAAGTGATCCTGTCAAATTCTCCAAAGGAGACTAGCATTCCAGAGTCCCATCAAAGCTTCTATAGACTTGCCATCTGAACTATCAAAATCTGCCAGAGTGTTCTAGAAATCAGTGGGGTCCATCAGACCATCCTAAGAGGTCCAATGCAGGGGGCCAGTAATTTCATGCGATCCACTTAGATCTCAATTATGTTAATGGTTTCCTCTTAAAATGTATTATACTCTACAGAGATTAAACTGTCTAGTTTAGCAAGACTGTTGTCACTTATTTCTACTGCTAAGAATAGTCGCTTCAGCCACAATCTCTTTGGGCATCCTTAGGCAGGTTGGTCTCCCTAAACTTAATGTCCACCATCTGTAAAATGATGGTATGGTTCAATCATGACTTTACCAGACTTGATTTCTAGCCCTTCAGTATATACTATACCTCACCTGGATTTACAGTGGGGAAACTGAAGTACAATCATTTCTATGATTCCTTTTTTCTGAATATGTCCGCAGCAAATCAGTGCTGTAAATTTAACTGGCTTTAAAAAGAGGCTTGTGTAATATAATCATATGTAATCTTGGTATTAGGAAGTGTCATGGGTTGTATGAATCTGCATTGTTCCAGGCTGTGTGACAGCATCCTGAATCTGTTTCCTTCTTCTCTTGCACTGCTGGCAACATGCACAAGGAACAAAAATAAGGAGAAGAAATACGGCACGACTTCTCTCTTGGCGCCAACAGGTTTTAAGACTACTCAACAGATGGTTTCGGAGTGAATAATCCAACTGTAATAATGTCAACACCTCCATTGCCTTTGCATCTGACTATAAGGATTATTCCTCACATCAGCTCCAAGCTGAGCTCATTATCTACATGAGATGCCATCTGACTCCGAGTCGAAAAATGCATGTGGGGGGAATAACATTAAGGATGTGCAACTGATGATGGGGCTGTGGAAATGGCTTGTAAGAAGTTTTTAAACATTATCAGCTAATGTAAAAGGGAAAATCCTATCAGCAGCAGAAATGTTTACTGTGTGGCCTTAGTAATTGAAGTGAAATAGGAATTTGGTACATTAACAATGTCAGACTTCACTCCTTCGTTCTTAGACCTGTGCATTAGCCAAAAATAACAGTGGTTTGCAAATGGCCATTCCTCTAATGTATGTCCTCTTTTGTATTCTGTACAGCCAGACATTTCCACACAAAGGTCCGACTAGCACAGTTAAAATGAAGTGCCAACTTCATAATGTAATGATTTTGCATGGGTCCATGTGATGTTTTTGCGGTTTTGTTACTCAGAGTTGCCTTCCTGGTTTTATGAGTGGAGCCAGTATCCATTTGTACACATGAGGGTGTCTCCAGAAACAGAGCTTCAGTCATTAAGGATATGATCAGTCAAAGAGACCCAAAGTGAAGTAATGCACTGAGTTAATTTATCTGCAACACAATGGAAGTGGAAGGGGAGCTGATTTGGTAGAGCATGTGATGGGCTCATTGTGAACATCAAGAGACCTCAGTCCAAATCTAATCTCAGTCTCAATGAACAAAGTGACCTCTATCTGTCAGTTTCAGTTCTCCATCTGTAAAATGGGAATAGCATTACTCTTACATCAAGAGCGCTCTGAGCTCAAATTGGAGTTACAACAAATCTTGCTGTTAATAGTAACATCATCTATATGCATATGTTTAAAAAGGCATAATAGGTGGTATCATCAAATATAGTCTTCTCTTTTGAAATAACATCTAAATTATTCAAGCTGTTAAATTAATTCCCTGTTTCCAATTCCTCTCCTATTGTATTTTAAGGAGGTTTCATGTTTTCCCACACAAAACAAGTCAGTTGAAGTCAGTGGAATGTAACTCCATTTAGGATTGCAATGTAAGTGTTAGGCAACCCCCTCCCAGCTTAGAAGTGCTTAGAACATGTGAAAGTGTTGTATAAGTGCTTATGCATATTATTATCATGATGTGTGTGCGTGTAAAGTGCTGTCAAGAAGCAGCTGACTCATGGCGATCCCATAGGGTTTTCAAGCCAAGAGACTAACAGAGGTGGTTTGCTAGTGCCTTCCTCTGGGGAGCAACCCTAGAATTCCTTGGTGATCTCCCATCCAAATACTAACCAGGGCTGATATGCTGCTTACCCTCTGAGATCTGACAAGATTGGGCTAGTCTGGGCCATCCAAGTCATGCCGTTATCATTATTTTGTTGTTTAGTCGCACAGTCGAGTCCAACTCTTTGCGACCCTATGGACCACATCATGCCAGGCCCTCCTGTCCTCCATCGTCCTCCGGAGTTATACTTATTTTAAATTAGGATCCTTTTTTAAATGAATATTTCAGGCTTGAATCTAACATGTTCCTCCTACTAAGTGAGGAGCCATTTTCAGATGGAGAAAGCCTTCAGGGAAGAGACAGACTGCAATCCTAAACAGTTACACGAAAAAACATAAGAAGAGCCCTGATGGATTGGATCATTGGTCCAGCCATTCCAACATCCTGTCTCACACATTGGCCAACCAGTTTCTTTGGAGGTCCAACAACAGGGCACAGAGTCTCAAGCCTTCCCCTGATGTTGCCTCCCAGCACTTGGACTCAGAGGTTGACTGTCTCTGAACATGGATGTTCCCTTTAGTCATCATGGCTAGTAGCCTCTGATAGAACTGGACTACATGAATCTGTGTAATTCCCATTTAAAGTCTTCAGGTCTACTGAAGTCCAATGAACTCTGCTTAAGATTGCAGTGTAAGCCTTCCTTCAATGGATAAAGGCTCCTTCTGGAACTGAAGCACAGTTCCTTCCTTCTGCAGGAGAGAATCATGGGTCCAACCCACTGTAGCTGAAATGTTAAAGAAATACTACATTTTAAGGTTAAAAAAAATATTTGTGTGTGTTCTTCCATCACCAATTTTTATCCATCCTTCTATAAATTTCCTAACAACATGCTGAATATGAGACATCATGTGCAAGGTTAGTAAACGCAACATGTTCATAGTAGTTCCTCTTTAAAAACTGCTGAAAACAAATGTCCTCAGTGTTGCATATGGTGTCTAGTTTCAGCACATTCTCTACCAGGAAAAAATATGACATTTCTAGGAAAATGACCTATTTTTAAAGAACAAGTCTGCTAAATATCACATTTTTGCAAGAATGAGGTGGGGGGAGAGACAGAGGCAGCTCTGTGCAGGCAGAGAAACCAGCTCCTAGCAGAAGACCATTTTGGAACCTGCAGCCGGTTTTGCTCATTCCATCCACATCCCCCGTCACAGTTTGATATCGGCATGACATTTGCCATTGCCATTCACAAAAAAAACCAACAACACAAGAATTCGGTTTGTTAAGTAAATGCAAAGCCTTAGAAGATCTTCTGCTGAAATTTCACTGGTTGGGTTGTATACAGCCCTTGTCTAGCAAACGACAACAAAGGTCTAATTCAAAGACTGGCAAAGAAAAAAAAATCAACACAGAGCATAACCTTGGATGAAGTGAAGCAAAAACAAAGAAAGAAGTAGATATCCCTCTCAATCATAGCATTTCTAGATGCCATTCTTCTGTAAGCTACCTAAGGAGAGTTGATACAGAGAGATAAACCTGGAAGGCACTTCCTTTGGCTAAGGAGCCATTTTAAAAATATATAAAACTAGCAAAATTTCTCAACTGGAGGAAAGCCAGGGAGAGAAGGATGAGGCACACTGAGAAGGCTGGAGGCCAGCTGTTGTTTAGACAAAAATGTAGGCCTAAACTGGAACCAGCCGGGGTGTGTCAGGAGTAACCAGTGGGTGTTTAAGGACTGGGGTCTTGCTGACACCAAGGAAAACTAATACTTCAACCAGGATTGTCCGTTGGATATCCAACCCAGAATTCTATTTTTTTATTCGCTGCAGTGACTTCTTATTACACACACAAACACAAACACACACACTATTATGAAGAGATGCTCCAATGAAGTCAATACCTGTATGACTTACAGGCATTAAATCCTAGGAATTACTGCCATGTGTTGGCACCCCAAAGGCAGTAACAGATATGATTAACATCACAGATCTCCATCTATCTATGAAATGCAAACTGCAGGCTTGTGCAACCTCAGTTGGGATCAGGACTGGGTAGGGAACGAATTCAGCCCATTTACTTTTGTTTCACGAACAACATTGGCTCCACTGCTCTGCTCCTAGAAGTTTAAAAGATGATGTGTCCTTCAAAAACATCAGTTTTTCTCATTTCAATGTGCTAATAAAAAGCTGGGAGTGTGGTTTTAATTGGCAAAACTGAACAGAGCCTGAAGGGTTGACCCCCTTCTTCATTCCCTACACTGCCCCGATACCGATTTGGGCTGCAATTTACATTTTATAGATAGACAGAGATCTTCATCATATCTAGTTTTTTCCCCTAAGAGCAATGATGATCTATGGGACTTAATGCACATCCAGTTGCAGAGTTACATTCTGATCAGGCTCAGAAAGAAAAGAAATCCCTGTGAGATGCTTCTTCATAAGAGAGTTGGTTCCCAGGTGAACTAATAGACACAAAACAGGGAAAGAAATATTTCATTCAATCAATTGCTGGTTTGTTTTCTTTCCACCTGGAAAAAGGATTTCAGGAGAAAATAATCCACTGTCCCTTTACCTCCCCACCGTCTCGCCTTAATAACATTAGCATTTGCAAATAATGATAGATTGGCAGCAGCATGAGAATTTCACGATGCTCCGGCAACCATGAAATGGAAGGCCTGTTTCTCAAGCACCGAGAAGCTTAGTTCGTCCTGGCTGGCACCTGCCGGCAGAAATTGCTTTGCGTGCCACAGCATGTGGTCAGATTGTGACACAAACTTTCAGTTACGGGGGAGCGGAGTTTGAATAACTAATCCACATCGCAATGACCTACTTTTAATCTGACATAAAGCATGTGGAAATTTAGCAATCGGGAGTCATTTCAAGTGTGTGGCGCTGACAGCAGCTTACAGAAGTCTGCGGCCCTTTCCTTTGAACTATTGCTTATTCTGAAATCCTTGTTCCTACTTTCCTCTGTCCCACACCGCTAGGGGTTTTTCTTCCCCACAATCTCCACATACCTTTGCTTCAAATACTTTCATGGTTCTTTTAGTTGACTGCAAGATCAAAACGGTCAGTGAGCTGCTTCTCAGTCTTATGCCACTGCCCTGTGCCTTGTACGCTCTACAAATCTAAGCCTATTATTGGCTACCATTTAGGTCAAGTGCAAAATGCTCTCTGGTGTCAAACAAAACCACTGCTTTGGCCTAGCTCGTTCACAAATGTCCATGCACAGATGACCCAGCACAGACTGAATGCCCTCACACAGTGCTTTTCAATGGAATGCGTTTGCATGTTCAACTGCTGATTGTCCTCTCCACGAAATGAGCCGATTTTCGGCAAGGCGGGATATAAATGGAAAATAATAAATAAATAATAATGAGAGAAATCAAATTATTATCTGTATACATGATTTAGTCCTTTCTCATTTCTAGTATGGAATTCTCTTGGTCGAGTCTCGCTTAGCCCTGGATATTGGCCATGGTAGCTAAACAGAACCTCCAAGTTCAGGGGCAGCATGCCAGTGCATTCCAGTTCCTGGGGATGCCAATGGCTGGACAAGGTTAGTGTCCTCATATTCTGTTGGTGGCATTCCTAGAAACCTCTAGTTGGCCACTATATGCAACAGATTCTGGACTATGTGAAGCTTTAGCGTGATTCTTATTGTCATAGGGCCCATCTGCCTGGACTCTGATATATCTATTCTGTTGTATTTACTGTTTTTTGCAACTGGAGTAATAAACAGCAAAATAGCATATATCAGCTATGAGTGAAAGCTGGACCCTCATTGGTGAATGCACTGGGAAGTCACATGCACAGACGGAATGCCATTCAGGCAGAGACAATTTCTTTTTTAATCTGTGAGTTTGGTTGTATTCCATACATGCAGAGATGACTTTTCTGTGGCGCATGCAGTGCATAAAAGACAGTGCATAACTGCAGGTACACAGAGCTTTGCATGCATTGCTTAGGCACTTGGAGTCCTGTGGAGATGCAGATATTAATGAACATATGTGCTAATTTTGCCCTTGTTCAGCCTGGATAGCTCAGAACTGGAGCTCAAAAAAGCAGCTGCTGTGGTGGCCC
The DNA here is from genome assembly GCA_029375565.1 of Gekko gecko. Lineage (NCBI taxonomy): Eukaryota > Metazoa > Chordata > Lepidosauria > Squamata > Gekkonidae > Gekko > Gekko gecko. Next base: position 138,712,069 of record JAPDNY010000008.1, on the reverse strand, counting down.
ATGTTTGCTGACTGCGGAAATTGATCTGAACCTTGGAAAATGAGAAGGTCATTTACAAAACAATATGCTGGCTCCTGTCTCAAGCAATCAATGCGTACAGGAATTTCCAACTTAGTGGGTTTGGTGGTGGTGGGGGAGAAATTCTGAATGTCACTGGGGTAGTGCATGTAAATATTATGCTTTAAAAAAGCAAATCAGAAAGAAATGGAGCATTACAGTCTCTCCCACTCAACCTCCGTACTATAATTCCCAAGTGACCACGTGAGCAATTCAGTACTCTCATAGAAAAGCAAAGGTCTTTTCTCAAGTGCTTTCAGATACTACTTGCAATGTCAAGCCAAGTGTTGATTTGAACCAGAGTCTGGCCTTTGCTAATTAAGGTGCCATAAGGAGAAGAACAGGGCCACGGCGGCTCAGAGGTTAAGACGCTGAGCTGCAGACTGGAAGGTCTGTAGTTCAGCAGTTCAAGACCGAGTGCTGCATGACGGAGTGAGCTCCCGTCTCTGGCCCCAGATCCTGACAACCTAGCAGTTTGAAAGCAAGAAATTGCAAGTAGATAAATAGGTACTGCTTCAGGGTGAAGATAACAGTGTTCTATGTGTCTCGGCAGTTAGTCATGCCGGCCACATGACCATGGAAATGTCTTTGGACAGTGCTGGCTCTTTGGCTTGGAAATGGAGATGAGCACCACACCCTAGAGTCAGATTTGACTGGCTTTCAAGCAAGGGAAACTTTTACTTTTACCTTTAAGCCTATTGATACCAATGGGTTTAGACTGGAGTAACTCTGCATGGCATTGCACTCCTAAAGTGTCGCTTAATTCTGGCTTTTGAATGTTTATTTCCTTTGCTTCATTTAGACCCCGCCTTTCTCCCCAGCCAGGACCCAAAGAAGCTTATTTTCTCCTCTCCCCCATTTTATCCTAACAACAACCCCGTAAAGTAGTTTGGGCTGAGATTGTGTGACCAGCCCAAGGTCACTCAGCAAGTTTCCATGGCAGAGGGGTCTCCCAGTCTCACTCTTTAACCATGACACTACATTTACTTTCTTTTCTATAGACATGAATGTTGCAAAGGTCCAGTTCTTTTCTTACGCCATCAAGCTGCTTTCCCCCTCATATCTGAGTACATGTCTATTTTTCCCAGCAGGAGTAAAAGCAGCTTGGGGGAGGAAGGATTTTTTGGGGAAACAGAGCCAGAGAGAAAGTTGAACGGACCCTCCAACACTGCAGGTTTGTAGTCCCGGCATCTGCTTTCAATGAAAAAGTCAGCCTGACCTTATGGCACCAGCAGACTAGCTTTCAAGGAAAGGGAAACCTTTACCTTTACCTTGAGGAGGAGAACAAAGTAGCGTTTCAAAGGACTATCTCAAGGTCCACCTTCCTGGCCAGTGTCATTTCCATTTTGTCTTCAAGGAAAGTGGTCACCTGACTTCAGCTCTTAACATTTGGAAGGTACAAGCATGCCTTGTACATATAGGTACATTTTGAACCTGTGGGCATTTTAAACTAGTCAACAAATTCAAGTCTGAATATGATGGACACAGTCAAGTCCACCTCCTTTTTGACATCTGCCAATCCACTTTTTACCCTAAGGGTGTGGAGAGAAAAAGCCAGCAATGGTCAGTCAGGGTTCTTGGAATCATTAGAAGGAGAAAAGGGGGTGGGGAGCAGAGAGAAAGGGGCCATTTAGTTGCTGTTTGGGTTAGACAGAATTCAGAAATTCCTTATGCAGGTTAGTGATCTTGTGCTGTCTTCTGACAGTTCAGGAGGAAGTGGGCTATTTAGTGTGGTGGCCTAGTGTGGACTACACTGGTTGGTGGTTCTCACATAGAGTCTTTCAGGGCTATTTGGAAACTATGGGGTAGGCAGAGATCTGCAGTTTAAAAAGGTTCTCATATAATCTAAAATGTTAGGAAAACCCTTGGAAGAAAATAACGGCTTCTAGAGCCCAAGGTAGTCTGGCAGTTACTGGTATTCTTTCCCCTCTGACACACAATTCTATAAAGAAACTGTATTTCCATTGCTCTCAATAGGATACATATAAAGTTGGTCCTGAACACCCCCCGTTTCCTTTCCCCTCACTGTGAAATAGTTCCCCCACCCCTTGATGTGTTAAATCTCTGTTCTCATCCTTAGTATTAAGGGCAGACAAAGTTATACCTGGTTTTACCAAAGCAAGGGAGAAAGTACCTCAGAAACTCATATCATAAATTACCTCAAGGGTGGCTAATGGTAAATTGTCCCAAACACTGGCAGACCAGTAAATAACTATTTTTTTTTTGGGGGGGGTCTCTTCCACAGTTGTGCTTGGTGGTGTAATACAGAAGTGTGGTGTGGACAGCAATTCAGCCCCGAATCAGTACACCCTAGTACCATCATGAAGACTATGGCATGGGGCTGAGTGAGGGTTCCCATCCAAAAACTATTTTAGTGCCCTGCCACCTCAACCCATCACACTGAGGTTGTTCAGTCTTATGACAACTGTTATCATAGAAGACAGGCCTGTCAATGGCTATATAGATTCACGAAGTATGCTTGCACACGAAAGCTTATACTATAAATAAAACTTTGTCGGTCTAAAGGGTGTCACTGGATTCAAACTTTGTTCTGAATGGCTACATGAACTCCCATGTCTACCAGAAGGATAGCTGTATACCTGTTGATTGGAGAAAAACAACACAGTGCTGGATTTGACAGATCTTTGGTCTGGTCCAGCAAGGTAATCTTTCTGGTGGCTGCACTATGCATTCATCTCAATATCCAGATTGCCTTAGACTAAACCCCCTGTTGAGGTAAGTGAACAGCATTCACTGTGTTACTAGTAGGATGTTGGTCCCCTGACTGGTGATTATTACAGAGAGATACAGGAAATCCATATCTGGTTTGATAGCATAGAAACAAGAAATATCTGAATGGTAAGGCATTTTATTTTAAACTAGCACTACTCCCCTAATGCAAGAAAGCCCCAGATTATACCAAGCCTCCTTGCATTTGACATTTGCAAAGCATTACAGTACACTGGTTATCTGACAAAATATCCTAGGGTTTTTTGTTCCCTCCTGGACTAACATGAACCTGTCCTGCTTTTAGCTGATTGCAAATAGAGAATTTCGAATTTGGCCTGGAGAAATGCCTCCATCCTGACCACATCATTTACTCCTAAAAAAACCTCAAGCACACAATGGGCTACATTGTTGGGGGTTTTTTTACATCCAACAAGTCAAGTTCTGCACCCTTTGCAGTCTTCTGTGTAAATTAAAAATGCTTCACAGGCATTCTACCATATATAATATATCTCAGAAAGCAGGCAGCTGGAGAAGACACTAGCTGAAGCGTTTGAGAAGCCACACTAAACGACTGCCATCTAGCTGAATACTATGGCCCTACTATCTTCTCTTGGCCGCTGGCTCAACATCTATGCCCATGCTAAAGAACCCAAGCCCTAAGGAGCCTGAAACCAGCTGCTGTTTCCCTATGGTGGATGTAAAGACAGTTCCACTATCTTATGTGAGCTATATTTCAAATGGTCTGTTGATTTTAAATTGTTAAATTATTAAATTGCTTTATTCTTTATAATGCCAATGGCCTTGTTAGCCACTCTGAGCCTGCCCTGGTGGAGAGAGCAGGATATAAATCTAATAAATAAATAAATTCTTTACATCTGGATCTACTTTACACTAAGTTGGGCAATCGCCCATCTGACCCAGAACTGTCCACTCTGACTGGCAGTGGCTTCTGGCAGAGTTTGTTGTTTCCCATAAGGGATCCTTTTAAGGAGTGTTGTGAACTGAACCTGGGATCTTGTCCACGCAAGGCATGTGCTCTGTCACTGAGCTGCAGCCTACCCTAGTAATAGCTGCTGTTCACTTTCACATTGCTGAAAGTCTATTTTATACTAATTTGGGAAGCAGCCAGTACCCGTTACAGTAAGCAGACAAAGGAATTGCTTTAAATGAAATTTGTCATTTGACCTACATATGCATTTTTTTTTCTTTAGGCAAACTTGTAAGTTAACCGAAATGTTTTTGGTGCATACAATTGGAAGCTGGTGGCAAAATCAAAATATGCCAGTTGGCAACAACAGTAGTAACATGAATTGTGTTATATTTTTACAAACATTATAATTTAGCTAGAACTGAACTGAAACAACTCTGTCTCCTTGGATTTTTAATACCATATAGGGCCACCCCTTTTCATCGATTTCTGACACTTTGGTTATTCAGTTATGCATTGTTTGAACTTCCCCTCAGTAATGTGACGTGACCAAATCTGATTGATTATATAACACTGAGTGCCCCCCCAGGCACTCAAGAAGGCAGTGGTATGCCCTCTCTTGACAAAAAACTTCCTTGGATCAGGGCGAATTGGCTAACTACCAGCCGGTTTCCAACTTGCCCTATCTGGGCAAATTAATTGAGATGGTGGTGGTGATTCAGTTGCAGGTTTTTTTGGATGACACTACTGCATCAGACCCATTCCACTCCGGCTTCTGACCAGGCCATGGGATGGAGACGGCACTGGTCGCCCTCGTGGATGATCTTCGGAAGGATCTGGATCGGGGTGGTTCAGCTGTGTTGCTGTTGTTAGACCTATTGGCGGCATTCGACACAGTCAACCACCACCTACTGACCTGCTGCCTCAATTACATTGGGATTCGGGGGTCTGACTTACTGTGGCTCTCCTCATTCCTTCAGGGCTGGGGACCAAGGGTGGCCATTGGGGAGCAGCTGTCCCGAAGGCACCCGCTACTTTGTGGAGTGCCCCAAGATGTGGTGCTTTCCCTGATGCTATTTAACATCTACATGCACCCCCTTGCCCAGATTGCCTGGAGTGATGGGCTGGGTTGTCACCAATATGCAGATGACATCCAGCTCTATCTGTTGTTGGGTGGCAGTCTGACTTGTCCAGAAGATCTGACCTGGCAAGCTGTAGCTGGTTGGCTTAGACTGAGTCGACTGAAATTGAATCCGACAAAGACGGAGGTTCTGTGCCTGAGTCGGAGTGGCCCAAGGGTAGGGATCCCTCTCCCGACCTTCGATGGGGTGCCGTTTGTGGCAGTGCTGGAAGCTAGGAGTTTGAGAATGCTCCTAGATGCCTCCTTAATGATGGAGGCCCAGGTAGCAGCCACTGCAAAGTCAGCCTTCTGTCATCTTTGGCTGATTAGGCAGTTGGTTCCCTTCCTCGAATGTAATGCCCTGGCAACGGTGATTCATGCAATGGTCACCTTGAGACTGGATTAATGTAATGCTCTCTACAAGAGGCTGCCCTTGTCCCAAATCCGGATGCTGCAGCTGGTGCAGATTGTGGTGGCTAGGCTGTTGTTGTGCTTCCTATGAAGGAGCACATCCAACCTGCGCTAAAAGCACTGCACTGGCTGTCTATAGCATAACAAATTCGGTTCAAGGTGCTGGCTCTTACCTTTAAAGCTCTGTATGGTCAGGGACCTGCATACTTATGGGACTGGCCTTCCCCACATTCCCCAGAAAGCACTACGATTGGGGTCCCAAAACCGCCAGGCCTTGCTGGGCCCCAGAGAAGCCAGGCTGGCTGTGATGAAGGCCAGGGCCTTCTCAGTGGTGGCTCCGTACTGGTGGAATGAGCTCCCAGAAGACATCAGAACCTTTTACAGTTCTGCAGGGCCTGTGAGATGGAGTTCTTCCACCAGACCTTCAATTAGGGAGCTGCATCATACAACTGAGGCCCTGGCCCCAATATGAACATCAATACTAACATCAACATCAACAGTGTTATTAATAGCCAATATAACCCAGACTATGATGGAAGCTGACTGCCTGTTGAATGTTGTTCATGCTGCCATTGCATATGAATCATCTTAGCACTAGTACTTCGCAATGTTTTATACATATTGTTGTGATTTTATTTATATTTTGTCTTAGCTGTGTCATATCCTATGTAAGCCGCCCTGAGCCTGCTATGGTGGTAAGAGTGGGGTAGATATTAAATAAACATTTGCGAAATCACTGTTTTCCATATGATTCCTGACTGGGTTGGATTAGCCATGTGACTAAGGCAGTAATCCTATGCACACTTAACCTTACCTTTAACATATTAGCTGAACAAAATATAATTAATGAGTCAACATGACCTTTAACCTCATTAAATTAAGATCACAACCTCTTAGAGACCAAAATTAAATATTCAGTAAATATACTACACTCATTATAGTTTATGAAAGGTTCTTGCCTTGTATAGTGTTTTACATTTGAAAACTACACTGCATTTTAGAATCACTTTGGAACAGTTGATTTCACAATATACAGTGATAATTGAAATTAAGATTGAAGAATTGTTACTTGAATGATCAAATTTAACCAACCACCAGTTCTTGAAATTTAATATTTTAAACTGTAAACTATAAGCTGCTGTTTGATAGCCACATGCCGCTTCAATAGCTGAAGCTTACCAGAGTTAGTATAGAAGTTGCTAACTTTGGATTGCCTTCAGCACTTGCTTCTAGCCCACATTACTGGAGTCATTTGATTTAACGTCACAGAAAGGAATAATTGTATCCAACCCTGTGGATTTCATTTCCAACATTTTAGAACCTGAGATTGAAATAACAGATTTCTATGTTCTTAATCAGCAACTATCATGGTAAAGAATTAGTTATGCTTCAACATCTGCCAGATCAGCTCACTCAGAAAGCTGATTTTTTTGGCAAGCTGCCACCTCAAATTTTAAAAGGCACACTGTAAAACAGAGGGAAAATGAGATTTTTGCATTGAGACTTACTACTTAGTTGCCTCAGCATGCCTTAGGCGTCTGAGAATGAATTCAGCTAAACTTGTGACCAGTTCTTGTGATCATTACATAAGAACATAGGAACAGCCCTGCAGGATCAAACCAATAGTCCATCTAGTGCAGCATCCCGTCTCACACAGTGGCCGACAGGGCATAGAGGCCAAGGCTTTCCCCTGATGTTGTCTCCTGGCTCTGGGAGTCAGAGGCTTAGTGCCTCTGAATGTGAAGGTTCCCCTCAGCCACCATGGAGAGTAGCCATTGGTATTTATTTATTTACTTTCTAGACTGCCCTCTCCCCGAAGGGCTCAGGGCGGTGTACATCACACTTAAAACATACACTACTTAGTTAAAATCATCAGCAATCAATAATTAGTCAGAACAAAACCACTAACAAATCTATCTTTGATGGTGTTCAGTGTGTGGTTTCTTCCTCATGTCACAGAAAACAGTAGTTGTCCTCAACCATAGGTGAGGCAGAACAGCTCTGTCTTGCATGTCCTATGGAACTGTACTAGGTCCTGCAGGGCACAGATGTCTCCAGGCAGAGAGTTCCACCTCTGGTTGAGGATAGCCAGACATCTTTTGGGCCAGGGATCACCAGTAGGTCCTGATCTTGTGAGCACAAGGCTCTTTGGGGGCAATTCCAGGAGAGGCGGTCCCGCAGGTACGTTGGCCCCAGACCATTTAGGGCCTTAAAGGTTAAAAACAAAACCTTGAAGTGGATCCAGTATTCAAATGGGAGCCAGTGCAGCTGTCAGAGCACCAGTCGAATATGTGCTGTCATGGGGTACCTGTAAGAACCTGTGCCGCTGCATTCTGGACCAGCTGTAGTTTCTGGGTCAGCTTCAAGGGTAGCCCTACATAGAGCGAGTTACAGTAATCCAGCCTCAAGGTGACTGTTGCATGGATCACTGTGGCTAGGTCAGAGCGCGAGAGGTAGGGGGCCAGTTGCCTGACTTGGAGCAGCTGGAAAATTGTCAGCCTCCCACCATTCGCCATCTGGGCCTCCATAGATAAAGAGGCACCCAGAAGCACACCAAAGCTCTTGACAGCTGGTGCCGTTGTCAGTGGCACACCGTCAAGAGCCAGGAGTTGGCATCCTGACCTCGGGCCGTCCCCACCCAGCCACAGGACCTCTGTCTTCAATGGATTCAGTTTCAGCCAGCTCTGTCAGAGCCATCCAACCACAGCCTCCAATCCCTCAGCCAGAGTTGATGGGATGGCATCAGGCTGTCCGTCCATCAACAGATATATCTGGGTATCATCAGCATACTGGTGACAGCCCAGCCCAAAACTTCACACCAGCTGGGTGAGAGGGCATATATCGATATTAAACAATGTAGGAGAGAGGACTGTCCCTTGGGGGACCCCACACACCAAAGGGTGTTGGGTGATACCCTCTCTCCTAGCACCACCCTCTGTTCCCAACCATGAAGGAATGAGATAAGCCACTCCAAGGTTACCCCATGGAATCCTATGTCGACAAGGCTGTGGGCCAACAGATTATAATTAACCATGTTGAACGCCTCTATCAGATCTAGTAACAACAGCAGTGCTGACCCATCTAAATCAATGCTTCCTCTAAACTGTGGAGTCTTGTGAGCAACAATTCTACTTTGTGAGCTACTGGCATTAAAGTTGTGAGCGAGCGATTTGGCTACTGCATAAATTAGTTTGCTCTGGAGACATCCTTCCTGAGCTGAGACAAAACTGTGTGGGCTGGAGGCTAAAAAACTGTGAGCTAGTTTACACTAATCCAGCTTAGAGGGAACACTGGTCTCAATCCATCTGTCTGCAGAGATAGCCTGTGAGAGCAACTAGGGCCATCTCTGTCCCACGGCCACGGTGGAAGCCGGACTGGAATGAATCTAGGACTGACGTGTCATCCAGGAAATTCTGGAGCTGCTCCACCACCGCTCTCTCAATTACTTATCCTCCATGAATCTATCTAATCCAATGTTCCCTCTAAGCTGCGGAGTCCTATGAGCAAAAATTCTACTTTGTGAGCTACTGCCATTAAAGTTGTGAGCAGGTGATTTGGCTACTGCATAAATTAGTTTTCTCTGGAGCCATCCTTCCTTAGCTAAGGCAAAAATGTGTGAGCCAGAGGCTAAAAAACTGTGAGCTAGCTCACACCAACTCAGTTTAGAGGGAACACTGATTCTAATCCCCTTTTAAAGCTGTTTATTCCTGTGGCCACCTACATCCTCTGGCAGCAAATTCCACATTTTAATCATGCCCTGTGTAAAGTGGTATTTCCTTTTGTCCATCCTGAACTTACTGCCCATCAGTTTCATTCTTTGAATATATACTGTTCAGTGAGCAGGGACAAAAGGAACAGAAGCAAAAGCTGGCAATGAGTTCTACCTAACGTCTGTCATTTAATGAATGAATCCAATTTCTCAGGTACAAAGAAGGGACAAACAGCAAGCAATTCTGTGCTTTATACAAGTTGCTGAATGACGATGACCCTGGGTCTCCAGTAAATAGGATTTCCTGGGCAGCAAACCACAGCAACCAGGTTACAACAGTGCAGGTGAAAAACTGTTCAGCATGACGCTGTGCTTTAGATGAACTTCACTAAGTTACATTGAGACTATCCAATCAGGAGCGCAACTCACGGGTAATCTCGGAAGTTTGAACAGGGTATGTTTACCTACTGAGCATTCTGCTACAATATTTTCTACACGGCTAAGAAGTGAAACATGAAATTGGCCGCAGGACAACGGAAGACAAGAGGGCCTGCCATGATGTGGTCCATGGGGTCGCAAAGAATCAGGCCCGACTGTGCGAATGAACAACAACAACAGGAAGTAAATGTGCTTAGTGCAGATCCTTCTGATAAAGAATATACACAATTCACTTAACCCTGATTTGTGTCTAATGACATTTTATATTTTCATGGGGAAAACCTGCATTACCAGACCTAAGCATGAAACCTGAAAAAATTTCCCAGTTTTAACAGTATTCAAAATTTCATTTCACCTGTAAACATTAGCAGTTCTGTTTACATGGGGACACATACATGTTTCATTCAAAAATGCTGCTGATGAATTGTGCCCTAAGAACTTCACTTCAGCCAAGAGTCACATTATATTTTCACACATGAGCATAGTAGTTCCTAATATATGAGTGGACCTTTTGGGGACAGAGAGTGAGCTCCTCTCATGCCCATCCAGTTAATGTGAAAACAGAGTCCTTTCTGTTAGCTAGGAACAGGAACTCTAACACCCCCACCCAGAAAGTGTGGGGGGCTGACTTCCTCTTTCAAAGGTTAAGGGAGCTTGTAGAACTGCAACCACTCTCAGCCACTCAGCTCCAGATCACCCCAGAGCACGTGCCAGAAATGTGCTGATTGGTTGATGGAAACCAGTAACTCAGCCACGAGAAATCTAATTGTTTGAGTGGTACCACAGCGGTATGGTCCCAATATGTAGTTATTTCAGGCATAAAATGGAACCGGTTTCCACAGTATTTTCCAGCGCAAAGGATTTCACCATAGAGATAGACGTTATTCTGTATTCATAGACAACAGCCAATGGTGGTTTCCCCATTGAATTACAGAAATTCATTGTCTGTTTTTCTGAAAATTACACAAGTCTTTTTCTCTATTTCAGTGAGCAGCTGGGAAAGTATTGCCAGCTCCCTTCCCACCCCCTGCTCAGCTGACTTCCACCTAGAAGTTATTAACCAATAAGGAAGTGCCTGTCCTCTGGTGCAGAGTCCTTTCCAATCAAGGGGTGAGACCGATTACTATTTGAGCCAGGGCCTTCTGAGCTAGGGCTAGGCAGGTGGTAGCTGGGATTACAACTGGCCTCCGGGCGACAAAGATCAGATCACCTGGAGAAAACGGCTGCTTTGGAAGGTGGACTTTATGGCAATATACCCCACTGAAGTCTTTCCCCTCCCCAAATACCGCCATCCTCAGGCTCCACAACCCATATCTCCAGATTTGGAGTTGGCAATCCTAGCTAGGGCCCTGTACAATCAGCTGCCACCGGAGCCTTGTTAAGGCCTTGTATAGACAACAGAAACATTTGACTTAAATTTACTGTTCAAGTATAGTTCAAGGACGGTGGCCTCCATGGGTCATGTTGTGTCCTGAGATCAGAAGGCAGAGCTGGCAAAATACAGCCAAGCTTCGCTCTCTGAGAACAATAGGGACTAGGTTCCTGAGCTCGCCAGTAGAGAACCAATGGCAGCATTGGCGGGCGATTCAAACCCGCCAATAGGAATATGGGGCCGTCCCCCCTAACTGTATATAGTTGGCCTCCGGCCGTTACTGTTTGTTCCTGTCTTGTGTGAAGTACGAATAAACGCGTCTTCTCTTATGTCGTCGTCCGAGTCATGAGGCCCGAAACCCAGTACTTTACAGGTCATGCACAGCTTGCAGCACACTTTGAAAAGTGGAGGGTCGTCTCTGGCACACAGTGGAGGTCAGCAAGGGAGAAAGGAACAGGGTTGCCAACTCCAGGTTCAGAAATACCTGGAGATTTGAGGCTGGAGCCTGGGAGTGTGGGCTTTAGGGAAAGGAGGGACTTTAGAAGGGTATGACACCGTGCAGCCTGCCTTCCAATGCAGCCATTTTCTCTAGAAGTGGGATAAATGTTTTAAATAAAAGAGATAATAAAGAAGCTGTCTATGTAGTCTGGACATCAGTTAAATTCTGGGAGAATGCCAGTTCCCACTGGGAGGTTGGTAACCCCAGGAGAGAAGGGCTTGGGAGCACAAAAAAACACATTTCAAATCCAAGGGGGGGGGAGTGCTTGGGTCACTTGTGCATTGAGAACCGCTGATCTAATACATTTCTTTATCACCTCCTTCCTTCAAGGAGCTCAAAGAAGCATACATAACTCTCCTCTCCCAATGTAATCCTCAGAGAGTCCTTGTGAAAATAGGTCAGTCTGAAAAAGAGTGCCTGGCTTAATGTTACCAACTCAATGTCCATGGCAAAACGGGCTTTTGAACTCAGACCTCCCGGAGCCGAGTTCAGCACACTGGCATTTGCAATACGTCTCTCGTGCGCTGACTGTTATCTGACCCAAACTCAACTATCTAAACTCCACCTAAAGAAGCGCATAGATTCAGATCCATTTCTGCAGTCTGAAGCATTTCTGCTCACGGATCACAGCTGTCTCACTTACTACCCTCCCACTGCAGTCCAAAAGGCTGCCCCAACATTGCTGCCAGGGGTTCCACAGAGCCAACCCAAAGATCACCAAACAAACAAACTGAAGGTTAGATTTGGCTATAAAACATGTATCACAAAAAAAAGGAATTTCCCCCAACTCTTATTTAAAAATATTGTGTGGTAGAAAGTTGCAGCCAATTTATGATGGCCCCTCATGGGATTTTCTAGGGAACAGACACTCAGAGATGATTGGCCATTGCATGCCTCTACGTAGCAAACCTGGGCTTCCTTGGTGGTCTTCCACCTAAGGACAAACCAGGATTAACCTTGCTGAGATTCTACTAGCCTGGGTCATCCAAGTCAGGGCAACAAAATTATTATACGGATTCAAAACAGACCTCATATTAATAGAATTGACTCCATTAACTATACAGAAAATAGCTTTTAACAAGTGACATATTTTGCCTATCACAACGAAGCACCACACTGCCAGCTACAACTTCTTGCACAGTGACATAATCTTGGCCTTTTCCAACAGAATAACTCCTGCATACAGCTTTCATAAGGCACTATTAGGAAACTTTCATCCCTCCAAAGAGATATTTTTATCTGATCTCCAAAAAGAATCAATTTATGACTCCTATTGTGCTTTTCTGGCACTTAGCCCTTGCAGCAAATGCAGAAAAATTCCTGTTTGTTTCACTCAGACTTACATTAACACATAAACTGGCCTTATATTATACTAAATATGCATATAATGGCTGTATGTCCATGGAAGCCAAAATATACATTTTGGGAGGGGGAATCCATAATACAGCCTTCCTAGGACCATACTACTTCACACTGCCAATGGAAGAACACATATTTGAATACTCTGTGTAAAAAAAAATAATAATCCTAAAGACAGAAAACACTGTGCCAAGGAAGGAGGCAACAATCTTACCCCTGGACATTCTAGTTTTTCCTCAGTAGACTGTTTTTGACATACACAGAGCAGAGCCTGTGGTACAGGCGGGGTGTGTGTGTGTGCTGTGCCTCCTGAGGTTTCTTAACATGAATCTATGAAGCTGCTTAGTTTAGACTGAGTCAGCACTCTGGGCCATGTAACACAGTACTGTCGCAGCATATATATATATCTTCTTTAGCCGGGCAACATGAGCTTCTTTTGCTGGTGATGCTGGCAAATAAAAGCATAAAGAAGAGCCCTGCTGGATCAGAGCAGATGTCCATCTAGTCCAGCATCCTGTCTCACACAGCGGCCAACCAGTTCCTCTGGAGGGCCAACAACAGAGCATACAGGCCAAGGGCTTCCCCCTGATGTTGCCTCCTCACTCTGAGATGCAGAGGTTGACTGCCTCTGAATATGGAGGTTCCCTTTTTAATCACCACACCTAGTAGCCTCTATGAATCTGTCTAATCCCTTTAAACCATCTATGCCTGTGGCCATCACTGTATCAATGTGTATAAGTATTTGCAACTAGGAATGAAAGTTACTGTTGACATAGGAGGGACAGAGTTCTAGAAATGTTTCCTTTTTTTGAAAATATAAATGTATGCTTCAAATTTTCCAGAAAACAGAAGGTTGCTCTACAGTTTAATATACACTTTGCCACTGTGGATTAAAAATGAGCATAAATGTAGGTCAGATCAAGAAAAAAAATCAAACAAATCCTATGTTTATAGGAAAGAAAATGTCATATTACTTTTACAAAACATAACATATGAAGACAAGAAAATTGTCCAAAATCATACTGTGGCATAATCACCAAGCCCCAAATCATGTCTTGTGCCCACAACATGAAAGAGTTGACATTTAACACAGCTCTTTTTTGTGCAAACATTCATTAAGAGCAACCAAGATCACATAACACACGTGCCAAGTATCTGAACATTGACCTTGAGACTTATAATCAAAGAACTTCAAATCGCTAGTATAATCTGTACACCTGAGGCCGATCACTTTATTCAGGTGAATGACTTTTTAAAAATATCAATTATATTACATTGACTCATAAAATCCCTGAGTTGCATGTTCATGTTTTAATAATCAGCATTTATTAACATCTTACATTAGTCTTTTTTTTTTTTTTAGGTGCATCTGGATTCCCCCCCCCCGAGTTGTGTCACTTGGATATGCATGTTGTTACACTAATAAACGATGAGGCTCTGGGGGGGGTCTTCATGCAGGTGCAAGGGGTTGGGACAACAACACCTTTGAGAGCTCAACCTACAACACTACCAAAATATATTTGACACGTAACATATTGGGACACATATAAGACAGCATGTTAAGAGTGTTCAAAGCCAATTCTGGAAAGATGCAGATAGCCCTAACATCATTTAAATCTAATGGGGCCTCGGTCAGACACGCTTCAGAGGATAGTTGTGTCGGTCTGCAGTCGAACAGCTAGGTATGTAGTCCGGTAGCACCTTAAGAGACCAATGAGATTGCTGACGTATGAGCTCTCTCATATTGACGAAGGGAGCTTGGACTCTCGAAAGCTCTTACCCTCAAAACCTTGTGGTTCTCTCAGGTACTACCAGACTTGTATCTTGTTGGTCAAGTAAGGAGCTGAGAGGAAGGAAGATCTGAATCTCTACTTTTTTCAACAAACACCAAGCAAGAAAGCTGGGAAGAAACTTTGGCCTGTTGTCTTGAACTGGTAGCCTCTCATAATCCACCTTCCCCATTCTTTGAACTAAGAAAAAAACATTCCGCCTCCCCTTCAAAGCAAGCATAAGGGGACTGGAACCAGACAGTATTGGGCGCTTAGTGTTCCATTGACTTGTAAGGGCCTGTCAGAAGAGTCTGAAGTAATAGTGGGTTTCCAGTTCCACTTTAAATCAAAAGATATCTTAACGTCTACCTTGATCCCATTAACACCATTGCCAAGATCATTAATAATACCTTTATAAGGGGTATGTGACAGCGGTGTGACATAAAGAGAACCCATACTCAACTCCAGGAACTAAGTTCATCACCTCTATGTGGCCCCGATTAAGCAGACCTCAGAGACCCAGCGACACCAGCTCTGGAGACTGTGTGCTCAAACAAATAGTGCAATCTGTCTTAAATTATTGTTCTTCACTGTTTTCATCTGATTATTAATGGATTTATATAGTGATGCCGAAGGACCCTACGATCTGCCCTGAGCCCACTTGTGGGGAGGGTGGAATACAAATCCAAAAAATAAAATTAAAAATAAAACAGAATTCACACCATTGGAAATATACACCTTTTGTTCCATTCATTTACAGTGCAATCCCAGGCAGATATGTATTGACTTCAATGAGTGTTGAAGTGTGCAACTCTGTTTAGGACTGCACTGTTAGCAGGTTAATTATTAACCCATTTACCTCAGCTCCTGAAAGCTGAATGGATGTACAGTCATCCCCCATTTGATATAATCTTTCAAGACTGGGTTTGTTATCAGCAAACGTCCAACACACTGGCCTTGCCTGTTTTGCTATAATTCAAAATATCCATTATTTAACTCACTGGATTAAAACATTTTTTTATACTTGCAAAAATAAATTTAGTTATCGTGCATGCCCATACACACACTCCTTTTTTACCCTGCCATTTTTTTCTTCCAAGTGAAAAGCTGACTTGCTTTTCCCCTGCCCCTCATGCCTAAAGCAAGATACACAGTTGGAGGATGCAATTCCAGATATGGGTCGTATCCAGTGCAAAATTTCTGCTTGCACTAAAACTCTTTGCACAAGCTGAAATGCACAAAAAAAGATTCTGGCAGGCGCTTCCACTAAGTCAAACACTGTATCCCTGACTTGTGTTTCTGCTCACACAACCAAATTTCCAGGCACTATAATATATAGAGAGAACACTAGGTGTTGCACAAGTTTCTGCTTGCACATCGCTGGATCCACACCATGGATATCTGTCCCTGTTTCATTGGTGTCAAAGGAAAGTGCTCATGTGCAGCAGAAGCTGACCAGAATTCTCAAAAGCACCACCCCTGCCACAATGTTTGCATTTTACAGCATTTCATTTCCTACGAACATCCTTGAAAAGCATTCTTTCAAGCAATATGAGATTTCTTCCCCCTTCAGTTTCTGCGATTTCTGAGCCTGGCTCTTCCATAACTACGCTGAAGAGGATGCTGGAATGCCAGGGTTGCTAGGCAGCTGACATTGCTCCACTGCCCCCATCTGCTCATCAAGCTGCACCTCATTCTCCTCCCCCAGTAAGGATTATTATTATCACACATCCCAAAGGGCTCAATGCATCACTTTAAGGAAACCTATATAACATGATGTCTAGCACAAACCCCAATGGACAGAAATAACCATTGTCTTTCTATCAACGGCATTAAAATCATAGTAAATAAACAGTGCCCCCCCCCCATTTGAATCATGTTCTCATAAAAATATCTCTCCTGTGGATGTCATCAATCTCATTTTATCCCATCAAGCATTATTACATCTTCTAATAATGCTGCTAATAGTGATCAGCCTCTCTCCACTAATTAGCCATCGCTCAGATTAACAAAGGCAAATAGTCACCAGTATGATGACCCACTTTTGAGAAATGAGCATCAACAGTTCTGTCCATTAGAAAGGCATCTATTATCATGAACTTTTTTTTAAAAAAACACATTATTATACAGAGAAACATAATAGGGATATACTCAGAATCGGTACCTGCAGCTGTTTTGGGTGATTTTTTTAACACACAAGAAAAAAAAAATGAAGTTGGCTGTGCAAGGGAAGAAATGGAACTCAATTTTTTTAGCCAAAAAATTTCTCTCTTTTAATACAAAATTCCATTCTCATAAAGTTATTTCCAGTGAATAAATAAGATTGCTCCACCGTTTCCAGGTGAAAATTGCTCCCTACATTTTGAGATGCTCTTGCAAGCTGAGAGTATAAATAAAACATAAACATCATTTATAACCATTTGTTCCCACTCTACTTTGATGTGCAAGACTGTTTTCCCTCGCCCCAAATGAATTCAGCACCTTTGTATGGTCAGTTCTAGACTTTTAACCTGCTCTGTACAATAATGACTATCGATCAGGCATGCATCATTATCAATGAAAGCATAAGGACTGTCCTTCAAAGTATCTTTCCTTTAAAAAACAAACCCAACAGTGGTGTACATGCTTATCTACGAATTGCTAAAAATCCCTGGGCTTAATGCAATAATAAGAGAACATCAGAAGTACATACTGGGGGAAAAAAAGATGTGTACATCACAATTTAATTGATAAAATGGAGGTAATAGAAAGATGTATAGATTTTTCTTTTCCTGCAAAGTGTTTTCAATATTCTAAGATTCAAGGAATGGTTCCTGATTTGCAGGAATTGCTTCAGGCAATCCAGGGTCACATTCAAAGGTGGATTAAGATGAGAGCATCTTTCCCTAGACCATACACTGAATTCTTGTGCATCTTTGATCTACAGACCTTAGCATAGAGTCCAAATTCAACCCTTCACATGCCTCCAGCCTTAGTTATTCCCATCCATCACATCCTACTGTGCTCTTGATGTGACTTGAAACTTAGGCATTTATTCTGGTCATCATGCCAGCCAAAGTCTCTATAGGCTAAGTTTCTCTCTACATGGGGGGGACATGGTTGCTATTCTCTTCTACTGGATAAAAGAACAGCCACTATATTTTGACCTGCCAAATAAATGACAGCATCATGTGCCTTCTTATATTACAGAGGCTACCACAATCGCCACATATGCAAAAGATCCCTTGTTCGATACTACACAGAACAGCTTTATGGAGGGGTCATAGCCCATTGATAGAGGGGTATGGGTTTTTTTGGTTTCATTTCATTTTTTTCCCCATGCATAAGGTCCCAGGTTCAATCCAAGGCATCACCAGTTAAAAGAACTCAGATGTCGGGGCTGGGAAACCCCCCGTGAAAGCTACTGTAAGTAAAAATAGACAATACTAGTTTACATGGACCAATTGTCTCAGTACCAGGCAGCTTCATAAGTAGGCCCATTCTCCATACATTCCCATGCTTATTTCCAACATAGGTGTGCCTGGGGTGCTATTTTGGGACTTAGTTTGCATAACAATCCAGCCCAGGTCATGGACCACAAATTTGGTGGCCAGCCCCTTCATCCCCAAGGACCTCATGTCTGAACTGGGTTCAGGGCGTCCCGTGTGAAAGTCAGATTCTATAAAGCAAGCATTGCATACTATACTTTGGGCCTCCTACAGCATGTCTGCTGCTAGGAAAACCATTTGACTTATTCTTCATATGAATAAGACCAAACTACAGGAGAATTTAAATTGTCCAAATATGCCAATCTAAAAGCCACATTCTAGGATACATCAAGAGACTAAGGAAAATCCCATTTTAATTCTGCTGTAATAATGGGGTTGCACTGTCCATAATCCACCAATCAGTGAAAATGAAATCTTTGGATATAAACTGTATTAAGTCCAGTAACTTCAGTAACTCCAGAAACAGACTTACATTAAAACAGTCTTCTTTTTTTTACTGGATCAGACTAATAATAACAGGGGACAGATCCCTCTCAATAGAAATGATTAGTACATATATGACATTATGGCATGGAGGAAATCTGACCTTGCTCTTAACGCACACTCCAAAAAATTGCAGTTTATGCAATAATTCTGTTAACAAAACCATAACAAATGTGATATGTTACAAGAGCACTGGAGGCTGCTAGAGTGGTTTTTTCTTTGTGGTAGAAGCATCCCCTCCCCCAACATTTCCCTGGATAATATTTTTTAAAATAAAACAAATAAAGATCTGGGGATTTTATTTTAAATACATTTCCCTCTTTCTGCATGTGGGTGTATATATATATATATATATATATTTACGTATATAAATATAAAAATCATTGCTTGATATCTTCAAGACAGGGGTGTATCTGTACAGACCAAAGTAGCCAATATCCACATTTCCCCTTTAATTTGATCTCTAACTTGATGTAAGGCATTAGTGACGTCTGGTGAATTACATTCAACATGATGATTTTCTATTAAGGACAGATTCGGGAGTCCAAGCGGAAAGCACCGGATAGGCTGTGCACAATTCAAAAGTAACCTCTGGTCTCTGTGCGGCAATTGCTGGAGCTCGGACGCCATCTACTGGCCATATCGGATGAATTTTTTGTCCTCCACCAAACAAAGCTTTTCCTTCGGCTTTATTCCTGTGTCAACCCAGTTCTACAAGAAACAAGATACCAGCTAGATACCTTGAAAAGCAAGGAAACAAACACACACAACCCTCCCATCTTTGCTTTGGTTTCACTCTAATAGAAAGTTGGGTCTGGGTTTTTTTAAAAGGGCAATATGCTCTAACAAGACAATTTGGCAGCGTCATATCAGTTGCAGAGTAAAAAGAAAGAAAGAAAATTCACACAACATATAGAAATTCACTTCATTATCCCATTCCCAGCTATGACTTCAGCAAAGCAGGTGGGAAATAAGTGAGGCAAAGACTGAATTCCTGCTATTAGACCTAATTTGCTCAATTGTTTTAGGTTTTATCCAAATGGAAAAGGATGAGCCAAACAACTGCAATTTTTTTTAAAAAAAGGCAAAAAAGAAAAAAGGACCCATTTACTCCTGCCTTCCTGCACAACCCCATCTTTATATTTCCTCCTCTCTGCATTTAAAAATACCCTTATTCAACCTCAACTGGAAAATCTCACTTTTTGTTTCGCTCACACCTTTCAAATGGAACATAAATACCCATGGAAATATTTTGTTAAAAATAACTCTATTGCATTGCATATTTTCAGCTGGGAGGAAGGAAACCCACTAAGACAGAAGCAGTACAAACTGAAATGGAGGGAGGGGGAGAGAGAGAAAGAGAGAAAGGAGATCAGATTCTGAAAAGTCTAGAATAGTGTTTTGACAGTAAAAATGCACCAATTGTTATTTCTGCTATTTGTTTTGTGAACATCTCGGTGGATTGCACTGTTACATGGCTTTAAAGAAAAAAGAAGTATCAGTAGGAAAAGGGCATAGCTGAAGTTTAAGAGTCAAGCTGTTGTATCCTCTAATATAGCTCTCTCTATTTTTTTTTCAAAACTTTTTATTAGGAAAGCTATACCAGACGCATCACTGTACAATGATTAAACATTACCTTTACAATTTTATATTCACTTGAAAGTACAGAATAAATATATGCACATTGGTATTTGTGTATTTGTGTGTGTGTGTGTGTCATGTGTGAGAGAGCACGGAAGAGAGAAAGAGAACACTGAAAGTGCTTCTGCGAAGATGTCTATGGTAGGTACCAGGACGTCTTTTCTTTTTCCCTGTATATTTATTATGTTGGACTCGCTTTAATCAGAAGTGTGGCTGTCCTCCAAAAACAAACTTAATGAAATGGCAATGACCTTTTCTTACGTGTAGGAGAGCCACACAAGGGAACAAATGCAGGGCTTTCTCACTTGAGATGGCAACCGGGGGGGGGGGAGGGGATGTGTGCTAGCAATATGTCTCTGGCCCCCTTCTACGGCAGGAAGGAAAAATGTGGTGGTTTCCCCCTTAATGAGGAATAGAAAAGGGGGTAGGAAGGTGAAATAGGTACAGGCTAGGAATCTAATTGGGGAGGGCTGGAGATGGCCAGGAAGCTAATTGGGGAGGGCTGGAGATCATGTATCGTGTGCATGTACATGAAAGAGAAGAAAAGAGAGAGAACGCTTGAACAAGACCCTCCCCCCTCCCCTCCCTTCCTGCAGTTTCCAGACATGCAGCAAACTGCGTTTTTGTTGGGGTTTTTTCGCCCCCACCCCTTGTTTTAAATAAATGTACAGAATCTGTGCCATGGTGCAGGAAAGAAGAAACAAAGCCACAAAAGATGTTGTCTTCAAGTCCACCTCCCTCCCCCTCAGTGTAAAAAAGACAGAATGGAAAGGAATTTAAACTACAACAGAAAAAAGAGAGAGAGAGAGAGAGAGAAAAGAGAGTGAATGAGAGAGAGAGCAACGCACACAGAATTTACTTTGTCAGGATCGAGACAAGGATCCCCCATAATAATAATTATAATAATATTCTTATATCTTAGACAACATGGCACAGTCAAAGTCTCAGTGTTTTTTTTTCTCAGTATAAAAAAATAATGATTGATTAACATCTGCTGGCAAAAGTCTGCAAAGGCACTTTATCGATTAATGATCATCTGAGTTGGGCCCTTCCTCCAAACCAACATCTGGTAGGGGAAAGCGCAGAGCTGTATCCACTAGTATCAGCATGCGGTGGTTCAGGGGAGGAAGGGGGGGGGAGAGAGAGAGAGAGAGAAAGAGAGGGGGCAGGGGGTGCTGTGAAGGGAGGGATTTGGCTGTAAAAGCTAGACTTTTTTTTTTCTTTTTTCAAAACCTATAAGTGGTCTTCTCCAGGACTTCGAGGTAATCCGGCTTGGTTTGGAGTTTGGCCCTTAACTCGAGGTATTCACTTTGGGGGGTTTGGTGATGGTCTGGGAAGCCCTTACCAGCCGAGAAGAGAAGGGTTTCTTTCAGCCTGGCGTCCTGTTGCAGGTCTGGGTATTGCATGCCAGGGGGGTGCACGTGCAGTTCCTTTAATTTGGGCACAGTGCCATAGAGGCAGTCCACAAAGCCCACCGTGCACGGAGGGGCTAAGGGCGGCCTCTCCCTGCTGTCTAGGACGGCACCACTAGGGGGGAACAGCACCACCCCACCATTCTTCTCATGATGGAAGACAGGCGGCACCAGCGCTAGCTCCCCCATTAGAGGCAGCCCCCCGCCAATTCCCCTCCAGGAGGATGCGGGTGCGGGTGATGGTTGGTGGTCACTATGGTGTTGAGCTGCGAGCTGGACACAGCCAGGCTCCACTCCTTCTCCTTCTCCAGCAAGGTCCTATAGCAACTGCTGCTCCCACTCTCTTTAGTGGGATCGGAGAACTGTTCTCCTGCACAGCTGCCGCTGCCACCAGCTCCTCCTCCTCCCAGCAGGATGTCCCCAGGTTGCCCGGGCTCTCCCACCACCACTTCGTCCTCCTCCCGGGGCTTGTAGATGGGGTTGTTGCACATCTGGGTCACCGGATGCGGGATGTAGTCATACACGTGGCCCACAGGGGGTGCCTTCTCCGGGGAGGCACTGATTCCCCCGCCTCCTCCAACACCTCCTTCCTCGAATAGATGGTGGCACTGCATCTGGATGCCCGTTAAATCAAGCGCCTCTTGCCGCTGCTTGTTCCGGAAGGGTAGCTTCTTGCGCCGCCGGCGTAGGACAAAGGCAAAAAGGCCCGCAGCAATGAAGACCGCAGAGAAGAACAGTAACAGTAGAGTGAGGATGAGCACAGAGAGTGGTACAGAGCCTCCTCCTGCTGGGATCAGCTCATAGGGAGAGGGACTGGTGGGACTAGGGTGGCCCCAGGCTGGTGGGGCTGGTGAGGCAGCAGCGGCATGCAACAGCTCTGGACACAGCACCTCCAACTCCACAGAGCGAATATCTCTGTTGGTGAGATTCTCTGGGGTGGCGCAAAGAACATCTCCCACCACAATGACCGAGCTGATAGTGTCAATCCACTGCTTGAGGGGCACTAAGTCGCATGTGCAATCCCAGGGGTTGAGCTTCAGATCGATCTGTACAATGGCATTGAGGTGCTCCAGAACACCAGCGACGGGCAAGTATTGGAACTTGTTGTTCCTCAGGTTGAGCCTGGACAGGGAGGTGCCCGCAAAGGCATCAGTAGGCAGGGTCCTCAGGAGGTTGTCATTGAGGAAGAGCAGATTCAAGTTAGGCATGAGACTGAAGGCGGCAGGCTGGATCTCCCTGATCTGGTTGTATTCAAAGTACAAATAATGCAAGCTCTGCAAGCCCCTGAACATGCCCGGGGTCAGCCGCTCAATGTCATTGCCATTCAGATACAGCCTGTTCAGATTGGGCAGGTTGATAAATGCCCCGTCCTGCACGTAGGAGATCCGATTGTTCCCAAGATGCAGGAGATCCAAGGAAGAAAAATTCCAGAAATCGGAACGGTAAATTTTTTGTATCAAATTCCCACTCAGGTACAACTTCTTGGCATTGACAGGCCTGGGCAGGAGCTCAGAAATGTTGTGGAACCCTCTTTCCTTGCAGTTGACTGTCAGGCCCAAATCATTGATGTGCAAACTGCAAGAGCAGCCGGTAGGGCATATGATAGGGATGGGAGGCCTTGTCTGGTAAGCAGCAATGGGAGGTTGGTTGGGTGCAGGGTATAGGCCTCGCGGTGTAGGGGGCGGCTTGTGCGCCCGGGGCTGTTTTGTGGGTCTGGGCTGCTTAACGGAGGTTTTGTACTCGACAGAGGAAGCGGTGAAATGGAAGGAGGACAGCATGGAGGAAGGCTTGGTAGGCCATGCGTTCTCCTTGCTCGAGGGCAGCTGGGGGACACCAATGCTGACCAGCTCGGAGTCAGATAGCATAGGGCAGAGTTTATTTCTTTTGATTTCTCTCAAGTCCTTACCATGAAAATGGAAAGGAGTCTCACAAGTTATGTCTCCCACCAGGGCAGTGTAAGGTATGCGCTCCAGCCAGCTCTTCAGCTGCACAATCTCACAAGTACAGTTCCAAGGGTTCTCTTCCAACTGGATCTCCATCAAGCTCCGGCCAATGTGGTCTAGCATCCCTCTGTAGCTCAGCACTTTTAATCTGTTCCCACGCAAGTCCAAGTGAGTTAAGGACACAGACTTAAATAAATTGGTGGGGAGCATGGGAATAAGGTTGTCGTTTAAGATCAGGACCCGGAGTTTGCTCAGGTTGCGGAATGCCCCACTTTCAATCCGCTTAATGACATTGTAATCTGCCTGCAGATATTCCAGACTTTCCAAGCCCAGGAAAGTATCATTTCTGAAAATGTCCAATTTATTCTCATGCAGGTACAACCTCTTCAGGATTCTGAGCCCATTAAAAGCTCCCGTCTGAATGTCTTGCAGTGCGTTGTTCCCAAGGTTAATGGAAACAGCGTTGTTCAAGTGGAGAAAACTGTTGGTGTATAATCTCCTCATGGAGTTTCTCTGCAGGTAAAGTTTGAAAGGTCTCGACCAGGACTCCGTTATCTGACTAATATTTATAAATCCCTTGTTGTCGCAGTGTATATGAAAAAGACTTTCTTTGACTTCACAGTAACAAGGCTCAAAGCAAGGTTCCTCAATCTCTTCCGAGTCCTCAATCAAGGGAATGGGAGTAGTCCATGCTACGGCAATTGTGCTTAGAAGAATCATCCACAGCATCCTTCTTTTACGGGGTGGATTCGCCGTTGGAGACTTCATGGTGGAGATGGATTACAAAACTGCAACAGAAATCAAAACAGAAATGGATTATAGCTGATCAGATATTTTCTCAAGTTATTTGAAAGATGAAATAAGTTCCATCAAAACCTTGTTGGATGCCCTGAAGTTCAGCAACTGCTTGGGGGGGGGGGGAGGAGAACACATTCAAAACAATCTCTGGCCTTTCTCATTCAGAACCTTCCCCTCTCGACTTAAGTGATATTAAAACATTTAATCATGCAATGGCCTTCTTTCCCTTACTCATCCCAGTCCTCTCTGAGACTGTTTAGCAAATCACACATAGTAATAAACAAACAGCAAGCAGTAAATGAACATATTAGGGCCTAAAATTTTTGGAGAGGCAGAGAAAAAAAAATTTGACACAAGAGACAGCCAATGCTCATGAAGCATATAGTATGTTGTTTTGGTATCACCTTGGCACCTGCATTAATTACAAGAGAAAGAGGTGGGCTGATAGTAGAGATTTCTATTCAGTACGTATACTTGTTCTATAGAAGATACCTCCATAACACACATGCATTTCACATCCAGCGTTATCCCATTATAATGGTGGGATATCCAGTTCAATTAATGCTATTTTAGCCACTGTTCAAGGAAAATGGGGGGTGCTCAAGTTCCCGACGTCCCCTGATCCCTTGTGGGAACGTCCATAACCAAGATTTTATCACTGTACATGGTTAGCAACACCCGTCTCCAAAGAGCTCCCTTCTTTTCCAAGCACACAAAATGGATTAATGCAACTGGTATAGTATCAGATAAATACACGCTCCATATTAGTCATTTCAGCTGATTAAAGCATTTAGAGATGATTAATCTTGGGGGGAAGCACATGCCCGAGCCATCCGCAGATCCGAGGGGAGGGGGAGTGACAGCTGAAGGCTTTTGGAGGGCAAAAGGGGGGCTTTGAAGAAGGAGATGGTGCCCACAGGACCATCCAGAGGTGATCCAGGAGGAGGAGGGAGAGAGAGGCTGAAAGTGTGTGTGTGGGGGGAATACCTTGACACTAACCAAAGGAGCAATAACTCTCACTTTACAGTAGAAGCTCACAAAAGAACCCACTTGCTGTTACCATTTGAGGAGGCAAATGGAGCCCCTATGACCTACAGCTTCCTCTGTGGGGAAGGGTGGTGGTGGTCTTCCCCTCCTTGATTTCTTTCTTCCCCCATTTCATTCCGACACAAGAGAATAAATCACTGTTAAAAGACTATGAATTCCAACAACGGTGGCTTTGCAAGCCCTGCTCTCTGCTGCCCATTCAAACGGTTCGCCAGGCTCTCGGTATTTAGTTCTGTTCTCTTCACAGCAAAAGAGCTTTACATATATGGATTATCTTTGCACTCCCCCCCCCCACGCAGGGGGAAGGGAATTCCTCCCTTCCCATTAGCAAACAAACAAGAAAAAAAAGGATCCTAAAAGCAAAAGGACATCTTTTGAAAGAAATGCAGGGAAAAAGGGAATACACAATCGGGAATAAAAACCAAAAGGATCCATATACAAATCAAGCAGACTGTGGAGTCCATTGGAAGGAAGAAGCCAGCTATAATTTGAAAGAGGAGAAATACAATTTCAGCATTTTCTCTCTCTTTTTTTTGGCCTGCCTGTTGGGGGGAGGATATACTAGCCACTTAAGTTCTTTTCTCTTCTGCATTAAAAAAAAGATGTTCTTCCCAAGCAGAAAGGGGGAAAGGGGGAGAGATCCAGAAAGAGCTTGTACTTACCGGGTCGAAGGAGATATTTTAGCACATTTGGGAGGAGGGAAAAAATAGTCAAAGACACTGGGGGAAATATATATATAAATATATATATAATTTCAAGAGCTTTAAAAAAAAAAAGATTGCTTTCTCTCTCTCTCTCTCTCTCTGTTTCTATACTCCCGCTGAGGGCTGAGGCGAAAGAAAAGGGGGGGACAAGCAAAGATGAGACGTGCTGGGAATGCAATGAGCGTCTTTAGGATGCAGAGATGCTGCTTGGCACAGTCAATGGAGGAGGGAGGCGAAGGGGTTGCTGCAGGCTCCCGGCTTTGCTGCTGCCGCTGCTCTCGCTCTCTCTGGGTACCACCGGCTCATCTTTGGGAAAGGAGGGAGGGAAGGTCTACGGGAGGCGATTTGGAACTGGGGCTTCTCCCTCCCTCGCACTCCTCCTTCCTCTCCGTGGGTATGTGTGTGAGTGTGTGTGTGTGTCGTTGTTACCCCCGGATCAGGCTTTCCCACGTCATGAATCCCAGCTTCAAGAAAGGGGAACAAATGAAGGCGGGCGCGCTTGGCACCGGGTCGGGGGCGCGCGTCTGGGAAGCCCTGACTGTACAAGGGCTTGGGTGTTCGATTCACACCCCCCCCTTACTCTTTGGGGGAAGAAAGAGGGGGAGGACGGGTTATCTGGGGGAGTATGGGGAAGGAACAACCAAATGAGAAACAGCTAGGGAGGACTGGCCCCTTCCCCCTTAGAAATATCGGGGGGGGGGAGGGGGGCGTTGAGGGAAAGTCCCCTGAGCTGCCTGGTGAGCAAATCCCAGCAAATCCTTGAGAGCTGCAGTCCTTAAGGGGAGAGGACAACCACTCCTCTCCTCTACCAAGAAACTCTCCTTACCTGCCTGCTTCTGAACTCCTATGCTTAGTTAGCTCTTCCCCGGCAATGCCTGCAGCTCGCCATCACCCCTGAACCTGTCCCACCAGAGGGAAAGGAAAGGGTGGGGGGCTTGGAGAAGCCACTTCTCTGTCCCTCTTCCTTGCTCTTTCTCATCCTTCCTCCCACCTCTCTCCACTCTCCCCCCCCCCCCCGCTGCAGTTGAAAAAGGCTTCAGACTATCCCAGCTAAATCCAACAGGCTCCTGTTTCCTTCCAGTTTTTCGGTTTCTTTTTTTAAAAAAGGAAGAAAAATCTCCTAGGCAAGTGTTGGAGCCACTTGGGTAACTATGGAACATTTTGCATCCCCCCCCTTTCCCTTTCCACAGAGAGTCAAAGAGGGTGTTCTTTAACCCCTTCGCCGCCTCTGTCTCCTTAAGGCACCTAACCTTACTTCTTTGATTCCTCTTCCCGTTGGCACTGACACACTGTTTGGCACAAGAGGAGGGAAATCTATGTCCCAGTCCTGTCTGGATGTTAAAAAATAGAGGGGCCGCAAAGAAAGGTCAATGAAGAGAGGGGTGTGAAACAAGAAGGCAGGGAAACTAAGGATTCGTGGCCACAGAGAAGATGCTCTAATAAGGAGAGAAACTCCCACACCGGTGGATCAAGCAGCAGGGAGGCTCAGTCTCTCCCCAGTTTCCCCAAGATTAACTTGGCTCGAGTTACTGGCTCTGGTTCATTTTAAGCAGATGGTCTGTTTATCTGAGGCGTTTAAAAATCTCCCTATTCCTTCCCCTCACCCCCCCCCCAGCGTTTCTCTTTCAGGCACCAGGTGTCTTTTAAAAAGGAATTTGTATTTCTTAAAAAAAAAAAAAAACCTAGCAAATCAACTTTATTTAGAGCAAGGTGAGACGCCGAGGGTGGGGTAAGGTCGAATTTCCTAATCTGAGGTGAAGTTTGCCTTCAGATCTCACCTGGGGGGGGGGCCTGACAGGTGGCAGTTTGATATTCCTTGGCGAGCCAGTCTCAAGGATGCCCTTCCCTCCCCAACCCTCACTAGCCTGGAGTCTCACTGCCAGCCTTCCAAACGTCGAGGACCACCAGGGCCGCGAGTTAAGAGATGGGAAGGCGCTGACCGAGTGTAGAGGGAGAGGTGCCCGCACCCCGTTTGCCGATCTCTTCACCCCAACTCAGCCGAGGATCCCCAAGATCCCAGCCCTCCCCTCCCCCGGCAGCAGCGCGCCTTCGAACAAGTCCTACTGCAATATGGAAGCGATGCTAATTAAAAAAAAAACCTGCATCATTTAAACGCAAGCACAGTTGGGCGAAGAGACTAATGCATTGCAACCGGGGGGAGGGAAGAAGCGGGTGTGTGTGTGTGTAGGGGGGCGCGATCAGTGGAATGCTTCTGGGGAGGGGGTGGAGATCAAGCTGGAGACCCTCAGCATCAAAAAGAAATGGGTGGGTGAGAGCAGTGAAGAAAATGTAGCCAGCAGCTCTTTTTCCCGCCAGATCCCGGGGGGGGGGAGCGAGGGAGACTTCCTTCTCAAGACACCCCAGCGAAGGCAGCGCAGCCGGATCTCCGCGCCGCGTTTACGCACAAGTGGCACAGGAGCACCGCAGTCCAGTTTCGATTTTTAAAAAAATAAGAACAAGCCAAAACGAGAGGAAGGACAAGGGAATACCTAACTCGCTCCGCGCCGAGGTCGCAGCGAGGCGATGGCCGGCTCTCCCCGGGCAGCGTGGCTGGGCAGGACGAGGGCTGAACTCTTGCCTGGCTCCTCTGCTTCCCGAGGTGGCTGCTTCGGAGGCGCCATCCTGGGCCACGAGGAAGCCCCGGTCGGTGTCAGCCTTCCCGGCCAGCCGCCTTCATCATCATCGCCGCCGCCGCCGCAGCGCCGCCCCGAGAAACCACGAGCGTAATCCTCCGCGTCTCCCTGCTGCTGCCCGGCTGCGCCCAGGGGGAGCAAGCGGGACGATGGCAAGGGCAGGCGGGTCGCCTTAGGGAAGGAGAAGCCGGGCGCGCGGGAGGCGAAGCCGCCGCCGCCAAGCAGGGCATGGCGCCTGGGCGAAGAGGACGCGGCCCCCGACAACGACGACGACACGCCGCCTCGCCGCCTTCCCGCCCCGGCACTTTACGCCGCCCAGGACGACGACGACGACGACCGCGTGGCTCCCTCCGTGGCGGCGGCAGCGGGCAGCAGTAGCAGCAGGGCTGGAGCTCCGCCGCCGGCTCGCCTGCTGCATCCGGGTGGGGGGCTCGCTCCGGCCGCCGCCTCCGGAGACGGGAAACTCTGCCCGGAGCCTTGCGGAGCCCCCCGGCGGTGGGACATCGACCCGCCCGCTGCCTTCGCCTGCTGCCCCGCCGGTATCCTTGCCTCCGCGCCGTCCCCCGGGAGAGCTGCCTGCCGCTGCCGGTGTTGGGGGGGGGGGTTGGTGCTGCCGGTGGGTGGGTCTGTGGCGGGGAGGGCGGGGGGAGAGGGAGCGGGCGAGAGGAGCAAATGATCGAGCAGGTCAGCGCCTCATCCCAGCCTCAGGCAGGCAGGCATCAAAATGGCTTGAAGCAGCGAGCGGGGAGGAAAGGCGGGGGGGGGGATCTCTCTAGATGCTTCAAGACTGGCGCGGCGGGGGGGGGAGCCTGCAGTTGAGGGAGCTACTGCAGTCCAATTGCGCGGAGAAGTGATGTTTCCTAGGAAGCAGCAGTGTGTGTGTGTGGGGGGGATGCTGTCGGGTGCAAAAAATAACAAAAAATACGGGGTGGCGGGGCGAGGCATGGCAAGGGGCGGAGGCGAAGCCGCGAGGCAGCCGAGAGGAGTGCCCCCCTGGCGCGCCCGGGCAAGTGCCCCGTCAGGAACACCCCGTTTTGGCTTGCCTTTGGGACATCGTCTTTCCTCCGAGTAGATATCGATGCGGTTTTTGTCTGAGCAGTGGGCAGCATCCAGGGGGCGGTTTCTTTTTCTCCCCACGCCGAGCCTGTGCAGTAGTTTAGGCTGAGGGATGGGGGGGGGGGGGGAGCGAGAGAGAAATAGAAGTGATTTGTGCAAGGCAGGCTTTAGTGAGCTCCCAGGCTGAAGTGGAGAGTTGGACTCAAAACCCAAAGCTCGTAATTCTCTTGCTGCCTGGTCAAGATCGCCCGAGAAGTGGTCTCCTCACTCTTTAAGACAAGGTGTTCTGAACCTGGCTGAGTGCTGATCCTGCTCTGTGAAACCCCAGGAATATTTTTGAGGACCTGTCCAAGAGAGAGAGAGCTTCCATATCCCACAGTTACCTGCTTTTAGCATCATCAATAGTGCTTACCTTTGCACTGTCGGGTCTTAAGCCAATTTAAGTTAGATATCAAGGGAGATGTTGATTTTAGCACTTGAGTGTTGAACTGGAAATCAGAGTGTGGTGTGAGGAGAAATAAGTTTTTGTAATCGGACCATTCCCTAGTCAGCTGAATCGCCCTACCTGGTATCTAGAAGCAACTTCAATGATCGCTGAATTGGTAGAGCTGTGTTCTCATCCTTGCAAGGAAAGTAGGAGTCTGTGTGAGTTTGGAGGAGCTAGTTACTGTGGAATGATTAACACAACGTGTCTGTTGTTCTAGCCAGTTTGGAGTAGTGGTTAGAAGCATGGACTCTAATCTGGGAGAACCGGGTTTGAGTTGCCACTCCTCTGCATGCAGCTGCTGGTGTGACCTTGGGTCAGTCACAGTTCTCTCAGAGCTGTTCTGTCAAGGGTAGTTCTCGAGAGAGCTCTCTCAGCCCCACCTACCTCACAAGGTGCTTGTTGTGGAAAGGGAAAGGGATTGTAAACCACTCTGAGAGTCCTTCGGGTAGTGAAGGGCGGGGTATAAATCCAATCTCATCTCTTTGTTGTGGGCAACTTTTTGAGGAGCTGGAACTGAACTAGGGCAACATCAGTTCTCTTTACTAGTTCATCCCACAGCAAGTTGTGGCCTAGGCCTCCTGGCCAATCACTAGTAAGTGGTGATTATAATATATTTTAATGTATTTAATGTATTACATTTTTATCATGCCCTTGTGCATACATGACACCCCACAGGCATTCTGAGTACTTTGTATTTTAAATTGGTGAAAATAATTTAACACAGCCTGCAAATCGTAGAGCCAGTGGTGTGTTAGTGGCTACAGTGTCAGACTAGGGTGTAGAAACCCCAGGTCCAAAGCTTCTTCTGCCCGGGCCAAACGTGCTGTCTTTGAGCCTACCCTACCCTACCAGGTTGTTGATGTAAGGATAGAAAGGAGGCGGGGAGAATGATGTCATAAGCCACTTTGAGTCCCCATTGGGTATAAAAATAAACAGTAAGCATAAACAAACAATTCTTAATAGAGGTCAAGTCAGGGCTGGAGAAGAAGCTTCTGTGCGTGTGTTTAATTTCCCCCCAGTGTTTTTATAGGATCTCATCAAAAATATTCAGACTAAAATAACCAAGCTCTGATTACATGGGGGAACAATGTACCCTAGAATAGGAAAGGGAGGAGCAAACACGTTTTCCATAACAAGGATGCTGTTTTTACATGGGACCCTAGCGGTATAAAATGCTGACCTTGAAACATTTCATTTTAGTGTCACTGCCGTTCAGAGTCATGTTATTTGTGTGTGTCTCTATGTGCTTGCTTGCTTATATATTTGTGGTGCTGTCCTTCTGCCTGTCTGCCGTCAATGTTTTAAAACTACTACTTCTCTCTCTATGTGTATGTATATGTGTGCGCACACACACATATTATAAGTGTTGCACTGAAACTCAGTGCAAAGGGCATGCCATAAATCTAAGTAAATACATGGGCTTTTCAGGAACTTAAAGAAAACAGACACTAGTAAAAAAATTACATGATCTGAGTAGCCTTAATTGTTACTGGATCCCCCTCCATGTGTCTGAAACATGAGAGTTCTCTCTGTGTAGTCTCTCCGGTTAATTATGATGATGTTCCTATCCCACCCGGCTTTGCAAAAGCGAGACCCGTTGGCACACTTTTACCATGAAAAAGGCAAGGAAACCTGCCCAGCAAGTGCCCCTTTCTGAGAGCATTATTAGAGCATTGCATTTCCACCAGAGGCCACCATTAGCCTCACTGCAGTCCTCCTTAATGCAGTCATTTAATGCTCCATTCATTCTGCTGTGTAAAAATCAACTCGTTGCCTTTTCTAACAGGTCCTCCCCGGACACTTCTTTTTTAGAGATACAGCAAGGGGAGGGAAAGAGTGAAGCGGGAGAGCTCCCCCAAGAGATGGGGAAAACAAAATAACAAAAGGTTGCTGGGGGGGGGGCAGGGTCAAGCCTTGTCCAGGGTCTAATCTCTTGCCTTGGCAGTGCCGCCAGTCATAAAGAGCACCCATGAGAGAATTCTCATTCCGCGTGCCTCATCTTCAGGATAAGGATCTCTGTGGAGGGATGATGTGTTTGAAAAATCAGAAGCTATTATCTTTTTTTATTTAGATATTTATATCCCTTGTTTTTCTCCGATGAGGGCCAAATCCAGTTTACAGCATGGTTCTGTCTTCCATCTTGTCCTCACAACAATAATCTCTTAAGTAGGTTAGTCTGTGTGTGTGTGAGTGGCCCAAGGTCCCCCAGCAAGCTTCCATGGCAGAAATTAATTAATTATTGTATGGCATTGTGTGTCGTATAGTCAGGAGATCCTAAGAGTGTCTGGCAGCTAGTAGCTCTTTAGCATTATGCACCACTATATGGCGAGCTAGACTTGTTTTTAAGGCAAGAGACGTTTCAGAGGTAGTTTGCCATTGCCTTTTCTCTGCGTCATGACCCTGGTATTCCTTGGAGGTCACCCTTCCAAATACTATCCAAGGCCAACTTTGCTTAGCTTCCAAGATCTGACAGGATTGGGCTAGCCCAGCATGGCAGAGTGGGGGATCGATCCTAGATCTCCTAGATCCTAATCCGATACCCTAGTCACTACACCAATGCCTGCTCTGCTGGGTTGATGTTCCTTCTCTCAAGGTCTGCCTGGGAAGGATCGCTGTGAGAAACTCTGTGTTCCTGTCTGTTTGGAATTGCCCCCTTCCACTGATATACATCATTTATTTATTTTAAATTTGTATTTCAGTGTACTTATTCACGGTTATGTCTTGGATCACATCCCCAACAACTCTAGGAGGAGGTTGGAGGGTATTACTTTCATTTTACAGATTCAAAGCTGAAACCGTGTGATAGAGATCGTACGATGAATTTGAAGCAGACATGGTATGAAGTCTGCTTCAGCTGAGCCGAGCTAAAGGTGATAGTAGCAGAACTGACATTGGGTCATGGCATCATCACGTGGAGTAGCATAGTGTTAGAAGGCTGGACTAGAAGCTGAGAAACCTGGGTTCAGATCCCTACTCAGCCAAGGAACGCGAGTGGTCCTGTCACACTCACTCAGACCAACTTACCTCACAGGCTTTTGTGAGGACAAATAGAGGAAGGGAGAACCACGAACTTCAGACACGGTTCTTCATTTCCACTTGATATTATTGGCTTAGGGAAAGATGAAACGTGATGTTATGACATGGTCGAGTTGGAATAGATGCTATGGAGAGGGGTGTGAAGGAGTAGCTTATAATTACCGTTTTCAGAGGCGGCCATGCAGTCGCCATACCGTCTAGGGCTTTTCCGCATGGTGACCCTTTCCTTCAGAAGTTCCCTTGTTGCTGCGGCTACCAGTGCAGTGGCAATGAGGCTTCCACAGATTGGGTTTCCCTTCATTTTCCTTGCTCCAGTCCCCATGGTGGCCATCCCCACCTCTGCACTATATGGGGTTGCCAGGTCGCAGCTGGCAGGGGGCTCCTGGATCTATTCCGGGACCTTCAGGCACACGCGCCACGATGATGTCACCTGGACGTGATGTGATCACGTCACCAATGTCGGGGTGGTGGTGCTCTAGTTTGGGGGCAAAACTCTATGGTTTGTAGGCAATTTTACCATAGAGTATCGCCGCGCGATGTTAGCAACATGATGATGGCACTTCTGGGTGACATCATCACATTGCCTCTCAGGCCAGCTGGTCATTGTCGGGGAAGTGCCCCACGAAAGCTGGGATTCCCCTGCTCCCAGCAGAGGGTTGACAACCCTAGCTTCACAGGAGGGTTTTTCCCCCCTGTATTAAAAAAAATAAAATGGTAATTAATACACCAGTGTATCATTATATTGGTGATCCAATTGCTGTTTTATTTGGGAGGGACCCCAAAAAGCCCTCAGTGGTAAGGATAGGGTTGGCAGTTCTGGGCTGTGAAATACCTAGAAATTTTTTTTGGGGGGGGAGCCTGGAGCAGCCATTTTCTCCAGGGAAACTGATTTCTGTAGTCTGGAGATCAATTGTAATACCGGGAGATCTCAAGGCACAGTCTGGAGGTTGGCAACCCCAGGTGGAGATGAGGAAATGGCTGCCATGAGGAACGGTTGCGGGGGGGCGGGCTGCTGCAACTTTCCCATCCCCTTGGCAGGCAGTCCAGTTTTGCAACACTCTTTTCCAAAATATCACAGCAAGACAGATTGGGGAAAGATCACAGAACAATCAAGGGAAACCCAATTGGGGTACAGATGCACCATTGGGGGGGCAAACCACCCCCACTGGGGCAAACCACCAGTTTAGAAACAGGCCTAGTTGGCTCTCGGGTATAAACCCCAACTCTGTCATTTGATAAAATTCTCTGAGATGAGATGTTCCAGGCCAGCTTTTGGTTCTTCAATGGTGTGAGGAGGCGGCGTCCTGTACATGTTCACAGGTGATCTAGTCATGCTGTGAACTGCCCGTATATTACTGTGTCTCATTACAAAACCAATCTTTGGCATTCGAGTTAAGCTTTTGACTCAAATCAAAGAGGGCGAGGTACGAGTGCTGTTGCTAGGTCTCTCCGTTGAGTCAAAAAGCTCCACTTAGAAATGGGAAGGGATGAAAAAAAGAAGCCAGAGTTTGGGAGGAGGCACCCCTTACACACCCAATGCAGCATCTCAAGCTCTATTTGCATTTCTAATAATACCCACAGTACAGGCATGAATATGTCGCTTCGCAGGCACGTTCTGTGGGGAAGGAACAGAGTGGGTTTACTTTGGTGGTGAGATGAGATTCATCAGAGCAAGGGGGAACATGTGGCAGTTCCAAGTGGGAGGGTGAAGCACAGACCAGGGAGTCGTGAAGCTGATTCATTTGGCGAAGTGCAGAGTGTTTGAGGCAGCTTCCGAAGGCAGCCTCTCTGGGGACCTGAGCTCTCTGCTGACCTACAGGCCTGATGACAATGTGTGTGTGTGTGTGGGGGGGCTTGTGCTCCCAGGAGAACTTCATTTCCTAGATGGATTAACAGGGACCATTCCCAACCCCCCCCGCCTCTCCCCCTTCCCCCCCCCCGGTTTATTCAGCTGCACTGAGGAAGTGACAAGAATTGTCAATGCAACAGAGGAAGAATTTCATAAGCTTGCAAATTCACTCCAAATACCCCCCATTTGTTTCTCCTTTGTTACAAATGAACCTCTGAGCTTCATCTTCTGACTGTTTCTCTCTCCTCGTGCCAAATATTTCCTTTAAAAATGTACACATGTTCACTGTCGGTTTTAAGAACATAACATAAGGACATAAGAGAAGCCAATGTTGAATCAGGCCAATGGCCCATCTAGTCCAACACTCTGTCACACAGCGGCCAAAAATACCAGGTGCCATCAGGAGGTCCAGCAGTGGGGCCAGGGCACCAGAAGCCCTCCCACTGCTGCCCCCTCCAGCACCAAGAATAGAGTGCATCACCTGCCCCAGACTGAGAGTTCCCATCTATACCCTGTGGCTAATAGCCACTGATGGACTTCTGCTCCATATGTTTATCTAATTCCCTCTTGAAACTGTCCGTGCTGTTTTGTGTATATGTGTGTGTCATAAATGTTACGTTTTGGAAGGAATGACTTAAAACGTCATAAGAGAAATAGATGAATATGTAACAACAGCAGTGAGGATGAGGTGGAGCCAGAACTAAATACAGAACCAAACAAAGATGGCCACACTGATTCACCCCTAATCTGCCTTCTGTTCTGTTTCTTGAGGAGGAGTGAGAAGGCAGTGACATGCCCCCAGTGAAGATCAATTCACACCATGAGTTTAAACCTAGTGAAAATCATGGCAGCTTGGCTTTTTAGAGCTCCTTTTTTTGGGCGGGGGTGACTTCCAACTGTTGCATTTTCTTTCATTTTAACTTATCTGTGTTTGGCATCATAACAGAAATTGTATTTTTGGAATGCCCAGATTTTTTCTTTTCTTTCTTTCCGATACGGAGCTAACGTGCATCATTCTAGTGGTCTCAGCACTGCATTTGTCTCAGAGCATTTCTGTTGACTCTGAGCCCCTGGAAGTTAGTGTCATCTCAGAAACGACTCCTTCCCTGTAGTGTGGTGACCCAGCTGTGGGCATGTGTTTCCCAGTGGCTTCTGGTCTTCTGCAAAATTAGCTTGTCATACCACTACTTCCACCGAGAGCAGTAGACACACATTACTTTTGACTTTTATTCTAGTGCAAACACTCCACATAGTCATGCAGCGCACCCTAATTATGTTTCCATTGACTAACGGAGACCAACTCCCAGATACTCTGATTGGAGGCCTGGGCTATTTGGCCCTGCCCCACAATGGGACATTCCATGCCCAGTCCTTTTTTGCTCCTTTCCAGGCAGGGACGCCTTTCATTGGGGAATGCCCTTCTAATCCCTTGGCAAAGTGATCTGTTTTTATGTTTTTTTCTCTGGCTGTTTGCTGCACAGATTGCTCTGCAAGCTGTGCAAGGTTCATTTATGATGCATCCCATCCACCCTTTTCTTTGGCCACATCATGCCTGTGCCACTGCTTTCACTATTAGGTTGCGGATCTGCTTAGTCTGACAATCTGATGACAACTTCGGTAGTCTGATCAGCTCCTTTCCTGCATTGTAGCCATAGCCTCTGACTTTTCTGAGTGGCGAGCACCACTCCTTCACTACCAAGTCTTGCACCTCTAAGTGGGAAAGAGTCTCTACTGAGGCTGTAACAGTGCTGTTGATTATGTTTTGACCATTTGCTGGGGCGCAAACTTTCTAAACTTTCCTCTGCTTGGATTTTTAAAGATGTCACAAAATGGAAGTTTAACCCCTCGTTTTATGTTTGTACTTCCCTGGTGTATCATTTAGAGTAGGTGGTTTTTTTGTTTTTTAGTATACAGCACTTCCAGCTGTGGAATGAGGACATTGTGGCTTCTAACCTATGCCCTCTCCATTCATGAAGTTTCACAAGGTTAAGGTGTCTGATGTTCTGGCCAGGATGCCCTACCAGGGATTGTCTCAGTCCTTAGGTCGCAAAACATTATCTTTACACTTGTTTCTGATGCCAAACATCTGTACACTCCTTACATTCCTAGAATGTGACTTTTCTTGGGTTTTGGCCTGCTAGAGACCCAACACTACTTTGTATTGGTCTCTTAGGCTCCAAGAAGGAACACCTTCCCTATGAAGAAAGGTTAAAACGCTTGGGGCTCTTTAGCTTGGAGAAACAACGGCTGAGGGGTGACATGATCGAGGTTTATAAGATTATGAATGGGATTGAGCAGGTTGAGAAAGAAGTACTTTTCTCCCTTTCTCACAATACAAGAACTTATGGGCATTCCATGAAATTGCTGAGCAGTCGGGTTAGAACAGATAAAAGGAAGTACTTCTTCACCCAAAGAGTGATTAACATATGGAATTCACTGCCACAGGAGGTGGTGGCAGCTACAAGCATGGACAGTTTCAAGAGGGAATTAGATAAACATATGGAGCAGAAGTCCATCAGTGGCTATTAGCCACAAGGTATAGATAGGAAATCTCAGTCTGGGGCAGGTGATGCACTCTATTCTTCATGCTGGGGGGGAGCAGTGCGAGGGCTTCTAGTGTCCTGGCCCCACTGCTGGACCTCCTGATGGCACCTGGTATTTTTGGCCGCTGTGTGACAGAATGTTGGACTAGATGGGCCATTGGCCTGATTCAACATTGGCTTCCCTTATGTTCTTATGTAAGAAGGAGTGGTCAGTGTGGGTCCTTGTGGGCTGGTCGAGGTTATCACACTGTCTTGAGTGCATGGGTGTTTGATGCCACTTTACATAGCTACAGGTAACTATCCAAGTTCAGAACCTTACTGGGAATGGTATAATAATGTTGTTGAAGCCAAGGAGCGGTGGGAACCTGTATCAAAGACTGCCAGAGCTTGCTACACACAGCACATTCAGCTCCTGAGAGGAAAGGCTGGATATGGTAAAGTGATTTCAGATAAGAAAGTCAGCCTTTTTTTGTTTGTCTTACTGAAAGCATAACACTGCAATCCTAAAGAGAGTTACATCCTTCTAAGTCCGTGGAAGTCAATAGGCTTAGAAGGGTGTACCTTTGCTTAGCATAGCACTGTGGATTGCACATGCTTAATTCAGTTTGTTATAATTTATTTAGATTTACAGCTTGACCCAGCCTGAAAGCATGAGGCAGGCAACAATTTAAAGGCATAAAAATCCCATTAAAACAATTTGATTATAGTGTCATTAAGTCTCCATCTCTCTCTGCCTCTCTCTCTCTGCACCAGCTTAGCCCTTATCCTCACAGTTGCTCAAGATGGGTCTTTAGGGAATTGTAAAATAGAGTTCCCTAAAACTGGGCAGAGGGAAAGAAGAGTTGCTATTGGAAATGCCTGTCCGTATTCCTCTGCTGTTTCAACTTGGTTCGTCTGCTTCAACCAACCCCACTGAAGCTGCATACTCACACGTCATTAACTGCTCTGTCTTCGTTGAAGAGTTGAAGACTGGGGATAACTGAACTCAGGTGTCCTTATTCTGTGTCTGCGCTGAAGCTCACGGGGGGCACACAGTCCATTCATTCTTTTTCAGCCTTGTCTACCTCATAGGATTACAGTGAAGATTTAAAACTGGACAGCTTAGAGTCACTTATGTGGCCCATAGCTCCTTGGAGCTGATAATAATAACCAAGTGCTGTCAAGGCACGGGTAACTTACGGCAACTCCCCATGGGGCTCTCAAGGCAAGAGAGGTGGTTTTCCACTGCCTGCCTCTGTACAGCAAGGCTGGACTTCTCATCCAAATGCTAACCACAGCCAACCCTGCTTAGCTTCCAAGCTTTGACAAGCTCAGGCTAGTGTGGGCTTTTCAAGCTGCTTCTTTGGAGCTAGAGTGAGCTTTTTAAAAAATGATCAAATATGCTACAAGCAGGGAGCTCATCATCCGATGCATGAGAAGGTCCAAGTCAGAAACTGGCCACATTGCAGTCAGGCGTTCCACCTCGCATTTGTGTACTTGGGCTGAAAACTGCCCAACTGGGAATAGCTTTCGTGCAGGGGTGTCAAACATAAGGCCTGGGGGCCAGAACCGGCCCATCCAGGGCACTCATAAGGCCCATGAACAACTGATGCAAGGGTGGGAGTGCTGGGGGAGTGGAGTGGGGCCAGTCCATCGTGGCTTCAGTATGGCAGAACAACCTTGTATGCAGCATTCAGGCACTGGGGGAGCATCTGCCCAGTGCTGCACAGCTGCCTCTCCAGTCTGCCCATGTGGGTTTTCCTCTGCACCCGCCTCCCAGCCCAGGGGACCTTGTAGTGAGGATACACCGACTCGGAACTTACCAGCGGCTGTCCTTTATACAGTTTCTATCTCCAGTACTTGGCAATACGTTTTATGGCATATATGGCCTGGCCTGACAAAGTGACATTTATGTCAGATGCGGCCCTTGTAACAAACGAGTTTGACACCTCTGCTTTAGAGTTATATGTGAGGCACAATTTTTT
The DNA here is from genome assembly GCA_029375565.1 of Gekko gecko. Lineage (NCBI taxonomy): Eukaryota > Metazoa > Chordata > Lepidosauria > Squamata > Gekkonidae > Gekko > Gekko gecko. The sequence goes on along the minus strand of JAPDNY010000008.1, from coordinate 138,672,593 downwards.
TTTTTTTTTTTTGCCATTTATCGCCACCCATTTGTCACTGAACAGTCGTCGGCGAAACTTTTCATTTATGTTTTCACATCTGCATCTGTCAGCAGAAATTGGAATCTTGACTTGAGTTTCGGGTAGTTTGGACTGTGACCAATAATCAGAATAATGGAGGGTTTTGCGAAAGGAATGAGTGCAGCTGAGATTGTATGTTTTACAGGCAGCCAAATGCAAGCTAGGGGAGCAGAGGGGAAGCAGATTGTCAGAATGAGAGGCATAATTCAGAGGTAGTACTGCATAATGGCGGAACTCTCCAGGAGTTCAGTGGGGACGGGGCCAGTCACTAGACAGAAACCTCCAGTGGCATTCATATGGCATTAATCATGTGATGGTGCCTTGGAGTCAGTCATGACCTGAGTGGAACACTAAGAGATGCCAAGGCTTCAGATCTAATTACCAGTCTAGTGAGCCATTCATTGACTATAAAATTCCAGTTTGTCTTTTTATTATTATTATTTTGGTTACAATACATATATAGAGAAGAGAAGAGATTGGATTTATACCCCGTCCTTCACTCGGAGTCTCAGAGCAGCTTACAAACTCCTTTCCCTTCTCCTCCCCACAACAGACACCCTATGAGGCTGAGAGAGCTCTTTCGAGGATTGCTCTTGAGGGAACAGTTCTGACAGAACTGTGGCTTGCCCAAAGTCATCCAGCAGCTGCGAGTGGAGGAGTGGGGAATCAAACCTGGTTCTCCCGGACTAGAGTCTGCACACTTAATCACTACACCAAACTAGCTGTAAAATGAAGGCTGTTATTTTATCTATTTTTGTGCATGATCCATCTCTGTTTTTAGGAAGCTAACAGTTTCAGAGATGCTATTGACAAAGGGAGCTTTGGCTTTTGAAAGCTTATAACCCCGCCCCCTAATTTTTTTGTGAGTTTGTGTTTGTGTGTGCTTGTGCGCTTGGAAGTCAATGACTTCTGGCCCCCCGGTGGGGTTTGGATGTTTCAGAGAGGTGGCTTGATTGCCTACCTCTGTGTCCCTGCCCTGGTATTCCTTAGATATCTCCCAGCCAAGTACTTGCCAGGGTCGGCCCTGCTTATCTTCCAGGATCTGATGAGATCAGGCTCACCTGGGCTATCCAGGTCAGGCCAACCCTGAAAATTTTATTGGTCTCTAAGGCACTACTGGACTTGAATCTAGAGATGCTACTGCTTTTTGAAGACCATAGATTGGACCCACCAGACATCCATCCTGAGGTGGACTGGCCATTTCACTTATAGGAAAAGCTCCTGGAGGGCTATTTTCCTGGAAGGCCCTTAGCAAACGGAGGCCAGCCCCAATAGTTCCCCCAGTGCTGCAGGTGTGACTTGCTAGTGCCCAGAGGGGCCATTCAGCTGATTTGCTCCTGAGCAGTTTTAACTTCCCAGTTTACCGCTGCATCTGCCCTCTCCAAATGACAGTCCCTCCATCTGTACGCACACAAAACAGTTGTGCAAATTGAATATGGGTAAATACGGGCAAGAAAAATTACATCACTATCCCAGTGCTGGTAATTGGTGAGACCCAAAACCAGGAGTCCCCACCCTTTTTGAGCCTGTGGGCACGTTTGGAATTCTGACACAGCATGGTCAGCAAGAAAATGGCTGCTGCAGGAGGCAGGGCCATTTACAAAATTATTGCCGCAGCTTAATTTCAGTAGCGGGGTGCAGATCTTTGTACCATGGTGGTAGCTGCAGCCAAAACATTTTTTAAAAATCTGCATAGACAAACAAATCTCCAGTAGTCAATCAGAAGCCTTGCTGGGCAGAAGCCCTACGTGGCCCCACCTATTTCCTAAAAAACACTTGGTGGGCACCAGGAAAGGTATCAGTGGGTGCCCATGGGCACCAAGCTGGGGGACCCTCTGCCCTAAACTGATGAACCATAGTTTAGTGGTCTGGCACCAGGTTTGTATGCCTGAGGTAACAGACTCCCATCTGGGCATCTCTAGTTCAAGACTTTCTCAGCAGGGCTGGAAAAGGCTTCTTCCAGAGAACTGGTCCAGTCCAGGCTATCAGGATAGATGTTGGGTTTGTTAACTGCTGCAGCTTGGAGACCCAGTTTTTCAGTGGCAGCAACAGTGCAGCAGTAACATATGAAATGTTGCATCTGTTCTTGACACTTCTTCATGTGAGAAGGGCAGAGAAGTCGTAAACTGCCTGAGATTCTGGGCTCTTCAGTACAACTGTCATGGGAGGAAAAAGACACTAAGTCAAGTCATTGTTTAGAATGGCACAATAGCAGTGGGGCTTTTATTCCCCCTGCCGGCTTCCATTCCCCCTTACCTCCCATCTTCTGTCAAGCTTCACCTCACTAAGACCTTGTACCGGACTTCCCTACGTGTGCTTTATTGTGCCACCATGCATAACTCAGAGCTCTTTTCTGCTAAGCATAGCCTTAACGCTGCAGGGATTCATTAAAATTCCCTTCCATGCTCTTCACCCTATCTGGGTCAATCCCTTTGCCTGACAGGTGATCTTCTTAATGTTCCACAAAGGCTCACCTAGACATTATCCTTCAGGCATTTCTTCTTGTCCAGGTCAGTTCCTCACGGCCTGATCCTTCAGACTGCTGTGCTGGCAAATTATGCTTCCACACGGTCGTGTCTCCTGCTTTTCCTCTGGGAGAAAGCCTCTTCACTAAGATACAGCAATACATAAGGCCAACTCCATTGCACCTTGAATTGCAGAAATTGTAGACCCTTCAATCACCCTGCTGTGCTCTGCACTTAAGGTACAGGTAGACGTTTAAGAACACCACTGGGTTCTGTAATACTTGCAAATGTAAAGCTTAGAAGTCTGGTGGAAGGGAATGTAATCACCAAAAAGAAAGCTTTGTACAGAATAGTCTTAAGGGGTCTATCATAGAATGTTAGAGTTGGAAGGGATCTTGCAGGTCATCTAGTCCAACTCCCTGCGGTCTACAGGAGCATAGCTGAAAGAAAACCCTACATACCTACAACGTACCCGAAAGATGGTCATCCAGTCTCCACTTGAAAATGTCCAGTGAAGGAGCATCCACCACCTCCTGAGGCAGTCTGTTCCACTGCTCAACCACTCTTACAGTTAGGAAGTTTCTCCTGATAATTAGCTGGTAACGAGTCCCTTGTAATTTCTACCCATTAGATCTAGTCTTGCAATCCGGAGCAAGAGAGAATAGATCTGCTCCAGCTTCTACATGACAGCCCTTCAAATACTTGAAGACTGCAATCATGTCCCCTCTAAGCCTTCTCTTTCCCAGGCTAAACATACCCAACTCTTTCAGCCTTTCCTCATAAGACTTGGATTCCAACCCTCTCACCGTCCTGGTCACCCTCTTCTGGACACGCTCGAGCTTGTCAACATCCTTCCTAAAGTGTGGTGCCCAAAACTGGACACAGTACTCCAGGTGAGGCCTGACCATAGCAGAATACAGCGGAACTACCACCTCTTGTGATCTGGACACAATGCTTCTGTTAATGCATCCTAAGATTGCATTAGCTTTCTTCACAGCCATATCGCACTGCAGGCTCATGTTTAGCTTGTGATCAACCATAACACCTAGATCCCTTTCACATGTGCTGCTGTCAAGCCAAGTCCCTCCCATTCTATATCTGTGCCTTTGATGCTCACCGTTGCTTGGCTCCCCAGTACCTGTGGATGTAACATTTGGAAGAGACTGCCGTCACAGCCACTAGGGGTGGCCCTTTTCAAATAGTACTTCTTGAGTCAACACAAGCGACCAAACTGGGAAATGCAGTGCCCAACTGGACAGGGAATAGGTTGAGATGAAAGAAGAACAAGGACTGACTCACCCACAAGCTATATCAAAGGGAGTTCAACCATGGTGGATCCAGTTATGTCAGTACAGTCATACCCAGTCATATAAATACAGGTTAAAAGGTACAAATGATATCCATATACAAGAAACAATACCAAGCACGTTTCGACTAAAAGCCTTTCTCTGTGGTAAAATCCAAACTGAGCACTCCATAAATTTAACAGAAGCATACATAAAACTCATCATACACAGAATGGACCTAAAATGAAGGTAATTATATGTCTGTTAAGCAACAATTTTTTAGTTTAAATACATTGAAATATATGGATCTAGGACAGCTACCTTACTCACACTGAGATGTTCCTCTGTGAAGTAAGTGGTGATAAATGTTCTTGAGATGCAACATGGGCAACTCATCAAGATGTACTTATTTCATATGCCCATGGATCTAAAACACACATTAAGCATATGACTAAACAACTGCAAATTAAAGTTTCCTAAATTTTAGGGGAAAGGTATGTAGCTAACTGAAAAAAATGATATGGTGCGTATTTATCACCACTTACTTTTTATGTATATTTCTGTTAAATTTATGGAGTGCTCAGTTTGAATTTTACCACTGAGGAATGCTTTTAGCAGAAACATGTTTGGTATTGGTTCTTGTATATGGATATACAAGAGAGTACCAGAAAAACATCTACTTCTGCTTCATTGACTATGCTAAAGCCTTTGATTGTGTGGATCATAACAAACTATGGCAGGTCCTTAAAGAGAAGGGAGTACCAGACCATCTCACATGTCTCTTGAGAAACCTGTATAAGGGTCAAGAAGCGACAGTTAGAATCAGATATGAAACAACTGATTTGTTTAGCATAGGAAAAGAAGTACGACAAGGATGTATATTGTCACCTTGCTTATTTAATTTATATGCAAAGTACAGCATGTGAAATGCTGGCCTGGATGAATCACAAACCGGAATTAAGACTGCTGGGGGAAAGATCAACAACCTCAGATATGCAGACAATACCACTCTAATGGCAGAAAGCGAAGAGGACCTAAAGAGTGAAAGAAAAGCACAAAGGTTGGCTTGAAACTCAGCATCAAAAAAACTAAGGTCATGGCATCCGGCCCCACCACTCCTTGGCAAACAGAAGGAGAAGTCGTGGAAGTAGTGACAGACTTCATGTTCCTGGGATCCAAGATCACTGCAGATGGTGACTGCAGCCATGAAATTAAAAGACTCCTGCTGCTGGGGAGGAAAGTGATGGCAAACCTAAACAGCATGATAAAAAGCAGAGACATCACCCTGCCAACAAAAGTCCACATGGTTAAAGCAATGGTATTCCCAGTAGTAATGTATGCTGTGAGAGTTGGACTATAAGGAAGGCCAAGCACCGAAGAATAGATTATTTTGAACCATGGTGTTGGAGATGACTCTTGAGAGTCCCTTGGACTGCAAGGAGATCAAATCAGTCAATCCTAAAAGAAATTAACCCTGACTGTTCCCTGGAAGGCCAGATCCTGAAGTTGAAGCTCAAATACTTTGGTCATCATATGTGAGGGGAGTACTCACTGGAGAAGACCCTGATGCTGGGAAAGATTGAAGGTCAAAGAAGAAGGGGACGGCAAAGGATGAGATGGTTAGACAGTGTCACCGATGCAACGAACATGAAATTGAGCAAACTTCAGAGGACGGCAGAAGACAGGAGGGCCTGGCATGATCTGGTCCATGGGTCGCAAAGAGTCAGACTTGACTGTGTGACTGAACAACAACAAATATGGATCTCATTTGTATCTTTTAACCTATATGATTGGACAATTGTCTTTATATTAGGATTAAGTACTTATATGCAGAACCATAGGATTATGATTTTTAAATGATACTTTAGCACTTTTGAGTGTATAATTAAATTATATATGATCTTTTGTACATAAGTACTACATGGGTAGCTATATTTTAGTATCTTTTTTCTTTGTTTCAACCTTGTTGGTTACCTTTCTCATGTAGGATTGTGTTTTTCTCCCCCTTTTTGGTCACACTTAGTACAGTCATACCCGACTAATGTTTAATAGGAAAAGGCAGCACAATGGGCTTGCTATGAAATGGCTACTGTTGTAGCTACACCCATATTACTCTCTATTTTATCTAAGAGCTGAGTTATACATTAGCTGAAGTAACTCAGGTGTCTTCCTGGCAGCTAAACCCACCACCACCACCTATATGTAATGGCTGAAGACATCTTGTTTCACTGTATCTGAAGAAGTGTACACGCACATGAAAGCTTATACCTTGAATAAAATTTCGCTGGTCTTAAGGATGCCACTGGACTAAGGGTGTGCAAAAAAACAAAAACCTTGATATTTTGGGGGGTTCGGGTACGTTGAAACCGAACTACCCAACCTCTAGGGTTGTGTAATGAAAATTTCCACACAATTGTTAAACAAATATAGCATCTATTAAAGTGCAAAAATCTCCATAAACATTGTAAACACATGATACGTCTGGAAAACAATGTAAACAGTCACAGGATTCTTCCTCAAACTGAAGGTGTCTCAAAAGGAAGCAAACTCAACTGCGGCTTCAGATTTTTTGCTGTATAATCTTGCCATACCAAACAAGAACCCCGGTTTGATACCAACTGAGCAGTAGAGAATACTGAAGAGGGCTTACAACTTGCAACTGGAACTTCAGGCGTTTGCCAGCTGCCAGATTTCCATGTTCCACAAATGCTTTGTCAAAAGTCAGTGTTCTCTCTTATTTACAATCCAAAGAGTTTCTAACCGGTGCTGCTTCCAGTAAAGTCAAATGCAAGGTGTAAGCCTTGTATCTGTACCAGAACGTCATATTGAGTATTCACAGCATGCCTCAATATTATGTACGAAGAGTGAGTTTGTTTATGTGTTTACAATGATTGAATTTTTTCACTTTAATAGATGTTATATTTGTTTAACAATTGTGTGGAAATTTTCATTACACAGTTCCTTGTTGGTTGTGCTTTTTCCCACTGTGTAAATCTGGTTTTTTTTGGTCAACCTCTAGGGTTGCCAGTCCCTAGCTGGCAGGGGGATCCTGGGTCCTCCTTGTTTGTGATGACATCATCATGTTGCTGATGTCAGGGGGGTGAGACTCTAGTTTTGGGGCAAAACTCTATGGTTTGTAGCTGATTTTACCATAGAGTTTTGCTGAAAAACTAGAACGTCATCACACATAATCGGTGATGTGCTGATGTCACTTCTGGGTGATATCACATCACCTCTTTGGCTAGTTGGGGGCAGGATTTCCTCCAGGGTGGTGGTGGGAAACCATCTTGCAAAAGCAGGGGTTCCCCCGCCCCTGGGAGGGGTCTGGCAACCATACCAACCTCAGTGTTTGGGCTGTGGCTAGGCCTGACTGGGCCTGCATGACTCTTTCCAGCCCTGGCCTGGCCTCCTGTGTGGCTGCTGGTGCTGATGCCCTGTTGGTGCTGCCCTGAGGCTGGGCCCCAGCCAGTGCCAGCAGCAGAGACAGCATCAGTGGTGGTGGTTTGGAGTTCAGCTCTATCCCCAGACACTGGTTTCCATGGAGGTTGCCCTAGTCATTTTCTGTAAATTTGTTCTCCTTCATGATGTTGCTCACACAAGTGCTCCACACACGTGAACAGTTATTTGGGCATACCTGCTAGCTTATACAACACATGGATAGGCTTTTAGACGTTTACAAAATGTTCATGTTTGTTGGTGGACAACAGAAATACTTTGCCTGAGACCCATGATGGGAGTTTTTGTGCCTTGTGAGCTCTTTTCTTCTTACAACTAGCACTGCCCACAAGTTACAGTGAACGCACATACAATCTGTGTGCAGTGTGTGCTTCATTTTTCTTTATACATGTGTCATAGGGTTGCCTATACCTGGGGAAATATCTGGAGATTTTGGAGGTGGAGCCTGAGGAGGGCAGGGTTTGGGGAGGGGAGGGACTTCAGTGAGGAATAATGCCACAGAGTCCACCTTCCAAAGCAGCCATTTTCTCCAGGTGCTACCTGGAGGCTAGAAACCCCCTATGTATTGAGTCATTCTCATGTTCCTTCAGTGCATGTACAGCTGAACATGTGATTGAAACCATACATATATCCAGCTACTGGTCTCCTTTTTCATTTACAAAATGAATGCTTCTTGGCTCTTTTGTACAAATAAATGTACACATATACAATCAGGAAGTATGTTTGTTCACTGTAACATGAACAGGGCTACTATGAAATGTGACCTCAGCCTTCCTCCCCACACGTTTGTGATCCTCAGACTGTCTCATGGAGTGTTATTTGTTCCATCTTAAAATCATGTTGCTTACATGGCTACGCATAATTTTTGCACCACATCCAATAGCAATAGAAAGGCAGTTTGAGGGTGTAAAAATAGCGTGGTGGGAATGCTGAAGCTGCTTCTTCACAAACCCAATGCCGTCATGAGCAGAAAAGGAGCAACAAAATGCCCATGCTGTGTCTGATACAGAAGGGTTTACCTGCTGCGGGGGGAGGGGGGCGGGGGGCTTGGAAATAAAATGATCAATATATTTTGGGTTTTAAACTATACCGTAGTTATCACAATGATTCATTTGTCCCTAATTTTCCTTTCTCTCCCTCCCCCCCCTTCACTCCTTAAATTCTCACAGTTGGACCATTCCCATTTATCACTTGGACTCATCTGTGCCTATTGGCTCAGAGGGAATCCACTCCCACTGAATCCTCGTGCCACATATTGTCTCAGCCTGGAGGAAAAATCTGTTACAAACATAAATCTATTTTTTTTCTTTTTTCATTAGCTCATTTATCACATGGAGCAGCGTTTAAATTTATCCAAAATGCTCCCACGAGTGAACATTTCTCTTGGAATCTGAGTCATTGTGTTCCAATTTAAAATCCGCAGCTCAAAAACCAGCAGAGATGGCTTTATTGCAACCATTCAAAAATATACAAATAAGTGGACTGTTTTTACTCAGGGGATTGGGGGCATGTTAGATCAAAATTCAGTAACATGGGTTCCAAGAGCAGCTAAGGAGAAGGATGAGAGAAGGAGTCTGTAGGCTCAGAGCCAAGGATATGTAGCACTTGATGTGTAGCAGGCGGCTAGGCACAGCAAAAGAAAGAGGATCACGAAGAGTTTGGAGGCAGGGCAAGAACATAGAAGCAAAGCAAGGAATGGCAGTCTTCCAGTCAGTGTCAGCTCAAGTATGAGTTAAGTACATAAGAGACTCCATGTTGGATCAGAGCTCTGTCCCATCCAACCTGTGAAGAAATGCATTTTTTCTTTGGGGTTTGAATTAGCAAAACCTTCACTCTGAGTTTTAAACTTCTCTCTCTCTCTCTCTCTCTCTCTCTCTCTCTCTCTCTCTCTCTCTCTCTCTCTCTCTCTCTCTCTCTCTCTCTCTCCAGAGAACAGGCAAGAAGAGGAGAAGTCAGTTCAACTGCTTTCCAGGTGTACCTCAGCCCACCTTCGTACACATACTAATAGATCTAGCTGGACAAATAATGGGTGGATCATGCCGTCCCCCTTCTCCAAGCAGGGAACAAAGGTTTGGAGGACTTTGGACTAGAAAGGCTCCAGGAAAATCTCTAGGAAGGAAATTTCTGGAGACATCAGGGAAAACGTCCTTGACCTGGCCTGACCAGGTCAGTGGGAAGGGAAAGGGAGATGATAAAAACTCCTTGCAGCAAGGAGGAGGTCTCTTTTTTTGGGTGCTGAGTCCATGTGCTGGCCTAAAGAGCTGAAAAAAAACCTTTGCGGTAACTCTGTAGAGATCTGTAACTTGCTAACCTGAGGAGCCTGCCCTGTTTTAAAATCTGATAGGGCATGGTGGTGGGGGGGATTTATTTATTTATCAAATTTATGCCCCCCCCCCCACCATAGCATGCTCAGGGCAGTTTACAAAGATTAAAACACATAGATAACAGTTAAAACAAACATAAAACCTTCTAAAACAATCCAAATATCATATCAAAAAGTGCCAGTACATATTAGGTCCGGCAATAATAATGATGTTGTATGGCGACAGTGGCAGCAAGTCGATGACCTATCCTATTGATCTGTTCCTTGTTCTGTTTCTTATGTGGTCAGCACAAGCTGTTGTTGATGACTCCGAAGGGCAGGGCTTACAATTATTGGAGACGGCTCCTTAGTTGAATGCCTGGTGGAAGAGCTCCGTTTAACAGGCCCTGCAGAACTGCATAAGGTCCTGCAGGGCCCTGATCTCTTCTGGGAGCTCATTCCACCAGTAGGGAGCTGTCACCTAGATGGCCCTTGCCCTGGTTATGGCCAGCCTGGCATCTTTAGGACCCGGGAGGGTCAGTCAGTTTGAGAACCCTGACCACAGTGCTCTCTGGGGAACGTGGGGAAATGCGGTCCCTCAGGTATGTCAGCCTCTGACCATAAAGGGCTTTAAAGGTAAGAACCAGCACCTTGAAGCAAAGTCGGTGGTTTTGGTAGCCAGTGCAGTGCTTTTGGCACAGGCTGGATGTGCTCTCGCATAGAGAGGCCCATCAAAAGCCTGACTGCCGCATTTTGCACTAGCTATAGCTTCCGGATCTGAGACAAGGGCGGCCCCTTGTAAAGAGCATTACAGTAGTCCAGTCTCAAGGTGACCATCATGCGGCTCACTGTTGCCAAGTCGTTGCATTTGAGGAAGGGAACCAACTGCCTGATCAGCCAAAAGTGATAAAAGGTTGACTTGGTAGTGGCTGCTACCTGGGCCTCTATAGTTAAGGAAGCATCCAGGAGCACTCCCAAACTCCTCACCTCTGGTGCTGGCACCAGCAGAGCCCCATTGAAGGTCAGGAGTGGGATCCCTACCCCTGGCCTGCCCCAGCTCAGGCACAGGACCTCCATCTTCGTTGGATTCAATTTCAATCAGTTCAGTCTAAACCATTCAGCCACAGCTTGTAATGCCTGGTCCAGATCTTCTGGTTTCAAGTCAGACTGGCCACCCAGCAATACATAAAGTTGGGTGTCATCAGCGTACTGGTGACATTCAAGCCCATGCCTCTGGGCAAGGGGGCACGTATAGATATTAAATAGCATTTTACCCATTTCTTTGGAATCCCTTGCTCAGTCTGGTGCTGTGCTAAAAGTTTGCTTGTGAACATTTTCTTCTAAATAAATACTTCATAACTTTTGATGCTTGCAATGGTTCTCTATACCATGTAGACTTCCACCATCTTGGACATGCTATTTTAAAAGGAGCGCCAGGGGGAAAGCAGACAGTTGGCAAGTGGCTATTCCTCCAGGGGCGCACAAGGCAATAAACTGTCCCTGTGGTGACCAGGCACAGGGCAGCGGACGACAAAGAGACAAGGCCTCAGAACTTGGGAGGGAAGCTGGAAGTCCTGACCCTCCCAGTGAGTAATTCTATACAAAGGTCAGGTGGTGGTGGCAGGTTGCCAGACAGAGAGAAAAACCTCTCCAGGTGTGGAAAAACCTTGGAGGGCAGGGTGGAACAGGGCCTGCAGGCCTGAGCTGGCCCATTTTCCCACCCAGTCCAATACTCTGTGTGTCACACAGTGTCCAAAACCCAGATGCCATCAGGAGGTCCACTAGCAGTCTTGAGGCCTATTAGGTGATAGCTGGGTTACCAGCTTCCAGGTGATGGCTGGAGAGCTCATGGAATTACAACTGGGCCCCAGACAACAGAGATCAGTTCCCCTGGAGAAAATGGCTGCATTTTCCCCCTCTGTGGTACCTTCCCTCCCCAAACCCCACTCTCCCCAGGCTCCACCTCCAAAATCTCCAGGAATTTCCCGAGCCACAGCTAGGAATCCTAGTGACAGGGGCAGACAGGGACCACTGAAATTATCTATTTGATTTATACGGTGGGTTTTCCCTTGCCATGTCTGACCTGGACAATTCTGCTTCACTTGCCAGATACTGACTTTCCAAGGTAGGTGTACATTTAATAGTACAAAATGGTACAACTCTTCCATTATTTATGAAGAAGAAGATGGGTTGGTTTTTATACCCCACTTTTCTCTACCTTAAGGAGACTCAAAGTGGCTTACAAGTCCCTTCCTTTCACCACAGCAGGCACCTGGTGAGGTAGGTGGGGCTGAGAGAATTCTGAGAGAACCGTGACTGGCCCAAACCAGGTCACCCAGCATGCTTCAGGTGGAGGAGTGGAGAATCAAACCCAGTTCTCCAGATTAGACTCCACAGCTCTTAACCAATACACCACACTGATTTATCCCACCCTTCCTCCAAACTTGGGCTTGTGGACAGATTATTTCATGTCAGAGCCAGTTCGGTGTAGTGGTTAAGTGTGCGGACTCTAATCTGGGAGAACCGGGTTTGATTCCCCACTCCTCCACTTGCACCTGGCTGGATGACCTTGGGCAAGCCGTAGTTCTGATAAGAGCTGTTCTTGAAAAAGAGCAGTTTCTGTCAAGAGCTCTCTCAGCCCCACCTACTTCACAGGGTGTCTGTTGTGGGGAGGGGAGGGGAAAGGAGTTTGTAAACCGCTCTGAGACACTTTTGGGTAGTGAAGGGCGGGGTATAAATCCAATCTCTTCTTCTTCATCATCATTCATTTTAACCTCTCAGCAACCCTATGAGATTGGCTAGTTATACCTGCTGATTCCTGTAAAATGTTGTATGTGGAGCTACCTGGGGGCTTTGGAAAGTTCATCTAGTGCAGACTATGACGACACAGCTAGCCTGAACCCCAGAGCTGTATTACAGGACCTGTTGTGATTCCCAATTTGTTTCTGGGCTTAATTCAAAGTTCCTGTAAACAATATGGCTCCAAGATGCATGAAAATAAATAGCGGGGAAAGAGAAAATGAGATCTGTGTCCCCCCCTTCCCAGGTCTTTCTAGATTCCCTGCTTGTAACTGTATTTGATGTATAGAATTAATGAGGTGGCCAGAAAAATACTTTCTCCTGAAGAAAGAGGAGGAGGAGGAGGAGGAGATTGGATTTATACCCCGCCCTTCACTACCCAAAGGTGTCTCAGAGCGGCTTACAAACGCCTTTCCCTTCCCCTCCCCACAACAGACACCCTGTGAGGTAGGTGGGGCTGAGAGAGCTCTTGACAGAAACTGCTCTTTTTTCAAGAACAGCTCTTATCAGAACCATGGCTTGCCCAGGTGCAAGTGGAGGAGTGGGGAATCAAACCCGGTTCTCCCAGATTAGAGTCCGCGCACTTAACCACTATACCAAACTGGCTCCTGAAATAGTTCAATGTGGTCAGATTGGGGGGGGAGCTGCTCCTGATGCCCTCCATAATGGCACCCCTCCCTGCCTGTAGGCTCCTCTTGCTGCAGCCACCATTTTCAAATTTAGTTTTGGAGTAAAAAATGCAACAGACGGTCACGGAATATGGGTATTGTAGAGCTGTTCTTTAATCTTCTCCTAGGCAACTGGCCTGCATTGTCATTCCTTGCCAGGGGGACACTTAAGTCCTAAACGTTAACATTTCTGTCCACACTGGATAATCTGTGCCATATTTTTATTCATTTTTATTCAAGTAAATCCTGCATTTCATTTCTGTGTGAGCTTCCCATTGACCTTTATTAGGGTGATGTATTGCTATGGTTATGCAAGCACAACTCGTTTTGATGGAGAAAAGAGTTTCATGTGTGGATCAAAGGCAGAATAATTCCCTCAGGGAATTATCAGACATCTTCCCATCAGAGCTGTAGAAATTATCAACTTCCTCTGTTACAGTGCGGAAATTTAGTTTCTCAATGCTGTTATGCTTCATAGACATTAGGGAAACTGGTTTACAACATTCAGTTACGGTTTCCAAAATATAGCCTCTTTTGATGCTTTTTTTCTTTTTAAAGGAAAGAGATTTTTTTTTTTCAAACATTGCCACTGCCAGGAGTAAGCCAGTTCTGAAAGACGTGTTCTCCTCAGGGTTCCTGAGAACGATGGAATGTTGAAATTTGATGGTGCCTTATACAAAGTCATTGGTTCGTCAAACTCAGTGTCGTTTCTTCTTACTAGCTCCAGTTCTCTATAATCTAAGGCAAAGAAAGGCCTTTCGTAACACTTGCTTGGTATCCTTGATACCACGGACTTAGCCCGAGACTTCTACATTCAAAGTGTGTGGGCCATTCAGTGGAACGGGCAGAAGATAGTACTTTGTTGGCCAGACAAGGGACATAAAGGTGTGCTCTGAATATACCTGGAATTGACAGTCTAAAGATTCCGAATCCTGACCACGTACCATGGTGGCTCCCTGTATTAGATTTCACCACGCACTTTGTGGTTCCCAGTAGAACTTCCACCATTCTAAGTAGTTCAAGACACACATTTTTCCAAATTACAGTTGCCTTTTAAAGTAAGTTCTTGTATCAAACCTCTTTATTATGGAAGTAGAAAGTGGAGATCTTGAACCAAGATCTTTCGTCCTGATCTTGTGTCAAGTCTAAAAGGTAAAGAGGCGACTTCCAATTCTATTAGACATCGTAATTTTGTTTTATAAGACAGGCCTGAACCCAAGAAGTTTTGCCACGTCACATGGAACAAGAAATGGTGTAGTCTGCTGACGTGTGTGAGAGACATCCTATCGTAGAACCAAAAATCATTTTCCATAAGCAATATATTTGCCTTTCAATATGTTGTATTTTCTCTATTAAATACCTGTAACTAACTCACCTTGTAATGAGCAATAAAATGTGTTAGAAGGGGTAACTTGTATGGCTCTCATTAGCATGTACACATCTTTTTCTCTCCAGAGGCTCTGAAGATAGTTAACTCTTTTAAGAGATCATAGAGTAGTTCTAAAGATTGGTGCTTGTAATGGAATAAAAAAAGTTTACATTTTGAAAGAAGGCAAGGACCCATCTAAAGTCAGTTTATGTTGATTAATCTCTCGGCTCAATAGTGATTATAAATTATTAGTGCACTATTTCAGAGGAATCAAATAAGACCACAGCAAAATATACTCATCTTGATCAAATGTCTAATTAGTGTGTGTGTGTGTGGGGGGGAACTGTTTAGTTTGTTTCTTATTATGTATGTTGCCAGTGTTATTGGATGAAGTCTCCCAAGCTGTTTTATCTGTCATTGATAATTCTTTTGTTTCTTTTATGGTATTTTATGTTCTTTATATGTACATGCCATTTTAACCCAATGCATATGACATTATTTTTGGAACTGTTTTCATTTGTGCTATGGTCTGCACTGGGTAATCCTTGGGATGGGGGCGGGGGGGAAGCAGGCTACGAGTATTTTAAATAAATAACTATAAATATATATTTTTACATTATTTATACACTATTTATATGCAGCTGATGCACAAATAATGTTGAAAAATGTGTATACACACTAGAGGGGATGTATGCAAAGGAAAAGAGAATGGTGCAAAAATAAACATCCTGGTAAGGGATGTGTGAAATGGAAAAAGGAACATTCAGATTGAATCAGGAAGCTTGCAAAACGTGTTCATGTCTACTTTTAACATTCTTTAATTCAGTCTGGTGTAGTAGTTAAGAGCAGCGGACTCTAATCTGAAGAACCAGGTTTGCTTCCCCACTTCTCCACATGCAGCGAACTGGGTGACTTTGCGTCAGTCATTTCTTCCAGAGCTGTTCTCTCAGAGCTCTCTCAGCCCCACCTATCTTGCAGGGTGTCTGTTGGGGGAGGAAGGGAAGGAGATTGTAAGCTGCTCTCCGAAGGAAGGGCGGGATATAGATCCAACTCTCCTCCTCCTCCTCCTCTTCCTCCTCCTCATTTTATATTCTATTTTTTTTCCATTGGGTTGTATTTTACCCTCTCATCCCACTACAGTGACCAAAGTTTGAAGCCCTCCTCCAGCCTAATTGGCTCCTCCTACAACTTAAATGGCTCCTTTGTTGGAAGAAGAGCCAATTACATTATAAGAAGTCACCTTAGGTTTGCAAAGGGCTCATTAGATGATGGTTGGCTCCACTTCATGTTTGGGTTTAACATGATCCTGTTATATTCAGAAGAATGCTAACCTTCGTTCCCATACCCATAATGCATTACTGTGCATGTAATGTGAACTCTGTTCTGCAGGCATTAGAGGAGCATCACACACTTTGCTTCACCCTGAGATGATATCAGGAAAGTCATTTTTTAAAAAAAATAAAAAAAATCAGATCAGGAAACACAGACTGTATGTTGCTAGAAATGTTACAGGAACACACAAAGAGAGACAGACACCCTTTTTCCAGTAGCATAGACTGGCTGTGCCTTTACTTGAATTACTGACTGGAAAATTAAGCATCTTCCCACACCAATGCTGAAAGTTAATTGCCTGGCAGTCCTCAAAATGAAAGTTATTAAAAAAAAATAAAAAATGAACAATTTCTATGATTAGAATTTACCGTCTGTATTTTTCATTGAATTCAATGGGACTAACTTTCATGTAAATGTAAACAATTGGGATATAATCCTTAACAGAGCTACACCTTTCTGAAGTCATTGACTTAAATGGATTTACACGGGTTTAGGATTGCTCTGTAGGTTTGTTAATAACTGGGCTTATGTCAGCATGGTTGGGGACCACCTGAGGTCCTTGGAGGGAGGGCTGCTACCAACCTCAGACCAGGGGTCATGCATCAGCAGGGTGCAGATACCACCACTTGCCCTCTATCTCTGGGCAGCAGGTTACAAGCAAGGCACACATTAACATATGGCCTACCAAGGTCAACATCACCTACTACCTAATCCCTTTAACTGTACACACCATAGATTTAATCTGGGGCTTTCTGCATGCAAAGCAGATAACTCTGTCACTGAGCCATAACTCTTCCTTTTAACAAGAACACACGAAGCTACCTTATACTGAGTCAGACCACTGGGGTATTAAGACCAATATTGTCTGCTCTGACAAAATCCAAAATCAGTTTCTCTCCAGAGTCTCAGTGCTTTCGCATCACCTACTACCTGTGCCTTTTAAGTGGAAATGCTAGGGACTGATCCTAGGACCTCTGCCTGCAAAGCAGATGTTCTACCACCAAGTCACAGTCCCTCCTCATGAGGCAGTGGCAGTGATTTGGGGTCCCCAAAATGATTAGGTCCTCCACCTTCTGTTGATTTACAATAAGAACATAAGAGAAGCCAATGTTGGATCAGGCCAATGGCCCATCCAGTCCAACACTCTGTCACACAGTGGCCAAAAATGCCAGGTGCCATCAGGAGGTCCAGCAGTGGGGCCAGGACACTAGAAGCCCTCCCAATCTTGCTCCCCCCAAGCACCAAGAAGCATCACTTCCCCTGGACTAAGAGTTCCTACCTATACCTTGTGGCTAATTGCCACTGATGGACCTCTGTTCCATATGTTTATCCAATTTCCTCTTGAAATTGTCCATGCTTGTAGCCACCACCATCTCCTGTGGCAGTGAATCTGGTTGGTTGCTCCTCCTCTTTTTTTCCATAGAGGAAGGAACAGTGGTACATATGCCAGTGTGGTGCTATAGTTAGAATGTTGGATCCATTTGTCCTTCCCCTTCTGTTTTTCTTCCTCCCTTCAACCAATGCTGAGTTGCCGTCATAAGGTATGGTCAGGTCCTCCCAGGTTGTTTTCTGTGTGGTGGTGGGGTTATTTTTAAAGAAAAAAAAACAATGATGAAGTTGTGTTTTTCTGCATACCTTGGAAGTTCTCTGAGGCTGCCATCACATGCAGAATTAGCTGTGCCATAGGCGCGAATGCCAGGCAGATTTTAAGGGCGCAATCAGACGCAAACATCTGGGAAGCATCCTGCACCCATGGGCAACCCGTTTTGCTCTGCTGCAGAAGCGGAGTAAAAAAACACTAGGGAAAGTCTGGTGGCAAATGGGTTTACTATGGGGCAAGAACAGACTTTCCCTGTGTGATCACACCAGTGTGCTCTCATGGCATCGGGATGGTCTGATCGGGCCATCCTGACTCCATGCCATTGTTTCCCCCCATTTCAGTATGCACATCATTGCACACTGCATAGGGAGCACTCAGTGTAGAGATGCGGATCATCAATCCCCAGTTGAAGTGTGCCAGAAACACGCAGCAACACCCCCCCCCAATTCACCCACGGTTTGTGTCTGATCACGCAGTAGCAGGCTACCCCCACAGCTCGCAGGGACTGTGTGATTGCACAACTGCGAGTCAAATTACTCCTGAGCAAATAGTCTTGCTCCGCCACCCCCCCACGCATTATCTCATGCGTGGGACTGCCACCCGAGTATGCAAAGATCCATATTTTGTGTAGTTAGCTGTAATCCACTGCTGTACTAAGAGGCACTCAACTGTCATTTGGAACAAGAGGAAACAAAGTGGGGAGGGGGAACAAGGAATCATGAGGGAAATTTTTCCATCTGTATCTCTTCTGGAAGTCCCAACATGTTCACTCCTTAGCAGGGCTTTTTTCCCCCAGGGGCAACGCACCAGAACGGATTTGGACAAAATTCTTTTTAAAATGTTTAAAAGTTCATGAATTTTCAGCATACAGACTGAAAACTTCATATCTGTATTGAGAGTTCTGGCACCTCTTTTCACCTAAAACAGGTCCTGCTCCTTAGGTCGGGGGGGGGGAGCTTTTTTCTTTCTGGTTAATTTAGAAAATCATATTTTTCTGCCTACCTGGGGAGTCCTCCAAACATCTAGAAACCCCTGCCAGGTATTCCAAAGGTCAGATTTTGCTGTTTCCATGATTGGCAAGAGTCACCTACTTTACTATTAGATAAAACAATGATAATCCAAAATCGGTTTCTCTCCAGAAACTGCCGCCTTAAGCAGCCAGTTTGATGGGGAAACTCGTTACATTGTGTTCAACTCTGCCATTTGGGCCGCTGTGCCTTGGGCTCTGTTCATGATTCTAGCGAGATCAAGACAAACCACACAGAGCACTGGTTAGATTTACTAATTTATTTACTAAAGAAAATGGCATGTTGGTCTGGCAGTAGCAAATAATCAAGTAAAACGAATACAAAACACATTGTGTTGCCTCTCCCAGAGGCATTGCTGGTACAAACTAAAATCTGGAGAAGAAGAAGAGGAGGAGGAGAAATTGGGTTTATACCCTGCCCTTCCTGAAGGAGTCTCAGAGTGGCTTACAATCTCCTTTCCCATCCCCTCCACACAACAGACACCGTGGGAGGTGGATGGGGCGGAGAGAGCTCTTTCAAGAACTGCTCATGAGAGAACAGCTCAGAAAGAACTTGTAACTGACCCAAGGTCACACCAGCAGCTGCATGTGGAGGAGTGGGGAATCAAACCTGGTTCTCCCAGATTAGAGCCCGCACTCCTAACCACTACACCAAACTGGCTCTCTGGGTGGCTAGCCCTTTATATCATGGTAAAGAACAAGATTAGGCTGGATCTTCTTAGGGATGGCAAGGAGGAAGTAGACATCTATACTCATGCCTCCCTTTGCTCCTGTTGTGCTGGAGTGCATAGTAACAAATATCCATGAAGGGAACCTGCTTCTTTGGTATGGTATCTCACAGAAGTTGTTTCCATACAGGCTGTTTGCTCCAGGTTCAATGCTGTTGGGAAGTGGGTTTTTCTCCCTGATTCCCTGCAGCATCATGGTGCATTCATGCACCTACGAGGGTTTCCACAGCTTGTTTTCAATCTTTCCCCATCCTTCTGCCTGTGTTCTAGCCACATCTGTTTAAGTCAAGGGTAATTTTTACATGAATTGTTTGTCAGATGCTATTGGGGGAACAGTGCTTCCCCTCCCCACCACATCCCTATGGCTTCATAGTGTTTCTGTGCCCCTTATACAGTTTCCCCCATCTTCGATGCCTTTGGTCTCAGATTTGCTTTGTTGTGATGTTCTTGGAAAGATCACAGCAAAGCCAGGGTAGCATCCGTATGGAATGGAAAGTCCACATCTTCCCAGTCCCACCCACATCAGCACCATTTCCCCTGTTACAATCACCTGTGGTGCCCCCCCCTCCCCCTCAGTCTTAACAGACTCCCGTTCCACCTTCCTCCTGACTATCTTTATATGTTGCCTCAAGTAGCAATTTCCATTCTGGAGAAATCTCATAACTAATGTTTCTCAATTTTCCAGAGCTGTTTCTCAATTTTCCAGAGACCCTGACTAGTTACTTAGCTAGTTTGTCCACAAATTTCTTTTGTTTTCAGATACTTATCTGAGTGCCTTCCAGTAACTGGCTCTGTCCAATTTAACTGCTAGTTTTACAGATTTTCCGCTTAATCTGCAGGACTCCTTTACAGCTGGAAGTCTTCCTTTTATTAGTTAGAACTCTGGGCTTTTATTTGCTTTTAATTCTGACTTGGTTTGGGGATGGGAGTTGTCAGAACCCAATTCCTGGGGATTCTAGGTAATAGTCTATGTAATAAAGTATGACTACCTCCCATTTAAAGATATCTTAAGGTCAAACTAGACATTTTTTTTAAGATTTGGACTGCTTCCCTGGATCTGAATGATTGATTCCCAATAAATTAATTAAGCCATTCTGAATTCCTTAAGAACACAAGAGATGCCATTCTGGATCAGACCAGTGCTCCATATAGTCTACCATACTCTCCCATACACTGGCCAAAGAGCTGCCCTAGAGGGCCAACAAACAGGGCACAGAAGTCAATGTTTTCCCTAGCCCTGGTGTTCAGAGTTTTCCACCTCTATATATGGAGATTCCCTTTCATCCGCATGGATAGTAGCCATTGATGGACCTACCTTCTATAAACTTGTCTTTTGCAGCCATCTGTGATAGTGGCCATCACTACATCTACTGGTAGTGAATTCCTCCATTTAATCCCCTAATGAACAAAGCAGTATTTCCATGTGTCCATCCTGAATTTATTGCCAAAACTTCATTGGGTGCCCCTGAATGCTAGTACCATAGGAGAGGGAGAAACAAAAATTCTCTCTATTCAACCATCGCCACCTTGGGAGACTGTGGGGACAGGGCGTATTGAAATGGCATCCCTCAACAATACAATGTCACTTCCAGCTGCATAACTGCAAACGTCACCATGTTGTGGGATGTTCTAGGAGTCACCCCAAACTCTGTGGTAGAGCCTAGAGCATCCATTGATGCAGTGACTTCACTTCCAGTTACACAGCTGTAAGTGACACTGCAGCATCAATGGATGCTATTTCACCACCTCTCGATTTCCCCACTGCCCCATCGAGTGCCTCTACAGGTTCTTTCACTGAAAGAAAGTTAATGGCAAACCTTTCTCCATCCCATCCCTTTTCTTCCTTCACTCTATTTGTTTTCTTTTTTCTGTCTGTCTGTCTGTCTGGGTGATCAATTGGGCTTTGTGTTTATTCACTCTAAACAATTATCTGGGTTTCTACATTTGGGACTGAAATAAACACTCTTCCCTAATTTCTCTTTACAAGGGGAGCGTTTCCACTGAGGTCAGCCAAAGCTTTGCATTAATCAGTCCGTCGGTAAATACACAGTGCTGCCATTCAAATAATAATGATCTCCAAAATGAATGGGAGCCAGTCCAAAGATATTCCTTAACATTAAACATCTTAACAACTCTCTTAACAACAGAGATAGCAAATCAGTTTCAGGATATTAATATGTGAAAACGGTGGCATATTGTATTATAAAACTTTTAATAATTTCCTTCATTTCACAAACACTTGTAATGTATTAAATATCAGCTCTTCTGAAAGAGCTGTGTTGACTGTTGATTATATAATCATAAAAAAAGAAACTGCACAGATGATTCTTCTGATGGAGCGATGGAGTGACTTCCATATTTGCAGGCCATAAACAGCTGAACAGCACTGACAGGAGGCAACATCAAGGGGAAGTGTTGGCCTCTGTGTGCTATTAGCCCTCCACTGTATTGGCCACCGTGTGAGAGAGGATGTTGGATGAGATGGACCACTAGTCTGATCCTGCAGGGCTCCTTGTGTTATATCCTGATGATTTGATCTTATTTAATAACTTTATATGCATTAAACGTAATAAAGGAGAGAGGCAGACTTGCTTTACTGGGCCATTCTGGGGAACAGATAGGATTGGTAATTCTTGAAATCAGGAAATGGCAACCATATTTGTTAGCTGGGGGTGGGAGGGTGAGTGGCAGAGTACAAAGGGAATTAGAGTTGCTAAATTCCAGCTGGCCGAGGCTAGCCTGATCTTATCAAATCTTGGAAGCTAAGCAAGGCCGGCCCTGGTTAGTATTTGGATGAGAGACTGCCAAGGAAGTCCAGGGTCATGATGCAGAGGCAGGCAGTAGGAAATCACCTCTGTTAGTCTCTTGCCTTGAAATCCCTATAAACAGTCGCCATAAGTCAGCTGAGATTTGACAGCACTTCACACCCACCCACGCCCACACCAGCTCCAGGTGGGGCCAAGAGGTTCCCCAAATTACAACTGCTCTCCAGACAACAGAGATCAGTTCCCCTGGAGACAATGGCTGCTTTGGAGGGTGGACTGTATGGTATCTTGTCCTGATGACATTCCTCCCCAGGTTCTATCCCCAGATCTCCAGAAATTTCCCAACTCAGAGTTGACAACCCTACCAAGGGAATGAAGCCCAGCATTTTTGGAAACTCAGAGACAAAGCTTGGAGGATTTTGATTGTTTCAGCGGGGAGCCAGTTTTTTTGGGTGAAGCTGAAGGTACAGACCAGCAAAATAAGATGCACAACCTTTTTTTTAAAAAAGTAAATGATGGGGGAGAAATACTTTGCTTTTTTTGGCATCTGGCCCAAAAGTAAGAAACCCAACTATGTCAGCTTTTTTGTTTGTTTGTTTCTGGCAACCCTTTTACACTTGACAGGAGGGTGTATGAATTTTACACATGTATACTGTTGTACAAAGGTGAAAATCTGCCTTGATCTTCTCTCTGTCCCAGGGAGCATTGCCTTATGTGCTTGACAAATATTTTCATGGCTTGCACCATGAGTAATCATGTTTGCTAAAGAAGAGGGAGGAAAAAAACCTTTTAAAACTCAGGGTGACGGTTTTGTTCATCTCAAACCACCAAAGAAAAAAATGCATTTCTTCACAGAGGGTTTTTAAAAATTACCCATTTGAAACTGCAACTTGCATCATAGACACTTTTAGGCAAGTTTGAAGGCAGTGCAGAATGAAGCCCAGTGGAGTGTACTTGATAAAAGCAACAAAGACATTTTATTTCCTGGTTTACATCCACAGTTAAAAAGCAGACGTGATATTTTAAATTTCTTTTCACTTTACCTAGATTGTTTGTATGCATGTAAAAATGTGGAAGAGCACATCAGAACAGATCTGAACAAAACAATACAGGCTCATTTTTATAGCCGTAATTAAGGCTTTATCTCATGCAGTTTTACGAATTATCCCTATAAAGCACATTTTAGAGAAAGCAGCTTACAGAGATTTTCAAGGGCACCCTAATCCACAGGACTTGCACTGAAATATGTTAAGCCACAAAATCATATCATGGCAAGTCTAATCGAAGCAGATCTGTTACCATACCTCTCACAACTTGAGGAATTTCAATGTTGATTGGGAATGATGGATTTGCAGTCACAGAAACAGAATTGTCAGCTATCTCTCTGCATTTTTGCCCCCAACTCAGAAATGAAGGTTTCTAAGGCAACCCCTCTCTTTTGAGGTGAGGGGGACTGCCAATGGTAGCAACCCTGCCTTTTTTACTAAGGGTTCAATCAAATAAGTATTTATCTTGGATTAATACGATCACAACTCTCCTTGAACTCTGGATTTAGATAATACCCAGGGCCAACTGAGGTGAAATAAAGATGAATAATTTCCTCCCAGCGGTTTGGTGTGACCTCCAAAGGGACCTTTCAACCACTCTGTCATCTGGAATCTCCTAATATTTATCTCTTGTTCAAGAGCCCATTGTCCTAGAATATACCAGTCTTGTCATAAATTCCAGTAGTTTTTCCTTCAGTTGTCAACAATATCCTCCCATCTCACACAGAGCTTGACACTCAGCCTAATTAAAGTTCTTTATTTTATTTACTTGAATTATATCCTGCTTTTCTCTCAAGTGAGGACTCAGAGCAGCTTACGTGGTTTAACTCTCTTCCATTTTATCCTCATGACAACCTTGTGAGGTAGATTAGGCCAAGAATGTGTGTGATTGGCCTAAGGCTACCCAGCAAGCTTCTGTGACAGTGGGGATTCGAACTTGGGTCTCTCAGATCCTGACACTCTAACCACTATACCATGCCGGTTCTCTATCTCTTTATGGCATTTACTTGAGATTCTAAAGCACTACAGAATTTTGGACCAGCACATCTGAATATTTTGTATCTCTTGTTTTGCAGTGCACCTGCCATGAAGCACATGGAGCCCTCTCTCACTTGACCACGCATTATGCCATTATACCACCCCACCAGCTGCTCCTAGAAATAAAGACACTCTAGTGCGCTTGTAACACCTCTGATCTCGCACCAACAATAACAAAATCCCCACCTTCCTTCTGTTACACTTTGATGAATGCTCTCCTCTACCTGCTGTTCATTTACCTCGCAAGGGCCTGTCTTGCACCTAAGCAGAGTGTGTGTATTAATACCCTAAGTACAACATTTTCCCAAAGCGTTTAGTATCTCACAATAGAGCTGAGTAATAATTGTAGAATAGCAGCCAACTGAATACATTCAGTAACATTTACTACGTGGACAGGGAGTTGTGAGGAAATGGAAGTGAAGCATTTTGTGTTCCTGAACTTAGTATCCACCTACCTAACCCCATTCAGATTTTTTGCTAACACAGGGGAGTGGGCAGAAACCAGACAAATCGCCACTAAACCACTTACAAGTAACAAAACTCCAAAGGGAAAATACAGATTATTATTTACAAGGGATGGAAAATAGGGTCAGTCGCTGTTAAATGGGGAACCTTATGGCCATTGTACTCAGGATACTAAAAAGTAAAACTAAATATTGAATCAAATAATCTGTTTAATATTAAGAGCTGGGGGGAAAAACAAATGAAACATAAATCTAGTTCTGACCTGTCCTCATGCTATGGTAAAAATGTTAAAAATAATATTCTATTTCTTAGTATTCTTTCCTCATTTTGCTAATAACTATGATATATCTCAGGTACTCCTTGAAACATGTTTCTAGATTAACAGATGTTTCTAGATGGCCCTAAACACATGTTCTGGATTAACAGTGTGATGCTAAGCAGAGTTACATTTTTCTCAGCTAGTTGACTTAGAAGGGTAAAACTCTGTTTAGGGTTAGGGCTGCCATCCTACAGGTGGGACATGGAGAACTCCCGGAATTGCAATTGATCTCTAGACAATGAAGATATGCCCCCCTGAGAAAAAACGGCTGCTTTGGAGGGTAGACTCTATGGCATTATATATGACTGAGTCCCCTCCTTTCCCCAAACTCCACCCTCCCCAGGTTCCACCTCCAAAATCTCCAGGAATTTCCCAACATAGAGCTGGCAACACTGTTGTTGCTGTTCCCTTCTGGATTTAAAATGCACGTCCAGAGAGCAACATCTGTCTTCCGTTCTCCAGTCGTGGGCACCCCATTCTCACCTGTCTTTGAGCCAGAGTTATTTGGCATCGGGGAAGTCCGGTCCTTCCTGGTCAGCAGTCTCACCCCGCATCTCTAGAATTCTGATCAATCCATTGCACTCTCAAGCCATTTGAGAAGTCTGAATGTTCCCTTCTGGTTTGCGTTTTTTTGTTTTTTTTTTTGAGGCAGTTTGCGAGGTGCACGTAACTGCATATTCGCACTCTCTCTCTCTCTCTCTCTCACACACACACACACACACAGACACACGCACACACGCACGAACTTCTCAAAACTGTGTTTTGTTTTTAAAAAAAACTCCCAAAGAAAGATTCCTGTGTATTTCAGCTTTTTTCTGTGCTTTGCGGCACACGGGGTGGGGAAGGGGTTACTTGAAAATATGAGGTTTTTTCAGAGAGGGAAGGAGCACACAGGGCACAGGATGAGACTTTTCTATTCTCCTTCCCCCGTCTTTGAAATGTTTGAAATGTTGAATTTTCAAAAGCACAGTTTCAAAAACATGTCCCCCATGCTGCACTACATATCCCAGCAGCCTCTTCCAGCAATCCCATTGGCCACCAGGTGCCGCCATCCTGCCAGGAGTTTGAAGTGCTTCCCATAAGCTGCCCAACCACACCACTCTGTGGCTACCATGTCTGATCAATCAACCACAGGATGAACGTGTGATGAGGTGGCTTAAGGGGGGGGGGTCTGATCAAAATTCTCCATTACAAAGAAACCCAGATAAATTAGAGGCGGCCCCAGACTGCTCTAAGCCTGTCATCTGATCGCAACCTAAGGGTCTGACACAGGAGGAAGAGTCTTCTGCTCTTCAGATTATTATTGTTGCTGTTGGTGGTAGTAGTAGTAGTAGTAGTAGAAGTACTATATGACATCAAAAAATTCAAATAGAAAATCACATAAAGACAGGTCAATCCAACCAGGTCCCTCTTTGCACTAACCAAAACACCTGATTAAAATATAAAGAATGTACCCCATCTTAGTGGCAAGACAAGATTAATAATGAGGTCTACTGAGATGGAAGTTTCAGGTAAGCTGATCGGGGGGGAGGGCTCCTCCCATCCCTCCTTCCAGAGCTTCCTGCTTCCTTGGGACCTTTTAAAGACAGTTTTGCAAGCTGTGTGAGCCCTGTAGGGTTTCTGAAATTCTTGAGAGATTGCTTCCTCTCACTAGAGTTCAGCCAGCATTTCTGTTTGCCTGTTGCCAGAGCAACCAAAACATTGGGCAAACTCTTGGGAGAGGAAGAAATCTATTGACTGTTTGGGAAGCCCTCTGAGATATACACAGCTTGCCTCCCTGTGCTCAAAAGGGCCTGAGGGAGTGAGGAAGGAAGGAGGATTTGCTTTGGGGGGAGGGGGTGTGGGAAGGTGGGCAGAGGTGAAAGTGGAAGGGGGCATAAGTAGAAGGGGCTTCAGGTGGTGGCCCCAGATTACACCATTTGTTTTGCTGATACTGTTCAGCCACTATGCATGCAGTGTGTATCAGTGTGCCAGAGACCAGTAAAATTGCACTGGCATGCTAATATTGCTTACGTAACAACTGATGGGAGCTGTGATGGCTCAAGTGGTTAAGACGCTGCACTGCAGGCTGTGGAAGGTCAGTAGTTCAGCAGTTCAAGACCCGTGAGTGCCGCATGACGGGGTGAGCTCCTGTCTCTAGTTCCAGCTCCTGCCAACCTAGCAGTTCGAAAGCAAGAAATTGCAAGTAGATAAATAGGTACCACTTCAGTGGGAAGGTAACAGCGTTCCGTGCGCCTTGGTGTTTAGTCATGCCGGCCACATGACCACGGAAATGTCTTCGGACAGCGCTGGCTCTTCGACTTGGAAATGGAGATGAGCACCGCAACCCTAGAGTCAGATTCGACTGGCTTTCGAGCAAGGGAACCTTTTTAACAACTGATGACACTTTTTTTTTTTTTTGATAAAACTCTCCTAAAAAGGAGAGAATTTTATTCTTTTTATAAGAAAAGGGTAGGGTAGACAGATGGGGAAAGAAAAAAGATGGAGTGAATTTTTTTCTGTTAAAAAGGGTTAATTTTAATTAGTAATCAATACCGTTTTTGGCATCTATCACGGTTAGAAGATCTTCTTTTTAACTTTGCAAAGTCCAAAATCACTCTGTTAGTACAGTTAGTAAAGTCCATTGGGGTTAGTAATTAAACAGCTCCTTACAGATGTTACACGAACAGTCCTCAAGGTGTCTTCTTTTTAAGTCTCTTCCAATTATGGATTGAGTCCTTTTTAACCATGATGCCTTCCGTTCCATCATCTCCTTCCCCTGGGCTGCTGTCTTCTTCACTGCTTGTCCCAATTTTGAGTGCTGCATCTTCCTCCATGCTGGCGTGTCTCTTCAGAATTTTTTGCGTTTTAAAGATGTAGTCTATCTTCTTTCTTTTCTCTTTTTCCTTGTACTTCTAGTCTTCAAATTTCCCGGGCTCCATAGACACTACACACGAGATTAGATCTCTGATATGTTGCCTGCTATGCTCAACATCCCCTTCTACTGGCAGAGTATTTTCTTTTATAAAAGTGGAATAGGCTTTGGGAGCCATGTCCACCTCTTCTTTTAATTCTTTCGCTTCACTGCCAGTTAGGGGTGCCAAGACATTCGTCAAGGTAAATCCGAGATCTTCTTTCTCTTCTTCTTTCATGCCCTGAAAACTTAGAATCAAATTCGATTTCTGTTCAATTTCCGCCATCTTCCTTGTTGTTTCCGATATTTGTTTCTGTCGACTGATGAGAACACTTTCCACTTTAAGCAAAGTTTCGTTGATTTCTGCATTTGCTCCAGCAGAGGGCACAGTATCTCCTTTTCCTGTTGATTGACAGCAAGCTCTGGGGGGGGCTACCCGGACTGGAAGTCCCTCCCCTCTTCTCTTCCGGTTTCTGCAGGACTTTTTCCATTGTCGACATTTTGTTTTTTTGTTTACTTTTACAAAGTTCGTGCCGCATCCCCCAGGAAGCTAGTAGGATCGTAATCTTCCGTACAACCCCAACGGTACTTTCACCAACACTTTTTTTCTCTCTGCCCCCCTTCGCGCTCCCTTTGTAGATCTTGCTTCTCAAAAGGGGTGGGGACTCCTCCCTCCTCCCATACGCTTATACGCTTGCGGGGGGTTCAAATTTACGCTTCAAAATAGATCTTCAACTCACGATTCGATGCCACTTCTTCTTTTTATGTTAAATCATAGCGCTGTCTTCACTCCTGGAAGTCGGTGGCGCTGCTAAGTCCCATTGAGGGCACGACGCAGCGGGGCCGATTGGGGCGGGGAGAAAGCTTCAATTTCCCGGCTGTCTGCCGGCAAAGAGGCTACTCCCCAAGCGCCCCCGGTTCGGAGCCTTTGCCTAAGGCTCACTAGGGTCTTTCGCACATGCGAAGACCCCCCCTAACTGTGCGTGGGCTAACCACCTCCGGGAGCGTCCCGAGAGGCGGCCGCCATTCGCAACGCCGAAACCGAAAACCCACTGATGACACTTTTGAATTGAGACTCTGGGCATGTGCAACATCACATAGCCATGTATTGCCTGGTGGTCAGTGTTACACGAAGAAGAAGACTCCTACTGGATCTGAGAAGTGGTCCATCTTATCCAGCAACCTATTTCACACAGTGGCCAACCAGTTGCCTTCAGACCAACAAACAGGGTGTAGAGGCCAAGGCCTTCCCCTGTTGTTGCCTCCTAGCACTAGTATTCAGAGGTTTACTCCCTCAAATATGGAGATTCCCTTTATTCACTAAAGTCCAATAGCCATTGATGGAGCCATTGATGGGAGTGAAATTCTGCCAAAGAAGCTGATGTTTTGCCGAAGAGAGATGAGGCCACATTATACTAAGTAAGTTTACTATTCCTATAGACACCTTGAGAAACAAACTGATGGCCTCTGCTAAAAAAAAAGAAAGATTTAATCCTATGTTTCTCAAACTAGGGGATAAACCTCCTAAAGGTAAAGATTGCAGTTAAAGACGGTTCGTAAGCAATCATGTATGTCATATTGTTAATAGGCCTATAACAATTTTTCAAAGTATGGCTCATTACCCTATTGAAAGTGGAATACACTGGGTTCAGACATGTAGAGTGATCAGCTCATAGTTTATTAATGATTCAGCCATGAGAAAGAAGACTGAAAATCCCTGGCCGAATTATTTATGCATGCAGAAGGATACACCCAAAATACACCCCACTCCCAACGATAGGCTATTGACATTACATTGTTTATCAGTTGGTTTACTCTAGGATCCTTGTTTCTCTACTGATCCATTCTAGGATCCTCGCCAGCTATTGTGCATCCCCAAGCCACCTCCTTCGGTAAGTACAGTTCAGGCTCAGTATATAACAGAAAGGGAGAAATGAGATCATGAGCCCAGACTGCTGGAGGCCCAATTTATGCAGAAAAATGTAGAAAGCTGCATGCTGAAGAAGGGCTTGGGTAGGGTTGCCACCCTCCAGGTGGGGCCTAGAAATCTGCTACTATTACAAATGATCTCCTGAAGAAAATGGCTGCTTTGGAGGGTGGACTCTGTGACATTGTACCCTGCAGAGATCCCTCCCTAGGCTCCACCTCCCAAAGCTCCAGGTATTTCCCATCCCAGAGCTGGTAACCTTAGCTTTGGATAAGATGCTGAGTAGTAAGAAATACTGTGACAGAATTGCCACTTTCACCTAGGGCTGCCTGAAGATTGGGCGGAAGTGGAATTGGGAAGGGCAAGGGTGCCTCAGTGGAGTTTAATGCCACACCCTCCACCCTCCAAAATATCTATTCTCTCCAGGGAGATCAGTTGTAGTTTCAGGAGCTCTTCAGGCTTCACCTGGAGGTTGGCAACCCTATGTTCACCTGAAGTGGGAGTTGAAGTAATGCAGGGATGCACACTACAATGCTAAAAAAGTTGACTCTTGGAATGGGAAACCAAAAGAGTTTTGCTAAGGCTAGCTTCGGCAAAAGTATATATTGGGGGAAGGGGGGTATTTCCACAAATTCCTGTCATAAAACCTGACCAGATTCAGAGCAAGTGTGGATTTTTCTCTTCAAATGAACTATCCAATTGGTTTCAAAGGCGATCCAACAAGACTACTCAAATTTCCCCACCATAGGGTTGCCAACTCCAGCCTGGGAAATCCCTAGAGATATGTGGGGCTGTGCCTGCGGAGGGGAGAATCGGGGGAGTAGTTTTACCTTGCCTTTGCCCTCTGAATCTGCCATTTGCTCCAGAAGAACTGATCTCTGTAATCTGGAGATCAGTCGCAGTTCCAGGATAACTCCAGGCCCTACCTGGAGGGTGGCAGCCCTATATTTCATGGTTCTCAATAGAACAGAACTGCATGCAGAAACACTGCATGGCTATAACAAGTCCAGGGACGTATATAAACTGGCTGTGAAGGGGGGGGGAGTGATGCAGCGACTGTGGCAGGTAGGATTCTAGCGCTATTCTATGCAGAAGATCTAATACATTTAGAAGGGAGGGAGGGGAGCGTGATTTCATAAGGTTCCAAACAGTGATTTCAACATTAGCCACGCAGCTAAAAATGGATCCTATAGGCAGCAATCTTTCAGTTCCAAATGTTTGC
The DNA here is from genome assembly GCA_029375565.1 of Gekko gecko. NCBI lineage: Eukaryota > Metazoa > Chordata > Lepidosauria > Squamata > Gekkonidae > Gekko > Gekko gecko. Next base: position 138,641,826 of record JAPDNY010000008.1, on the reverse strand, counting down.
AAATGACACGTCTTTTTTAGGACCGCCCCCCCCCCGCAATGGTCTGTGAGGAGACCGCAAATAAATGCACATAACTGCATACGCACGCATAAATCTGCGTTACATCTGCAACGAGGTGTTTTTCATCCAAACGGAGAATTCAGGTTTCCCGCCCACGGAAACCCGCTGCCGACTCTCACGCGCGCTCTCCTCCCCGTAATAATAACCGGCCTCGGCTTTGCTTTTCTGCACATGCCTGCGGGCGCCCCCAGATGGCGCTTTCATGTCCTGTTGTTCTCCCGGCACGGAGATTGGCTGGCAACCAGCGAAAGGTTATAGCTAGCAGAGGAATTCAGGTTTGGGATCAGAGAACACTGTTCCCACAGAAGCGGCAGTGACAACGGCCTCTCAGAATTAGTCATGCTATTCCCAGCGCCGAAAGGAGGAGGCGGCCAGCACTGCTGCCAGAGAGTCGGCTTGGATCCCACTCATAGAAGGCAATTTGTTCCCTCTGCTCATCCCCGTCTGATTCCACTGACACTGCTTAATCAACAGATACCCTTCAGATCGACTTTGCAGGGGAGGGGGAGGGAAGCTCAGGCACCTACTTCTTACAGCACAGTAGTGATGATTAATAATAATTATTAATGTTATTAATAGTCATAATGGCCAACACCTCTGCAAGACTGCCTTGCCAGTCTGCTTTTCCACCTGCTTCTTGGGTAGGTGGAAAGGCGGGCATTAGAACCCGAACTGAATTTTTTCTCTCTCTCCTGTTGTTTCGTCTCAAAAATCCCTGTTTTGATTTCACTTCTCCCTTGTAAGGATTATTTTCTGATTTTTCCCCATTAACATTTTCAATCCTCCCCGCTGCTCTGATTGCATATAAATGGTGTAGAACACACAAGTGGTGGTATATTGGCGTAAAATGGGGTCAAGAGGCATACAGGAAACAGGAATCAAAAGCATAGGCATTGAAATGGGAAAGAAAGGGATCATAATAACAGCTTAAGAAAAAGAAAATACATGAAGCTGGGCATATTTATACACCCCTATTTAGGGAATGGTAACAGACAGTTATAAGATAAACAGCCCTGACCTGAATAACTCAGGCTAGCCCCATCTTGTCAGACTACAAAACCTAAGCAGGGTCAGCCCGAGTTAGTACTGTGATGGGAGACCACCCAAAATGTCCAGGGTTGCTACGCAGAAGCAGGCAAAGGCAAATCTCCTCTGAACATCTCTTGCCTTGAAACCCAACAACAGGGGTCTCCAACTTGGTGCCCATGGGCACCATGGTGCCTTCCTACACCTTTTCTGGTGCTTGCCAAGTGCTTTTAGGAAATGGGTGGGACTTTTGCCCAGCAAGACTTCTGACTGACTTTGTAGATTTTTTTAAAAAATGTTGCTTTGGTATAGCAGCCATCACCACAGCACAAGGATCTGCACTCTGCTACTGAAGTGGCAGTCATTTTGTGGCTGTCCTTGCCTCCCGAGGCAGCCATTTTGTTTCTGCACCCCCGCCATGCCATGTCAGAGTTCCAAATGTGCCCAAGGGCTCAGACAGGTCGGGGAGGCCTGCCCTGTGCAGTTGCCAAAAGTCAGCTGCGACTTGATGGCCAAAATAAAACTGGAAGTCCAGTAACCCCAAAACCCGACAGTATTTGGAAAACTGTGGGAAAGACCCCCCGCCCAATACACTTTCTTTCTAGACACTACTGTGTAGAGAAATAGCCTTCTATGAACTGAGATATTGGTGTCTTGTAAACATCAGGAAAACACCCCTGTTCTGCGTACCACTCAGCAACAGAAAAGAGAAGCCTGAAATTTCCAAGGTTAGACTGCTGGTTGCCTTTCACTGTATGCTATTGGTCTTGCTGTATATAAGGGATTGCTTATCTGTGAATAGGAGGTGGACCAAGATGATCCATTGAGTCTCCTTGAATTTATGTACAATCTCACTCGGCTCCTAGAGCAGTTAATTTCAGATCAGAGCATGCTTCATCTCCTGTTTCCCAGCTCCTAATGTATGTGCAGCTGAAAACACAATTCATAATTACTGCTACGCGATATATATGCAGAAAGGCATATGCAATATAAACGTAATGCCGACTGATGTGAAAGAATTTGTAGTAAACCAGTCCCACATCTTTATTGCCGCACATAATTGATTCCTGTATTCACTTCACCTGGCAGCTCGGGATTACTTGGTCATCACTAAATAGGCTAGGGGATTATTGCCAACGATTTGGCTGGTGATTCCATAACATACAAAACTTCCCCTCCCTAGCCACCTGATCAGCCAATAAAGGAAAAATCTCTGTGGCCCCCTGTGTTGTCCCCTTTTGTTGCCAGAGGCACTGCCTTTTACTCTTGGGTAGCCCCAAAGCAGGGGTGCCCTACTTTCTAACCTGAACCAAAGTCCCCAAAAGACAAGCACTCTCAGCTTGAACCACAGAGTCAGGCTGCAAGTGCTCTGCAAAAAGGGATTTCATATTCAGGTGACAGGCAACCTCAGAGCAAGTCTCCAGTCTTCCCCCTCCACCCAGCAGAGTTTATGCTTATGGAATGTGATAAGTACGAGACAGCACACCGGAGGTAAGTTCAAAAGTGATTTCAGCTTTATTTCAGCTCCAAGTTAGACCAGCTAAGGACTAGACCAGCTAGACAAAAATACAGTTCCACAAATAGCAGTTTATATACACTTCGGCTGTAGTAGCCACACCCACAGAATGTAAAACGCGCCAATAACATTTGAACAAGGCAGCCAATCATAATGCAGTTATAAGGACCAATCATATTCCATAACAATAGCCAATCAAAGATGTTCCCTCCATAAGCCCTTTGATTGGGCAATACAAGACAGTTTCTGAATCCGCATAATGAGCACCTGCTCAACTTATGCTGACACTTATGTCCCTGAAGACATAACAACTCCTCCCCCCTTAGATGGAACACACTCGTAATCAGACAAGTGGGGAGGGGCCCTTCTGCTTCGCTGTGACCGCCTTAACTCTTGGGCTACAGATGGTTCAGGGTCTGCACTAGGTTCAGCGCCAGGCACTGCTGAGCTGACAGGCTCTTCAGGGTCCGAGAGTGCAGGGGTCTGCCCTGCCTCAGGTTCTTGACGAGAACCAGCAGCACTCACCTCGTCCGGAGGCAAGTGGGACTGCTCCCTGGGCCTGAAACAATCTCCGGCTTCAATCTCCTGGTCCGCAGGAGACCATCGCTGCCGGAGTTGGTCTATGTGGCGGCGTATCTTTCAACCGTCAGATAGTCTCACCACATACATCCTGGACCCTAGACGGTGGGTGACTTCGGCGGGAAGCCACCGGTGCCCCTCGGAGTAGTTTCGGGCAAAGACCCAGTCCCCGGGCTGAAACTCTCTGGATGGCGTGGGCGGTTCGGCCCGTACAGCTCTGCTGCCATCCAGGTTCGGGTGCAGGCGGTCAAGGAGGGTTGTCAGTTTCCTCCCCATGAGCAGCTCGGCCGGGCTTTTCCCTGTGGCAGAGCTCGGTGTGACATGCTGCCACAGGAGAAAATCGGCCACTCGATGGTCCCAGTCCTCGCCAGGCAGTCAGGCGAGGGTCTCTTTCGCCGTACGAACCATCCGCTCTGCCTGGCCGTTAGAAGCAGGATGGAACGGGGCTGTGGTGATGTGCCGGATTCTGTAACCCTCTAGGAAGCCGGCGAACTCCCTAGAGGTCAGTTGAGGGCCGTTGTCACTGACCAATACTTCAGGTAGCCCATGGGTGGCAAAAAGTTGGCGCGAAGCCTTTATTAGGTTTGCCGATGTTGTGGACCTCATGGGAACTACCTCCAGCCACTTCGAATAAGAGTCCACAACCACCAGGAGCATTTGGCCGTTGATTGGCCCCGCAAAGTCAAAGTGCAGCCTTGACCAAGGCTTTTCAGCTCTGTTCATGGGTGCTGGTGGTGTGTGCGGAGGGTCAGGCCGTGACTGCTGGCAGCGCACGCAGCCTCGAACTTTCTCTTCGATGTTTGCATCGAGCCCAGGCCACCATAAATACCCCTCGCCAGGGCCTTCATGCGAACAATCCCTGGGTGCCCGGCATGCAGGGACTCAAGAACCCTTCCTCTTAGTTTGAGGGGAATCACGACTCTGTTCCCCCATAGTAAACAACCCTTAACAATGGACAGCTCAGACCTTCTGTCCCAGTATGCCTTGAACTCAGGCTCTGAACAGACACTTGGCCACCCCCTCCACACCCAGTTTAAAACACGAGATAGTATTAAGTCCTTCTGGGTGAACGCGGCAACGTCCTTGGACCTAAGTGGAGATTCCGACAGTTCATCCAAGGCGCAAATGTCCGCTGTAGGAGCTGGATCGAAACCAATCTCAGGCAGAGGACAGCGGCTCAGAGCATCAGTGTGCGCGATACATTTTCCAGGTCTGTGTTCCAAGTCGTATTCGTATGCCGCCAGGAACAGGGCCCATCTCAGCATTCTGGGCGACAGTATGTTGGGCGTGGGGTGGTCAGGGGCAAAGATTCCCAGTAGCGGCTTATGGTCAGTCACCAGAATGAAATGGCGGCCATACAAAAAGTCATGGAATTTCTTGACCGCACTTACAAGCGCCAAACCTTCTTTGTCTATTTGCGCGTAGTTTTTTTCTGCACCACTTAATGACCTTGAGTAGTAAGCAATCGGCGCCTCAGACCCGTCAGGCATTACATGGCTCAAAACTGCCCCAATACCGAATGGCGACGCATCAGCCGCCAAAACCAACATTTTACCCTCATCAAAATGATTCAGCACGCTGTCAGAAGTCAGTAATGCTTTAACATTTTCAAATGCCTTTTCTTGTAGCCGTCCCCAAACCCATTTCGCGCCTTTATTTAACAATCGATGCAATGGCTCGGCTACCGAAGCTTTGTGGGGTAGAAATGAGTGGTAAAAATTGATTAGCCCTAAATAGGCTTGTAACTCCGTTTTATTTTTAGGTCTGGGTGCATTGTGTATAGCTGCTACCTTTCCAGGGGTTGGGTGTACACCTTGTTCATCAATCTTGAACCCCAGGAACTCGACACTGGAGACCCCAATCGCACATTTTTCCCGTTTTACTCGCAACCCAGCCTTATTGAAGCACTTCAGAACACTCCGGACCCTTTCAAGCAACTCTTCATCACTCTTTCCCGCAATAAGCATGTCATCAAAATAGGGAATTACTCCCTTGATACCTCTGAGCAACCCCTCCATCAAACCCTGGAAGATTCCAGGTGCGACATTAACCCCGAATTGTAGGCGCTTAACTTTAAACGCACCTCTATGCGTAACGATGGTTTGTGCTTCTGCAGCATTGTTATCTACGGGCAACTGTTGATATGCCTGGGCGAGGTCTAATTTCGCAAACACCTTGCCTCCCCCAAGAGATGCAAGTACATGGCTTATTATCGGTACAGGATAGGAATGCTGCTGTAATGCCTTATTGATTGTACATTTATAATCTGCACAAATACGTATGCTTCCATCAGGTTTGACAGGAGTAACAATGGGTGTTTCCCATTTGCTGTACGGAACTGGCTCCAAGACCCCTTGCTCTAGGAGCTTGTCAATTTCTATTTCAATCTTGGGTTGCAATGCTAACGGCACCTTCCTATATTTTAGCCTGATAGGCCTAACATTTGGATCCAACTCAAATGAAACCAGGGGACCCGTATAAGTTCCCAGCCCTTTTGCAAAAACCTGAGGAAACTCGTCATACAAACAATTCCATTTATCATGACATACCGTATTAATACCAGAAATAGCGATGCCTAATGGCTCAAACCAATCGAGCCCCAACAGGCTTACCCTGTCCCCTTCGGCAACAATCAGGGACAGAGCCGCCTTACGCTCTTTGAAACGGACGTCAAATTCCGCCTCACCTGCCAATGGAATTCGGTGCCCTTGGAAATCTGCAAGACAGGCGTCGGTGGGCAGGAGGCGGCGGCAGCTTCGGCTCGGAAAAAGACGATCCAATGTGCACGTTGAAATGATTGTTCTAGCCGACCCGGAATCGACTTCAAAAGGGCAGGAAACTCCATCAAGGAACAAGGTGACGAAAATCTTCTTCCTCCGGGGTGCTCCTGTGGTGAGGACGGACGATGAAGAGGGGTTGGACGACAGGGTCGGGTTTCGGGACGACAGGGATGAAGAGCAGGTTGTGTTGACCTTGCTTCGGAATTGAGAGCGCTGCGGAGGCGATGAAGGCGGCGATCTTTTCGACTTGCAAACTCTGGCGATGTGCCCGTGTTTTCCACAAGCCCGACAAACCAACCCTTTGGCCCAACAGGTGTCGCGCTCGTGCTTCCCGCCACAACCAAGGCACTGACGCGCTGGCACAGTCTTCACTTGGGTTCGCGGCTGGCTGCTGGAACAAGGCTCTCGTACGTCATCCACGGCGGGCGCTGGCTCACGGTCCTTGACCTGTTGGTGAATGCTGGATTCGGCTGCCGCAGGCCGCTGTCGCACTTCTCGCGTCGACCTTTCAGCAGCTTCAGCGGCGATGGCTTCCTCGAACGCGACCTTGAATGTCAGCGTCTTGAGGGCGAACAGGCGTTGTTGTAGCTTTGCATCGCGGTGACCGCAGACCAGCTGGTCCCGCAAGGCTGTCTCGAGATCGGCAAAGTTGCAAGCCCTTGCCAACTTCCTCAATGCCGCCACAAACTCGGCTACGGATTCACTGGAGCCTTGCCGCCTTTCGTAGAACGCATGCCGGGAAGCGATCTCTGAAGGCTGCGGCGCAAAATGAGCCTTCAACTTCTCCGTCAGCGTGGTGTACGGCACGGACTTGATGTCATCAGGCATGACAAGTGAACGAGCGATGTCGAACACCTCTTTGCCACATGAGCTAAGCAGTGCAGCTCGTTTCTTCGCAGCATCCGTCACCCTGCCGCTCTCGAGGTGAAACTCGAACCGGGTGAGGTACGCCTCCCAGTCCTCGGTCGCGGGCTCGAACGGCTCGAACCGGTGCTTGGAGCTCATCGCGGCGCTTCCCGGAGCGGACGGCCCCCTTGGAAACTCGCAGTCGATCGGAACTTCCTCCGTGGTGTCTCAGCGGGGCTGCCTACCCGCTATATCCCACCTTCGTCGCCAGTTGATAAGTACGAGACAGCACACCGGAGGTAAGTTCAAAAGTGATTTCAGCTTTATCTCAGCTCCAAGTTAGACCAGCTAAGGACTAGACCAGCTAGACAAAAATACAGTTCCACAAATAGCAGTTTATATACACTTTGGCTGTAGTAGCCACACCCACAGAATGTAAAACGCGCCAATAACATTTGAACAAGGCAGCCAATCATAATGCAGTTATAAGGACCAATCATATTCCATAACAATAGCCAATCAAAGATGTTCCCTCCATAAGCCCTTTGATTGGGCAATACAAGACAGTTTCTGAATCCGCATAATGAGCACCTGCTCAACTTATGCTGACACTTATGTCCCTGAAGACATAACAGAATGACAATAGGTTCTACCAGGTAAAGTATCTACATTTCTAAATGTCTGTTTGGAGGCCATCTGGCAGTTAACTGTCTCCAGTAATTCTTTGTCTGAATTCTTTGTCTTTCCTGCTCTGTTCCTCAAGAATACTGGGATAAACCAATCAATCATTCAAATGTTTAGCAATCCTTTCTGACGCTAATCAGGGACATCTCCCACCTTTTATCTACCCTGGCCAGGACCATTAGTAAGTCAGATAATCCATTTAACTAGCTACCCAACACTTGACTTCTATTGTTAAATTCAGACCCTGCCTCTCTGGAAGCTCATTGGTCATACCTAAAGTCTACCCCTACTGGCATAACACACCCTTGGGACTCATCATTGGTTCAAGTGATCTATTGTTCTCACCTGAGACCAGCCCCCAGGGCCACCCATTGGTTTGCATTCTTTGTCAATGCCTATATCCCAGCACACACATGGCCTTAGACCGTGTGTTTTCTGCCATGATCCAAGATGGCAGTCCACCCTCAGACTCTCTCTGAGTTTGGGCTACTATCCTTTCTTCATGGACCTCTGCACATCTGAACAGGTTGTATCACCTCTCTATAGGCTATCAATCACCTCTGCTTCTTAGTTATGTCTTGTGTAAATATTGTTTGTATGCTTGAGAATATTTAGTAAAGAAATCATTATTTTAGCCACCCAATTTCTGTGTCTGTTCCTGGGTTCTTGGGAATTCTAACTCTGGTATACACAGGTCAGATTCTATAGATAAGCCAATTGCATACTAATAATTATAATTCCCCATCTTTATTAAATGATAGAGCAATTAGGCTAACAAAATTACTGGTGCACTCTCCTGATGTCACCTTACGTCTTTCCCTCCCTCACTTCACTCCCATGTGCACCATCCATTCCATCCCTGCATCATTCTCTTTCTCCCTGTTTCTCTCTATCATTCTCATTCTCTTTCATGTTCTCTCTCACCCACCTCTAGTGTTCTCTTCTCCTTCCTCCCAGGATGACACCTGTGATGTTCATAGTGAAAGCTTCACTGCCAGAAGCACAATACTGTGTAGGATGGTTTATGTCACCCTTAAGTTCACTCTACATACACACTTCTCCCTCTCCATCTTATTACCTCAGCAACAACTCTGTGAGGAAGGTTAGGGTGAGAGAGTGTGACTGGCTCAAGGTCACTCAGCAAGTGTCTGTGGCACTGAGGGATTTGAACATGTGTTTCCTATATCCTGGTTCGATACTGTACTCACTACAGCATGATAGCTATACTGTAATGCAATATAATATTTTGTTTATTTATTTACATCATTTCTAATCCTCCTTTCTCACTTGGACTCAGTGCAGATCACGCAGTTAATACAATCAACAGGGTGTAAACAATACAATAGGATTGGAGTTGTAGAACCAGTCAAAAATCTAAAAACAAAACAAAGCATAAGTCTTAACATGATATATTTAATGATGCAAAAACTACATTGCAGGACCCTAGTTTCAGTAAGCTAAACACAGTAGTATAGACCTCAGTCTTATTATCATTATCATTATCATTATTAAATTTCTACCCCACCCTCCTGCCAAGGCTGCTCAGGGCGGCTTACAGACAGTTTAAAATCAATACACAATTTAAAACCAGCAAATCTTGCCCTATTATATAAAAGGGTAGTGGTCTGGCAAGGTTCTATGCTTGGCAAAATCAGTTCACTCCCTGATATGTCACTCAGAAGCTGTCCCTATCCACTAGCTGCGTTGCCTGAGTTCTCTTCCACCCACTGCAGCCTAGGCCACGCTTCTCTGATTGGGCCAGCATTTCAAGTTCATTTGCATATGAAAGCTGATTGGATTTCACTCGATTCCACACCTCAAACTCCCCCCCCCGCAAGACAGTTGGAATTGTCAGTTGCTTATGCAACCTGTTTTATTCTGAGATAAAATATGTCCTCACACTACTTCCCCTTCAAAAGAAACAAACCCAATAACACAACCATGCCACACCACAAAAAAGACAGATCACACCACAAGCAGAATACCACAAGGCAAAAAAAGTTCTGGTACTAATTCAAAGTGCTGGGGATGAGTTTTTTTCTGAAAGGGGACACTGTGAGTGTAGAAAATGATTTATCGACACAGTAGTGTTTTGGAAAATGTTTAGGAATTGTTTGGTGCATCTACCATGGGGCACCCACCCAGAGCCTCTGGCATTTTCTCATTCTGCTGGCATCAAAATCAATTTAAGGCAAAATAGAGATATGGAGACTTTTCCATCCTCCTTTGCATCAATTTGTCTTTGTTGGCAATGGCAACCCTAGGCCTGCCAGCACTCTCAGGGTGACTTCATGCCTACTGACTGGCATGGCATCACTAGCCCAGGCTGCTTGCTCCTGTTCAGCAGGAGCATCCCTATGGAAACTACCTTACAGGGTTGCTGTACAGATTACAAACCCAAAAAGGATGAAGTAAACTGCTTTGCTCCCCATTAATGAGAAAGACAGAATTTTGCCTAGGAGGAGGCTGCTGAAAGGGGATGAGATAAAGTTGCCAACTTTAGGTATGGAAATACCTGGAAATTTGAGGTGTGGAGCCCAGAGAGGGTGAGGTTTGAGGAGGGGTGGGACCTCAGACAGGTACAGTGCCATAGACTCCACCCTCCAAACCATCCATTTTCTCCTGGGGAACTATTGTTGCCAATCTTGGCCCAGTGGCCGTCAAACCATTCTCTTCAACCCCGTGCTGTGCAGCTGACTTTCCCCTAGGATTGCCAATCTCCAGGTGAGACCTGGAGATCTCCTGCTGTTACAATTGTTCTCCAGATGAGAGAGATCAGTCCCTCTGGAGAAAATGGCTGCTTTGGAGGGTAGACCCTATGGCATTATACCCTGCTGAGTATATTCCTGGAGATTTGAGGGATGGAGCCTGAAGAGGGTGAGGTTGCAGGAGGGGTGAGACTTCAGACAGGTACAATGCCATAGACTTCACCCATCAAACTAGCCATTCCATCCTGGGGAACCATTGTTGCCAATCTCCAGGTGGGGGCTGGAGAGCAATCAGAATTACAACTGCTCTCCGGGGGGGGGATGGAAAGCTGAAATCAGGGGGCAGATAACGGTAGGTTGACAATTGGCTGGGAGGGAGATAGGGTTGCCAATTCCAGGTTGGGAATTTCTGGAGATTTGAGGGGTGGAGCCTGGAGATGGTGAGGTTTGAGGAGGGATCGGGTCTCAGACAGGTACAATGCCATAGACTCCACCCTCCAAACCAGCCAGTCCCTCATGGGGAGCCATTGTTGCCAATCTCCAGGTGAGGGCTGGAGACCACTCAGAATTACAACTGCTCTGCAGGAGGGAGGGCAGAAGTCAGCTGAAGTCAGAGGGGCAGATAACAGTAGGTTGATGGTTAGCTGGGAAGGAGATGGGGTTGCCAACTCCAGGTTGGGAAATTCTTGGGGATTTGAGGGGTGGGGCCTGGAGAGCATGGGGTTTGAGGAGGGGTTGGACCTCAGGCAGGTAGAATGCCATAGATTCCAAACCAGCCATTTCGTCCTGGGTAACAATTGTTGCCAATCTCCAGGTGAGGGCTGGAGATAACTCAAAACTATAACTGCTCTTCAGGTAGCAGAGATCAGTTCCTCTGGAGAAAATGGTGGACTCTGCCATTATACCCTGCTGAGGTCGCCATTGCAAATTCACACTGTGTGCCCAAAGCTGGGGCACTCTCCCAGAGCCTCTTTCTAGAGTCGGTTGTATTTATTTCCACAACGGGCCTTATTCCTAGTACAAAATATAAAACACATTCTATACAATTCGACCGGGTCCAGAGATGTTTTTTTTTAAGAGGAGACGGACCATCGCTTCCTTGAGAGCCCCTGGGAATAGGCCCTCTGAGAGGGGCCTGTTGATAATGTCCCCAAAGGTACCTCGAAACCCCTCACGGCCAGCTTTAATTAGCCAGGAGGGGCACAGATCAAGGCTGCATGTGGTCTTTAATAATTTATACCATACCACACCACACCACACTATAATGCAAACTAGAATGGATGGAAGTTAACCAAAATCTGCAGCAAGGCTTAATTCTTTAATTCAGACCATTTTGGGGGGTGGGGGAAGAGCTCACCATCTTTAAATAAATGACAGAGAGCTGGGTGTTAAAATATGTATGATCAGTATTGACCAACGGCAGATCTTAGCCAGCTAATGCATGAAATAATTGACTTTAGCAAATAGCATTACCAATTGACCAGGGAAGAAAGGTCCAGACTGGGTTGCTGGTTTCTTTCAGGCAAATACTGCCAGGAGAAAGTGTATGTGTGGGGAGAGGGGGGCGCAATTTTCTCCTTCATCCGCTCTTCCAATAATATATTTATTTCTATTTTAAAATGGTATTCCTTTTTTTCCCCCTTGCACATATTTGCTGAGGCTAAAGAGGGGACGAGCCAGAAGCAGACATTGTTTTACAAAGATACAGGCTCCCAAATTCAGAATATCCACTACATTCAGTCAGTGCCAGGGACAGGAGCAGAGACAGTAACTCGCCCAAGCAGCATCAGCTAAGTAAGATTTGCTGCTCTGGTGATGGTGGTGGTGGTGGTGGGGACACCTTCTTCCTTTATTCACTTCTATGGCTTCTTTGGTCCATGTGAGTGACATGAAGGGCCAGGAGGGGAGCAGCAGCTGCTGCTTGCAAGTGATGGAGGTGCATGATGACTTTGTGTGAGACAAAGCAAAAACACACAACAGCATCCAATGGGTACTTTTTGACCACTGAGCAATTTCCCAGCCGGTCACCCCTTCAACCACAATGCCCACCTGACTGCTCACCCAAAGACTTGCCCGGGAGCAGTTAGAGGAAGCAAACAGCCGGTACAGGCCTGGGGTAGCATCCTCCATTTTGTGTATGTGTCTGAGAGAACTGGAGACTGGCAGCTTAGTCTGGTCTGCCAGAACTTGGTTTGTCTTGTGTTTTTAGTTGTTATGTTTGGTATCCAACCACGCATACTGGGGAGAGTGTGCTACTCATGATCTTCCCAATACATCTGGTCACCATTTGGTCTGAATAGAACACTGAAGATATTTTCTAGTCTTGGTACACATGACATGAAATCCTAAAAAAAAAGGGAGGGGTTTTCATTTAGTACATACCAAAACTGGAAAAAGCTTGTGGTGCCTTTGTTTTGTGGCAAGGGACAAGTTTCAACTGCATGCAATAGTTGCGTAAATGCTAGGAAGAATGTAAATTAAATTCATCCATTCCAGACTTCATTCAGGTACATTATTGGCAAAGATGACAGACAGACAGACAGACAGACAGACAGACAGACAGACAGACAGACAGACAGACAGATACTGTGAGGCAAAACACCCTAATTTCCCTCACAGGTTAACATGAATATTAGAAGGCATAGTCCAGCTCACAGATGTTCATGATTTCAACATCTCTGCAGTTACCAACCTGATCTTTTTCAAGGCCGTACATAAGAATGTGATAATTGGTTAATCATGGGAACCTGTGCTCAGCTGTATAACCAGATGGGAGGGAGGAATTGCCAACATCCTCTAAAAAGTTCCATCAAAAAAGAGCCCTGATTGAAACCAAGAGACCATTTGATGCCAGGGGGAAAGCTATAATAAGACTATAGGCCAGAGGAAATCATGCTAACGTTAAATTAATGCCATGCCAGTATGCTTTGATATGTTATGCTTCATCATGATTGACTGCAATGTATAGAATGCTTCTATGCTACTGCTTGGATTTTATGGTGCAAGAAGATTTGTCTTCTAATACTAAGGTATATAATGTATTAGATGGAAAAGTTAGTGCTTTTTTGTTAGTAAACCGTTGATATTGTACTGCATAGTGAACCCTTTTAACCATTTAATAAACCTTTATACACACACAGGACTCTTTTTGTAGAAAAAGCCCAGCAGGAACTCGTTAGCATAATAGGTCACACCCAACACCAGAAACTCATTAGCATATTAGGCCACACCCATGACAGCACAGCTTACTAGCATATTAGGCCACACCCCCATGTCAACCAAAAGTGTGGTCATCCAGCCACACCCACCTTTTGCTTCTTATTCTGTTTACCTTGTTTGTTGTCAAAACCCAGGGCTTTTCTTGGTGGCAGGAACCATATATATATATACATACATACACACATATATATGTATGTATGTATATGTATATGTGTGTGTATGTATATGTGTGTGTATGTATATATGTATACTCATGGTTTTCTTCTGTTCACTCAATCTCGAGGACCCCTGGGTCTGGGAAATGGGTCAGGGGTTCCATGCAGGGGACCAGGAGTAATAACCCAGAGAGTGTCTCTATGTTTTATTATTATTATTTTTAATTTATTTTTAAACTGTTCACTGGAACTGAATTGGATGGAAAGATGAGGTAAAATAAATAAATCATTCTTTCAGTTTAAAAAACAGCAGCCAGGAATTGTCCCTATTATCTCTCAAACAACCAGTAAGCTTCACCGATCTCTTGTAGCTGTAGAGCAAAGGAATAATTTGTAGTAGCTGTAGAGCAAAGGAAACACACTGTGGTTGAGTTCAGACTGGCAGTTTGAAGCGTGAGGGAGTCGTGGCAAAAAAGACCCAGAACAACGTGTTCCGGGTTTTCCTGGTCACACTGCACAGCCTGATGCAGGAGCATACCGGGGAGGATGTGCAAGGGAGTGTCCACACTGTTGGCCCACCCCTGGTAGAGGCATGGCTGTAAGGCAGGTCTTTCTTTTTTGTAATCCAGAGATATGCGCATATACACTTATGAGCATAAGTGCACAATCAAAAATTGCAGCTTTTAGTGTTCACACTTTGTTGGTGCGGGATGGACGTGGGATACACATGCTTTTCAGGGTTTGCTACCACTTTCAACTGGTATCTTTTAAACTCGGGAGGGAAGCGTTACAAGACTGGTTGAGTATGGCTGGGGAACACTGGACAGATGTGCCTGTGTGAATGGCCCCTTCAATCCATTTGTGAAACGTTGCTGAAACATGCCTGTCTCAGGGTAAACTGCTCATCTGAACTTGGCCTGTGGGTAAATTTAAGGCAATGCATGAGGTTTAAAGTCAACTGATGCCAAATTGTGTCGTTTTACCTCATGGTGAATTCTTATCTGCACAATCTCTTATTAGTTCCATTTTCTCCCTGTTTTAACATCCCTCTCTTTGCTGGATGAATTCAGGTATTTCTCAAAGCTAGAAGAAGTTGTTTATATCCCTGTTGGTCCAAAAGCAAAATCCAAAACCAAGAACGCAATAGTGGCTCGTGTTTTTGATTCTGGGTTTTGCTTTTGGACCAACACAGCTGTAAACATTTTTTTTTTTTTTTGCTTTAAGTATTTTGATGACCAGCTCTTTTGTCATTCAGTTGCTTTTCAGATTTCTCACAACTGCAATGGCCTCTATCACAGAGGATTCAAAGTATCCTTTGTCCTCATTTTGTGTGTACAGTTCTCTATTGTTCTTGAACTCCGTTTATATTGTTGATGTGTCCAGGTCTATTATCTTCTACTCCTTCTTTTACTTCATGCAACAATTGCCAGAGCTGCCATCACTGACACCAATTTTCAAAGGAACAAAAAGGACAAGACCGTACATACACAAAACAAAAATGGGAGACACTGACCCACACAAGAGAGAAGGGCAGGAAATATTCCCTGCTATAATGGCACAGGAGATGTTCTTTATTTTTTTGCTGTATCTCTTTATAGTAATTTCAATTTCTGACCAGTGATTTGGTTCTGTACTTTTCACTGCTGGCTTTATAGACCTGTTCCTATTGTCTATACATTTCGAATGGTTTTATATGCAACAAGTGGGGACTTACAAGAAACTTGCAGGGAGGGGTCATTCTCCCACCTTTGCTTCTTTCCCCTTCCTCTTGCTCTCTCTCTTTCTCTCTTTCTCTCTTTCTTTCTATCTCTCTCTCTCTCTCTCCCCCACCCCAACCCAATGCCCCTTCTTTCTCTCCCCCCAACCCAATCTCCTTTCTCTTATCCTCCCCCCACCAAGCCAATACAATCTTCCTTCCTTTTCTCTCTCCTCATGCCAATTTCCCATTCTTTGTACTTCTCCTTCTCCCAAGCCAGCCCCTCCTCTTTTACTCTCCTTCAAAGACAATCATTCCTCTTTCAATTTCTCTCTCCCTTTCAAGCCAGTCTCCCCTTCTTTCTTCCCCCCAAGCCAAGACCCCCATATTTTTGTTTTTCCCACCAGCCAAGCCCCCACATTTCTCTCTCCCCCAAGCCGATCTCTCCTCCTTTCTCTTTCTTCCCCAAGCCAATCCCCCTACTTTGTCCCCCCCAGCCAGTCCCCCTTCTTTCTCTCCCCCATCCAATGCTCCCATATTTCCCTTTCTCTCCGACCCAGCCAATCCTTTTTCTCTCTCTCTTCCCAAGCCAATATCTCTTCCTTTCTCTTTCTGTCTCTCTCCCAAGCCCATTCCCCTCCTTTCTCTCTCCCTCAGCCAATACCTCCGTATCTCCCTTTCTCTCCCCCAGCCAATCCTCCCTTCTTTCTCCCCCCATCCCAAGCCCATACTTCCATATTTCCCTTTCTCCCCCCCTCCCAGACAATTCTCCCCACCTCTTTTCCCCTATATTTGAGCCCAGTTGTGGCGCTGCCTGGGAGCTGCCCCAAGCATGGAGCTACTTCAGGTGGCAGCCAGGCCCGGAGTGGCTCCTGGCACCAACTGCTGCTGCAGAGAGGCCCAGAGCTGCTCCCAGCATTCCTTGCTGCCACGTCTGGGCCTGGAGCAGCTCCTCAGAAGAAGCAGCAGCAGTTGGACCCTCAAAGGTAAGTTGCATTGTCTGTGAATGCATGGACAACACTTTTTATCGGGGGGGGGTTTACACAGCTAAAGTATTTTTTCACAGACTTTTCAGATTTTTCTGCAAACCTAGGGGTCACCCAAGTTTGCAGACAAACCTGTTTGGGGTAAGTATGCCCCCTGTCTGCGGATTTAGATATCCACAGATAGGGGACACACTTGGGAATTAGATACCTAGATGTACTTATCTGTACAATTCAGGTAATTTGTTCATATAATGCTGATTGATTGATGTACACACCCAGCGGTGAGTATAGGGGAAGCTGGCATGACATGTGGAAATAAAACAGTGTGAAAATGAAGAATTGCATAAAATGAATTGTTTTGCACCCCCTTCCCCCCAACACACACACACACACATGCACAAAGAAACGTTATTGAAGCTGGGATTTGGGTGGAAAACTGCAGAGACAAGAATCTTGAAATCATCCTGACTAAAAACTAATTCCAGATTTTTTTCAAATATTTGTCAAGTTTGCTTGCTTTTGTAAGCAGTCCTCTTCTTACTATAAAGACATGAACCGCTGCAGCTTCTATAGCAAATAAGGAAGAAATAGTCTTGTGTGAACTCAACACTGCCTGTTTTTTTTTTTTCAAACTTGGGAGAGGAGCTACAGCTCAGTAAAAAACTTCAGTCTCTGCATGCACAGGATCTGAAATTCATCTAGAGATGTGTAAAGGTGCCGTATTTGTTTTGATTTGGGCTTGCAACTTCATTCATTTTATTGCCAGTGTTTCTGAGTTGTTTGCTCCTTTCACACCATTTTAATGCTATTTTTACAATACTTGTATCCCAATTTTTTATATTATGTACCACTTACATCAGAGGCAGGCAGTGGCAAAGCACCTCTGTTCCTGTCTTCTTATGGGGGTCACCACAAGTTGACTGCAACTTGACAGCACTTCCCCACCCCCCATTATATCCAATTAATGCAAAAAGGAGAAATACATGAAATGAAAGATGATAGCACAAAACAAAGACTTATGGGTTCAATCTGCACAAGGGGTTCCATCTGCATAAGGACAGTAGATTTTTCAGCAGTGGTAGATGTCGGGAAGGATCTTTTTGGAGAGCTACTTGCGGATGGGCAAAGCAGACCTTACTGAGCTTCCCCCCCCCCGCCCCAGTAATCTGACTGCAGTTTCTAATGTTCCTATTTACATTGCGTATCCTCAAAGGATTTTCAGTTTCATTCCCCCAGTCTTCTCAGTTATGGTTCCCACCTTTTAGAATGGTCTGCCTGTGAAGGTCAGGAAGGTTCCCACTCTTCTGGCTTTCCACAAACTATGCAAAATGGAATTAGTCAAGAGGGCTTTTCATTGTAGGACATAAGGTAACGCTGTACAAAATGATTCACAAATTTGGACAAATTATTAGGGACTGTGGTCCATACTACTGTGTACAGTTTGCTGTAACTTGGATCCTACTGTGTAATCTTGCAACTGTGTCATGTTAACGCTCATGCTTTGCTTCTGTTTTCTTAGTTTTCTGATTGGTTCTACAACCCAAGTCCTATTCCATTGATTATTGAATGTGCCATCCTGTTCATTGTGTTGACTCACTCTTGTGTAATCCTCCTTGAGTCCCAGTGAGAAAGGCGGATTATAAATACAGTAAATAAATAAATAAATAAATAAAACATGGGACCTCCTGCCGCTTGCCGTTGTTTGCCTCTCCTGCTGCTACTATCATGTCTTGCTTGTTGACAAGAACTTAATTCAGCTTCGGTAGTACCTAGTCCTCCTCACTCCTTGCCTTCTGTGCAAAACCACAGCAACACCACGAAAAGAACTTTCCCTTCACATCTGTTTGCTGCAGGAATTCTGCTTCTGTACACATAGGACTGTTCTAGGCAGCTTCCGAGCTTTATCAAAGTGGTAAAGTTGACACTGAATTCCCTTGATACATGGTAATTTATGACGTGCCATGGAGCCTGGGTCTACCCCTGTCGCTAAATACCTCTTAAATAATTACAACATTTGCAAACTGATAAGAAAATGATCCTTACAGCTGTGTTTCGAGAGCAGACCCGTTAAAGAAATGGATAGCCCGAGGCAACGCATGTCTATCTGACTGTTTTCTCTCAGTGAGCAGCAGAAGGTGTTACTTTTTAAAAAAGACTTAAAAAAATGAAATATGGGCACACACATCCCACTTGGGGGCTGCGTGTTATTGTTTACACTAACCCATGTCATGGTCTTCTAAGGTTTGTTCTCTCAGAGTGGAAATGTATTCCCATGGATGATCCTTTCTTTATACAATGATTCAGGCAACATGTCAACTAAAGACCAGTAAGGAATACAGGAGAGCAACCTGTCAAATTCTGCTTTGCTCACCATGGTACGAGAAAGCCTAGTTTTAGGGATAACTTTTGGGTTACTCAGCCCTGCCGTTTTAACCCCCAAATTCCCATTTCAATTTTGTATCTGTTTTGTGTAGATGGAACTAGGAGTGTACACTTTAAAAAAGAATCAGTATCATTTTGGATCTGGGTTCCCAATAGGGAACTTGTTTTGTTATCCCAAATTTCTGGGGTTGTCCTTACTGATTCAGGCTTCCAATTTTTTGTTGTACCTGATTTTGACAGTGCCTGGTCCTTTTTAGCTTTATTTTATTTGCTTTATTTATATCCTACCTTTCTACCCAAAGGGGACACAAACTGGCTTATGTTGTTCTCCCCTCTTTCATTTCATCCTCACAACAATTCTGCGAGGTAGGTCACCCAGCTAGCTTTCATGGCACAATTGGTCATTCGAACCTGGATTTCCCAGGTCCTAGTCTAACACTTTAACCACTACATGAAGTTTTATAGGGTTATTATTTTCTGTGAGAGCAGATCTGCGGCCAGGTGTCATAGAAAATAATAACCCTTTAAAACGTAAAGAGATCAGGCACCACCAAACAGTTTAGCCAACAGCTGATATTTAACTTCACTGTCCCTTTAAATTTTAAAATGAAAGGAAGGACCAAATTGCCCCAGATCTGGACTCACCTGCAATCTCTCTACTGGCAGCTCCAGAGCCACACTTTGGGTCTTCCCCTCAGCTCCACCCCCCCCCCGACAGCTACCAGCACTGGAGGCAGCGGAGTCTGCTCTGAATGATGGGAAAATGGAGGATGGGCCAACAAGAGCACTCATGGAGCCCCATAAAGCTTGGCAGGGCAACCAAGGAGGCAGTGTCAGAGCCCTCCCCAAATGTCAGGAAATGGTAGGCAAGCCATTGAGTGGGCTCACTGAGTCCTGATATTTCCTGGCTGTTGGGGTGGGCTTTGCTGCTTTAAACTCCTTAGAATTTACTGGGATCAGGCACCACCCAACAGTTCTGTGATAGGCCAGCTTCTTCTTTTCTCCCTCAAACCCAAACACTGCCAAAAGACTAAGAGATTAAACACCTGGGAGTGTTCTGAGTCACTTCAGATTTACCTGAGCTGACCTGAAGTGATAGTTTTTCTGGAGAATTGTCATCTCAGGTGTATCCAAATTCATATCCCCACATGGTACTCTATTTTGCCTCATACCCTGAAATGAAGACCCCACATACCACTAAGCAACAGCTAATTAAGGATTTATTAACTTTGAACTGCACACTTATTAAAACTCTCTCCTCTTTCACTATGTGCTGGTTCAGCTCTGGCTCAAAGCTCAACGTGGTCCAAAGTCGGCATCCAGACTTTACACAGAGCCGCTGCTCATCAATCCCATCACCTCACATCATCTATATATCTAATTCCCAAGTTGCCCCCCCTGTGCGGATATCTAAATCCGCACATCGGGGGCACCTGGGGGGCAGGGAGATTTTCCTGCGCACATGGGACAGTCCCCACGTGTGCAGAAAAATCTAAAAAGTAAAAAAAATGATACGGGGATCTTTAAATCTCCAAAAAGTAAAAGAGCCCTCCCTGCGCATGCGCAGGGAACGCTCTATAAACTGGCCGTTGAGGGCGGGAGAAGGCTTGGCGGGACCAGCCGGCCTCGCCGCTGCTGCTGGGGAGGGAGGAAGGGGAGGCTTGGCGGGTCGGCCTCCCTCCCCCCCCACTGCCGCCACCGCCGCCGTCCTGCTGCTTGGGAGGGAGGAGGAGGCTTGGCGGGCCGGCCGGCCGGCCGCCCCCCCCCTCCCGGCCGCCCTCTGGCTCTGCCGGCCGAGTGTGAGCAGGCCGCCTCCCGGGCTGACGGACGAGGGCAAGGCTGGGAAGCCGCACCGGCCCCGCCCGCGCCGCCCGCCACCACGGTAATGGCCGCCGTCGCGGTCCTGGTGCTTGGGAGGGAGGGGGAGGCTTGGCAGGCTGGCCGGCCTCCCCCCCGCTGCCGCCCGGGTGGGTGGGTGGTAGGGAGGGGAGGCTTGGCGGGCCGGCCGGCCTCCCTGCCGCCGCCGCCGCCCTGTTGCTTGCTTGGGTGGGTGGGTGGGTGGGAGGGAGGGAGGGGAGGCTTGGTGGGCCGGCCAGCCGGCCTCCCCCCCCGCCGCCGCCCGGGTGGGTGGGTGGTAGGGAGGGGGAGGCTTGGCGGGCCGGCTCGGCTGGCCTCCCCGCCACCGCCGTCGCCGCCCTGTTGCTTGCTTGGGTGGGTGGGTGGGTGGGAGGGAGGGGGAGGCTTGGCGGGCTGGCCAGCCGGCCTCCCCCCCGCCACCGCCCAGGTGGGTGGGTGGTAGGGAGGGGGAGGCTTGGCAGGCCGGCCGGCCAGCCTCCCCGCCGCCGCCCTGTTGCTTGCTTGGGTGGGTGGGTGGGTGGGTGGTAGGGAGGGGGAGGCTTGGCGGGCCGGCCGGCCTCGCCGCCGCCGCCGCCCTGCTTCTTGGGAGGGAGGGGGAGGCTTGGCAGGCCAGCCGGCCGGCCTCCCCCCCGCCGCCGCCGCCCCCTTGCTGCTTGGGAGGGAGGGGGGAGGCTTGGTGGGCCGGCTAGCCTTGCCGCCCCTCTGCTGCTGCTGGGGAGGGGGAATCTCGGCTGGCCTTGCCGCAGCCACCGCCGCTGCTGGGGGGGGGGAGGGAGGGGGAAGCTTGGCGGCTGGAGTACTCCCTCCCCCCGCGAATATCGCGGGTCCCGCCTCTTGTTCAATATAAAGGATTACACAGGGCTGTGCAGCACTGAGGGATTTACCATCATCAGCCTAAGTCCCCTGGGCTTGTGTCGGACAGCCATGATTGGTAGGTTTGGGTACCTCACCCCATCCTTGGATGTCTCAGGGAGGGTTCTCACCAGTCAAGCCTGCACAGTTCCTGAATTGTGCCCAGTTAGGCCTTGACCAACCACTCAGGATCAGGCCTATTCATTTAAGAAATCTGACACACACAGGAAAAAGTGAAGCAAGCAAAAAGAGGTTCTACTGCAGACCAATTAGAGAGGAACCCTCAAAAATCAAGTTTAGCCCCCAAATGACCAGCTAATCCCACATTTTCAATGGAAGTCTGGGAAGGTCCAAACAAGACTGTTACTCTTTGGGATTAGGGACACCCTGGGAACAGTATTTGAGTGGACTGTTTAGGAGGAGGCAAGAAAGATGCACTTTGTGAGTGGAAGTGTTTTCTTCTGTGGAAACACTCTGTGGGGTCCAAGTTTATGCTTCGGTTATGGCAGCCTAAAACATTAGACTTTTCTTTTCTTTTTTTTTGGCAGTCGTATCATATTGCTAACTCCGTTTGTGATCAAATGCAATCCCAAGATTCTTTTCACACATTCTATTGCACTAGGCAATGAGTTGGATCCAGGATAAATTTCCCAGTGGCGGAATGGAATTTCCTGCCTCCCCAGTCACACTGCAGTCAGCTGATCTCCATGAAATGTTGCTCCCACGGGATCTGTAGAAATGACATGAGGTGGGTCTGCAGCAGGAAAGGGGAATTGAAGGAAATTGCCAGTTTAGGCTGGATCCAACCCATTAAGAAGAAAAGTAAGGAAAGAGACTCAGAATGATGGCAGCTCTCTTTCTGTCCTAACACTCAGTTATCATAACTTTCTACAGCAATGAATTTTATATACAGATTATGTGCCATATTTTCTTAAACTATTGCAATGCATGCTACATGGGCTTAACAGTGTGACTTAAGCATGTTTAAATAAAGATACTACCCATCAGCTTCAGCCGATGCTCCCAATATGTTGATTTTTTTCATAGATCATCTCTCTTATTCATGCTTATAATTTTTATTTTTTAAAAAACCACCTGTTCAATATCCCTAATCAATTTCTTTTTTTAATCTATCAAGCTAAAAACCAGCCATTGACAAAAAAAAATGTCTATGGTATTCCCTGTTGAAGTCTTGCTATAGCTAATACAGAAAACAACCAGACAAAGTTTGGAAGCTTTGGATTGATTTTGTAAGTCAATAAAGCACTTGAGGAAGATCAGTAAGCCATCACAGATTGGTATAATAGGGACCCTTGGATACGTTGCTTAGTTGTGTTGCTAATTTCCAGAAAATAATTGCACGCTCTGGCTAGCTATGCTTCTGCCACTAACAGAGTGGTTCTCGAGAGCCACTCACTAATTTCATGAACCTTTGCATGATAATAAGTTGATTCCCTTTTTGATTGAAACAGAAATTGGGTTGTTGATTATTAGCCCATGACCAGCTTTCAACAAAATCAGATGGTAGCTGTACGTTACAAGCTCTTTTGTCTTAAGGTTGTTTTCTAAAATGATAGAGAGACCAAAAAAACAATCCATCTGAACAATACACAGACTGCTTTCTCCCTTCCCTTCCCCATCCCAAAACTAGGCTTGTGATGAGGTTAATATTTCTTGGCCTTATTTTGAGATGACAAACAAGCATCTCATTAACCAGGAGTAAGTAGAACGTGTCCGGTAATTATCATCTGAGAAGGAAGAGTGATAAATCATTACAAACCACACCTCAGGTTGTATGCAAGTCAGTCACTTCAACACGTTTGTTACAGCTTTGCTCTTTTATAAATATGCTGTGTACAGAAAATCAGATCTAACAGTCCTCAGCTTTCTGGCGTCCGATGGAGCTCTCCCTCTGTAAGGATTTCCTCAGTTACCTGTAATGGAAGGAGAAGCTTCATGTGTGCAGGGGATGAGATGAACTCATGCTCCACTGAAGCTCCTGAACACCTTTTCTTGCAAGACATGGATGTGTTAATCGGAGCATGAACAGAAATGAGTTAGGCTACACAAATTAGCTCCATACAGAATATTCTCTAGTTTCAGTTTTTGGATGGACACAAGCCATTTCAGAGGGATACCATTTTAAAAAAATATTTTAAAACATTAGATTATGTAAAGAGCCACCCTTTACTAATACATTAAACACCATGATTAGCATAGACTTCTGCTTGGATGTGAGCTTTCCCTTGAATTATCTCTCTTTTTCCTTCCTAGTTGATTCACATGGGTTTATCACCCAATCAGGAATGTTGTAGTAAACTAGATAGAATCATGATGTTTTATCATTGAATCAATTTGGATAAATGGTAGTGTTACAGAAGGTAAGCGAGGGCTAGTGAGGGTGGTTAAGTGAGGTCTCAGGAAATGAATATTCATATTCTTCATACAGAGCATCGAAAAGTACAATCCCTTTTTAGCAGTGAGGAAAACCTGAGTAGAACAGAGCATGATTATGAAGCAGGGTCTGAGTTATGAAGAATTAATAAGAATATCAGGGCTCCATCTCATTAAGGAATACTTCCACCTGGAATCCGAATTTTCGTACAAAACCATATTGTAATAAAGCAGAATTGTGAAGAATACCAAAAGGCACAAGAAGGCATAATTGTTCTAATAGAAAATAGAGAAGGTACGGTAGTAAATTATTTGGTTGGACTTATAAGTTTTATATGATATTGATAAAACCCACTCAGTAGAACTTGTGAAATTGCCTGGTTTTAATTTCAGGTAAAACAACACTTTAAAAGAGATTACAAGGATGATCAATTATTGATTTTGTTCCAGAAACTGTTATAAAAAATACAGTCAAGGGGGAAATTTTCAGCATGGCTGGCTGAAAATGAAGTATTTAACACAAGTCTTCTTCTGAAAAACCTGAAATCTTATAAACAAAATTATTGCAGATGCTCCCCTCCATTCTTTCAAAAGCAGGGGGGAAATGCCAAACCTTCAAGAAAGGTTTAAGATGGAAAATTTTAGAGGGAAGGCAGACATTCTAAGCATGTTTTTCCGACAGTGTCACAACCAAATGCAGCAAGTGTGTATTCAGCCCACTTCTGTCTAGTGTCTGAATTATTATGGGGGGGGGGCATAATTAAATTCATAAACCCTGTCCCTCACACTGGTCCACATAAGCCACAGCCCATCTCTGATCCCACAAATTGGTACACAATGGGCTCTTTTTGTAGCAGGAACTCCTTTGCATATTAAGCTACACTCCCCTAACGTAGCCAATCCTCCAAGAATCATAGAATGTTAGAGTTGGAAGGGAACTTGCAGGTCATCTAGTCCAACCCCCTGCACTCTACAGGAGCGTAGCTGAAAGATAGCCCTACAACATACCCGAAAGATGGTCATCCAACTTATAGAGCTCTTCTTGCAGGGGCCACTGTAAGCTCTTGGAGGGCTGACTACATTAGGCGTGTGTCACCTAATATGCAAAGGAGTTCCTGCTACAAAAAGAGCCCGGGATACACACATATAGTTCTGGGGTAGAGGGATTCAGAGGGGGTTAACTGTCAAAACAGTATTTTCAAGGTATCTAGCTGGTTTCTGTTTTACAGTTGGATACAGCTTTGCTGAAGGCCAATGAAAAGTTCTCCTAGTCAGAGGCAGTTGGTCTCCTTTCAGAAAACCAGGTATCATTTTTGTACACTGGCACCCAACCATTTTTGGTGGAAGAGGGGCTCCACCCTGACTCCAAACCTGGCTGGCATTGCTGTAGCCTGTAGGCTTCATTTATTGGCGCCTACACATCAGACTGCATTTAGAAGTGCCCATCTCTCCCCTCCCCCCAGAATGCTCCCAACCAAAGCTCCCTGTCACATAGTACACCCCAATGTTACGCATGTACGAACAGGAAATGTTCTGCTTTCATTTTTTTATCAGATGTTGTCCTTCAAGTAGTTGCTAAAAAGTAGGTCTTAAAAGCCCAAATTTAGGGATTTGCAAAACCACATTGAAAAAAATTCCCTAGGCTTACGCAGTGCCTCTAATGTTGTCCCCCCCATCCCTGAAAAGGAACAACCCCAAAGCCCTCAAATTTAACTTTGCATGTCTTCTAGTAAAAAATGAGAGTGGGTAACAATGTACAATAGCCACACACCATAGATAAAGAAATAGATTTTGTACTGGAAAGCGCTGCCAAGTCACAGCTGACTTATGGTGACCCCACAGGGTTTTCAAGGTAAGAGATGTTCAGAGGTGGTTTGCCATTGCCTGCCCCCATGTCACAAACCTGGGGGCATTCCAGGAGGTCTCCCATCCAAATACTAGCCAGGGCCAACCCTGCTTAGCTTCTGCAATCTGGTGAGTTCAGGCTAGCCTGGGTTACCCAGGTCAGGGCTTCGTGCTGGATGGCACCCTCCGATTCAGTAGAAACTACTGAGTTTCCTCTGGAGTCTTAACCCTGGACTACATTCAGACACCAGATCTATTTATATATAGATATATTTAATATGAGCTAGCAGTTTTGAGTGTGGGTGGGAGAGAACACCATGTCGATCTGTCTTCCAAGAATGCTCTGGAGGGAGACTTTATGCATGAAAGACAGAAAATGAAGGATCCCTCTTCAAATCCTCTCAGTGATTTTTTCGAGGTCAGTCTGCTGAAAAGAAAGACACCATTATAAAACCAAAATAAAAAAGGTCCTATTTTCTACTGCCTCCTGCCCTTCAGACAGAGCTGGGATAGTGCTGCTCACCTTTCAGAGCGACTGCTCCAGCCATACGTCATTATTCATGAGTATTTTCTGCAAGAGATAGATGCATGAACTCATTTTCTATTGAAGGCTTCTTATGGAGTTAGCATTTACTAAGCTATGATTAGATAAGATGACACCACAGGAAATTCAAGATGGGAAAAAGAGCTAGAGCTGGTGTGCCACAGAGCTGAAAGCCTGTGGGTCTCCATGGAAGAGCCTCTCCTTTAGTGCAGACTTCTGCATTTAGAAATATCTTTTTAAAGGCACCTGGTCTTTAATGAAGCAGCTCAACAGCCAGCCACGAAATCTCAGTCCATGCTTATTATTGCAATTGCAACCATATTCTGTCAGCCATTTTTATCTGTATCTGGGGAATGGCAATTTGAATTCATTTTTTCCCCCTGTTATCAAAGGACTTTTCTTTCAAACCAGAAATCAGCCACAGTTGAACAGCGAACACAGCGGGAAAGTTTGGTTGTACCTCTCTTTTCGTAGTAGTTTTTTCAAAGGCTATTGTCTGTCATCTGAGGCCTTCCAAACAATTACTGAGAAATGGATAGAACAACCGAAGCAACTTTGCATTTCTCAAAACCAACACATCATCTTCGATATTCTCCTCACCTAGTTTAGGACTTCAAAGGGAAGCCGCCCTCCTTTTCTCAGGAGCCAGAAATGATGGATTTGTAGTTGCAGGTAAGTGATGAAGAGTAACTGAAGATTCCAAATCAGTAATTGCAGATCTGTGGGTGGGGGGAGGAGAGAAAAATAATAATGGTGAATTGCTTCATGATATGCTGCATAATTAGGCTAGAATAGGGAAAGGTACACAATAGATCCATGTGAAATAGCCAGCTAGCCAGCTATTTGAATGAAAACTGGGAATAAGAAATAACCCGGCATGAATTTGTATGAAAAGCAATAA
Source organism: Gekko gecko (assembly GCA_029375565.1). Classification (NCBI taxonomy): domain Eukaryota; kingdom Metazoa; phylum Chordata; class Lepidosauria; order Squamata; family Gekkonidae; genus Gekko; species Gekko gecko. Next base: position 138,614,796 of record JAPDNY010000008.1, on the reverse strand, counting down.
CCAATAATCCTATTTTTCAAGAAACTATTTTTTTTTAATCCTTCCCATTTGAAAATTACATATCCTGAGCATGGCTGTTTGCATGGGGGGGCGGGGACTGTGTCCCTGCTGCTGCAGCAGCAAGCGGCATGGAAGAAGGCCAGAATGGCAGATGCATACCTCATCCCTGTGATGCAGACTTGCAGATGTAACTACTGTTGTGCTGCCCCACCATGGCCTGGCATCCCTGCACCATTCCCCTTCCCAGCTAAGACATGTAAAGCTACTTTGAGGTTCAGCTGAGAAAAGAACAAAGGCCCTTTTAAACAGCTACAATGGAAGAGAACGCAGAGCTTAGCAGTGCCGTTTTGAAGGCGGAGCTTTGCTGAGTCTCCTCCCTGTATTGGGTACAGGCAGAGAGTCCACATGGATGTTCTGCCTGCACCCAACCACTCCACAGGTTCTTCTTTGAACTGGAGGATTTCCTTTCATCCAACTCAAAGGGCAAAACCTCTGGAGGCCCACCAGTCATGTTCACAATGTGAACATTGTGGCAACTCTATTTAAATGTGGGGCATGCAAAGTACAGCAACTCACTACCTAGCATTTCTTTTGGTTTATCAGGATTGACCACAATAAGAAGCTGACTGAGCCCTAAATCAAAATAATTCGCATTGGGAAATTTGATGGATAAAATTTGCCACTACTAACATTGGGGTGGATCCTATCCCATTCCTATCACTCCACGAAGTTGAGTTAGGAATAGGGCAGGGGATGAGGTAATTTTTGTTGTTTATACAAATTATAATATTTTGAACAGGCAACAGAGTATAGTTGATGTTTATATTCTCAGAGACTCAGTTCTTAAATTTGAGAGGTTGGTTTGCCTTGGAGATTTCTTTCGGCAACAATGCGTCTTAATAAAGTTTTGTAAAACTATCTTAGTTTCCTGGAAGTTAGTACTTTCTTCTTGTATTTAAATATTTCCTTTGTGGGATTATAACTTTTCCTTTTTTGCTCTTGGGGAGTCTAAGACTGTTCCCCTTTTCACACAAACAAGGGCTAGCAGATGCTCTACCACTGAGTCATGGCCCCTTTGGTTAACAAGAAGCTGCTGTATATTAAGTGAGGCCATTGGTTTATCAAGGCCACCCTTAGCTACTCTTAGCACTTTTCCAGAGTTTCAGATCACAGTCTTTAACTTCACGTACTTCCACTTTCTTTTAACTGGAGATGCCAGGGGTTGAACCTTGGACCTTCTGCATGCAAAGTCGATACTCCACCACAGAGTCCCTCCCTGGAAAACTCCTAATGGGCACAGATTTCTCAGATGGGGAAATCATTGTTGTTTCTGTGTCACACATTTTTCTGGAAGGACGGCGAAAATGAATCTGGAGTATTTCAATTATGTTCTGCATGTATTTGTAGCCAGCTCTTCCAGAATCCTCTCATTAAGATGGCTTATAGTAAAAGAAAAAAAAACCCAAAAAATGTTTTCCTCAAGGACTGAACCTAGGAAATGTGAGGAAAGGGCAGTGAGAGGCTTGTACACGCTGCTGGCTCGCTGGAAGGTTTGTCAGCCTGCATTTAAAGATGCTCTTTTAAAGGAGTCAGCTGTCTTATATGGCTTCATATTTAGGGACTTTAAATGAGCTAGGAAGTCAGGATAAAATTGGGTTGTCAATTGCCAGCATACAAATGAAGTTATTTTTACGTTTGTGTGTGCACATAAGAGAAAGAGGACAAGACGGGGGGAAAGTAATAACTTGGGGACAGGAGGGAAACACACATTCTGGTCTTGCAGAAAACAACAAAAAATGGAAATGAATAAAAAATTAAAAGAAAAAGGGGAAAGGGGAGGGGGCAGAAATGTAAGTGAATGACATCCCAGGAGCTCTTTATATATGGGGAACCTTGGGAGACAGGCTGCAGATAGCTCGGAAATATATTCATGTAAAACATATTCAAAACGGGCAAGAATGCTAAAAGCATTTTCCGTAAGCCATTTCGCAGGCACAATGGAGGACGGCTGCTTGAACATTGCATTCCACTCCCCCACCCCATCCCGTCCACTGACAAAGCCCTCAGGGGCCTCCAAGAGGCATGGCTATTGCATAAGTCAGAAGGATGCCAAATCCTCCAGCAGTGCTTTTCATCTAAGATCAGTGTCAAGGGCTTTATTCTATTTCTGGGGCAGACCTTTTCAAGACGTATCTTCTCTTTTTACCCTGACCCCTTGCTCCCAGATAATCTAGATTAGAACTGGAAATCAAATGCAGCCCTGGAGCAATAGGAGGAGGAGCCATGGCTTAGTGAGAGAGCACCTGAATTGCATGCAGGATATCCCAAATTCAATCCCCAGCAGCTTCACCTAAAAAAAGAAAAGAAAAAAAAAAACAGGTTGTAGGTGATATGAAAATTTATACCTGAGACCCTGGAGAGCTGCTGCCAATTAGTGCTGATTTTACTGACCTTGATCTGATTTAGTATAGTGCAGCCATGCCTGGGCTACGTACCTAGGAAAGGAGGAGAAAACAAACGGTCCTAGTAGTATCCAAGGATCTTCCCAACTTCCTTGCCTACCAGTGCACATGTGATTGTAAAAGATCTGAAAAGAGAAGCCTTGTATCCAAACAGCTGTACAGTCATGGATAACATTTGAAGAAGTCACTAACAAAATAAACCAGATTACAAACGAGATTCCTTATACTGAAAATGGGGGAAATATTGTTTATTTGCTTTATTTATATCCTGCCTTCCTCCCCGGTGGGGACCTGAAGCAGCTTACATCATTTCTCCATTTTATCTACACGACAATGCTGTGAGATAGGTTAGGGTGAGAGTGTGTAGGGTTGCCAAGTCTGACAACCAGCAGGAGACCAGATGGAGCATGGACATGGAGCCATCAGGAATAGTGTGATGTCACTTCCTGGGAAAACCTGGAGGTGACATCACACCTCCCTGGGAATCACTAGAAACTCTGGTAAAATTCTATGGTAAAATGGATTCTCCCATGCATACACTAACCAGACCCAGGTCTGCTAACTTCAGCAAGATGGCCACACTAGGTCTCTCCTACCCTTACCCTGGGACATTTGCTTTCTGACTCTGGGTCTCCAGTGTGCTTGTATAATACATGTGTGTGCATACTCATGTTTGCTTTATTCATGCATCAATATTTAAATGTATGTGTAACATAATGTCCATGTACACAAATTAGGGTTGCCAGGTCCCCCCAGCCACTGGTGGGGGATGGGGGTAGAGTGGCCAGTTGCAGGTTGTGAAACTCCTGGAGATTTGGGGGTGCAGCCTGGGGAGGACAGAGACCTCAGTGGGGTACAATGCCATAGAATCCACCCTCCAAAGCATCAATTTTCTCCAGGGGAACTGATCTCTATAGTCTGGAGATAAGATGTAATTCAGGGGGGATCCCCAGGTCGCACCTAGAGGCTGGTATCCGTATTAGTAGCCAAGTGACACTTGGGCTAAGACACCAAATTGGGGTAAACTTTATAATGTCTTGGATCCTGTATCTTTGCTCCCTACCTCGGTGAAGGAGGTCCTCCCCTGCTGAGTTCAGTTCCATCCTGGCAATAGGTGCTTCCATTTGCACTAGACCAAGAAGCCCCAAAGCGCTTAGCACAAGGGGAACTCACTCCACAGTGCAGGAGGGCCTCTTCAGTGCACAGAAAAAGCACTTGTGGAGCAAAGGTATAGGACCCAAGCCATGGGGTTGGAAAAGGAAAGATATAACAGAAAAAAAGATACCTAATGAAGATACGTAATAGTTTTTTGTTTTTTTTAAATGTTTTATCTATAGCAGCAAATTGATGCTCTGTGCTGGAGAGCTAGCATGGTGGAAGTGGTTAAGAGCAGCAGCCTCTAATCTGGAGAACTGGGTTGGATACCCCACTCCTCCTTCCCATGAAACCTGCTGCGTGAACTTGGCCCAGTTACAGTTCTCTCAGAACTCTCTCAGCCCCATCGACCTCACAAGGTGCCTGTTGCGGGGAGGGGGAAGGAAGGCGATTATAAGCTGCTTTGAGACTCCTTAGGGTAGAGAAAAGCGGGATATAAAAACCCACTCTCCTCCTCTCATTAATACCCATTTTTCTCTGTGCTGGGGGGAAAATCACATACAAAATAACCTCTTGGGGTTGTATTAGTGTGAGGATCTTCCCTGCCCTCTAGGACTGCCAGCTCTGGATTAGGAAACTCCTGGAGATTTTTGAAGTATAGCCTGGGGAGGGCAGAGTTTGAGGAGGGGAGGGGCCTCAGTGGGACATCGTACCTCAGAGTCCCCCTTCCAAAGCAGCCATTTTCTCAAGGAGAACTGATATCTAGTCTGGAGATCAGTTGTAATTCCAGGATGTCTCCAGGCCCTGTCTGAAGGTTGGCAACCCTACTGCCCCCTTGTAACATTGAGGAGATGTGGATGAGATGACAGATTAATTACCCTACTTACATCAAAGATAACCTCTGCATCTTCTGATACTTGTATTACAATTCCTGGGTAGCAACAATGATATGATAATGTAAGTAGCTTGTTTTGAGTGCTTAAAGAGTCATTGATTTGTTGTGAAGCCTCTAATTAAGGTAACTCTCATTCATAATGCTTTAATGGCAGCCTTTAATGAAGATCTGCAATATGGGCAAACACACACACACTTCAAGTCAGGAGCAGGGTTTCCGCTATGAGCAATAAAGAACTAGTTTATCAGGATGCCTTGGTTTTTTCCTCATTTTTGTTAAGAAATTATATTAGAATCCTGTTGATTCAGTCTCTTCGCACTGAAGGCAGCATGTAAGGATTTTGTTTGTTAGTTCTTCTTTGCTGCACTGAGAGCCAGATAAAGTGAGACATAAATAAGTGCATGAAGTGGCTGTAATCCACAAAACCAGCATGGTATAGTGGTTAAGAGTGGTGGACTCTCCTCCATATGAAGCCTGCTGGGTGACCTTGTGCCTGTCACAGTTGTCTCAGAACTTTCTCAGCCCCACCTACCTCACAAAGTAACTGTTGTAAGGAGAGAAAGGGAAAACTGTAAGCTGCTTTGAGACTCCTCAGGGTGAAGAAAAGTGAGGTATAAAAACTCTTCTACAAAGAACTGCCCTTCTTCAAGCCTCATGGGCGTGAATGAGTATTAACAAGAAGTAATGTTTATTAGATTCAATATTAACATTAATACTCTAGTAGCATATTTTTAAAAGATCACATTTCTTATACTCATTATTATGAGGAAAAGGTTGACCAGATTATGAATTGTATTTTCTGTGCCCTTAAGAACCTAATGGTATAATTATGAAAAAGAAGAAGAAGATGAGGAGGACGAGGAGGAGGAGATTGGTTTTATACCCCCCTTTCACTACCCGAAGGAGTCTCAGAGCAATTTACAATCTCCTTTCCCTTCCCCTACCGACAGCAGACACCTTGTGAGGTAGTTGGGACTAAGACAGCTCTTTTGATAACTGCTTGTGAGAGAACAACTCTGAAACAACTTGTAACTGTAGGAGTACTGACCTTGGTATGGCAAGTGTCCTCCACCCTAGTTGGAAGGCCCACAATACAGCCACCTTGCTTAAGCTAAGATGGTCTATGTCCATTCAGTGTCTTAGCTGAAGACCTATGGGAAACCTGTGTGATATCCATGAGGGTAGAGAAGTGGGATATACATAAGGAAAGGGAAAGAGTGGTATTTTGAGAAATCATCGATTGATGGAATTCTACAGAATACAGGTCCAAGTCTTCCCCTGAAGACAGCAAAGCTTTCAATTGGCACAAAACCAAAACTTTGGCACTCCCTCCCCAGGGAGATTCAGCTTCAGCTTCTGAAATCTGATGAGATTGGGCTAGCCTGGGCTATCCATGTCAGGGCGAAAAGTGGCATAGAAATCTTTTATATGAATAAACAGAACCATAATTTTGCATTTTCTCAAGGCTTTTCCAGCACACAATATTTCATAAATAATATCACCTTCTTTATTTTTGCAACTGCATGCATGCAGACATGAGTGAGAACTGGTCATCCACTTGTTATCAGGGCAGAAGAAGATGGTAATGGGGCCATCTTGCACAAGCCAAGGTGCTATGTTGGATTCTTCCATGTAAAGTTGCACCTACTTTATGAATTCATAGTTTAGTACTGAGAGATGCGCCTGTGGGCAACATGTTATAAGAAAGATGGCTGGCTTCCAAAATGGCAGCTTCATGTTGAGTTTTTGCTATCTTCGATGTGTAGTGCCATTTCATTGATGTCTTGTCACCATTACACTGACCATTTCTCTGCTTTATGCTGGTAATATTATTGCCAACGATGTGGTTCAAGTATGAGAAAATGCTTAGTATCATCAGATGATATGGCAACTAGTGCTACACATTATGGGGAGGAAGAGGAATTAGGTAAGAGGATATTTTCAGCATCAGCCCAGCATTTCGTATAATGCATAGCTTTGCCTTAGATGACTATTTCAGGTGCACACAATTTACAGGAAATCAGCCTAGAACTCCACAGCACAGTAGTTGCAGAGACATTTGGAAATAGAGTTTCAAAGGGCTCCTGCTATCGTCCCCGTAATAATGGTGTGCGTCTGTTGTTTGTGCCGGTATGGAACCTATCATTTCCATATGAAAATGGTCATTTATGCACAATGTACCAGTTGGAAATCCCTGTTCCTACCCACAATTGCCTTCCATTGTGGCTGATAAGTAACAATTGTTGTATTCCATGCTTTCGTGGAGATAATTACAGGGATGCTTTCAAGGCCGGGCCTCAAGAGGTAGCGGTTTGTGACACCTGGAAATAGCTGCTCATTACTGACAGGTAAAGGTGTTCACCGAGACAATTTAGACCCAGAAAAAAACAGACAAAAATAAATCAGTTGCTGACTGTAGCAGGCCCTTAGAGGCCTTCTGTGGCCCCAAGGATCTGTCTTAAACACACACAACAAGGCCATTTTCCTTTAATGAGCTTCTCTGTTTCCATTTATAATCCATCCAGGCATCCTTTGATGCCTGAAGTCTACAGTTTATATAGTAAAATAAGTTCTGGAAACCACAGATGTTAATGAATATGGCTGGGCCTGGATCTGTTGCTATAAATTCTGACTGGGGAAAATGGAATAAAAGAAAAAAAACTATAGAAAGATACTTTATCATTGCAACTCTGCATGCATCCCCAAAGGAGGCAACATTTTACAAGGTCCTCAGCATCTGAGGTGCTAAGACAGGGAACACTGTTATGTGTGTGTTAAGTGTCATCAAGTTGCTTACAATGAATGAATGACCTCCAAAACGTCCTATCATTAAAAGCCTTGCTCAGGTCTTGCAAACTGAGGGCTGTGGCTTCCATTATTGAGTCAATTCATTTCACATTGAGTCTTCCTTTTTTCCTTCTGCTTTCAACTTTCCCTAGCATTATTGTCTTTTCCAGTGTCTCCTGAGTTCTCATAATGTGACCAAAGTACAATAGCCTCAGTTTAGTCATTTTGGCTTCAAGGGAGAATTCGGGCTTGATTTAATCTAGAATCCACTTATCTGTCTTTTTGTAAGTTCATGATATCCTTAAAACTCTCCTCCAACATCACATTTCAAAGGAATCAATTTTCTTCCTGCCAGTTTTCTTCATTGTCCAACTTTCACTCCCATACCTAATGGGGAATACTATGGCATGAATTAACTCGATCTTGATTGCCAGCAACACATCCCTACATTTAAGAATCTTTTCTAGCTCCTTCATGGCTGCCCAGTCTCAGTCTCCTTCTGACTTCTCAATTGCAGTCTGTTAGTAAACCCTAATTCACCACCACACTGTTAATAAACCCTAATTCACCACCACAACTTTACTCCAGCACAGCCCAATGTGATTAATTATAAACTGGCTTTGCTACTGATTCCCACCATACTTTAAATAAAGATAACTGTCCCTCTGATGCTGAGGAGCTGAAATAAAATTTCAGGCATCCAAAATATGAATTTTGAGAATGAAATCTGAACTCAGTATCTGAAATATTCCAGTTTGGTTTTACCACTTTTAAAAGGAGATATTTCCTGACTTATTAGATGAATAAATGAAGCCAGAGGAAAAAAAGCCAGAATGATGTTGCATGGAGTTGTCAAATGTTCACTGACACTGCATGTCAAATGCTATCAGTTCCTATAGAATATTGATCACTAGTGACTGTCAGCTGTCCAACGATGTCCAATACTGGGTAGCTATTCCATGTCACCAAACAAATACACTGAAATGCCACAGGTACCAGCTGTCAAATCTAAAATCTCCAGGTGTGTTATTAATGCAGTTAGATACCAGTAGTCAATTGATTCCACAGAGCAAAATTCAGGTAGTGGTAATGGGTTGTTCTCTATGCCTTATTTACCCTCCAGAGTAACTGGTTGACCACTGTGTGAAACAGGATTCTGGACTAGAGGGTCTGATCCAGCAGGATATTAAAAAACAAAACAAAACAGTAGAATCCAGAATCATGTGGGAACAGTAATGTTTGCTGCAATGGCTGTGGTGAGAATCTCTGAAGAGAAGGTAAGGATTTTCAGTGGTTGAATGACTAAGGCTGATTCTGCATTGGCTTTTCCCTCCACTGTTTTACCAAACCCATGTTGGGACAGAAAAGGTGCAGCCCAAAACCACATTCAGTTACCCTGGGGCAATGCCATACTGACTGCAAAGTCACCCCCGACCGGCCATAAATCTGTGCAAAAGGTACCATGATACCCGATGGTCAAAGAAAGTGACAGCAGCATGCAATGCAGAGGGGAATTTCTGTTCCAACGTGAGTTTGGTATAACAACACAGGGAAAAGCCAATGCAGAATTGCCTTACAAGAACAGGATAGGCAGTCTGGTAATGCAAGGCACGGCCCTGTCCCTGCAAGACCAGATCTAAGGAAGAGAAGCCAAAATGGTGTTACTTATTCTCCAGATATTTCTGTTTATTCTGGACTACTCCTTTGTTCTGGCTCCTCTCCCTGGTAAACCACTGTTCCAGTTCTTGAGAGATTCAGAAGAAGTAATTTCAAAATCTAGTGCACACACTGTAAATGTCTCATCCTATGCACCTCTCCACCAGGACTCTAGAAATTAATCATTTGACTAGGAGACATCTAACTCTAGTACACTTGCATGTAAATGCACATGTGTGAACTGTAAGGTTCCATGTAGTTATATATCTTACATACAGCCGGTAGTGAGGTACACTTGAAACTGTTAAGACTATCCTAGGATGGTGTTTTTCTAGTCTAGCATTAACCAAAAGGAAAATCGTTCTTTTCATATGTTTAAACCAAATACTGGCTCAGTTCAAACATAATGTGAAACGATGGTTTAATTACAACCAACTATAGGTCACATGATTTTGTGACTGCTCATGGTTAGGTAGGGCGTGTTGAAAAAAGACTGGAAACCATGGTTTGGAGTGGGGTTATTGCCCATGATTTGTCTAAATTATGGTTTTGCGTGACATAAAAACAATTGTCTTGGCTTGATCCTGGCTTTTTTCGCTGGTGTCCCCCCCCATTCGCTGCAGAGATGCCTGGCTAGGGCGAAGCATTTATTGAAGCGAACCAGGATCTGAATGCCTGTCTGCAAGTCAAATCAAGGTCTCACAAACTAATAGTTTAAAAAATGTGGTTTTAATAGTAACAATTGAACACAGAGCTATGGCTTCGTAAATAGTAATCAAAAGAACAGAAAAGGGGAGGGAAGAAAACTGAACCCAAAATAAAGAATTCAGTACCTGAAAAGGTTAGTCCAAAACAAAAGAGGGCCAAATTTAAAATCCACTTAAAAAACATACAAAAACATACATGTATTTATTAAACACAGATTAAAACATTATATAGGGGCCCATTCATACCTCATAAAGAATTATAAAAATATACAAGGGCTGATAAAATAGACCTGACGCGTTTCGGCCTTAGCAGGCCTTCTTCAGAGGTCTAATACAAAATGCCTATGGAACACATTGGCTATTATATAAACAGAAATGCATACAACCATACATACAGAAAGTTTGAAATATAATGGTTAGTTGCATTATATGTGTTTAATTTTTTATTTCTTTTATCTTTACAGCCTTTGTTTTCTGGTCTTTATTGATTTCAAACTTTCTGTATGTATGGTTGTATGCATTTCTGTTTATATAATAGCCAATGTGTTCCATAGGCATTTTGTATTAGACCTCTGAAGAAGGCCTGCTAAGGCCGAAACGCGTCAGGTCTATTTTATCAGCCCTTGTATATTTTTATAATTCTTTATGAAGTATGAATGGGCCCCTATATAATGTTTTAATCTGTGTTTAATAAATGTATGTTTTTGTATGTTTTTAAGTGGATTTTAAATTTGGCCCTCTTTTGTTTTGGACTAACCTTTTCAGGTACTGAATTCGTAAATAGTAACACATTTCCAGTATCTCTCTGGCCATTGACCATTAAAATGGGTTATATTGTCAGACTCTCTCCCGATCCCTTTTGACATATTAAAGCAATCCAGTAATCTGAGAGTCTGACATCATGAATCTTATTAACCTTTCGGCGATACCAAAAAGTCTAATTAAGCATGGAATTTAGGTAACAGCCCATCAGGGTCTCCTTTTAGGGAGTGAAAAGATAATTGGTTACATCAAAGGTTGGCAATAGGGGGCTGTTATGGGCTCTTGGATAATGAGCTGGAGTGGACATTCAGTCCCAGACACTTTCCTGTTCCAGCTGGGGTTAGCTATCATTACTCACCAGTCAAAAGGATGTGTTACATAACACTTATCTGGCGCAATCTACCTCAATTGTTCAGGAATTAACGATGGTGAAAATGAAAAGTGGGTTCAAAAGAAAGTACAGGCAATACCATTTCCAGTTTGGGGTGGGGGCATCACACCTGTTGGTTTTATTGAACTGTTTATATGGTTTTTACATGGTTGTGATCAGTGTTCCCCCTAAGCTGAGTTAGTGTGAGCTAGCTCACAGTTTTTTAGCCTCCAGCTCACGCATTTTTTCCTTAGGAAAGTTGGCTCCAGAGCAGACTGATTTATGCAGCAGCCAAATCGCTCGTTCACAGCTTTAATGCCAGTAGCTCACAAAGCAGAATTTTTGCTCACAAGACTCCACAGCTTAGAGCGAGCTTTGGTTGTGATCAGTTTGGGAGCTGGGATGCCTGGGAGAAAGGTAGTTGCATAATGATTTTAAAAAAAATTAAATTGGATTTATTCCCATATGAAGACAAACTTCATGCACACAGAAAGCTGTTTGGTTTAGGAGAAGGATTTTATCCTTGGTATATTCCATAGGAGCCATGGTGGCTTAGAGGTTAAGATGCTGAGCTGCAGACCAGAAGGTCTGTAGCTCGGCAGTTTGAGACTTGAGTGCCACGTGATGGAGTGAGCTCCCATCCCTGGCCCCAGCTCCTGCCAACCTAGCAGTTTGAAAGCAAGAAATTGCAAGTAGATAAATAGGTACCACTTCAGTGAGAAGATAACAGCGTTCCGTGTACCGTGGTGTTTAGTCATGCCAGCTGTATGACCACAGAGATGTCTTCAGACAGAGCTGGCTCTTCGGCTTGGAAACAGAGATGAGCACCGCCCTCTAGAGTCGGATTCGACTGGCTTTCAATCAAGGGAAACCTTTACCTTTATCTTTCATAGAATGCTAATTTTGATTGAATGCTCGTTCAGGGAACATCTTTTAGACCTTCTTGGAATTGTGGGGTGGCCTATCTCTTTGACGAAACAACAGCCCCAGTGCCACTATAGCTGACAGGCGCCAGTTTGGTAGGGCTCCAGGAGAGGCAGGGTTCATGTTGGGCCATTGAGGGGCTGGCTCCTGACCTCTCCCAGGAAGTGGGGCCCCCATGAGAGGACAGAGGCAGATGGAGGACATGTCTTTAGAAACAGCTGGTGGGGGGCTGATTGTACCTGGTAAAGTTCCACAGACTGCAAGAGCCAGAGCCAGACATAGAAAGGGGAAAGAGAGGGAACAATGTGATGGAAACATCCTTCCCTTCCAATTTTAAGACCAGCAAGTGATGGCTTCAGGCAACCTTAAGAAGTGAATAACCAGAAGGACAGGGTCCTGATGCCTACCTCACAGAGGCTTATATTTTTGTCCTAATCTATTATAATGTCCTTATTGGCCAGAATTACTTTGCAATGTTTTCTCTACACTATCCAGAACACGCTTTTGAATGAGAAATACCTCTCCTCTGCACCTGAAACAATCCTGCATTGACAGAAGGGGGGAGAGTCCATGACAATTTTAAACTTCCTGTGGGTGCCTTTACTTACAGCTAGTAGTAGAGGTCTGCACAGTCCTTTTTATACCCTAGGCTAGAGCAAGATGAAGATGGGCAGCCATGTTAGTCCGTCAGTAGCAGCAAAAAAGAGCAAGAGTCCAGGAGTACCTTAAAGACTAACAAAATATGTGGCCGGGTATGGGGTTTTGTGAGTATATCTGAAGAAGGGAGCAGTGACTCACGAAAGCTCCTACCCCTGCCACATATTTTGTTAGTCTTTAAGGTGCTTCTGGACTCTTGCTTTTTTCTCCTAGGCAAGAGAAGTTATTCTGTTAGCCAGCAGCTCCACTACTCCATAGCTATCTCTTCGGAGAGGGGGAATCTGATAACCAATAGACAAATGATGCCACACAGCAAAGAACATGATGCACTGAATCCATCAGCTGTAAAGAATGCCTCTGACTAAAAGAGTTAGTGGGGGGAAGGCAGCATGGTATAGCCCAATCATATCAGATCTCAGCAGCAAAGCAGGGTTCATACTTGGATGGGACACCACCAAGAAAAACTCTGCAGAAGAAGGAAAAGCAACCCACCCCTGCTCCTCACATGCCTTGAAAGCCCCTTGCTGGGGATACTATAAGGTGGTTGCAACTTGACAGCACATACATATGTAAAGGGGCTGGAGGGACATTTCCCACTCTTAATGCTGCAGATTAATCTCCAGATATCTTCTAGGTGGAAATCTCAGGCAGTAACTCACCGTAATCATAACAAAATTAACCGTCCTGATGTGTTTTGGTCAGATCGGAAGGGGGTTCGTTCAGCTGCAGCACCAAAAACACGAAGGAAGGCAGAAGGGATATTATTAGATAGCCATAGCCTTAGAGGATTAGAAGTATGTCATATAATGCAGAAAAGGGTACAAGGGCGAGATTATCTCAGGATAATTCATCCTTTAGGATTTTAAACAGCACCAAAGGCAATCAGACCTGTTACCATAGCAGTTCTTTTAATGCCCAGGTAAATCTGTAGCTCTTGTTTATACAGTTCATCCTCTGGAGGCACTAATATGATTCCCTTTAAAACTCAAGTTAATGAGAAAATAATGGAGAATTGTAGATATAAGCAATTTTTTCACCCACTGTCACTGTCATCATCTTTTTATACAGCCAGAGGGCTCTCTGAAAGTATAAGCTGGATTTAGTTTATGTACTGCCAAACCTTTAACAATCTTCTTTTCACCAAGCTTTCCGATTCCAGCCTAAAGCGGGAGGAGGAAATAAAAAAGAAGAAAAAAGAACCCACCTTTCTGCCTAAGCACATTTCTCAATCAGTATATCATCCATAAATTTAACCTGATCCCTAATAGAAAATTCAAAATTGTAACTCTTAAGAACTTTGCCTCGGCAACTCTCATTCACATTTTATTGGCTTGCAGTGCTGATGAGATGCCGTATCTGGCTAGGGACGAGGGACCACATATCAGTTGTGTAGTGTACTGAATTGTGTAATGAAGCCATGTTTGTTTACTCGCTGTTGTATATAGTCTTTTCGGCATATCTTTTCAGCAGATTGGTGATCTCTCCTTCTCTCTCTTTTGCCTAACATCTTATCCAGGGCAATTGGGAAGATTTTTATGAATGCCAGTGTCAGGTTTTGAAAATCAAGTAGATCCAGTCATTCTTGCACAAAGAAAGGTTTATTGGATTATCTTGCTATAAACCCACAGTAAGAGGTCATTGTCAGGAATAGGGGGCAAAGCAAAGCAAGCTAACTTATAGTGTGATGCAATGAAGCGCCTAGCAAATAGAACTTGAGCACTCGCGCGGGAACTCCCGGCGGGAGAAATACTTTATGAGCGGGAGACTACTCCCCCCTCCCCTTGCCTTCCCAGGACTGGAAAATTCTCATCTACACAAGAATAGCCCAAAGCCTACATTCAAGGCCACCGTGATAAGGAGAAGCGGCAGGGAAGAAGCTCCCACGTTTCTGCCTGCATACCTACGCAAGCGCATAGCGGGGGTAGGAAACATACAACAATGAATTCAGTGAGAAACATCAAATGCAACTTTTTCTTACATTCTGCCCTTCCCAAAACACCACCCACCCGCCACTTAGGAAGGAGAGAACGTGGGCCCCCGGGTTTATGAGGGTATCGATTGTGAAAGTTTCGCAAGTGTTCAGGTGCATTGATATCTGAAACTTTCACCCATTCTTTATGTTGGGGCCCGAAATGTACCCATTGGACCAGGTACAGAAGTTGTCCACGTAAAATCTTAGAGTCAAGGATATCCGCAATCTCGTAGTGTTCCTCATCATCAATCATCAGAGGGGGGAGGCTCCGGCATCGTAGTTTGCCATTTAGTCGGGGGTAACGCAGGTTTGAGGAGGCTGTAATGGAAAATTGGATGTATAGCTTTAAGAGACTTAGGCAGATCTAGCTGAACAGTCACTGGATTTATACATCTTAACACCTTGAAAGGACCAACAAATTTCCAAGCCAGTTTTCTGGACTGTTGCTGCAGCTTTAAGTTTTTCGTAGATAGATAGACAGAGTCCCCTGGTTTCAGATTCCATCCCCCTGCCCTTTTTTTATCTGCTTGTTTCTTGTACTGTGCCTTGGCTTCATTCAAAGTCTCAATAATTAGGGGCCAAGACTCGCGAAAAGTTTTACACCATACTGAAGCTTTCCCCACCCCTTCCCCCGGTTGCAAGAAGGGGAGAGGGGGCTGTCATAACCCATGGCCGCTTTGAATGGTGACATCTTCGTGGAAGCGTGCCATGAATTGTTGTAAGCAAACTCCGCTAATGGCAGTAAATCAACCCAATTGTCTTGTTGATAATTAGAAAAACATCTCAGGTATTGCTCCAATGTCTGGTTTACTCTCTCCGTTTGCCCATCAGTTTCAGGGTGATAGGCAGTACTGAGAGCACGTTCAATACCCATGAGGGTCATTAATTCCGACCACAATTTAGAAACAAATTGACTTCCCCTATCGGATATTATTTTCAGTGGTAATGTATGTAGTCTGGCAATGTGTTGAAGGAATGCCTTAGCCAAGGCCCTGGCAGTTGGCAAACCGGGGAACGGTATAAAATGCGCTTGCTTTGAGAACAAGTCTACCACCACCCAAATGACCGTCATCTGTCTAGAAGGGGGAAGATCAGTGATAAAGTCCATCGAAATTACTTCCCAGGGTCGGGTCGGGGTGGGGAGAGGCTGTAGGAGACCTGGAGGTTTCCCCGGTCGGTTTTTACAACGGTTGCATGTTGGGCATGACTGTATATAGAGTGATAGCTCCTGTTTCATTCGGGGCCACCAGAACCCACGCTGCAGAAGTTTTAAGGATTTCACATATCCGAAGTGCCCTGCAGATTTTGAGTCATGAACTGTTTGTAACATTTGGGATCGAGTGGCTGCAGGAACAAACATCTTATTCCCCTTAAACCAGCAACCGTTTGGATCACATCTCACATCATCCCTGCCTCGCAACTCACTTGTTTCTTGCGGGGTGATGTCGGTGAGAAATTGTTTCTCCCAGGGTAAGGTTTGGATAAGATTCTCTGAGATTCGTTTGGCTTTGCGGGTTACAACTGCACCAACCAGTTGTTCTGGGGTAAACATAGACTCTTGTACCTCCACCCTCTTACTGAAATGTTGGGGGAGACGGGAAAGAGCATCCGCCAGGTGATTAGCCTTCCCTGGAAAGTGGTGAAGAGTAAATTGAAACTTGGAGAAGAACTCAGCCCACCTAAATTGTTTAGCATTCAAATTCCGGGGTTTCCGTAGTACCTCAAGGTTTTTATGATCAGTCCATATTTCAAACGGTACTTGGGAACCCTCTAACCAATGCCTCCATGTGATTAATGCTAAACGTATAGATGCAGCTTCCTTATCCCAAATGGGCCAGAACCTTTCGGTATCATTGAATTTTCTTGATACATAAGCCAGGGGTTGTAGCTGTCCCTGCGCGTTCTCTTGTAAAATCACCCCACCCATAGCAGTATCTGATGCGTCAACTTGGACCACAAATTTCTTTGTCTCATCGGGGTGTGCTAGTATTGGCTCAGACGTGAACAGCTGTTTTAATTGATCAAATGCATATTGACACTGAGGCGTCCAGTTCAAAGGGGCCCCCGGCATTGAAGCCTTGGATCCCTTCCCCTTAGTCTTTAGAAGTTCGGTAAGGGGAAGGGCAACTTGGGCAAAATGGGGTAAGAATTGACGGTAAAAGTTGGCGAAACCGAGAAAACTTTGGAGCTGTCGTCTGGTTTTTGGGGGCTCCCACATTACAACATCCTGGACCTTCTTTGGGTCCATTTCCAACCCTTCAGAGGATATGCGGTACCCCAGAAAATCAATACATTCCTGATGAAATTCACACTTTGACAGTTTCACGAATAGTTTGTTGTCTAACAGCCTTTCCAGTACTTTTCGCATGAGTATGGTGTGGGATTTTAGGTCTGGGGTATAGACCAAGATATCATCCAAGTAAACGACCACCCCCTTGAATAAGTAGGGGTGTAGGACCTCATTGATTAAGTTCATGAAGACCCCTGGTGCCCCTTGTAAACCGAATGGCATCACCCGATATTCAAATTGCCCCAGCGGGGTATTAAATGCAGTTTTGTACTCATCCCCTTCTCTGATGCGAACTCGAAAATAGGCATCTCTCAAATCTAGTTTAGAGAACACTTTCCCTTTTGCCACCTCTGCCAATAAGTCTTTGATGAGGGGCATTGGGTAGGCATTGGTTGCAGACACTGCGTTAAGACCCCGGTAATCCGTGCAGAGTCTGAGCCCCCATCTTTCTTTTTACAGAACAATACCGGTGCTGCGAACGGGGACGACGCTGGCCTAATAAATCCACGAGCCAGATTTTTATCAATAAAG
The DNA here is from genome assembly GCA_029375565.1 of Gekko gecko. Taxonomy (NCBI): domain Eukaryota; kingdom Metazoa; phylum Chordata; class Lepidosauria; order Squamata; family Gekkonidae; genus Gekko; species Gekko gecko. Next base: position 138,597,688 of record JAPDNY010000008.1, on the reverse strand, counting down.
CGGCGCAGTTCTTGCTTCTCACCAGGACTCATGGCATAAATTTTCCCTTTTGGCAATTTCTGCCCCGGAAGAATTTCAATAGCACAGTCAGAGTTGCGGTGGGGGGGTAGTTCATCCGCCTCCTCCTCCTCAAAAACCCTAGTCAAATACTGGTAATCCCTAGGGATGCGGTTCAGGTCCTCCATTGCTAAACAAGCGCGTGGAGGTTCATTGCAGGGAAGGTTCCCCCACCCTGGGTCCCATTTGTGTTCGGCACATTTCGGTGAGATAAATTGAACATCCCCCTCTTCCCATAGAATGTAAGGGTTGTGTCCATGCAACCAAGGGCTACCCAATACTAAGGGAAATTGGGCTTGAGGAGCTATTACAAATGAACGTAGCTCCCAGTGGGCACCAATGCCTATTCTTAGCGGGACAGTCTCAAATCGGCATGGCTCTTTCATTGGAGACCCATCCATCTGTGTAAAAGTTATTGGGTCTTTCAAGTTGACCACGGCTGCCTCTAGCCCTACCACCATAGACGGGTTTATGAGGTCCCTCCCACACCCCGAGTCAATGAGGGCTCGAACCCGAATGTGGGTCATCATTGCTGGGTTCATTACTAGGACAGTCACAAAGAAGAGAGAGGGGTAATTGCTCACCAGTTTAGGCGCCTCAGGTGTTGGGTCCTGTTGTGTAGCGCCATTCACAAACAGGACCATTTCATTTCCCTGCACCTCATTCTCTTCCTCCAGCAAGAAGTTATCCAGTTGGTCCGGCCCCGCAAAAAGGGCCCGTGGATTGCGTGGTTTTGCTGTGCCTTTCTTCGGGGTGGGGTTCATCCATCTTCTGGGTTCTTCTTGTTGTAGGGCCCGATTGGGGTCCCCTTTCGGGCAAGCAGCTGCAAAGTGTCCCTTTTCCCCACACCGCAGGCAGAGTCCCTGCCGCATACGCTGATCCCTCATTCCACTTGGGGTGGTTGCCGGTTTGGACTTGGCTTGGCCCGCCGTCGAACTCGGACGGTGATAACCGAACGATGAGTCCAGTTTCATCATGCGTAGACGACTCTCGGCCTTTTCGGCTTCCTCCATCCAACCTTGGAGGGTACGAGGCTGCTGAGAGCTGAGGATGTTATTGCGGATGTCTACTGCTAGACCCATTCGATATTGTTGGGCCAGAACCGCATCAGTCCAATCCCGAATTTTCACAGCATGCCTTTGAAACTCCCTGGAATACTCTCGCACGGAGAGTTTACCTTGTCTGAAGGTACGAAGGAAAGCTTCTGCCTTTTCCGCCGCCCCGAATCCTCGAAGCGATTTCTCAAAGCCCACATGAAGTCATCTACATTCCCCAGCTCCGCAGCCTCCAGATCATGGAGAGCAACATACCAGCTTGTCGCACTCCCTCGGAATCGGGATGCGATAAACTCCACCTGCTGTTCTTCATCTGGGAAAACATGGCCCCATCTTTGGACAAATTTTCCGACTTGCAATATGAAAAAAGACACAGTCTCTGGATCTCCATCAAATGTGATTTCAAGCATATCCTTAGGTCGGATTACTGGGGGGCCTGAGCCATAACCGGGATCGGCTGCATAAGAGGGACCGGAGCCGGTGGTTGGGGCGGAGGTGCAGCAGGCGGCTGGAGTGGCCCTGGTTGGCCTGGCCCTGGACCTGGTGCTGGCCCGACTGGTGGAGGCGGAGCTGGTGCCGGCTGGCCCGGTCCTGGACCCGGAGGTGCTGGTTGAGCCGGTCCTGGACCCGGAGGTGCTGGTTGGCCTGGCCTCGGGCCCGGAGGAGGAGGAGGTGGTCGTCCCGGTATCAACGGTGGCGCCGGGGCTGGTGCTGGTCTAGGCTGTGTCAGCGGATGCGCCCGGATAGCTTGGTCCATCATCTGTGGTAGGGATTGCATTAGCTTGCTCATGTCCTTCACCAGACGTCGGGTGTCCTCTTGAATAGAGTCCATGCGAGCGTCGGTATCTGGCCCCGACCCAGTTCTGGGAGAACCTCGAGGTACTCTCCCCGGGGAAGTCCAAAACTGCCTCTGGGATCAATCAAATTGTCTCGGCTTTGGCTCCCCGGCAAAGTCCATGTTGACTGGGTAGTATCCAACAGGTTCTTTGACCAATCGCGTGACCTACGATAGGTCACCCCTTTATCCCATGGCGTTGGGACTCCGGGAACATAGGTTCGGGGAAGCACTCCTCCTTGAGACGGCAGGTGCCCGGCCGGGCTATAGACTGGGAGAGCGTACTGAATCCCCAATGTGCTTAGAACTGGCGGGGTCAACACTCCGGCTCCCGATTGTGATGCTGGTGCAATCAAAACTGTGGTGGTAGTCACCGGCACAGTAGTGGTGGTCGGGAGGGTGACCACTGCGGCCGCCACAGTGGTAACAGGAACCGTGCCCCCTAAGGTAGCGGCCGCCGCCGCTGCGCCTGTGGCTCCTGTAGTGGCCGTCGCCGCTGCAGTCCCCGTGGCCCCTGGAGTAGTTGATACTGTCGCTGCGCCTGTGGCTCCTGGACTGGTAGCCGCCGCAGCTGCTCCCGTGGCTCCCGTACCCGCTCCGCTCATCTTGGTAGACGGCGGAAACTGACGGTAGTGGGAATGAGGATGATTCCTGACAATTTCTGTCAGGTTTTGAAAATCAAGTAGATCCAGTCATTCTTGCACAAAGAAAGGTTTATTGGATTATCTTGCTATAAACCCACAGTAAGAGGTCATTGTCAGGAATAGGGGGCAAAGCAAAGCAAGCTAACTTATAGTGTGATGCAATGAAGCGCCTAGCAAATAGAACTTGAGCACTCGCGCGGGAACTCCCGGCGGGAGAAATACTTTATGAGCGGGAGACTACTCCCCCCTCCCCTTGCCTTCCCAGGACTGGAAAATTCTCATCTACACAAGAATAGCCCAAAGCCTACATTCAAGGCCACCGTGATAAGGAGAAGCGGCAGGGAAGAAGCTCCCACGTTTCTGCCTGCATACCTACGCAAGCGCATAGCGGGGGTAGGAAACATACAACAATGAATTCAGTGAGAAACATCAAATGCAACTTTTTCTTACAGCCAGTTGCATGGAGCTACATTTACTTTATTGCAAAAAAAAAATAATAATAATGGAGGAAACATCAAGACAGCAACATAAAGGAGAACTACAAGGTAGATAAACTATCTGAAAGAAGATCAGATGAGAAAAAGGCTGAGGAACTGGGTATGTTTATCCTCAGGAAGGAAAGAGGCAGAGGAGGAAAGATTTTGTAGCAGGACCACAGCTCATGTAGAAGGGAAAGACCCTTCTCTGCCTAAGAGCCTCTGCCAAAAAGAGTAGATAACACTGAAATAGACTGACCAGTGTCCTGATTTCATGTAAGGTGGTTTCATATAATTCAAAGAGTTCTGGGAACGTTCAGAATGTCATGATGTAAACAGCAGAGTATTTGCATTGCCTGGGGAAAGCCTGAGCTTGCATTCCTGGTGTGTCCAGTTAGAGAATACCGGATGTGCTACCGCACACCAACAGGGCTGCCCCTTTGCAAGATCTGGCTGGGTAGAACAAAAGGAAGAAGCAAACCATAGAGGTGAAGATAATGATCTTGTTAGGAGGCAGCTTGTCCTGACTGGTCATGCCTTGTTCCATTGCTGAGAAGGGTGATGGGTTTAGCAGGAGATCCATGAGAGTCAGAACCCATCAGAGTTTGTGAGCAGACATTTGTGATTACATATCTGAAAGTTTCCTGCAAATTAATCAAGGAGCCATCGTGTGATCTGAAATTCAGCTAATAGTTAAGCACGACACACAGGCATGGAACTAATTCCACTAAAATCACTAGGAAAGACATCCAAGTAAATGTGTTGGTCAGTGGGGGCTTAGGTGAAGTATGTCATGCCATAAAGAAGATTTAATGACTCCACCAATGAGTTCAAATATATGTCTGATGCTTTCTATGGCCTCTCTTAAAAACATACAGTATAATAATGTCAGGAGACAGAGGAGAAACTGCCACACATACAATGGAGTAGGGGGAGAGATATCGAACACAAGGCTTCTCTTTCAGGTGGCTTATAATCTTCCTTTAACATGTAGCTCTGACTCTGACATCCCCTGTGAAAACACCCCTAAATATTATGCTTGCATTGATTCAAAATGTATATATCCTACTCTGTCCGTGTAGTATTCTCCTAGTGGCTTATAATGATAATTAATAACAATACAACAGAAACAGAATCAACTTCAGGTCAGGTAAGATAATATAAAACAGAGCAGAAACCCATTGCAGAGTAAGTAAGCTGTGGGTAAAAAGTCTCATAGCAGGCATGTTTTTTCACTAGCATCATGTCCTGGACACAGTCTGAATTGGGTAGCAGGCGTATCTTCGAAAGCTAATTGAGAAAACTCATTCAATTTTTCCATATGACAGCTCCTCTTTGAATGGTTTTATGTTTCAGATTGCTTTTGGGGAAGCATTATATTTGTGGTAAATAAGTCCCAGGGGAAGATAAGATGACATTTTCAGCTTGCATGCCGGATGGCCAATATGCTCATGAGATACTTCAAGCAAATGTTGAACTGTTTGTATGCTCACTTGGTTGGGAAGAATTCACAAAAATCTACCTGTGAGATGGAGAAAGCTCAATTTACCTCTCAAAGTCCATGATATATTCACAGTGCAAACCAAGGCAAAGTTGTTCCAGTATAAGCCCACTGAATTTTGCCTAGGGTTGTACTCTCAATATACTGACTGATTCACTTTCTCTAGTAACTGGATCCTTGAAGGACAATACAGTATTACGTAAGTGGAAATGACTGGTGTTTTCAAAACAGCAACAGAAGGTTTTCTGTCGCTGAACAAAGCCTGCCTCTTTTCTTTCTGCAGTCTCCCCCCCCTCCCCAAGTTTCTTTTACTCAAGCTAGGCACACCTCTCATGTCAAAGGTCTGATGAGAGGGAAATGACAAACTTGGAAAGGGGAATGTGGAAGGAAAGCAAAGGACAAGGGAGAGTTCAGCATCCTCACCCACACTTCCTTTGTGTTTTTAATTGCTCCTTGGCCATTATTTTTCATGTCAGTAGAGATCTGTGGATATGGGGGAAGGCCAGGGTTGACAGGTCCAGGTTGGGAAATAGATTGCAAGGGGGGGGGGTTGGGGGAGGGGGGACCGACTTCCAAAGCAGCCATTTTCTCCAGAGGAACTGACCTCTATTGTCTGGAGACCAGTCGTAATTCTGGGAGATCTCCAGCCGCTACCTAGATGTTGGCAACACTAGTGTTAGCCCAGCCCCTTTATTGGGCTATTTCTGGACTGTTTTTATGCAGTTATAAACCTGATAGTGGGCCAGCCAAGAGAGTGTGAGATAGATGCCACGGGGAGAAACCCAGAGAGGAAACAGAAGCCAGCCAAGGACGATGAGATGCTGGCTGAATTCACTCCAGAGGTGCCCCACAGCTTGCCTGCTGCTTGTCACGTCTTACACTCACAGGTTTACACTCATACAAAAGACTCTTGCATACAGCCCAGACTCCTGGTCTCTGCATAATAAAGGGATTAACCCCCCTATGTGCCAACTCACACGTTCCTCATGGAGAATCTGCCCGGATACTGAAGAGTCATCCTCCTTTGTTTCCAACTTCCTCTTTTCCCGCTCCCAGGTGTCCAACGGTCAAGGTAGCCACTAGTATTTGAAATTGACCCTGATAACCAATCCCTAGCCAGCAGGGAATGTCCCCAGGTGTAAGCCGCCTGGCCTCCCACGCCCACCGCTCGAGAAGCTTTAAAAACACTCACACACGCTTCTCAAGCATTGCGAGAGCCTTGCCTACCCCTACCAACGACCTCTCTCAGCCTGCTATTACCTCTTATGCCCAGCTTACTTTACCCAAACCCTTACCTCGCTTTGAGGCTTCAGTCTGCAGCTGAAGTAGCGCACGTGTCCTTAGCAGGTCTAATACACGTGTTCCCCATTCTTTTCCTCCATATTCCTTACCACCCTGAACCTCCCGCTGGAAGATTTAGGAGCTACGCATCCCTGAGGTAAATATTGCCCCCGATCATTTCAGTACCTACTCATGTGAATGTGCTATTTATTTCCTTCATGTTTGTGCTAGTTTCTTGTATGCCAGTGTGTGTGTGATTGTATGTTCTGATTGATATTAATACACAGTAAACAAAAGATTTATTTTACTCCTGTCTCTTGCCTCTTTACTGGGAAATAGCGTGGTAGCCCATCCTCCGTATACACAGACCAAAGAATCCCAATATTAAATGCTGTTCCGAGTGCTCTATTAATTATAGATCAGAGCATTTCGGCTAACACTAGGTAGGGGTGTCTTGGTACTTAAAAGGTGAAATTCTATATGGAAAATTATAGTAAGACACTTTGAAATGTTAAGACCCTATTTTTAAAATTTCTCGATTGTATAAGTTGTATATGCCTTTTATTTTGCTTTTGTTGATGGGGAAAATCTGTAATAAAATTATTATTTTTTTTAAAAAACAAAACCTAAAAAAAAAGTGTGGGGGAAACAAGATTGCCTAATACCAGGATTGCCTAGCATCTAGTGTGAGGATTGGGCCCTCACACAGGTTTGACTGGACGTGCCTGGCAACAAGTGCAAAGGCTGGGGACGTGAGTGAGGAGAGTTGTGGGCATGATGATTCTGCTTCCACTAATGCCAGGTTTCACCATAAAGTTTCTGGCTATTCCTAGTGGTACCTTATGTCCCTTCCAAGCTTTTACTGGAAGGGACACACAGCCGCACAAACCACTGCCTTTAAAAAAAAAAAAAAAAAAGATTTCTCCAGCTGCCACTCTTGAGGCAATTTTAAAATGGCTTAATTCTCCTCTAAAAATATGTTGGCAGCTACAGCATGGACCTGTGGTTGCCAAATATCTAGTCTGGCTCTGAGGGCCGGTGTTTAGATCATTGGACTAGGAACAGGGAGAGGCAGATTCAAATTATCATTTAGTCATTAAGCTTGTTGGGTGCCCTGGGCCTGGAATTTGGAGAAGAAGGGCAAGATAAAAAAAAAACAAAAACATAATGAATAGAAAAATAGTCATTCCCCATCACCGTCATGTGTACCTTGGCCCTGAACTGCTGGCAGTTTGGGTACCTTCTCAGGTTGGAGGGCAAGGAAAGCTCCTGGAGATCTCTTGCTCAAGGTAGCTGGTGCTGAAAGAGATGGGCTGACTGTGTAAGGTGGTGTTCTTCACATCACTGGACATTGTGCTATCACTGCACTATAGTAATAATTCACACGTCGATTTTTCTGCGCAGACAAGTCAGTGTGGCGTAGTGGTTATGGCAGCAGAGTTAAGTCAATGCTATTGAAAAGAATTGCTACAGCACAATGCTGGCCTGTAGCTACAGCCCCACAAGATTTCCCTCCTCCCTTGCTGGTGAAGTCTTTCCCCTGCTTGCTAGCAGGAAGAAGACTCCGTGGCTGGCAATGGAGGCTGCAAACCTGCCCCCTCTCTTCCCCCCCACCAGCCAGCTGAACTTTAAACTCCCTCTCTGCTCAGCTGGCTGATGGGGGGAAGAGTGGGGAGGCACGTTTAAACCCTCATGGGGTATAAATTTTTATTTTAAATTAACACCCCCCCCCCGGCACCAGTAGCCCCCCAACCCCGGAACCTCACAAGATAAAAAAAACCCCTGGCTACGGGTCTGGTAAAACAACAGGGCAATATTCAAGGATGTGGTGATGTGCACTTAACCTCCCAAATTGTATGGAAATAATCCCATATATTTATGAAGCTGTCTGTGGTCACCTTTATAATCTTTACACAAAGCTTCAAGGATATTTTTCTTTCTTTCTTTCATATATTCATTACTGTCTGCAATTATTTCTATTTTTTTCCAATTGGCTTCTGCCAGTAGCACTTTTCATAAAATAAATCATGGAGTTGGAAGGGGCCATACTGGCCATCTAGTCCAATTCCCTGCTCAATGCAGGATCAGCCCAGAGCATCCCTGACAAGTGTTCCTTCAGCCACTGCTTGCGGACCGCCAGTGAGGGGGAGCTCACTGCCCCTTTAGGCAGCCGATTCCACTTTTGAACTACCCTTAACTGTTAAAAAAAATCCTAATATCCAGCTGGTACTTTTCTGCCCATAATTTAAAATCCCTATTGCAAGTCCTTCAGACCTTTGCTTTCGGGACTCCAGCCATGGGTAATGGGAGCATGAGACACCCACAATCCTCTCAATATGTGTGGTCACCATTTTGCATGACTACAGTAATGCATGCATTTTCCAGCATCAGTGTAAACAAACAGAACACTGGATTTTTGAGGGGGCATGTTTGTCTTTATCCATTGAAGTCAATAGGCTAAGGGTGTAACTCTGCTTGGGAAGGACGGCACTGTAAAGTCCTTTAGGCAATAGTGTGGGACTTTGCTGATTCTTCTACTGATTAGAGTCCTGCAGCTGTTTCAGGTGCTGTATCAGAGAATCCAGTCCTGACCTGGATTGCCCAGGCTAGCCCCATCTTGTCAGATCTCAGAAGCTAAGCAGGGTTGATCCTGGCAAGTATTTGAATGGGAGACCTCCAAGGAATATCAGGTTCATGAGGCAGAGGCAGGCAATGGCAAACCACCTCTGAATGTCTCTTGCCTTGTAAACTCCACAGGGCTACAGTAAGTCAGCTCTGACTTGATGGCACTTTCCACCACCAGAGAATCCACTAACCTTTAAGAGGGGCTTTTAAGGGTAGGTCCCCAAAGTCCCAGTATTCTGAAACCTCTTCTTGGAACTTTGGCAATGGTCATATTCCTTCTTCACATTTGGTTTACACTGACCTGTTTGTATTTGTTTCACCAGCTATTCTTCTATACTTCCCCCCCGAAAAGTATCTGAATGTTTTCTACTGGATCTTCGTAAGAAAATGTTTTCTGAGTGCATTCAGCAAAACCACACTCCCTTTTCTTCACTGATGTGTGCACTCCGCTTACTCTATTATTGTCCTATAGTAAAGAACATTATATTTTTCCATTCCTGGTGGGAGGAGTGGGCCTAGGGCTCAGTGGCAGAACATTTGCTTGGGAAGAAGAAGAAGAAGAAGAAGAAGAAGAAGAAGAAGAAGAAGGAAGAAGAAGAAGAAGAAGAAGAAGAAGAAGAAGAAGAAGAAGAAGAAGAAGAAGAAGAAGAAGAAGAAGAAGAAGAAGAAGACAGTGACGACGACGACTACCTGTGACCCAGGAGTAGACAACACTGACTTTGATAGACCACTGGTCTGACTAAATGTAAAGCACTTTGAGGGGTTCAGATATGAAATATACCACATGTGACACACTAAGACAGTGCTCAGATGTTTCCAGAAATTTACACAAATCCATCAAAGTCAGGTCTCACCCGACACTTACAACGAATTGCAATTCAAATTATTATTTTTTCCCTCCAGGGGACCAAAGAGCCATCCCTCCCTTGTTATGAAGAATAATCCGTAATATTGAGTAATATAAATATCTTGTGGTACACAGCTTGGATATTGTAGCCATCTTACAGTTATGTTGGTTTGCTAAACCAAAATCAGCCAGGAGCCTCCATGAAACAACGGTCCCAGCATTCCTTTACAAGAGGGTATGAAATGGTTCACAACAGGACAGATGCTAGGAGAAAAGGGGGTACATCTCTATTGCTTAGGCAACTGTACTGGTGTGCCTTTGCTTCCAAAGGCAGATATTATCTTGCTACACTGTGTTACTCTCAGTAGGATGCACATACCTGGGAGGGCTGCATATTCTCTTAGTAACATCATTAAACAACCAAAGTCCTTTGATTCTGCAGCATGATCCCTGATGGGCTGGATTTGTGTAATAAAAAATGCTTTTCCAGTTACAAAAAGGGAAACAAATAATGCCCAGTTACAGGGGAATGTAAGGATTCCCCCCCCCCCAATATCAGTAACTTTTTTTGTTGCAGAACCCAATCTCAATACATCTCTGTCCCACATATTTATATTCTGTTATACCACATATTTATATACTCCCTCTCTCTGCACAGATGTACACACACTCACAGATAACGACAGAAAGCAATATTTTTAAACGAAGGAAAAGCTAATAATGCTGCTGCTGGATATGGAGAGGAACGGAGTTATATAAATGCACGGGCAAACCCTCACTGATTGCTGCTCCGTGCCCATAAATGGATCCTATTGAAACTTTGGAGAGGAGGAAACGTCTGCTAAACAGAATGGTGCTGCAGAATACTAACCAGGGACGTGATTTCAAAACGATGGTAAGGAATCCCCCAAGCTTTTACTGGACTGCCTCAATCCGTAGCTGTCGTGCGCATGAAACAGGAAGGCTGTTCTGTGGAGAAAGTCAATGTCATTCAAAGGCGATACTGACGTGGAATACCACTGCAAAGTCCTGGGTACAATTGTTGTTTCCAAGGAATACAAGAATAGAGGTAACATGGTCTTTGTTATCCTCTTTATATAAAGGGAACTCTGCTGAACATGGACATGATATATATCCTCTGAATATGTTGTTCTTGAAACAGGGAGAATTTTTATATCCTAATTTGTTTTATTGGCTTCCTTATTTGCAGAGTGTTTAAAATATGCCACCAGCTTCTTAACAGAAGCTTTGGAGCATGTCACGGGATACTCTTTTTACACTTCCATGTGGTGGGAAAGTGGGCACTTTACTGCTTCAGACTCAAATATCTCAGGACTAATGACTTATTTATTTGACGTTTGTTTCCCCAAAATGATCCCAAAGTGGCTCACAACTGTAAGCAAGACATTGAGAATTCAATTGGGGGGGGGGAAATGCTATTTTTATAAAAGAAACAACATACCAACTTGGACCTTTGAATCCAGTGGGGCTACTTATGAAGAGTGCAGGGCCCTTGGCTCACACCTCTGGCCACGCCCATGTTTATAGCCGGAGACAGGAAGAGCAGCAAAAGAGCACAGTTTAGGCACTGCAGTTGGCAGCAGTGATGTTCTTCTTACTCTGCCCAGCCTGCTCCCGTGCAGAAGATAGTTACTCAAGATGGCTTATTTCAATGTACTCTCTAAAAATCCTTCTGCTCCAGAACTTCCTGTGGCTAGATGTTAAAACCAAGAGCCAGGGCTCTATAATGGTGGTGGCACCCTAGCGGAAAGCCTGGCGGAAGAGCTCCGCCTTGCAGGCCCTGTGGAACTGCAAAAGGTCCCGCAGGGCCCTGATCTCCTCTGAGATGTTGTTCCACCAGGATGGGGCCGCCACTGAGAAAGTCCTGGCCTTTTTTGGGCCAGGGAGGGTCAATCGATTTTGAGACCCTGACCAAAGTGCTCTCTGCGGTGTATATGAGGAAAGGCGGTTCTGCAGGTATGCTGGGCCCTGGCCATATAGGGCTTTAAAGGTAAGAACCAGCACCTTGAAGTGGATTTGGTATGCTATTGGCAGCCAGTGCAGTTGCCGCAGCACAGGCTGGATGTGCTCCCACTTGGGGAGACCCATCAAAAGCCTGGCTGCAGCATTCTGCACTAGCTGCAGCTTCTGGATCTGTGACAAGGGCAGCCCCATGTAGAGAGCGTTACAGTAGTCTAGTCTCGAGGTGACCATAGCAGGGATCACTGTTGCTAGGTTGGCACAGTCGAGGAAGGAAACCAACTGCCTGATCAGCTGAAGATGGTAGAAGGCTGACCTGGCAGTGGCCGCTACCTGGGCCTCTATCATTAGGAAGGCATCCAGGAGCACTCCCAAACTCCTATCCTCCAGCGCTGATACCAATGGCACCTCGTTGAAGGTCAGGAGCGTGAACCCACCCCTGAACTGCCCTGACTCAAGCACAGGACCTCCGTCTTCATCGGGTTCAGTTTCAGCTGACTCAGCCTAAGTCAACCAGCCACGGCTTGTAGTGCCTGGTCCAGGTCTTCCAGTCTGGAGTCAGACTGGCCACCCAACATCAGATAGAGCTGGGTGTTATCAGCATACTGGTGACATCCCAGCCCATGCCTCTGGGCAATCTGGGCAAGGGGGCACATATAGATGTTAAATAACATTGGGGAGAGCACTGCCCCTTGAGGCACTCCACAGTCCAGTGGATGCATCTGGGACTGCTGTTCCCCTAGCGCCACCCTTTGTCCCCGACCTTGGAGAAAGGAAGCAAGGCATTGTAAGTCAAGCCCCTGAATTCTTATGTCGGCAACGTGGCGGGCCAGTAACTGATGGTCGACCATGTCAAACACTGCTGACAGGTCCAGCAACATCAGCACCGCTGATCTGCCTCAATCCAGATGCCTTTGGAGGTCATCCGTGAGGGTGACCAGTGCCGTCTCCATCCCATGATCAGGGCGAAAGCTAGACTGGAAGGGGTCTAAGATGGAAGCGCCATCCAAAAAGCTCTGTAGCTGACTCGCTACCACCCTCTCTATTAATTTGCCCAAATAGGGCAAATTGGAAACCAGCCGATAGTTGGCCAGTTCAGCTGGATCCAGAGATGGTTTTTTCAACAGAGGGTGGACTAATGCTTCCTTAAGCACCCCAGGGAACTGACCCTCAATGAGGGACTTGTTGATAATCTTCCTCAGGGTGCCTCGAAATGCATCATGGCCAGCTTTAATTAGCCATGACGGGCACAGATCAAGGCAGCATGTGGTGGGGCAAATAGCTAGGAGCAGTTTGTCAACTTCCTCTAGGCTGAGTGGGTCGAAATGATCCAGAACTGGAATAGAAGATGTGCATGGAGCCTTGAGCTCGCTCACTGTATCAACTGTGGTGGGGAGGTTGCAGTGGATTGATAAGACTTTACCCGCAAAATAGCTCGCAAATGCCTCACAGCCTATGTCCAATTCCCTAACATTTGGCCTGCCCTGTGGCAGAGTAGTTATAGACCGAATTGTTCTAAATAATTGGGCTGGGTGTGAGCTCACGGATGCAATTGTGGCTGCGTAGTACTCTCTCTTCACAGCTTTGACTGCCATCTCATAGGATCTCATAAACATCCTATAAGATGCTCTTGCAGCTTTGTCACAAACACGTCACCACCATCTCTCTAGCTGTCTCAGCCCTTGCTTCATAAACTGCAACTCCTGGGTAAACCAGGGAGCAAGCCTAGAACGAGGGTGCAGAGGGCTCCTGGGAGCGATCTCGTCAATGGCTGCAGAAAGCTGGCTATGCCAATCCCTTACAAGTTCATCTAATGAGCAGCCAGGGGGCATCGGATCCTGCAGGGCCATCTGGAGCCACACTGGGTCCATCTGGCTCCATGGGCAAGCTAAAATACGCTCTCCACCTAAACAGGGTTGAGGTGGGACATTCAGGCGGGCCCTCAGGGCATGGTGGTCTGACCATGGAACTATCAAAGCAGTAACCCGGTCCACTGTTACCCCTGCTGCAAAAATCAAATTGAGCGTGTGCCCAGCATGGTGAGTGGGGGTCTTTATATATTGGGAGAGTCCTAGTGCCACCATGGATGACACCTGCTGCCTGAGTAGAGGTCGCGTCATCAGCATGGACATTGAAATCACCCAAGACTATCAGTCTAGGGTGTTCCAATGCCCAGCCTGCTACGGCCTCCATCAGGTATGGCAAGCTATTGGCCGGTGTGTTAGGTGGTCAGTACCCCAGCCAAATCGCCAAACTCTCCCCGGCCTCCCATACCAAGCCGGCACACTCAATGCCCATGATCCTTGGAGGCGGAAGCACCCTGAAGGAGTAAGCCTCTTGGATGAATAGCACCACTCCTCCCCCTCGCCCCTTGGTCCGTGATTGGTGAAGGACCAAAAACCCAGGAGGGGCAAGTTGGGAGAGAGTTACTGTCTCCCCCTCCCGCACCTAGGTATACTCTGAGATGTGGCATTCATGGCATTAGCAGCCATGGATATGTTTGCCCTGGCCCCTTTCTGCCAAATGAGGCACGAGACAGCTTTGGTTTGAGCTGGAAATGTTCCAGTTAAGGGGAAAGGGCCACAATGCAGCTACTGTGGCTCAGTGGTAGAGCATCGGTTTGGCATACAGAAGGTCCCAGGTTCAGTCCCAGCATCTCCAGTTAAAGGATCCGGTAGTAGGTGATATGAGGATGATTGGGGCCTGGAGAGGCTGAGGGACTTGGGAATGTTCAGTCTGGAGAAGAGGAGGTTGAGGGGGGACACGATTGCTCTCTTGAAGCATTTGAAGGGCTGCCACTTAGAGGAGGGCAGGGAGCTGTTCCTGTTGGCAGCAGAGGATAGGTCTCGCCATGATGGATCTTAGGAAAAACTGTTTTTACAGAAAGTGTTGCACAACAGTGGAATCAGCTGTCTAGGGAGGTGGTGAGCCCCCCCTCACTGGCAGTCTTTAAGCAGCAGCTGGACAAACACTTGTCAGGGATGCTCTAGGTTGATCCTGCACTGAGCAGGGAGTTGGGCTAAATAGCCTGTATGGCCCCTTCCAGCTCTGTGATTCTATGGTTCTATGAAAAATCCTGGAAAGCCACTGCCAGTCTGAGTAGACAATACTGACTGTGATGCACCAAGGGTCTGATTCATTATGGCAGCTTCCTTAGAGAAGCTATGCCTCTCCCACGCAGGCATTTACTGTGTGCAGCTGACCCATTCACCTTCCCATGGGATATCATGGGATTAGCCAGTTGCTCTTCAAGGGCCAAGAAGGAATTTTTAAGGTTGTCCCTGTTTGGCTGATGTGGGACCTTTTTTTCACCTGCTTCATGAGGTCCCTAAAAGGGGGTGTTAAAAAAATAATAATTAGACCTCGTCTTTGACTGGTTAGGCCACAACTAGTTGGCAGGGCTAGAGTGAGTTGCTCGTGATAGGTAGGGATGGTCAGCAAGCACCCTGAGCCATCAGGTGTGATGGAGGCTATGTCCTGAAGAGCACATCACTGTGTGGCAGGGTAGGGGTTGCAAAGGAACAGCCGTTGGTGCTGAGCCACATCTTTCTGAAGCTGGTAGTGATCTTGTAGCACATAAGGGTAGGGGTAGGTGGCTGGGCATGTCTCGGCTCTTTAGGTGCAGGCAATGATAAACAAGGCCAGCGGGTGGATTTGTCCAACAAAGACAGCTATGGTTAGACTGCTGAGCGCAGCACACCCATTTAAATATGTTAGCATGTTATAATTGATGATGGTGTAGGTCAGTCATTGAAATGAATGAGTTAAACCCACACTGTTGCCTCGTGTCCTTATTTAGAGTGCCTGGGCAAAAGTGTGTGTGTGCGTGCATTTTTATAAGGAAAAACAGTCTGGGGTAAAAAGATATGGGGGAGGGGGTGTGGCTTAGTGGTAGAGCATCTTCTTGGCATACAGATGGTCCCGGGTCCAATACCTGGCATCTCCAGTTATAAGACCCAAGTGGTAGGGGTGTGCAAGACCTCAGCTGGAGACCCTGCAGAGCTGCTGGGTCTGATTCAGTATAAGGTAGTTCCCTGTGGTCATCCAAGGTAGCTGAAGTTGAAGGCAACTCCACAGTGATGATTTTCCAAGATATCATTTATTTGTGCCCCGAGTATATTTGACTTAGATACTAAAATAAGGGATCAAAGCCATTTCAAAAGCCATTTATTGGCTTTATGAACACTAGGTATACTGTGAACATTAATAGAAACAAGTCATTTTCAGGGTGTTGACTGTCAGTGTTTGCATGGAGTCCATATGGTATATATCCCTTCTATATCTATTTGTTGCAACTGATTTTTTTTTAGAAAAAGAGGAACGCAAAGGCTTGAATCACCTTTGACCAGGGATCTACACCGATAAAACCATGTGGGATAGAGGCTGTAGGAAAGAAGAGA
Source organism: Gekko gecko (assembly GCA_029375565.1). NCBI lineage: Eukaryota > Metazoa > Chordata > Lepidosauria > Squamata > Gekkonidae > Gekko > Gekko gecko. The sequence goes on along the minus strand of JAPDNY010000008.1, from coordinate 138,581,987 downwards.
CTTGGGTTTGTCGAGTGAAAAAGTTGGCTGCATCCAGCCCAAAACAAAGATGAGAAATGCATCCAAATGAATGATTTGGGTTTGAACCCATGATACACATGCATGCCTGCACACACGCACAAGCCCTCCTAATTGATGTCATTTTCTAAAAGAATCCTAACCATAATATTATGACATTCTCTTTCTGGTCTTTGGGGAAAACACTGGAAAAGTTTCCAGCCATTTGAGGACAGAGAGGTAAAAGCTAGATGTTAAACGGATTCTGTTTTCAAACACCTCTATTCCCTGCGATGACAGATAATGGAGATGTTATTACATTGCCAAATACTTTGGGAGGTTAACAGTTTAGGGACATATTTTGCTTGCAGATTGTCCAGACGACTAAGTTGCTGTGTTTGCAAGGAATGTATCTAAGCAAGAAATGCTCTGAGCCTGCCCTCTTTAACCAGCAAAGTAATCCCTAGGCTATTGATATCTGGCTGCCCTCGTGACAGGAGAATCCTCATATCAGTGCCAGACAGAAAGAAGAAGAAAACTCTCCTAACCTTCAAACAGCTGATTCACAGGGGGGGGGGAGAAGGGATCTGAGTTTCCTTGGCAAATCAGCTTTCAGTTAGGGTTGCCAGCCTCCAGGTGGTGGCTAGAGATCTCCTGCCATAAAACCTGATCTTCAGGGGACAGAGATCAGTTCCCCTGGAGAAAATGGCCAATTTGAAAGGTGAACTCTATGGCTTATACCACATGGGAGTCCCTTCCCTCCTCAAACCCTGTCCTCCTCAGACTCCACCCCTAAAACCTTCAGGCATTTCCAAATCCGGAGCTGGCAATCTGAGCGTTCAGGGAATGTGTGAGTGATTGTAATTGATTTATTTGCTTCATTTCAATGGGTACTTAAAGCAGCTTATGTCATTTTCCTATCCTTCATTTTATCTTCACACCGACCCTGTAAGGTGGATATGTTGTCGAAGACTTTCACGGCTGGAATTCATTAGTTGTTGTAGATTTTCCAGGCACTGTAGTACCTGATGTTTCATCAGCAGCTGTGACTGACATCCTCAGAGGTGTAACACAGAAAGATGCAGTACTCTCTGTGTCAATGTGAGAAGAAAAATGGTAGGCCCAGAGAGTACTCACACTGACACAAAGAGTACTCCATTTTCTATGTTACGGCTCTGAGGATGCCAGTCACAGCTGCTGGTGAAACATCAGGTACTACAGTGCCAAGACCACGGCCATACAGCCTGGAAAATCTACAACAACCTGTAAGGTGGGTTTGGTTGAGAGTGTATAACAGGCCCAAGGCCACCCAGCAAGCTTCGATGGCAGAGCAAGGATTCACATTTGGGTCTCCCATATTGTAGTCTGACACTTTAACCACTACACCACTAAATTTTTCAGCCTTTATTCCACAATAATGAGGAAAGGCATGATACACAGAGAGGAGGAGGCCATGGCTCACTGGTGGTGGTGGTAGTAGTAGTAGTAGTAGTAGTAGTAGTAGTAGAAGAAGAAGAAGAAGAAGAAGAAGAAGAAGAAGAAGAAGAAGAAGAAGAAGAGAGAGGAGGAGGAGGAGGAGGAGATTGGATTTATACCCTGCCCTTCACTACCCAAAGGTGTCTCAGAGCAGTTTACAAACTCCTTTCCCTTCCTCTCCCTACAACAGACACCCTGTGAAGTAGGTGGAGCTGAGAGAGCTCTTGACAGAAACTGCTCTTTTTCAAGAACAGCTCTTATCAGAACTACGGCTTGCCCAAGGTCATCCAGCCAGGTGCATGTGGAGGAGTGGGGAATCAAACCCAGTTCTCTCAGATTAGAGTCCATGCACTCAACCACTATGCCAAACTGGCTCTCTGAACATCTGCTTGGTATGCAGAAGGTTCCAAGTTCAATCTCCGGCACCTTCAGTTAAACGGATCAGGTAGTAGATGATATGAAAGATTTTTACCTGAGATCCTGGAGAGCTGCTGCCAGTCTGAGTAGACAATACTGACCCCGATGGACCAAAAAGGTCTGATTCCATATAAGGCAGCTTCATGTGTAGAAAGGCATGCTGGTGTCTGTTATAAGGCAAGTTCAGCAGGTCAAAATCCAAGGTTGGCCTATCACCATGAACACTGTCAAGAGAATTGGGTTGCACACAGTTACATCTAGGTAGATGTTAAGTTCTTGGCTTGGGAATGTATTACCTGGTAGCAGTGCCAGATTCTTCAAAGTGTGCATTGAAATAATAGTTGTCATTTTTGTGGGTTCATAGGATGGCAGTTTCATGGAATAGTAGAGCTTTTCTAGTGGTTTTGTCTTTACTGGCCTTATTCAAGCATCCAGCTTCCACTGAATGCTATTTCTCATCTGTAACAGCAATCTAACTTTTGGGTTGTTGTAAGGGAATAACTAGACACCTCCAGCTAATTGTTTGGATTATACAGGTCATTGCACACTGTGTAAGAATTTTAGAAGAACTCTTAAATTAATGGTCCAACAACCTGTTTCCTACAGTAGATAATCAGATGCCTTGGAAATCCCACAGCAGAGGCACAGTGGCCGAACCATCCCTAACTGCTGTCTCCCAAAGGCTGTCATTCATCTGTGAACATGGCGGTCCAGTTTAGCTATCATGGCTGGTTATAGGGTGGCCAGTCTCTAAGTGGGGGTGCAGATCTCCCAGGACTGCATTTGCTCTCCAGAGGACAGAGATCAGTTCCCCTGGAGAAAATGGCTGCCTCAGAGGGTGGAGACCCTAGTGATATCCCTCCCCTCTCCAAACCCCACCCTCCCCAGCTCCACCCCCAAATCTCCACTGGGAGTTGGCAGCCCTTAGCTGCCGATATGGAGCTCTCTGCTATGACTTTATCTAATTCTCCTTGTAAGCAGATACAGAATAAAGAGATTAATTGGAAGAATAAAGAGACACAACGTCATTTACTACAACAACGAGGATGAGCAACAGGAAGAACAATTCCTCAGGTGATACTTGTCTCCAGAGCAGGTAACTGCTGGGATGCTGGACAGTTGAGCCTTTCTGTCTATCCATCACTACCAACAGAGTCCATCATGACTCTGAGCCATGAAGAGTAAAGGATATTTCCCTGCCAAACATCTGCTGATGTTTGTAAGGGGGACACGACATCCCTTCTTCCTAGGCTTGATGTCTTGGGTCAAGGATCCCGGCTAGCTCCCTTCCCCACTGAAACCTACACGATTTACACATGCTTATCTTTGGCAGGCTTACAGCCCTCTTTTGGTTCATCCTTGGTACAACAACCAAAGTGTTAATGGGTTATTTATAAATGCTACAGCTTTATTACCTATTCTTCTTACGTTCTGTCTCTCTGAAGGTGGAAGTCGAAAGACGAAAAAAGATGCCACTGCAGGCTTATCTCCCTTCTTTATAGAGGACGAAAGAAAAATGAAGGAGCCTGCGGATGAGTTGCTGAATAGATGAATGGAAGAAAAGGGGTAGTCCAAAGTCAAACCTCCCAATCTCGATTCTCAACTGAAACAAAGTTTTAGTACTTTTGATCGCATTCATCTCATGTTACAATTGCTTCAACCATCCCTGTCTTCTCCCTATAATCAATCTGTTGGCTGTAGTTCATTATAAGGCGGGATCTGCTTATTTTTCTTATTCTGGAAAGCGCTATGCATATTGCTGATATTGACAACAAAGAGGAAGAAGAGAAGGGTTTTATACCCCACTTTTTTATACCCTAAGGGCTTACCCTAAGTGGCTTATGATCGCCTTTCCCTTCCTCTCCCAACTGCAGGCACCTCGTGAGGTATGTGAGGCTGAGAGAGTTCTGAAAGAACTGGGTTTGGCCCAAGGTCACCCAGCAGACTTCACGTGGAAGAGCTGGGAATCAAATCCGGTTCTCCAGATTAGAGTCTGCCATTGTTAATCAGTTCACCATGCTGGCTGAAAATAGTGAAGCTCCTAATAACAAGGAACTGCCTGAGAGCTTATTATCTATGGCAATTTGAATATTCCATCACATGCTAAGGTGACCTTGAAAAAGAAGCAGCTGTGGAGAGGAAGGGGCGTGGCTATGCTGATAAGTGCAGGCAAGGAGTAAGGACTCGCTTTGTGCCTCACAGCAATGGTGGTTAGGGTTGCCAGCCTCCAGGTGGGACCTGGGGATACCCTGGAATTACAGCTCATTTCCAGACTACAGGGATCAGTTCCCCTGGAGAAAAGGTGTGCTTTGGATGGTGGGCTCTATGGCCTTGTACCCCACTGGGGGCTCTGTCCTTCCCAGGCTCCACCCCAAAATCTTCAGGAGTTTCCCAACCTGGATGTGGCAACCCTCCCCTCCTCCCCCACCTCTACCAGTGGCCAGGAGGGGCCTGACAATCCTAATGGTGCTACTGAATGGTCTTCATTCCATCCTCTAAGCAAAACAATTTGAGGCACCACCTGCTATGCCTGTGAAGGGATGTGGCTACTCAGATGAGAGCAGGCCAGGAGTCAGAACCAGGTCTAGGTGTTATGGACTGCTCTTCTGCAAGGAAAGTAACTTGAGTTACTACCTGCCTATCACATTGATAACCATTTATCTTTCTCCAAAGTATTCAAGACCATGTCCATGGTCCCCCCCCCAAAAAAAAAATCCTCACATCCCTGCAAGGCAGGTTAGGCTGGGGAATAGAGGTAGGGTAGAGTCATCAGTTAGGTGCATGACTGAATGGGGATTTGAACTCGGGTTGCCAGGCGATGCTCCCTCTAAGCTGTGGAGTCTCGTGAGCAAAAATTCTACTTTGTGAACCACTGGTATTAAAGTTGTGACCGAGTAGACTTGGCTACTGCATAAATCAGTTTGCTTTGGAGCCATCCTTCCTGAGCTAAGACAAAAATTTGTGAGCTGGAGGCTAAGAAACTGTGAGCTAGCTCGCACTAACTCAGCTTAGAGGGAACACTGGTTGCCAGCTCTGGGTTGGGAGATTTTGGGGGTGGAGCCAGGGGAGGGGGGTATGGGGAGGGGAAGAACCTCAGCAGGGTATAATGCCATACAGTCTACCCTGCAAATCAGCCCTTTTCTTTAGGGGAACCAACCTTGGTTGTCTGGAGATCAATTTTGATAGCGGGTGATCTCCAGGTACCACTTGGAGGCAGGCAACCGTAATTTGAACCCAGATCTCCCTAATTCTAGTTCAACACTTTAACCACGACACCCTGTTGCAACTTTGTGGTCCAGTCTTTGCAGATGGCAGCATCCCAGAAGTGGTGCCATGAGTCTCTTGTAGAATATCTACCCTGCAGACACATTTTTCCTCTTGTAGCTATGCGTATTTTGCTGAAGAGAAGGCCTAACACCCTACTCCCTCCTAATCTAATATCAATAAATTCCTGTGTCGTGGTTAATAATTTTTAGTGAAGGTCAAAAGTCATTCTGTGTTCATAGAGCCTGCAGGATCTGCCCCGACGTCCTTTGAAAAGGCAACCTGCTGTAGAGGTTGGTTACACACACCACAAATGATCTGACTGATGCTTTTCTGGAACCAAAGCACCTTCTGACATTAATATTAATTCTCCCTGTGTTACCTGGAGGACATGTTTAGACAGGCTAACGAAGTTGCCAGTACAAACAGCTTTGTTCTGGCGCTGGGGCTGGGAGGGGGAGACGCTCCCACCCTCAGGGGCAGCTTGCAAAAGCAAGTTGGATGTTTACTGTGTATGCTCCAGTGCTGCGCGGTGTTGTGTTCCAGCTGCTGTTGCTTGCTGACTGAAAAGCTCGCTGGTAAAAATAGCTTCCACCTCTTGGGAAATCAGGATGTCTTCCCACTTATTGCAGACCCAACTAGCCTGGGGCATACTGAAACTTCCCTCTCTTTTCCAACCCTCCTTCAGACTACACAGATAGGCAACTTACTCCTTCTTTAAAAAAGGAAAACAACTCCTCCGTCCTGTTTCTCTTTTGAAGGCATACATGGCTATTCATTTTTTGTAATCATGCCCTTCCTCCAAGAATGCATGGTTCTCCCCTCCCCCCATCTTTTCCTCATAGCAACCCTAGGAGGTAGGTTGGGCTAAGAAAGAGTGACTGGCGAAGGGTCACCGATGGAGAGCTAGGTTAGGGTTGCCGGTCCTCCTAGCTTCCATTAACCACTGTCTCCCAGAGTGGCAGTGGGAGAAAAATAAAGTAAAAAAAATGGCCATTGGGGCTATGGTGTGATGTCACTTCCCAGGAAAATCTGGAAGTGATAGCACACCCCTCTAGGAACCATGGAAAATGGTAGTTTTACTATAGAGTATCTAGCAATTCCTAGAGAGAGGTAACATCACTTCTGGGGTTTCTCCAAAGTGAAAAGTGAAGTTTTCCCCAAAGTGATGTTACACTGTCACTGATTGCTGCCTCTGCATGTCCCCACCCCACCCCAGTGTCCCACGGGTAGCCAGGCTGGGCTTGGCAAACCTAGAGCTAGTGTGGGGGAACTGGCAGTGTGGGAATTTGACTGGGTCCCACTGCCCTAGTCTGACATACTGATCACTGTACCACACTGGCTCTCTGGTCACTGAGCATTCTTCCCTTTTCTACATTTTTTTCAGGCCTTCATTATACACAAGAGAATGCTGACAGAACCATTCCCGCTAGGGTTGTTGGCTACCAACAGGATGTGGGAGCGTTGGGTTGCCAGCTCCAGGTTGGGAAACTCCTAAAGATTTGGGGGCGGGGCCTGGGGATGCCAGGGAGCTCAGTGGGGTACAGTGCCATAACGTCCACCCTCCGAAGCATCCATTTTCTCCAAGGGAATTGATCTCTGTAGTCTGGAGAAAAGCTGCAATACCAGGGGATCCCCAGGTCCCACCTGGAGGCTGGCATCCTTAATTCCCACCTAAGGCATTTCCTCACAGCTGTAGTAAGTATGTGAGTCCTGGCAGCACGTGGGTGGGACAAATCACATGGCTTTCCCCACCCAATCAATGTCTTGTTTCCCTCCCAGCAGATGTGGTTAAAAGAACGCCATCTCTTCCTCAAGTATATAAGGGCCAATTAACGCAGTACAAAGTTGTCACGGCCACTTTCTATCACACTTGTGCCAAGGGTTCTGTGCCTTACTGGTAGGGCTGCCAGGTCCTACCTGGCTGCCAGCAGGGAGACTTCTGATCCTCCTTGAGTTCTTCTGGTGTTTTGCCCCAAACCTATGGTATCACCCCTGATGTCAGAAATGTGATGATGTCACTTCTGGGTGACATCATTATGCCAGTGGTGCTGGGAGGGGGCTTCTTTGGGGTGAGGTGGATGGGGCCCCCAAAATCAGGGGTCCCCTGGCCCTACTGGGGGAATGGCAACCCTACTTACCGGCATCCAGCAGCAGTATTCAGAACATGGCACATGTGGGAGAAGGGACTTCAGCCTCCCTCCTGTACCATTTTCACAAAGTGAAATGACCCAGGGGGTTAGTATGCGCTCTGCTGGGGAACTTGAAATTGTGGCTACTTCACATCAGCTTCCCTGCAGAGCAAGCAGTAGCTCCAAGGGGCCATTTCAGTTCACGAAAAAGGCACAGAGGGAAGACTGAAGCCCATCTCCAGAGGCAACGCAATTGTGACTTGGAACGTGGCCCCCATGCAACTATCTGACACAGAACTACTGATGTGTATATGATACAGACCTCCCAGTGCACATGCAATACAAAGCACCTTATATCATGTGAATTGACCCTACCTCTTGCAGAGATGTAGCAAAGGACCTGAAGGCAAATGTTCTGCAGCTAAGCCGTGTAGTGTGGTGTAGTGGTTATAGCAGCAGATCAGGATCAAGAAAACCTAGGCTTAGCCCCCTACCTTGCCATGAACCTTACAGAGGGATCATAGGCCAGTGATTCTCAGCTAGCCTAATCTGCCTCACGTGGTTATTTTGATGAGAAAATGAGGAAGGGAGACTTATGCAAAGTGCTGTAAGGGTAAAGTAAAAATTTTACTAGATCGATTGGATTGATCACGAGCGGTGCCTAAAAGTGAAATCATCTTGGAGCCATACATAAATTCCTCTGATCTGCTGGAGGTATTATTAGACATATAGGCTCATCGTTTCAGGGTGCTCTTGGACTCAGCCTACTGCCAGATAAGCAGTTAGCAGCTGTGGCCAAGAGTGCCTTTTGCCAGTTTTGCCTGGTCAACCAGTTGCAGTGTTTCCTGGGCAGAAAAGATCTGACTGCTGTGGAACATGCCAGGGTTACATCTAGATTAGATTACTGCACTTCACTCTATGTGGGGTTGCCCCTGAAAAGTTTTTGGAAACTTCAATTGGTGCAGAATGGAACCAATTTTTAATTAGGTAGCCAACGATCCCACTGTCCCCCCATCCCCTGAGTGGAGCAGTTCACATCCTGAGCAGAATAGAATGGCTATAATCATAAAATGGGCTAGGGGCAGTGCAAGACCCTGTGTGGCTCCAGACTGCTGCTGAGCAGAGCTCCCTCGGTTAATGAGAGGCCGCTCACGCACATGGCTTGGAGGGAACACTGGCTGCAGTGTGTGCGGGATGTCAACTGGACTGAGTCACAGGGATCATATCAGCCCATCCTTGGCCCATCTACACTGCCCCCCCCATCTGTTTCAAGGCACAAGTGAACGTGCTGGTGTTGACTTTTAAAGCCCTACATAGCTTGGGACCAGCAAACTTGAAGGACCACCTACTCATGACAAACTTATCCAGCCACTACAGTTGGGTCATCAGAGGCCTTTGGGTACTGCCCTCCACATTCTGAGATTAGGTAGCTGGCAACCGAGGAGCGGGCCTTCTCTATTGCAGCCCTGCAACAGTGGAACTCTGTCCCCCAAGAGACTCTCCTGTCCCCTTCTGTTGCCATCTTCCATCAGTGGCTGGATACTTTTTGGTTTTATCTGGCATTCCCTTAGTGATCCCTCCTTCCTGCCCTGTTCTTAATTGTTCTTTTCATGTATGTGTATTTTACTTTACTGTGTTTTTATGGCATGTGTTTTTAATCTGTTGGCTCCCTTGGAGGCCCTGATAAGGGCAGAAAGGCAGGATATAATTTTTGTAAACAAATAAACAAAATTAAAAAAACCAATCAATACAATTGAACAGTAGCATTAGTTGGGTTTACCTGCAACCCATGTGAAGTGGTGCATGATGTGATACTCATCTGCCATTGCTGGCTTGGCAACCACAGTGAATGCACACAAGTTTCTAACTCTTTAGCAGCCTGCGGTACATAACATTCTCTGGGTTGAGAACACAGCAACATGACACTGGGACGGTCTGCCCTTTTTATTGAAACAGCAGAAAGGAACCATGAGTAATTTGTCCTTCTTCTCCCCCTTCCCACCTCTGTGTTTGATCTGAAGGGGAGAAATGGATGCTCTGTTCCTACACTGGGAACATCATGCAAGACCCATAAGCAGAGAGAGGAGGATAAACATAAGTCACCAAAAGTTTCATATCTATAAAATGTGGAAGGAGCTCATTCTAATAGCCTTAAGAGCTATGGATACCAAAGAAATACAAACTCAGTCATCATCTCCTTCAGTTCAGTGGGTTAGATCCAGCCAGCTTTTTCACTCCACCACATTCAGTTCCTCCTCTGTTCCACATGCCTTTTGTCCATGCAAGTCCCATCCCCTCCAGCTAGGGATGCCAGCTCCAGGTGGGACCTCGGGATTAGGGATGGGCATGAACTACATTTTTATGATTTGGTTCATGGTTCCAAGCCATTTAAACCCTCTGGATTTGCTGCCTGCTGCTTTGAGGGTAGAGGAGCAGAACTGGAGGGTTAGATGGAGCCATTCAAACCTCCGGTTTTGCTCCCCGTTGCTTCGAAGCAGTAGGGAGCAGAACTGGAGAGTTTAAATGGCTCAGAGCCATTTAAACTTAACAGCTGTACAGTGGGGCTTTTTGTTTTTTTGTGAATAGCAGAAATGGGTTTAAATGGCTCAAAGCTATTTAAACCCATTTTCTGCTCTTCATGAACCACCACAAACTACATCAAAGTTTGTGGCTGTTCTCAGATTCACAAACATGGGGCATGAACCACGAACTGACCAAAGTTTGTCACAAACTTTTGTTCATGAGCTGGTTTCTGCCTGAAATTACATCTCATCTCTAGACTACAGAGATCATTTCCCCCAGAGAAAACAGAGACTTTGGAGGGTAGACTCTGTGGCATTGTTCCCTGTCCTCCCCAGGCTCTGTCCCCAAATCTCCAGGAGTTTCCCAACCTGGATCTGGCAACCCTACTTCCAGTATGGCTTATTTTGAAGGCCATGGGGCTTTCTCTTCCTTTTTCACCAATTGAAAGATGATTGGATCCAAGTCAATTTCTCCCCCGTTTTGGAGTCTCTCACTCCCATCATAGTCTGCATGGTCGATGCAGATCAGAACTGCCTCAGAACTCCCATGGTGGTAGCCATGTTGCCATTGAGAGCTAGACCCCTGTAGAGTCAGTATTGCACTGATGTGTGTAGTCATGCGGCCAGGCTGAAAGAATGGGCCGATGTGACAGTTCTCATTCTCACCTCCCCAGTGGCACAACTGACAGAAACTGGGGATAGAATCTGTCTCTGTGTTCTGTGCCAGTATTTGTGTTGAACTTCTCTTATGTGCCTGTCCTCCACACAGGAAGTTTTGCCGTGGTTCCCAAGAAGGAACAATTTTCTGTGAACCCTCAGCTCCTGCTGGTTGCTAGGTGTCTAGCAAAGAACATTGGATTAGGTGGACCTAGATTCAATCCTGCAAGGGACTTCTCTTGTGTTTAAGCATGGGACTCTCCTGACCCAGATCCACAAGACCTTAACTGCTCAGAGTTCCTGAAGATGCATGCTTTCATTGTGTGTCTAAAGCACATGACTGAAGCAGGTGGATTATTATAAGAGCTGTTTGGTGTAGTGGTTAAGTGCGTGGACTCTAGTCTGGGAGAACCGGATTTGATTCCCCACTCCTTCACTTGCACCTGGCTGGATGACCTTGGTCAAGCCATAGTTCTGATAAGAGTTGTTCTTGAAAAAGAGCAGTTTCTGTCAAGAGCTCTCTCAGCCCCATCTACCTCACAGGGTGTCTGTTGTGGCGAGGGGAAGGGAAAGGAATTTGTAAAACACTCTGAGACACCTTTGGGTAGTGACTCCCAATCTCTTCTTTTAAAAGACTGAAGTCAGACCATCTTCTTCCCTCTGAAATAAGAGGGTTCACTCCAGTGGAAATTCAGCATTAACAACATATAGAATCCATGAACTAATTTTCCAGTGTGAAATTACTGAATTATAATTTATCAATAGGTTTCAGTATTTTAAGTGGGCTTAAACACTCTTCTCAGCCGCTAAAGTTGTTATTTTGTGGCACATAAGTAGGGAAACTATTAAGTTTGCCAACCTCCAGGTGTGGCCTGGAGATCTCCTGGAATTATAAGTGATATTCAAACTTAGGGCTCTCAGGCCCCTCCCCTGGGAGGGGGTGGAATCCCACATATCCAGTTCCCATTGCCTTTAAATAATGCAGCCTAATGTACTTACTGGAAGTTATTATTAGAAGTAACAAAGGATAGTTCTAGGAATTGCTAGAAACCACAGAGTTCCCAGTGATTCCTAGAGCTACCCTTTGTCATTTTCTGGAAGAACTTGTAGTAAGTACATGAGAATGATTTTTTTTTCTTAATTTTTCTTTTGTGATGCCACGCCCACCCCCCATCAGTTGCCTGGCACTGCCCAGGAAGTCTGTCTAGACTCCACAGATCAGTTTCACTGAGGCAAATGGTTGCTTTGGAGGGTAGACTCTATGACATCGTACCTCTCTGAGGTCCTTTCCCACTCCAAATCCTGTCTTCCCCAAGATCTAACCCCAAATCTCCAGGACTTTTCTAACCCAGAGTTGTCAATCCTAGAACCTATGTGCTCAACAATTATAGCCATTGTTAATTTGTCAGTGTACTTATCTTTTATACTTTTGAGATTTGTACAGCAATTTAATAGACCAGCCCTCTTGCATTTTATGGCTTTTTAAACAGTGTTCGTAATTTCTTTCTTTTGCCGACTGAGAATTCAGTTCACACATCTGACAAAGCAAACTTTTGCCTACAATACCTTTGTTAGGCAATAGGCATTAATGTGCCACAAGGCTCTTTGTTCTTTGGGCTGCAGCAGGCCAACACAGCTCTCCAGTGGGCCATGTCCTATAAACATTTGTTAGCCCTTGAAGTGGCACAGGACTTCTTTTAATCTGAACTGACTTTGCATCTAAAATGTCCAGAGCAAATTTAAAATTTGCACAATCAAAAATGTACTTTTTTAAAAAAATAGCAGCTGGTTATATGATTTGCTATTCTCCCGTGAATATTTTCATTTGATTGTGCCAGTTTTGCCCATTTCTAGCTACTGGTGGTTTTGTTGGATTCTTCTTCCTTATACTTTTTCCAGGCAGCAGGAGAGAGGGAGGGCTGAAAGTGGTTGCTACAGAGAATAAAAAGACAATAGGTTGTGTAATACATTACGCAGAGACAGCTCTGGCAGCTAGGAATATCCTCCACAGGTATCCGAGCTAGAGGTTTTACAGAAGCGCCCTCAGCAAGGGCTAGAATACCTTTGAAGAGCAGGTGTTTATTCCGAAAGTGCAGCAATGCTTTCCTGTCTCATGTGCATTAAATCACACGTGACCCATCATGTTAAGTTACAGAACATCATGTTGGTACACCCCGTGAAAAAAACCAAAGTGGAGTAATAAGATGTGACAGACAACATTGGTGGGGAGGGAGGAATATGGGGTTATTTGGCTTAGATCCTTGATATCCGTTTGGATCAGTGCATGTTGTTTAAAAGGAAGGTGGCAGATGGAGGTAAATGATTAAGGTTCTCGGTTTACAAGTATTTCTACCAGATGTTAATTTTGGACATGGCGTCGGCACAAACCCACCATTCCTTAGGATTGTTTCCTTAGTTACTGTGGGGTTTAGAGAGACTGGTTTAGGGAGACTGGGCTCCCCATCGATCAAGGGCAAGAAGTAAGCAAATCTTATAGGCTTGCTCTTCCCCTGTAATCTCCAGGTGGGACCCGGAGCTCTCCAGGAATTTCAACTGATCTCTAGATCAAAGAAGAAGAAGAAGAAGAAGAAGAAGAAGAAGAAGAAGAAGAAGAAGAAGAAGAAGAAGAAGAAGAAGAAGAAGAAGAAGAAGAAGAAGAAGAAGAAGAAGAAGAAGAGGAGGAGGAGGAGGAGGAGGAGGAGGAGGAGGAGGAGGAGGAGGAGGAGGAGATTGGATTTATACCCCACCCTTCACTACCTGAAGGAGTCTCAGAGTGGCTTACAATCTTCTTTCCCTTCCCCTCCCCACAACAGACACCCTGTGTGGTAGGTGGGGCTGAGAGAGCTCTGAGAGAACTGCTCTTGAAGATGAAGAAGAAGAGGAGGAGGAGATTGGATTTATACCCTGCCCTTCACTTGGAGTCTCAGAGTGGCTTACAAACTCCTTTCCTTTCCCCTCCCCACAACAGACACCTTGTGAGGTAGGTGGGGCTGAGAGAGCTCTTTCAAGGACTGCTCTTGAGAGAACAGTTCTGAGAGAACTTGTGACTGACCCCAAGTTACACCAGCAGCTCCAAGTGGAGGAGTGGGGAATCAAACCTGGTTCTCCCTGATTAGAGTCGTGCTCCTAACCAGTACACCAAACTGGCAGAAACCTAGCACAACCTGCCCTCAAAATCATCAGCTTATTGAATAAGTAGTGACATAGATCAGTCATTTAATTAATTAAAGATGTTCAATGAACAAATCTAGTGGAATCCACATTCTGTTGTCTTGTATCATCATTTGGGGTGGGTGGGTTCCAGGGCAATATAGAAAAGTTGATGACTGATGGTACATCAGGTCCCGAGGATCCAGTTATTTGTAAAGACATGGCGATTTTGCAGTATTACTTCCTTGTGCTCACGTCTTGGTAATATATTAAAATCTTAATATCCAGCGGTAATTGCCTTATGCATCTGCTTGACTGTTTTGACAGGGTTACAGTGCCCAATAGACAACTGCTGAAAGAATAAATTGATCATCAGCAAATGCCATCCATTAGAAGGGTGCAAGTTTATGATGGTTGAAATTGAAAAGAATTCCAAAAGAAATGAATAGGAATCAACCTCCTCTTTTCCCATCCATTAAAATATGAAGAGATATGATAAAATGGCACGGTGAATTCTCCCCTCATGTTGATGTGTACCTCCCTGAAATAGGTCCGGGTGGCTAAAATTGATTATTTTTTAAAAAACTGCATTCTAGTCCGTGAAAGACACATTTTCTCACATAACACTAAGAGTGTCTTTGAATATTTCTCACATCATTTAAGTGCATGTGTGAATATGGTTAATGCAGAACAGGAAGTGGAAGAAAATGTCACTTTGAAATTTACATTCTAGCATTTTTTTCTGTCAGTGCTACAGATATGGAGAAAGTAAAAGCCATTCTTAATGTCATGTGTGAAAACTGTATTTATGGGAATAGTGGTCACAGGAGAAATCACAGCTGGGAAAACACGAAAATTCAGCACTACGTAAACAGGAAGGAAAACCAAGTTACAACTGATGGGAGCTCTGTTGGAGCTGTGATTCACATGATGAGCTCTGCATGAAGAAAGACTAAATCCTTTGTCACTTATTTGTTTGGTGGTGGTGGGGGGGAATGAAACAAGCAAGGGGAGCATGATCAAGGGTTATAATTTATGAATGACGTGTTGAGAGATGGAGAAGAAAAGCTTCTCCCTCTCTCCTAATATGTTCAACTCACAGGAATATAAAGCAGCATAAATGCTGGGAGGGCGGGGTATAAATCTGATGAATAAATAAATAAGATGGGTAGCCATGTTAGTCTGTCTGTAGCAGCAGAAAAGAGCAAGAGTCCAGTAGCACCTTAAAGGCTAATATAATTTGTGGGCAGGGTAGGAGCTTTTGTGAGTCACCACTTACATCTTTGAGCAGGGCTATTTTTGGGCAGGAACGCACAGGAATGGAGTTCCGGTTGGCTTCAGAGTTGGCCACGCCCACTACAGCCAAAACCTCTGTGTGTGTGGCTACAAAGGGAAGGCCTGGAGAGCGACCCCCCTGGCGACTCTGAGGCTGGCAGGCCAGGGGGGTTCTGGAAGGACCGGGGAGGCATTTAAATGGCAGGGTGCCCGGGCAAACCAAAGGAAGGAATGGGGTGTGGCCTAGTATGCCAATAAGCTGTGTTGTCATCGGTGTGGCCTAATATGCTAATGAGTTTCTGCTGTTGGGTGTGGCCTATTATGCTAATGAGTTCCTACTGGGCTTTTTCTACAAAAAGAGCTTTGTCTTTGAGGAAGTGAGCAATGACTCATGAAAGCCAGGGGCGTGGCCAGAAAATTTTGGGTGGTGGGTTATTGGGAAATCTGGGGGGGGGCGGGGGAGAGAGAGAGATCCCATTGGCTGGCAGCCAAAGAAGAGAAGGGTCTTTCCTTACCTACTAGCTGGATTTGTTTGCCTCGGCTGCTACCAGTGAAGGAGAGCCGCCAGCTGGTTCAATTAATACCCTGTGAGTATGCACTCTCTGCATGACTGAAGTGAGGCCTGCCTGCCTCACCCGCCTTCCTGCTCAGCTTGGGAGAGGGAAAGCCAGTGGGCCAGTCTGATTAATACTCAGGGAATATGTGCTCCATGCTACAGTAGGCCTTGTCTGCCTGCTAGTATAGCAGAGATTGCATCTTTGCCGAATATTAATTGCACTGGCCGGCCAGCTCTCCTTCTCCTGTAGCTGTTGAGGCAAACAAGTGCAGATGGCAGGTTAGAGCACAGGCAGTGGCAGCAAGAGTGGCATGGGCCATGTGTGAGGGGGCACCACCCCTAAATGCCCCAGTGTGGCTAAGGGCCTGACGAATGCTCATACCCTGCCACAAATTTGGTTAGTTCTTAAGGTGCTGCTGGACTCTGGCTCTTTTCTAATGCTCACTAAGAACAGCAAAGGTGAGTTCAGGAGCATGCAGGGGAAATTGGGGGGGGGGGCGGAGAGATTTGGGCTATCAAGATGGGGGAACTCAGGGTACAAAATGCAGGTCTCCCTAAAAAGCATAAGAGGTCCAGGTGAATAATTTTGTTCTCATGGTCTCCCCCCCACATTATGACCACAATCGAGGATTGCCAGTTAAGTGCCGGTAACCAGCTGGAGACCGGGGGGAGGGCAGGGACCTACCTTTTTGGCATCTCCCCCCTCCCAGTATCATGATGACACTTCTGGCGAAAAACCAGAAATAATATTGCTGCATTTGGATGACTGTCTAGGACTGTTACAAAACTCTATGGCAGGGGTTCTTAACCTGGGATCCATGCACCCTCTGGAGATCCACAGATGGGCTTCAGAGGGTCTGTGAACCAGGCACAAAAATTATTTTTTTCCCTGATTTCTTTTCTATTACTTTGAAAATTGTCTTTGTGAAACACATTCTTTTTTTTTTTTTTTAATTTTTTAATTATTATTATTTTTAATAAACATTAAAATTACGTTCTAACATAAAATAATGCAATCAATCAAAGCTACACTCCATAAAACTAAACTGACGAATTATAAAACATTACATGTATAAAATCTAAATCTCTTAAACCATACTGCTACTACAACCATTTACTTCACAGCAATTTTAGTATCATAATCAAGGCAGTTTCATCAACTCAAAGTATTTATGATTCTCAAATGAAGACTTGCTAATAGGATTATTATCCAATTTTTCCAACACTGTGTTCCATTTACTATGAAAAATCTGGTATGCCTTATATGTATTTTTGACATTAATAGTTGTAGAAATCTTATCCATAACATAATAATCCCAAACCTTGGAATACCATAGGTTTATAGAAGGGGGAAGAGGGTTTTTCCAAAACTGTGCTATCGATGTCCTAGCAGCAGTTAATAAAATAGTTAACAAATCCTCTTTAGCCTTAGTAGCATTGTCCTTAGGCCACCAGTTTAATAGAGTACATTCTAGATTAAAGGGAAGCAGCTGGCCAGTCAAGTCTTTTATATGTGCAATGATTTTCTTCCAAAAGGACTGGATTACCTTGCAGTCCCACCAATTATGTTTGAAAGTACCTAGTTCTCCACATTTCCAACATAGAGGAGAACTGGCTGTATTCAGGTGGTGGAGTTGAACTGGAGTTATATACCACCTTGACAAAAGTTTGTAATTTTGCTGAATAATGTTTATAGAGTTCGTAGCATATGCTGCTGAGGACCAGATCTCTTGCCATTGTGACTCTGTCAGGTTAGTGGCTAAATCGCGGTGCCATGCTTTGACATAAGTTGGAACCTTAACTGAGTCTAGATTCAATAAAATTGAATATACTTTAGAAATTGTTCCTTTAAGCTGTAAATTGGGCGTTCGCAACAATCTTTCAAAATCTGTAAGTGGTCTCGATAAACCTTGTTTTATTTCTGGTGTACCTACTAAGTTCTGCACTTGTAAATACTCAAACCAGGGGATAAGATGTGATGTTTTCTTTTCTAATTGGGCTTTAGTCAGAATATCCACTTTTTTAGTTACATCGCATAGTCTATAAATGCAGGCCTTTCTCCATATTTTATAGGTAGAAGGTGCTTCCGCTGGTTTAAACCAAGGTTGGCCTAAAAGGAAGACACTGGAGAGGTTTTTGGGGCCAATTTTGATTTTTTAATATCCCAAATAAAAAGTAGGGCCTTCACAAAGGGATTTTCATAGCTTTGCTTAGGACGTTCTTTTTGCTTAACCATATCAGTTCCACATAATTCAATGGCAAAAAGTACTCAGATTCAATGTCTTTCCAATCTATTTTAGAAAATCTAGCCTGAATTCTTGGAAGGTTGGAAAGGACTGCTGCTTCATAATAAAGTGACAAATCCGGAAAAGC
This sequence comes from Gekko gecko, assembly GCA_029375565.1. Classification (NCBI taxonomy): domain Eukaryota; kingdom Metazoa; phylum Chordata; class Lepidosauria; order Squamata; family Gekkonidae; genus Gekko; species Gekko gecko. The sequence goes on along the minus strand of JAPDNY010000008.1, from coordinate 138,564,168 downwards.
TAGTCCCCCTTCTTGTTTAGGTTTCCTAATTGTATCAAATGAAGTTCTGTGCCTTTTATATGCCCAATTAAATTTATTTAAGATATTCTGCCATTTCTTCAGGTCTTGACATGAGATATATATAGGTAAAGCTCTGAATAAATATAAAAACTTTGGGAAAATAAAAGATTTCACCACCTGTTGTCTTTCTAACCAGGACAACCTTTCCACATTCCATTTTTTCAAAAGGTTCTCTATGGATTTGACTCCATCTATATAATTACAACGAAAAAGGTCCTTTATATTAAATGGAATTTTAATCCCCAAATAAGACCAATATGACATGACCCATTGGTACGTAAAATTAGTTTTAAGAGCCACTCTTACGTCCGGGTCCATGTTTAGAGGATACAGTAAAGATTTTGTATTATTTGTGGTCAGACCAGAATAAGTCGCAAACTCCTTTAGTATTAATTCCAATTCTGCAATTGATCTCAGGGGATCTGAAAGATATAGGACCATATCGTCCGCAAAAAGACCAATCTTACATTCTGTCTGGTTAATTGTTATACCTTTAATATTTTCGCCTTGTCTGATTCTATTTGCCAATGGTTCTATTGTTAATGCGAACAATAGAGGTGACAGTGGACACCCTTGCCTTGTTCCTCTTGTCAGAAGAAAATCTTGAGAGTACCTTCCATTGATGTTTAGTTGAGCTTGTGGCGCCTTATATAGCGACTGAATTAAAGTCTGAAACTTATTACCAAATCCCATAGTCTTAAGAACTGTTTTCAAAAAAAGGGGTTCCACTCTATCAAAGGCTTTTTCTATGTCCAATGCCAATATACAGTTATTCTTTAAATAGTTGTTACTAAAAAATATCAAGTTTAACGTTTTTCGGATATTATCTGTTATGGTTCTATTAGAAATAAAACCCGTTTGATCCTGATGAACATAGTCTCCTATGATTCGGTTTAAACGTTGAGACAAAAGAGTGGAGAAGATTTTATAATCGTTGTTTAAGAGGGAAATTGGTCTATATGATTTAGTATTGGTAGGATCTTTGTCCGTCTTGGGGATGACAATAATATTCGCTTGGGCCCAGGACGGCGGCATTTCGCCTGTTGTCAGTATTTGATTACAAAGCTCAGCTAAATGAGGGGCCAGAGTATTTGCAAAAGTCTTGTAAAATTCCCCAGGTATCCCGTCTCTACCAGGAGCCTTATTTGATTTTATTAATTTGATCGTTGCTAGAATTTCCTCTGTCATTACTGGGGAGTCTAAAAAATCTCTATGTTCTTGGGATAACGTTTTAACTAACTTATATGAATTTATATAATGTTCTATGGCTTCAATATTTGGATTATCTGACCGATACAAATCTTTATAAAATTGGGTAAAGGCCTCCAGAATGTCCTTTGAAGATGAAAGATGGTTCCCTGTGCTATCCTTTATTAAATTGATTTGTCTACTTGCTTGCTTTTTCTTAAATTTCCACAACAGTAGTTTTAAGGACCTGGGACTTTTATACCAGTAACGTTGTTTTATATATAACAGTTTATTTTGAACCTGTGTTGTATTTAAGGCCTCCAGTTTCTTCCTTTCCTTTAAAAGTTGTTTATAAATTTTTTTGGAGCCAGATCTTTTATGTCTCTCTTCTAAATTTTGTATTCTGTGTAAAAAATCCTGTTGTAGCTGTTGTTTCTCTTTCTTATAGGCTGTAGTAACTGAAATCACTTTTCCTCTCAGGACAGCCTTCATGGCATCCCAAGTATCTTCCCTTGAGACCCCACATTCTGAGTTTTCCAAAAAGAAATTCTTTATTTCCTCTTCTATTTCCTTACATGCTCCCTGATTTAATAAAATAAATCTATTCATTGACCATCGTGGTTGTCCAATTTCTGGAGATGTTCCTAATAGACTACATTCCACCCACGCATGGTCCGATAGCGTTCTTAAACCTATATCAGGGTTAGATACTTGATTCATAATAGAGTTGGATATAAGGATATAATCAATTCTTGAGAAAGAATTATGCCTGGAGGAAAAAAAAGTGTAGTCTCTCATACCCTGGTTATAAAAACGCCATACATCACTTAAGTTATATTGTAGACATACCTCTTGTATTACTGAAACTTCCCCCTTCTTGAAATGTTTGAGACTTTATCTACAGCATGTCGAGATCTATCCATTATGGGATCTGCCACACAATTCAAATCTCCCCCAGTATTATGGGGCCATCTTTAAACTGATCTAGTAAATGGAAAACTGATTTAAGAAAAGCATTTTGCCCCTCATTTGGAGCATACACTGTAGCCAAAGTATAAGGAGAACCATTTAACTACAGTAATGTTTCACTCCAGACAAATGTAGGAGGGCATTATTGCCATGAAGCTCTCTCAGATGGCACTATTAAAGACTCTTGTAATACCACTGCCTTACTGGACTGTGAAGTGTGCCAGGGCAATGGACAGAGATGTGGCCCCATGTGAAGTGCCTAATGCCGGACTATGTACTGTGGCCAAGGGAAGCCCTGTGCCCAGGAAGCATGCCAAGCCAGATGGGGTCCAGAGACTACAGTAGACTTCTGCCCCTGCACCTCTTCATCAGTGCAAAGACTGTGATGCAGACCAAAAGCCCTGGACTCCATGTGCACAGAGACAGAAGCAGACCAGAGAAGAAGCCATGTTTGGACAGAGGACCAGCATTCCTATACAGAAGCCATGAAGGAATTTGTTCTCCACCACGTAGCACATTCCTCCCCCAAGTCATTTTCAGACAAAGCCTGTTGCCCAGCTAAAGACAAAAGAAGTGATTAAGCCTTCCTGTCACCAATTCAGATAATGCCTCTGCCAAGCACTGGATGATTAATGTGAAGCATTGGACCAGTGATTGGATCCCTCTACCCACTCCTTTGTTTTATTCCCTTCCCCAAGAGGTGTCACTCCCTGCCGACCATCAACTCTAAATTGCTCAGCTGTCATGTCCTTTGCCTCATCCTTCCACAGTCTTTTTCTAACACTTCCTGGGAACCAGTGACCACCTGGCCATGGCTTTAGGTCACAATTTGGCTATTTAAGGTGAGCTCTCTCTAAGCGCTCTCTTTCTCTGTCTCTTTGCCCTTACCTACCTTGTTGGTTCCATTCCTGCACAGTTTGGAACCACTTCACGTGTGTTGCTGATCAACTCACGATCCATTCCTCCTTTTTTATTTTATTCCTTTTTCACTGCAAGGTCAACTCATCTCACCAGATAGGTAATGTATCACCCACCAACAATACTTCCTGCTAATGCAAATGTCACTGTCTTTTCAACCCTAATTTGCTAGTTCTGTATTGTGTATGTGAGTGCTTGTTTATTATTATTATTATTGTATGCTTGAGAGTTTACTAAGTAAAAAGACTAGTTATTTCAGCAACCTGGTCTCCTCATCTATTCATGGGCTCTGGGAATTCTGACTGGTATACAAAGGTTATGTTCCTGCGCTATATGCCTATTGCCTCTTAATATTCATAATTCCCCCAAGCTTATTAATAATATAAGGCAATTTGGCTAACAGCATGAGATGCTACTGTACATGTTCAGGTAATACACAATCATCATAATTGCCTATGGCATTTTTTTCTGGATAGGGGTCTATAGCTTTCATCAGATTCTCAAAGGGGTCCATGACCCCCAAAAGGTTAAGAACTACTGCTGTATGGTTTTGTAAAGGTTTGGGATAACTCCTAGAGCATCTGGTTTCATGCCAGAAATGATTTTGAAATGGGGGGGGAGGGTGACAATCTCCCCATTTCTCCCCTGCCACTTTAGCCAGCAAGGCCAGGAGGAGTGGGGCTCCTGGCAAGCCTATCACAATCTGAGGGCCTCAACAACAATTTGAAGCCACTCTGAGAATCTAGAATACCTCATTTAAAATCTTTGCTTAACTTGAATCCATACCAAATGTGACAGGAGACCGCTTGCTATGTTCTCCAATGCAGTGAAGGGTTAAAGACAGTAATTATGGATTCCTAGAAAGATTTTTCTATTAAGGATTGTTTATTCCTCCTCCATCCTCTCTGTGTGTACTCTCTCCTTTAAATGCAGATGGGAGTCCAGGGGGAATCTTTTTCCTGGGATCCACAATGACTCTTGATAGCTCTGGACAGACAGTCAATCCAGTCATTGCATTTTTATCCCACACATCTTCCGAGGAGCTCAAGATGGTTTGGGTGGCCCCCCACCTTCCTTTTATTCTTGTAAGAATCCAAGGACATGAGTTAGCATGTGAGAGAGAGAGACACAGAGAGAGAGAATGTCCCAAAGTCACCCAGTGAGCGTCATGGTTAAGATCCCCCCAGTCTGACACTCTAACCACTATATTACACTAGCCGTGGGTGTAATATAGCCCATAGCTCAACGTCCTTTGAAATACTTTATTTTTTATTTTTAGAAAATTATATACTGCTCTTTCCAACTTTGTGGTGCAAAGACGCTGTCTCTTCCAAATGAGAACAGACAACACAAGCATTTAACATCCTAAATGCAGAAGTAAGAGAAAAATGAGATAAAAACTTTGAAAATAAGCATTTTAGAAAGACAGCAAAGTTAAGGTAACTATATAATTACTATGCATTGAATAGAATGCCACTCTGTTAAGACTACGAAGGCTTAGAAATATGCTAAAAATTATGTGATTCTCACAATAATAGTCCTGGGCTGGGTTGCTAGAATACTGAAATTCAAAACCAGACTTCATCATCAGTCATCTAACACAGTGCTTTGGCATCTAATATGGTGGCATGTTTATGGATGTACCCACCTAAAAAGGGGATTAGTGCTATGCAGTGACAAGAGTCACTGGGAAAGACAATAATGCTAAGGTAAAGTTGCAGGCAGCTGGAGAAGAGGAAGACCAAATATGAGATGGATTGATTTGGTCATGGAATCCATGGCTCTCAGTTTGCAAAACCTGAGCAAGGCTGTTAACAATATGATGTTTTGAAGGTCATTAATTCATGGTGTTCCCATGCGTCAAAAGCAACTTGACGGGACCTAATGTCATGTGCATGGATGAGGATGAGCTGACAGAGCTGCAGAAACCACAGCTGGCCCCTCTGAAGCAGCAGAGGAGGAGAGCTGGCAAGTGCCTGTAACAGCAGTCTTCACACCTGGCCCAGATAAGAAGGAAGTACTGCAAGCTGAAAGCCCTCCTGGCTCACCCCCACGTGTGGCTCGCTTAAGGGAGCGACTGCGGCAAAAACTTAGCAACCAGGTGAAGAGAGGCCAGGCTACAAGGGAGCCACTCACCTGGCCCAGAGTTCTAACAGGAGCCTGGCCGATCATGCAGGTGGTTAATTGGTAGCAGCATTTAACTCCACACTCTGGGCAGTACTCTTTGTGGAAGCAATAAGTCAGCTTCATGCTGCTAGCATCCACTCCAGCTTGGCTCTTGTACCTAGACCTTCGGACCCCTTGGCTTTGGACTTGTCTCTGTGTTTCTGGCTCCTGACTGTGACTTGGCTTTTTGGACTTTGCACTGTCTTCTCAGCTCCTGACCTTGGCCTGTTCTGGACTCCCTTTGAGTGGTACCCCAGCCCATGACACCTAAAACACACACTGATGAGCAGTCAGTGTGATGCAGTGGCAAAAAGGGCTGATTCAGTCTTGGGTTGTATTAAAAGGACCATAGCATTGAAATCATAGGAGGTCATAGCTCCTCTGTATACTACTTAGTCAGGCTGCACCTTGTGCAGTTCTGGAGGCCTCACTTCAAAAAAGATGTGGACAAAATTGAGAGGGAGCAGAAGAGAGTGATGAGGGTGATCAGGGGTCTGGAGACTGAGCCCTACAAGGAAAGGCTTGGGAATGCTTAGTTTGGAGAAGAGGAGATTGAGGGGGGACATGACTGCTCTCCTTAAATATTTGAAAGGCTGTCATTTGGAGGAGGACAAGGAGCTGTTCCAGTTGGCAGCAGAGGATAGGACACAAAGCAATGGGTTTAAATTATATGCAGAAAGGTATCTTCTGAGTATTAGAAAAACTTTTTCATGGTCAAAGTGATTCAAAGGTGGAATCAGCTGCCTAGAGAGGTGGTTAGCTCCCCTTCACTGAGAGCTTTCAAGAAAAGGCTGGATGAATATTTGTCAGAGATGCTTTAGGCTGGTCCTGAATTGGGCAGGGAGTTGGACTAGATGGTCTGTATGGCCCCTTCCAACTCTATGATTCTGTGATATGAAACGAGATGATTCATGCCCATATCACTTGGTATGTATCAAGTTTTCTGGATCTCTCACCAATACCTGGAAATCTTGGTAAGAATGCAAATGAGTGTAGGAATTTGTAGATGGGAGGATATTTGACCCAGACAACCCTAACTGAGATAGATATTCTTCTCAAGGAAAGAACCAGAGGAATCTGTGATTAAGTTGTTTTTTCTGCTAATGGAACATTCAATATTACATACAGAGTATACTGATGTTCTGATTAAAAACAGCATTCTCTCTCTCCTTAGCTCATCTTTCCTAATCAATCATTGACAAACCCGGGGCAAGAAAGGGCATATCTTTAATCAGACACTCTTAGGCAACAATCAAGATTTTAGTTGCTGTGGGCCAGATTTGCTTCTCGGATTCACGGGTATTTCTGGGGCATGGGAGCTAAAAAGGGACTTTAAAAAAGCTGTTCCAGTTCCAAAACAAGCAGAATGAAGGGATTGCCGAATCATCAGTGGGTCAGGGGAAAAAACCAACCTATTATTTATAGTATTCCACATTCAGAGCATTGAATTAAATCAGTCTGCAAATGTAGAGCATTTTTTTTTTCCAAACACACACTCACACACCAAACACACAAACTCCAAAACAACTTGATTCTGGATTTCTTCTCTGCCATAGCTCCTGAAGGTATGTTAGGGTTGCCAACCTCCAGGTGGTGGCTGGAGATTTTCCGGGATTATGCTTTGGAAGGTAGATTATATGACATTAAACTCGAGCGTGTCCAGAAGAGGGCGACCAGGATGGTGAGAGGGTTGGAATCCAAGTCCAATGAGGAAAGGCTGAAAGAGTTGGGTATGTTTAGCCTGGGAAAGAGAAGACTTGGAGGGGACATGATTGCAGTCTTCAAGTATTTGAAGGGCTGTCATGTAGAAGATGGAGCAGATCTATTCTCACTTGCTCTGGATTGCAAGACTAGATCTAATGGGTGGAAATTACAAGGGAGTTGTTACTGGCTAGATATCAGGAGAAACTTCCTAACTGTAAGAGTGGTTGAGCAGTAGAACAGACTGCCTCGGGAGGTAGTGGATGCTCCTCCACTGGACGTTTTCAAGAGGAGACTGGATGACCATCTTTCGGGTATGTTGTAGATATGTAGGGCTTTCTTTCGGCTATGCTCCTGCAGACTGCAGGGGGTTGGACTAGATGACCTGAAAAGTCCCTTCCAACTCTAACATTCTATGATTCTATGATTCATTATACCCCATTGAGGTCCCTCCCCTCTCCAAACTCCTCCTCAGGCTCCTCTCCCAAAATTTCCAGGTATTTCCCAACCCGAAACTGGCAACCCTAAGGTAGGTGCAGTTCCAGTGAATGTTCTCCAAAGTCCAGTTTTACAATTTTTTTTTTTTCATCACTGAGAAATAAACTTCAATGGGGTTTGTCTGTCCTGGTTTGTGTATCATTGCCCATAAGATCATAACAGTGGCTGCTAGTTTAAATGATATTTATCTTAAATGTATTTGTTTTTCTCCTGCCATCTCCTCAGACTCAGGGCAACCAAAGGGTTTTTTTTTATGAATTCATGGTCAATAGATTCCTCAATAGCTATTAGCTGTGATGTCTAAATGGAACCTCCTTATTCAGTGACAGTGTATTTCTAAATACTAGCTGGGGGAAAGTGTCCAGAAGGAGAAGCTCTGTCCTCTCTGCCCTGTTTGTAGGATTTCAGGGAAGAGGGAACTTTTCTTATGTTCCCTTCTTGGAAATTTCAGGGAATTTTACGAGCTGAGAATTGCATATTTCAGGAGCTGCTGTTTTGGGAGGAAATGTGATATCATCATGTCATGAGTAGAACCACTTGGAGTTCAGGAGGAGGGCCTGTGGCTCAGTGGAAAACAGCCCTGTATCCAGGATTTTGTGGCTTTGGGGGCAATTTTTTTTTCTGGTGGGGTGAAGTTTTCAGTGCAGAAAGAAAAGCCATCTAGCCAATAGAAAGCTGTTACCCAGGATCGATCTCTAAATTGCAAGCTGCCAACCACTTTAGATGACAGTTCTCAGCTGCTGCAGGTTAATCACTTCTGCCAGCCTAAGCAACAATTCTGATAACAAGCCAGCAGGTGGGGGTGATGACTTCTGTAGTCAAGAAAGGTTTGGGCAAGGCACTTCATAAAAGAAGAGAAGAGGTTGGATTTATACCCCACCCTTCAGTGCCCAAAAGAGTCTCAGAGCAGCATACAAAACTCCTTTCCCTTCCCCTCCCCACAACAGACACCCAGTGAGGTAGGCGGGGCTGAGAGAGCTCTTGACAGAAACTGCTCTTCTTTCAAGAACAGCTCTTATCAGAACTATGGCTTGCCCAAGGTCATCCAGCAGGTGCAAGTGGAGGAGTGGGGAATCAAACCCGGTCCTCCCAGATTAGAGTCTGCGCACTTAACCACTGCACCAAAATGGATAGCTCATTCTCATCACCGTCCCATCTTTAATTCTTGGCATCTCCTCTTGAAGAACCTCAGGTGCTGGGAAAGATCCTTCTCTCCTGGAGAGCTGCTGCCAGTTGGAGTAGACAATATTTTATTTATTTACTTAGGATAATTTCAATCCACCTTTTTTGTTGTTGTTGAAGGACTTGAGATAGGTGAAGTGATATTTAAAAATCCTGAAAGAGTTATCTAAAAGCAAGTCATTAGTATCCACTTGAATTAGGGCTGCCAACTGCAGGGGGGGGGATGGAGATCTCCTGGAATTTTAACTGACCTTCCAACACAGGTCACTTCCCTTGGAGCAAAAGGCTGTCAGAGCTGTTCTCTCAAGAGAACTCTCTCAGCCCCCTCTACCTCACAGGGTATTTGTTGTGGGGAGGGGGAGGGAAAGTAATTTGGAAGCTACTCTGAGACTCCAAGTGAAGGGCAGGGTATAAATCCAATCTCTTCTTCATCCTTAAACCTCCAGGAACTTCCCAACTTAGAGTTGGCAATGCTATGTGAGCAGCAGGGGTCGTAAGCAGCCTATTTGAAGAAACAGAAGGAGGGAAAAAACCCTGATGTGATGAATAAAGTTGTAGCTTGCATTTTTTTGGGGGGGATACTCTTTCAGGTATGAACTAGAAGGACCAATAGGCACCAGTTGGTATCAGTGGTATCAAGGCAGCTTCAGATGTTCCCAGCCCCTAGCCAATGAGGATTTTTTTTTAAAAAAAAATCACTTTATTCATGGAAGTATTGTCCATATTTTTTATACGCATTGCGATATTCACAGGCAGCCACAAGTTGAAAAGCATGCACATACTCCAAAGCACTTCCAAGGATTTTTGCGAGAAGAGCTACAGCTGTACATTGCTGCTGGAGGCTCTTGCGTTCCGTCTTCTTTCAGCTTAAATGTTCATTTCAGCTCAGCCCAAAGTTCAGCGACCAGATGTTCTCCTAGGCAACAGCATCCAGCCCCAGCCAGCCTGCGCTGCTCACCGTCTCTCACAGGCTGGCAGCAGAGGCCAGTAGTGTTATGTGGATGTTGCATTCCACTTGCCAGCAGCCGCACAGGAAAGCATCATATTTCTCCACAACCTTTCCTAAGAGCTGGCAAGAACAAGCAGCGTATGAGCAGGAGAAGGCCGCAGTCCTTAGTACTTTCCCTGGAAGGATGCTGCTTTGAAATCAATGCAACCTTGTAACTTTTTGACTTCTAGGAACAGCCGTGCTAGATTATGGATTTCCTGCACAGCTCTAACTACACTATCTGTTTGCCCGTCTGTTGGTAGGTCTGTCTAAGCAGTTTTGTTTCAGCCTGTCTGAATAAAAGTCTCACTTAATACAACACTATGGTCTTTAGTCACTTTTAGTTGCTTGGTTTTTTTGTGTGCTTAATCAATGTACATGTGCAATCATAAAGCAGGGGGGATCTGCACAACTGAAAGTTTTGGCAAATCACAACTAAATGCATTCAGAATTCATTTTTTTAAAGGAACAATGGAGAAATCCTAGCAGATAGTGCACCAGAAATGACCAGGAATTCAGAATTCCAGAAATCTGGAGTTCTGGGGAGAGAAAGATGAATTACGGGGAATTTGGAAGGAAACCTATTGCCAATGTTGGTTAGATGTCATTTATTTATTTTTTTATTGTATTAGACTTGTATACTGCCCTCCCCAGATGGGCTCAGGGAGGTGTCCAACAGTTAAATAATACAATTAGAGCAATACTAAAACAACAATTTACACATAAAATATCATAAAATACTGCATAGCTATAGCAGTAGTCAGATGACTGATGGACATTTGGTTGGAAAAAGCTGGGCAGAAAAGCTAGGGCCAGAGAAGCTGGGGGGGGAGAGGGATGTCCACTGCCTTAACCAAATGCACAGTGGAAGAGCTCTGTCTTGCAGGCCCTGTGGAACTGCAATAAGGCCCGCAGGGACCTGATCTCACGTGGGAGCTCATTCTACCAGGCAGGAGCCAGGGCCAAAAAAGCCCTGGCCCTGGTCGAGGCTAGCCAGTTGTCCCTGGGGCCGGGAACCACTAACAGATGTTGATTTGTGGACCTCAGTGCCCTCCGGGGCTCATATGGGGAGAGGCGGTCTCGTAGGTATGCTGGCCCCTGGCCGTGTAAGGGCTTTGAAGGTAAGAACCAGCACCTTGCAATGGATCTGGAATTCAATAGGCAGCCAGTGCAGTTTGCACAGCACTGGGTGGATACGAGCCCACGCAGGCATCACCGTCAACACCCTTGCTGCTGCATTCGGCACTAGCTGCAACTTTCGGAGCAGAGTCAAGGGCAGCCCCATGTGGAGAGAGTTACAATAATCCAATCTGGAAGTGACCATTGCATAGGTCACTGTGGCTAAGTCTCGGGGAGTAAGATACAGGGCTAACTGTCTGATCTGCCTCAGATAGAAAAAGGCAGATCTGGCAGTGAGCTGGGTGTTAGCAACCTGCAGAATTCTTCTTAATATCCAGTATATACTAATTAGATGTAGTAGACAGCAGACAAAGAAATGAAGACCACACCCTCCTGTTGTGGTGTGCTTGTGTAGCAGCTAACTGATCTGTCCCACTACTGCTTGTCTCATCCAAACTGATGCCTTTTGTGGTAGTGTGACTACTACAACATCCTGCAACAATGAGTTCCACAGCTGAATTAAGTGTGTATGATGGAGTACCACCCTTTGTTCCACAAATATACAGCCTATCGGTTTCAGGGAGTGACCTTGCTTTCCATGTGTATGAAACTGAGATTGTGTATTACAATGTATAGAGAAACCTGAGAAGCTCATGTTGGAATGTACAAGATTCATAGGGTTGACAGGTTCCCTCATCACTCTATCATGGGACTGGGGGGTCATTGTGGGATGTCCCCCATGTGGTGACATCACTTGGAAGTGACACCATCACACTGGGGATGTTGTGCGGGGATGCTCTGGTCTGAGGAGAAAACTGGCTTAAAGCCATAGAGTTTTGCCCTCAAACCAGAGCATCCCCATGCAATGTCCCCAGCATGATGACACCACTACTGGGTGTTGTCATTATGTTAGGGAAGTCATATGGGATGTGGTTGTTTGAGAGCGGTGTTTCCCCCACCAACCAGCTGGCCAGTGGTGGGCTGAAGCCCCCAAAACCAGGAGAAAACCTCACCCCAACCTGGGGACTGGCAAGCCTATCTATAGTTCACCTTCTTGAAGAAGATCAGAAGAGCAGCCTATAGGGGACAGCTGAAGGACTGCTAGTCAACATAGCTGGATTAGGGACTTCCCACAATTTCAAATTATGTCCTTCCTGTCTCTTGATTGGCTCTTTGGAGACTTCCTGCTCCAACTGAGCCCTCCCCCTTTGTCACAGCAGTTAGTCACTTAGTTAAGCCTCTCTCCCTGTCCTCTGTTCTATCAGAGTTTATTTCTTCTTTACTAGAGTTATTTTCTTTAAACAGTTGGTGCTTCATTCCTCTTAATGTTTAAACTCTGCCAACAGTTCATTCAAAGGAAGAGCTACAAATTTGGATAAAATGATCAGGTGGCCCAACAAACAGCAACATTTGAAAATCAAAGATGCTCCCCCCGATCTTTCAGCCTGCTCGCTCTTTTGGAATTTCGAGAGGGGGTGGTGAACGCTGTCCCAAAACAGCTGCCAGAGAAGATATAGCCAAACCCAAAATGGCTTCCACAAGAGGTGGAACTAAACGCAATGACTCCCTCCCTGCTTTGCAAAGGAATCACAACTGGGGAATAAAATGTAATGAAGGGAAGCCTGGTGGGGAGGAAGCAAGAAAGAGAATGAAAGCCTGAAGAGGGGAAGGAAGCCACAGCATGTTACAACTGCTATCACAGCCATGGGAAACCCTTTTATTTGAATGAGGAAAGCCCATAGGAAGCCTTGCTTTGTAATGGTCCCATCCACATTTTGAAAAGCATGATGGGAACAAGGGGAGTTAGTGGTAGTTATTTGGGGAGCCCTAATCTAATCTAAAGTAATGTAAGAAACAATTGCCTTTTTCCACAGCTTGAGCCAACCGCAAAGTAAAGGTGGAAAAGCAGTGTCAATGCAATCCTCAACACAGTTACATCCTTCTAAACCCGCTGACTTTAATGGACTTAGAAGGGTATAACTCCTCTTAGGACCCCATTGTCAGTCTTATAATGGTGCCCTCCCCCCAGCCATGAAACTGTCTGTATGAGCTGGAGCTTCCCATCCATCTCTCCAATGGGCAAGGTGTCCACTGCTGCCCACTGATCCTCTCTGCCACATGGAGCGAGAGGATAGTCAGCACTGGTTGTGATCACTGATATGAAAACAGAGGTGCCCAAAGCTTTGTGGCCAATGTTCCCTCTAAACCGTGGAGTCTTGTGAACAAAAATTCTACTTTGTGTGCTACTGGCACTAAAGCTGTGAGTGAGCGATTGGGCTACTGCATAAATTGCCTTGCTCTGGGGCCATCTTTCCTGAGCGAAGGCAAAAATCTGTGAGCCGGAGGCAAAAAAACTGAGAGCTAGCTCACACTAACTCAGCTTAGAGGGAACACTGTTTGTGGCATTTGCATATTCATGCAGTCACCTTAATGTGCGTGTCGCTTTGGAGTTCCAAAGATTCTCAGGAGCTTCCAGTGTGAACCAAGGAAGTCAACAAAGAGAGGAGAAGGAGCTGGACATGAATAGCCGTGTCCCTATCTTCATCTATGAAATATCGGAGAGCATTCATTTTGTATTCTTTCAAATCTAAGTAATTACAGGATATGCAAAGCATGCAGAAGTGCACAACTTCTGAAATCTTTTTTTTTTTTTTATTCACACCAGATTTAATAGCCCTCACTTAATCTGTGTTGGTTGGACATGAAGATTCATAGCCTGGGGGCAATTATAAATGTCTTCCATCAACGTCCCTGAGCCAGCCTTGGCTGGGAGAGCAGGGTATAAATTTAATAATAAATGAATAAAATAAATTCCAGAGGTTGTGTGGTCCAGCTGCACACATTTTCTTGTACTGGTTCTAACTCAGTGACGTCCCATGCAATAAGAATACGAAAAGAGCCTGGCGTAATTAGTTTTACCATTAGTAGTTAAAAAAAGTCTCAACTTTTAAAACATACGTGTGTGTGCGCGCATGCATGCATGCATGTGAGTGTGTGTGTACTTGGAAGTTATGGTGACCTCTGGTGACTGACCCTGGTGGCCTGGAGGACAGTAGGAGAGGTGGCTGAATAAAGCCTACCCCCACCTCTGGTATTTCAAGGAGGTCTCCCATCCAAGTACTTGCCAGGGTCAACCCTGCTTATCTGCCAAGATCTGATGAGATTGGGCTTTCCTGGGCTATCCAAATCAGGGCAAAGCCTCAAATTCTTGGGCATTCTGTAAAATATAAATGTATTGAAGTTTAGAAAAAGAAGAGAAGAGATTGGATTTACACTCCGCCCTTCACTACCCAAAGGTGTCTCAGAGCAGCTTACAAACTCCCTTCCCCTCCCTCCCCACAACAGACACCCAGTGAGATAGGTGGGGCTGAGAGAGCTCTTGACAGAAACTGCTCTTCTTTCAAGAACAGCTCTTATCAGAACTACGACTTGCCCAAGGTCATCCAGCCAGGTGCAAGTGGAGGAGTGGGGAATCCAACCCGGTTCTCCCAGATTAGAGTCCGCGCACTTAACCACTACACCAAACTGGCTCTTATTTAATTCATGTCCATTTATCTAACATGACAATGAGATCAAACCCCAAAAGAAGCTATTGGAATGCAGTGCCCTGGCTGAGAATCTATACTGTAAATGTGTTTTCAACTTTGTGTCAATGTGTAACACCAATTAATTCAAAATACATCTGGTTGTGCTCCCATACTATTTCAATGACAACAACAAAAAAGCCCTATTGGACAACTACTCATATATAAATAACATTCAACATGTCCCCTTACCCCAAAACATATCCCAATTAGACATTGCAAGATTGTTTTTGTCCTCTGTGGAGTTTGTCCAGATGGCAAAAAAAAAGAACTGCAAAACTGAGTGGGAAGAACATTTCCCAAAGATGTTCATCAGGCAAGTATCAGGAAAACATTATGGATACTGTCATGGGCTTAGAGGGAAGGCAGCAACACTGCAGGGTTTGTCCTCAAGATCATTTCCATTTGGAGGTGTGTTTGGGACGCTTGTTGCCATCCTGAGGTTGGGAATCCCCTACATGCTCTCATTAGGGCTGTCAGTGGGACGTATCCACAAATGAGAACAAATGAGAGTGTCAGCATAAGTTACGGTGGTAATTTGCAAAGCTGTTAATGAGATATCTTCTGAGCCCATAAAAAAGGGAAGAGCAGAGTCATTAAATGACAGTAGAATCATTTTATTTTGATACAGGAGGAGAGCTGACATTTGATCAAAATGGACATCCCTCCTGGAGTTCTTTCTCAGCCTGTGGGACGGAAACACTGCTGTCCCTATAAGACACATCTACGATCCAAGGGTCACTTTGAAAAGAGAAGAAATCAGAAAGTCAGTTAAGGCTGGAGTTGCCAGCCTCCAGGGGGCACCTGGAGATCTCCCACCATTACATTTGATTTTCAGACAACCGAGATCAGTTCACCTGGAGAAAATGGCTCCTTTGGAGGGTGGACACACTATGGCATTATACTGTACTGATGTCCCTCCCCTCCTGTCCCCAAACCCCACCCTCCCCAGGCTCCAGCCCCCCAATCTCTAGGCATTTCCTAACCCAGATCTGGCAACCCTAGTCAAAGCCCACATTTTACTCTATATCTTCCCACAGTGTGTGATGCAGACAATCAAGCTGTCCAGGACTGAGACATCTCACTCCGATGTTGTCTAATAGTACATATGACCTCACAGTTCATACCCAGAATCCATAGCTCATTTCACATGACACTGGAGAACAGATGGGCCTAGTAAATGAACAGTGTTCCTCACAAGGATTTGAGGCCAGCAGTATCAAAAGATTGTCTGGTTATACCTTATACTTGAAGGACCATGACTCTGACTACAGGCTCACTTGCTATCTTAGGTCAGCCCAGCATTTCCATCAGACTGAGAATTCTCCTTGTCAGTTCAGTCTTTGTGGGGCAAGATCGTCAGATTTTTTTTGGGGGGGGGGCAGCCTGAGGAGGGCAGGATTTGGGAAAGGGAGGGAATTCAGCGGGAGGGAATTCAATGGGGCATAATTCGAAAGTGTCCATTTTCTTCAAGTAAACTCTGTTGCCTGGAGATCTGTTGTGCTCCCAGGTGATCTCTAGCCACCACCCGGAGTTGGCGACCCTAGCTGGTGCTTCAATTTTTTTTTTAGAATCATTTACCAGAAGAGATGCACAGATACCCATCTCTAGTTACTAAAGTAGTGCTGATTCAGTGAGCTTTTTGGCAGATCAATTTTACAGGGCTGTTTTTATCAATGTCCAGGTTTTAATGTATCACTGACTGATGCTCAATTGTTTTAATATTTTAAGAGTACTGTGTCTGCAGATATCACATTTCTATCCCACCCTGCCTTCAGGGAACTCAAGGTGGTGTTCATGGTCCTGCTAACATCCCTGTGAGGTAGTTTTACACTGAGTACAATGATGGAATAGGAGGGGAATAAAAATACTCTTTATGTAAGTTGTTTTATCGATGATTTCCTTTATTTATTTGCTTATTATTTTTTAATCATTTCAGTCCTGTCTTTCATCCAGAAAACCGGTTTTTGGAAACTGGTAACAAGTCAATGAGGCAGTTTAAAATTATAACAAGAAAATGCCAACCAATATAAAACAGCAGATAAAATAGAACATTCTCACAAGAATAGAAACCATTTTAAACTGTGATCTAATAAGAGTCATAAATAAAAGAAATGCCTTCACCGGGATGGCCCAGGCAAGCCTGATCTCAACAGATCTCAGACGCTTAAGCAGAAATGTTCCTGGTTAGTGCTAGAATGGGAGACCTCTTGGATGGGACACCATCAAGGAAGTCCAGGGTTGCTACGAAGAGCCAAGCAATCGCGAACCATCTCTATTCAGCTCTTGCCTTAACACCAGATGAGGGTCAGCTGCCACTTAACCGCAATTATGCACGCAGTGAACAAAAAATGGAAGAATTACAACCTGATGAACACTTCAGTCCCAAGAGGGAGGGAAATCCACCCCCCCACACACACACACACTCACTGAACAGCCAAATAAAAAGATCTTCAACTAGTTCTGGATGGACAGCAAATCTAGCTCTAGACACACATCTAAAGGAAGCATACTCCAAAACTGGGGAGCCACAACTAAGAAGGCTAATCTCTTTGCAGGAGGAGGAGGAAGAAGAAGAAGAGTTGGTTTTATACCCTCCTTTTCACTACCTGAAGGAGTCTCAGGCCCTGTTCACACGGAGCATTTGCCCTGCTGAAGGCACGGTAGCCCTGGAGACTTTCCGTGAGCAATCATACCAGCACATCTGGGAGGTGTAGCACTCCCGTGGCCAACCCGCGACTTCCCGTGGAAAACGCGGAGTAAAAAACTACTAGGGTCGAAGTACTAGTTTCTGGAAACCCCGGGGCAAAGGCTAGCATCTGATCGCGGGAACACCAGTATCCCGCGGCTTCCGACGCCCGCCCATGTCCTGGGGTTTCCGGATGTTGTAAGTTTCCATGGGATGTGCACCAATGCTGAATGAGGCATGCGCATATGCAAGACACCGACAGTGGCCCGCCCCCCCCAACGGCACATGCGTCCTTTGCTACAGCGTGGCTTGCTGCTCTGCTGCGCTGTTTTTTGCTGCGCTGTAGCAGCGCTGTGTGATCGGCACTTGGCGCCGGAGCGTGGCAACCCGGTGGCCTGTGTGATCGGGCTACCGTGCCTTATTTTGCTCCGGGGTGAAATGCCATGCCTCCCCCCTGCGTTTTCTGGCCCGTATGACCGGGGCCTCAGAGTGGCTTACAATCACCTTCCCTTCCTCTCCCCTCAACAGACATCCTGTGAGGTAGGTCAGGCTGAGAGAGCTCTGAGAGAGCTGTGACTGACCCAAGGTCATCCAGCTGGCTTCATGTGAAGGAGTGGTGAATCAAATCTGGCTGTCTGTATTAGAGTCCTGTTGCTCTTAACCACTACACCAAACTACCCATCTTACTTCCAAGCAAGGAGAATGATGGAGTATGGCTTCTGATGGTAATTGCATAACTGCAATTTTTTAGTGTGACTATATGGAAACTTCATTTTTAAGACAGGGGGTGTTGTCATACCATGGAGGATGCTATGCTATTCCTGTGAATGTGTCCTTGGCAATGCAGAATACAAAGTGAAGAGGGGCAGTTGCCTTTTATAATTTGAACAGGAGCTCTGTCCAATGTAGATTTTATATTTGGATTTCAAAGTCATAGGCAGAGGTTAAGTCTCATGTATGGTCTTTTATTTAAGGCCACTTCATATGCTAAGTTGAAGAGTAGTGTAGACATGGTGAAAATATTTCAGATACTTTTGATGGTGCCTTTAAAAAGATTGAACTCAATGACTTGCTGTATCTGTAGAAGACTGGATAAGAAAAAATGGGAAATGTGAAGGTGAAATTGGGTGCCTTAATAGGAAAATAACAGGAGCACCCTTTTCCTGTTTCAGGGCATAGTAACACCACTGAGGAATCAGTTTCAACAGTAGAGATGGGCATGAACTGGCTGATGAACTAAAGTTCATGATGAATTTTGGCCAGTTCAAGCTTTGCAAAGTCAAATTCATGGTAGGTCACCAAGCACAACTTTTCATGACCTTTCATGCTGTTCATGGAGGTTCATGCTGGTTTATGAGCAGATACATTTCCAGCCAGACTGCCTCTGCTCAATCAAAACAATGACTTGGAGGTCATGTAGGCCATCCAGGGGAGGTCCCCTATGAATTTGGTGTCTCTAGCTTGCACAGGATCCTTTCTATACACTCCTGAATCTCCTGAACCTATGCCTGTCAAAATGCCTGTCATTTTGACAAGTGCAGGTTCAGTAGGTTCAGGAGTGTATAGAACTAATCCTGTACAAGCTAGAGAGACCGAACACACAGGAGATCTCTGGCCAACTCTCTTCTACCTGCCCTTCAAGTTTGGTGAGGATTGGATTTACGAGGACTGAGCCCCCCAAAGACCCCAGGAAAGTGCTTTCTGGGGAAATGACAGCCAAAGCACTTTCCTTCGGGCACCTTCTTTGAGGGGCATGACTTGGACCCTGTAAATCCAACCCCTCACCAAACTTTGAGAGCTAGTAGAGGAGAGTCAGCTGGAGATCCCCTGTGAGTCTGGTGCCTCTAGCTTGCCAGGGGAGGTGTTCTACCACCTCACAAACCTCATGAGCCAAACTAGTTTGTGAGACGGCTAAAATTTCATGACAGCTTGTGAATCGTGAATGGGACATGCAATGAAATACAAACTGAACTGCATTTTCAGGGTTCATGCCAATTCCTATTCAACAGGGAGAAACATAGTGATGATATGATTCAACTCCCTCTTTTCTCCCCAATGTAAATCAGGACCATGTGCAGCTGCCCTGTGAGAATTGCTTAAAAGTTGAATGCACAGATGTTCCAGTGTATCTGCTGGCTTGACCCAGCTTCCAACTGGCTGTTCATGTTCCTGTTTGATCTGCAGAAATTAACAAGGGGAACTTTGTGCAACATAGAGATCAACATAATCATCTGCTAAATGCTGCATATCAAACAATTTATAAAACCCCAGCTATAGGAAAGTTGGAACCAGATAGCCACGCATAACTGTGGCTCACAATTATAAGAATGTTCAAACTCTCCATAATGATTTTTATACATAATTCTGAACCGCAGTCCTTCAATGCAAAAAGAGGTGTACAGTGCAGGTCTGCTCAGCAGGGCTTAGTCCCAGGAAAGTGTTTGTGGGATGGCACAGCGGAGTTATACCCTTCTAAGCTCATTGACTTCAAAGCTTGTTTTGCCATTCTAAAGACAGTCCTTCATTGGCTGAATGCTAAGTTTCTCTGGTGGTTTCAGCCTCTTTGAGAATGTCATTCTTGGCATTCATTCATGGTCAAAACAAATATATGGGCTTATTAATAAATGAAGCAATAGCCAATAAGATCATGCAGTGACCAGGACAGCAGGATATTTCAATGTTGTTGTTTTTTCCACAAGACTCTTGGCTCATACTAGACTGGTTTCACAAACAGCAGCAGCTGTGCACTTGGTTCATGTATGAACCCCCTAGAGATAATCTGTAGAAACTGAATGTGCTGAACTAAACACCACATTAACACAGTCCTATGATAAGCAACCAAACAACAACAAGAAGAGATTATTTCAAATTATCTCAAATTTGTAAGGCATTAGCATTATATGGAAGGATAACACACATTAATCTGACTTGAGATAAATTATTTTGGGACAAACCAGATTGGGCTAGCTTGGGCCACAGCCAGTGTTCCCTCTAAGCTGAGTTAGTGTGAGCTAGCTCACAGTTTTTTAGCCTCCGGCTCTCACGTTTTTGTCTTAGCTCAGGAAGGCTGGCTCCAGAGCAAACTGATTTATGCAGTAGCCAAATCGCCCACTCACAACTTTAATGCCAGTAGCTCACAACATAGAATTTTTGCTCACAAGACTCCACAGTTTAGAGGGAGCATTGGCCACAGCACAGTACACTTGTTAAAAAACCAATCAACAATGAATTTTTGTACAGGTTGTGAGGGAAGGGGCTGTAGTTGCGTGATGGAGCATCTGCTTGGCATGCAGAAGGTCCCAGTTTCAGTTCCTGTTATCTCCAACTAAAAAAACAGATGATATAAAATACCTCAGAGATGCTGGAAAGCCATCGCCAAGCAGAGTAGATAATATTGGCTTTGGTAGATCAATGGGCTGATTTGATATAGGGCACCTTTGTGTGTTCATGTGTACCTTCCCCGTTCACCCTACACACACATCAAAGAGATTTAAGTTCAGCATTATCCTTGGAATATATGACAACTATTTGCCCTAACAGAGAAAAAAACCCCAAAACATCTGTTTTGAATGCAGTTTTGAATAATTGCTGCCTTTAAGACAAAAGCTTTGCTATGTTAAGTATTTGGAAGCTGACTGACTTGGAGTCCTTGACCAGTCAGTGCTCGGAAACTTGTCCCTGTTGCTTTATTGTTATCCAGTCCCAATTATTTCCCTTATCCTACCTCACTCTGCAGTTAACAGTTGAGGATAGCTGGTGTTAATCAGGTCTTTAAAATGAGCATCCGGGGGAACCAGTGGGAGTACTAGCAAAAAACAGTTAGGTTAGGGATCCTCCAGAAACTGGCTTGCAAGCTGTTAAAGATAAGCTTGATGGAAGATTCTCATAAGACAAGCTTTCGGTTCTTGACCACTCTGGGACCCCTTCCCCAGGTGCTGATCAGCTGGCTGGTGGGGGAATTACAGATGGGAAAACTAGGCCCAGGCCTGCATTGGTGGCAACAGGAAGATGTCACTTCTGGTGCACAACGGAAGTGACATCATCATATTTCCGGCAACACAAGAACACTCTTGTATTTGGGCAAAAGCCCTATGGTAAAAATGATTCTCCAGAGGAACCAGTTGGCCACTGTGTGAGACAGGATGCTGGATTAGATGTACTATTGGTCTGATCCAGCAGGGCTCTTCTTATGTTCTTATGACTTTTACCATAGAGGTTGTTGCCCAAATACCAGAGCATCCCTGCATTGCCAGTGACATGATGATGTGCCAGAAGTGACATTGCTGTGTTGCCAGAGACAAAGGCCTAGGACTATTTTTCCTGCCAGTAAGTTCCTCTACAACATTTGTCAGCGGTATATGGAAATCCTGCCTATATTCCCCTTCTTGCCTATTGTGTAACACCAATTGCCTCAGTAGGTGAGAGAGAGAACACAGAACAGGATTGAGGAGTGTACAGGAGGGAAGAGCCGTGGTTGCCTTCTAGCCCATCGTATCAGACTTGCAAGGCCCATCTTAAGCAGAGTGACACCCTTCTAGGTCCATTGACTTAGTAAGCTGAGACTCCGTTTAGGGTTGCACTGTTAAATGTCATGTCCAGTGTCGGGGCAAGAGGTCACAACTGTAGCTGGCTGCCTTTCTTTTTGCACAGGGGGAAGAAGCTAAGCTCTGATTCAAGAGGACAATATTGCTGCTTCTCCCTCCACTCCGCTGCCTTAAATGACTCACCAGAGTGGGCACCTGTGCACATCTTGACAGACATGTTGAGTTAAATATAGCCTTAATTACAATGGATAAGCTCAGGCTAGGCAAACCCGTCTCATCAAGTTTTGACGTGTAATATGTGGGGGAGAGGAATCAAGATTTCAAGTGATATTTTGGTCTGGGTCACTTTGCTGTTCTCTCTCTCCCCACCTCTGTCTTTAACACACAAT
This sequence comes from Gekko gecko, assembly GCA_029375565.1. NCBI lineage: Eukaryota > Metazoa > Chordata > Lepidosauria > Squamata > Gekkonidae > Gekko > Gekko gecko. The sequence continues at coordinate 138,542,173 of JAPDNY010000008.1, read as the reverse complement.
ATACACTCTCATTCTCTGCTGCATACATATAAACAACCTCCTTCAGTAAAAAGGGCCATGGATACAGCACATTCAGACAGCCCATTCAGTCTGCATAATTGCTACAGTGTTCAGAAGAACGCATTTCCCAAATGACTTTGTTTGATACCCAGTTCTGCGTCCAGAGGAATAGATTATGACTTTGCACTGACACCCTGAGTAGCAAGAGAAGCATTTCAAGAAACAGAGTAGAACCGACAGCTCCCTTCTCTCCCATCCATTACCCCTCCCTGTGCCCCACTTATATGTTTTTTTTTTCCTTAGCACTATCAGGTAGTTGCAATGCCATTGGAAAGGGAAACATAGCCCTTGACTCTGTGGAATGCTACAGAACATTTCTCTGCGTGATTCCAAATGTGTCACTGTGGCTACATGGATGCTAAAACTAGTTTAAAGAAATGTGCAGAAAAGAATAAATGTTCCCGATTCATACCTGCACACCAGAAAGGAGACACATTATACTAACTTCTTCATGCAGCCTCTAATGGGCACCCACATTGTGAGCAGGTTCCAAACATGGCCGGTGTTAACTCTGATTTCATTTATCCTCTCCTGGACACCAAAAATGTGCCACGAGGAGTTAAGCTTTTCTTCCCCCTCCACATGGTGGTCATTGGTTAACAACGTTCAGCTAGGGTTGCCAACTCCAGGTTGGAAAATTCTTGGAAATTTAGGGCTGGACCCTGGTGAGGGTAGATTTGGGGGGAAGGGAAGTACCTTAAGATGTGTAAAATGCCATAGAGTTCATCCTCCAAAAGAGCCATTTTCTCCACAGGATCTGATCTGTGTGTGCATGGCTCCTGATTTATGGCAAACCTACAATGACCTCCAAAACATCCTCTTGTTAACAGCCTTGCTCAAGTCTTGCAAAATGAGGGCTGTGGCTTCTTTTACTGAGTCAATCCATGTCAAACTGAGTCATCCTCTTTTCCTGCTGCCTCCAGCTTTTCCTAGTGTTATTGTCTCTATAGTTTGGAGAAAGGTTATAATTCCAGGAGATTTCCACACCCCCAACAAACCTGGCGATCGTTAAGCATTTGCTCAGCACCAAGGGAGATTCTTCCCTAATTCACCTGGCAACTTGTATCAAAAATCACCTGATCTTGAAACAGCCCTCCACCATTTCATACCTCAGGGTGTTCACTGATTAGAAGGAGGAGGAGTTGGATTTACACCCGGCCCTTCACTTGGCGTCTCAGAGCAATTTCCAATCACCTTCCCTTCCTCTCCCCACAACAGACACCCTGTGAGGTAGGTGGAGCTGAGAGAGCTCTGAGAGAACTGCTCTTGAGTGAACAGCTCTGAGAGAACTGTGACTAACTCAATGTCACCCAGCTGGCTGCATGTGGAGGAGTGGGGAATCAAACCTGGTTCTCCAAATTAGAGTCCACCGCTCTTAACCACTACACCAAACTGGTTAGCTCTTTCTAGTGACCTGCACTTATGTCTTCCTTCCCTAGTTATTGCCTGACCAGTCACATTGTCCAGGCCTTATCATCTTTAAGCTGAGTCCAAAAACAATGTGAAGCTGGTGAAAAAAAAAATCCCTCTTCTGTACCATTGTGAAGAAAGCCTCCCCCCCCCACTCTCCTAAAGCAACTAGATAATCCCTCCTTTCTTAATGAGCAGGCCTGCTTGTGTCATTTGCCTGGAGAGAAGAGGCAGAGCCTGCTTTTATATCTGATCCATTGCCTCTCCTGATTGGCTGGGCTGAACAGTTGGGTGTTTGGGAGCCAAAGGCCCCAAAGCCTCTGTTTACTCTCAGATAAAACCAGAGGCATGATTTGTTTGTTTGCAAATAGAACCCCAAGGATCAGATCTCCTAAGTACAGTATTAAAAACAAGTTATAGATCATTTTTTGTAATATTTTTCTTGGCCAGGGGCTGGCCTGCACTTGCTGCTAGTGTTCACTAAACAACGGTGAATATTCTCAGCAGATCATTCCCAGCTTGATTTGCTTTGGGTTCCCAGAGGGAAGAGGGATCTGATCAAGCAGGGGATGTCCCCAGCAAGATTCCCACAAGCAAGTATAACCATGCAGAGTTATCCAGGTGGTCAGCCGTGTCGGTCTGAAGCAGCAGAACAAATTTAAGAGTCCGGTGGCAACTTTAAGACCAACAAAGTTTTATTCAAGGTGTGAGCTTTCACAGAAGCTCGCACCTTGAAATCTGAAAGAGTGCACATGCACACAAAAGCTCACACCTTGAATAAAACTTTGTTCGTCTTAACTCTAATCTGGACTCTAAATTTGTTCTTCCTACAGAATTATGCCATTCAGTGTTCTTTTCATTTATCAGACGGTGTCATTCATGGTCCACCTTTCTCACTGAGACTCAAGACGGATTACCCAGTGCGAGACAATTTAAATCAACAGGAGTGGGACCATGGGCTTGGAATAAGCTTGAAGTCAACAGGCGTCGATGGGCGTAACCAGGGCTATTTTTGGGCAGGAACGCACAGGAACGGAGTTCCGGCTGGCTCCTGATTTGGCCACGCACAGCAGGAACTCATTAGCATAACAGGCCATACCCAACAGCAGAAACTCATTAGGATTGGCTACATTTGGAGTGTGTGGCCTAACATGGAAAGGAGTTCCTGCTACAAAAAAAAAAGCCCTGGGTTTATGACAACAAACGAGGTAAACAGAATAAGAAGCAAAAGGTGGGTGTGGCTAGATGACCATACTTCTGGTAACATGGGGGTGTGGCCTAATATGCGAATGAATTTCTGTTGTTGGGTGTGACCTGTTATGCTAATGAGTTCCTGCTGGGCTTTTTCTACAAAAAAAGCCCTGGGTGTAACTCTGTTTAGGATTGCATGATATTGCTTGCCATAAGAACATACCTCATGACCTGCACCCTGTCTCCCTGAAAAAAGGTCCCCATTCTTCAACTTATTTTCTGTATCTTGCTCCCATTGACCTCCTACAACGCTACTGTTGTGCAAATGTAACTGAATAATTACAAAGCAAGGGGGGAAAAATCTCTTTTTGGGCGGACTAAAATTTAACAGGAGTAGGTTAAGGGCACTTCAGCATGGCACCAGCCCACGATCTTTGAGCCAGAACATATTACAGGTATTACCGAAAAGGACCTCCTTCAGGCAAGTATTCAGCACATAGATTGGTGCTTTTGCATAGCTAATCGTCATGCCTTCACCTACTGCCTCTTGGAACATGGAGCTAGAATATTTGGAGACACCGTATTGTCTAGACGTAAGTACTTATGCAGAAGATACGAGTGAGCCAAGTTTGGGGAAGTGATTTTTAGTGGTATCCCCACAGTGACAGTTATGTGCATTTTTAGTTTGAGTTTACTGGGCACATAATCAGACGTGTCCTAGAAAAGACAGATCACAAGTTCAGAAAAGATCGGAATTAGGCTTTCTGACTCTGATCCAAAGTCCGGAAGCTACTGGCAGAGCACATTTGGACTGTTTCATGTCCTCTGCAGAGCTGCCACGGGTGATTTGGCAGCAGCAACGCCGCTGTTGAAGTTGAAAGTGGTGCTGATAGTGCCTGTTGAAAGAAGCCTCGTTGGGCCTGAGCTAGCCTGTGGTATAAGGGAACACAGCACGTATGGTGTTGCTGATAGCTGGAACTACCTAGTAGTTCACATCCTAGACTAAAGCTAAGGGCAACAGATTTAGAGTCCGTGGCATCAACAAAAGGTCCGTGGCACCTTTAAGGCCAACAAAGATTTATTCAAGGTTTTGTGAGCAAGGCACACTTTTTCAAATACATTGGAATGGTAGATGAGGTTCTAAACTCATAGATAGGGATTTAGCAGCAAATTAACATGTAACAGGATGATGTTTAAGTTATGCAAAGTGGAAAACTAAGTTAAGGTTATAAGCAGTGTTCCCTAAGCTGAGTTAGTGTGAGCGAGCTCACAGTTTTTTAGCCTCCAGCTCACACAATTTTGTCTTAGCTGAGGAAGGATGGCTCCAGAGCAAACTGATTTATGCAGCAGCCAAATGGCTTACTCACAACGTTACTGCCAGTAGGTCACAAAGTAGAATTTTTGCTCACAAGACTCCACAGCTTAGAGGGAGCATTGGTTATAAGGTTAACAGTTGTGAAGCAATAAATGTCACAATAGCAGGTGAATGTTATAATTTCAACTCCACACATGGCCAAAAAGCTCTTCCTCTCTCAGCCTAACCAATCTCCTGGGGTGGCTGTGAGCAGAAAACGGAGGAAGAGAGAATCGCGGGCACAACCAGAAGTGTTTTACAGGAAGGGTGGGATAATTGTGTAGTGGACGGTAGTATGAACTAAGCACTGTTCAGTTCTTCTTCGGCTCAAACAAGATTCCGAGCGTGTTTGGTTGGTGTTTAGAAGACCCCAAGCAAGCTGCTTATCTGTACAGGCATAGCAATTATTTAATGCTAACTGCTCATTTGAAGTCTAGAACACTTAACCAATGTGCCCACCTCCCCATGAAAAGGTAAGCAGACCATATTCAGGCAGCTGGTTCACTATTTACATCCTAAGGAGAGTTACACTCTTCTCAGCACATCGACTTAAAAGGGTACAACTCTATTTAGGATGGCTCCCTAAGTAAATTAGCACTGTTTTTGGAGGTAGATTAAATTTATGTTTAATGAGTAAAGAAGCATGTGTGTGAGAGTGTGTCTGTCCGTATATGTGTGTCTCTGTGTGGAATATAGCCATTCAGTATGGCAGAAAGATCAGGCCACTGTGGAACATGCCCTGGTTACTTCTAGATTAGATTACTGCAATGAGTTCTAGTGGGGCTACTCTTGAGAAATGTTCAGAAACCTTTACTGGTGCAGAATGCTACAGCCAGGATGTCACCTGGAATGGGTTGTAAAGATCATGCCATCCACTCTTGGCCCATCTACACTGGCTCTCAGACTGATTCTGGGAACCATTCAAAGTGCTGGTGTTGGTCATTAAGGCCCTATATGATTCGGGACCAACATACCTAAAGGACCACCTACTCCCTTATGAACTTTGACCACACTTACCGTCATCTTCAGAGGCCCTGCTTTGGGTACACTCACCTTCTCAGTAGTGGCACCAAAACTCTAGAACTCTCTCCCCAAAGAAGCAGCAGAAGCAGCAGAAGAGATTGGATTTATACCCCACCCTTCACTACCCAAACAAGTCTCAGAGCATCTTACAATCTCCTTTCCCTTCCTCTCCCCACAACAGACATCCTGTGAGGTAGGTGGAGCTGAGACAACTGCTCTTGAGAGAACAGCTCTGAAACAACTTGTAACTGACCCAAGGTCACACTAGCAGCTGTATGTGGAGGAGTGGATAATTGAACCCAGCTCTCCCAGATTAGAGTCCACACTCCTAATCACTACACCAAACTGGCTGCTTTGGAGAAACTCATCTGCCCCCTTGTCATTTTCCACCAGAAGGTGAAGACTTTTTCTTATTGTTTCACATTTCCTCAGTGACCCCTCCTTCTTGCCCAATGTTTTTTAATTGTTGTCTTTATGTTTTTGTATTATTTTAGCTCTGGTTTTAATTGTTTTAATGACACTATTTTTGATGGTTTTAAGATGTGATTCTATTATGTATGTTTTAATTTGTTAGCCTTGTTGGTGGCTCTTATGGGATCTGAAAGGCAGAGTATATTAAAAAAATAGAAAAAAATGGTGGGTAAGGAGAGAGAAATTGTTGGGGAGGCAGTTGTGATGGGGCTGGATATCAGAAGGAAAAGACTGGAGGAATCTGAAACCTGATGAAGACAATGTTTTCAGGAAACAAGTTGAATGGTTTGTTATGTACTTGGGAAACTGCAACATTACAGCAGGCATAGGAGCTGTTACAGCATCAGTGGTTTTCCCATCACTGCCGGGCTATGAATCTTTGGAACCAGCCTCTCTGGGATCTGCTCCGACCTGTGTTTTAACATACCCGCTCAAAATAAAAATGTATTCTTGGAGAGCCCCCACAACCCACACAGGAACCAATTAGGAGTTAAAAAATGGACCTTGCAACAGAAAGACAAAGATTTTCTCCAAAAGAGTTCCTTCTTTCAAAGCATAATTGTTCTTTGACCCCAGGTGCAGTTCTTGTCAGAATCCTAGATCACAAAGATTAAAATGACAGTTTGTTCTTCTCCTGCCAAATCAGAGATACTTGTTTAAGGGGGTTATTAAAAAAAACCCACCCTACGACCTCCCCCAAAGTGGAGGCTATTTTTGCCCCATTTCAATGCCTCCGTTGAACTTCCTGTATCTTGCCTGTTTCTATTGTCTGTTTCACTATGCTGAGCTGTCAGTCACTTACTAGATATATTTTCTCTATATGACACAGCTAGCAGGACTGTTTGATTTCCAGTCATTTCTCATGTAGGCTATAAAACCCTGGGGGTGAACACCACCATCTGTAGATTGGACTCACGGACAATGTGGCTGCTCAAAAGTGCCTTCTAGTTATGAGTCTCATCATTACCACAATTGTCAGTGCTTCTTTCGCTCCGGGCCAAGCAACATCTGCTCCCAAACTCTGAATCTGCCACTAATTAAGAAGCATTCTTGTTTTTTCTCCAGCTGACCTAGTTCATTCCTTTGCTTAAACAGTTGGAGAGGTTGGTGGATGACTGGCTACAGGGCCATCCCCCAAATCTGTTCCACTTGCTTAAAGAATTTAAGTCACAGTGTGGAACTAGGAAGGATCAGATGGGTTTCCTTTGGGCTATAGAAAATTATTGCGTCCCTGTTGTCCATTCTGTTGAGTTTGGCAGCCAACGTCGGTGTTTTGTTGGTTCAAGCCATTCCAGATCTCTTAGACTGCAGGAGCACAAGAAGTTAATTGTTTCCCAATAAAGGCAAAATCGTGATAATGATCTCTAGTGTCAGCAGGGATGATTATATATGATAAAAATGCACACTGGGTCATTTGAGGGCTATTTCTTGTTCCACAGAGGGCAAAATCTGCCTACTGCGTCCCGCCCACCCTTCGTCTGGGTGGCTTACTTGGTTCTTACTTTCTCCATTTCATCTTCACAACAATCCTGTGAGTAGGATAGGCCCATGGTCAGGAAAAGGTAACTGGCCCAAGGTCAAAAAATGAAAGTGGTGTGGAATATGGCAGCCTGTCTGTTGTTGAGATCCTGTTGTAACAGATACATTACACCATTTTGTACGCTAGCACTTTATTGGTTGCTGGTTAGTTGACTGGTTCTGTTCAAGTTACTGGTTATTACCATATCATGGGATAGGGTTACCTGGCAACCGGCAGAGGGCAGCGGGGGGGATTACCAGGAGAAAGAGGAAGGCCCAGGCCACATTGCTGTTGTTGTACAGGAAGTGGCATCATCACGCTGCAACATCCCTGAGATGCTTTGGTATATGGACAAAAACTATGGTCAAATGGCTTCTACTATAAAGTTTTTGCCCAAATATCAGAGCATCACCTGGATGTCACTGGAGTGATGATGTCACTTCCTATGCAATGTTGTTGACATGACCTGGGCCTTCCTCTTTCTCTTTGTAAATCCCCATTCTGGCTAGCTGATTAGCTCTGAGGAAGGCTGGCAACCCTATCCCGGGCCCACATTATCTACCAGATCATCTGTCCCGATATGCTTTACTGAGGTTGTTCCAATCATTGTTGTTCCAGATCTGATCTTGCCATCAGTTCTGTGCCAACTAGAAATAGAAGAAGAAGAGTTTGGATTTATACCCTGCCCTTCACTGCCCAAAGGCGTCTCAGAGCGGCTTACAAACTCCTTTCCCTTCCCCTCCCCACAACAGACACCCTGTGAGGTAGGTGGGGCTGAGAGAACTCTAACACAAACTGTCCTTGAGAGAACAGCTGTGCCAGAGCTTGTGACTGACCCAAGGTCACATCAGCAGGTGCAAGTGGAGGAGTGGGGAATCAAACCCGGTTCTCCTGGATAAGAGTCTGCGCACTTAACCACTACACCAAACTGGCTCTCAGTTTGAGGGTTTTTATTTCTGTGGTGACCACTATCTGGTGAAACAGTCAAAATGAGGCTGCCAAAATGAGGCTGACAGTCAAAATGAGGCTGTTGATTTTTCAGAGTCAATATAGGTAAATCTGAATTAATCTGGCATGTGTTTTGCTGATAGGCTATGTATGAGGTTGAGCCCAGAAGGCTTATTAGAATTCCAGGCCTGGTCTGACACTGATATCTGTTTTAGTATGTTTGCTGCTGGTTTTCTGAAGAAGTGTGCTTGCAATCAAAAGCTTATACATCGAATAAAACTTGGTTGGTCTCAAAGGTGCTACTAGACTCAAACTTTGTTCTGCTGCTGGTTTTCTTAAAGTTATTGTTTTGATATAGGTTTTTTAATATGCCTTGATGAATTTTCTGCTACAGAAAGGTGGATTACAAAGGTTGCAAAACATAAATCAACAAACAAACCCAAATCATTCTAGCCCTAGTCCAGTACCCTAATTGCTACACCACACAAATAGGATTTACCCCAGGTATACATTTGACAGCCATGTTATTGACCCATGTATTTTTCTCATCCTGTATTTGTGAGCATAAATTTGTTGCATTCACACTTGCTGGACTGGATCCAGTGACGTGCAAGTGAACTTGTGCACTTCAGCTCATGCAAGATTTGTGCATTACTTAGGTTTTCTCTCCCCATATATTATAGAGTTCTGAAACTGATGTGTAAGAAGATCCAACCTAGCGGCTAGTCAGTGGAAGCCTGTTTGTGCATGAAAGCATTAAAGAGAATTTGAACCACACTCTGAACCTATAAGTTGCTTAAATTTATGTACCTCAGCCAGGCTTCTCCATTGACTGCCTGGAGACCTGTACCACTAATCTGTTATTTAAAAACAACCTGTAAAATGAATAAATTGTCTTTGTTATTTACAATCCCATACAGTTCCTTCCTCAGTGATCTCCATATTCTTCTTGCTCATTACAACACTTACCTCATGTCAGTATACCAAAAATATTCACACTTACTATTTGTACCTGAGGGAAAGGTTTAGAGTTCAAAACAAATCTGGTTCCCCCAGATCATAAGAGGTTGTGTGGGTCCCCTTGATTCCAAGAAAGAGTCTCTCACCGTGCACTTAGGCCATCTTAGATGTGCAACTTGTTTTTTAATGTGTGGAGAAGCCCAACAGAGATTGCTTCCCTTCAAGGATATGTTTTAGGTCACTTTCATTCTAGTGCAGAACTACTTTTCATGGTGAGAATACAGAAAACACAGGTTAAAAAAAAGGAGACTAAAACATCCTGGATATAGATTACAGTATGTAGTGGCAACATGATTCTGCATTCAGATTTTGGAGAGAAGTATTTGCAGAGATAATCAGTATAACAGATGTACCCATCTAACTGGAACCTGGGCCTAGCACTTCATAACTTGTTCATAATCTGCAATATAATACCAGGTATGAGAGACCTATATTCAAGTGCCATCCTAAGTAAGTCTCCTCAGAATCCTACTTAGGTCCGTTAGATGGGGCTTATTCCCATGATAAGGTTTTTAGGATTGTATCATAAATGTATCCAGGCCACACCCATCAGCAGAAACTTATTAGCATATTAGGCCACACCCCTTATTAGCATATTAGCCCACACCCCAACAGCGCAGCGTACCACAGCTCATTAACATATTAGGCCACACCCCCATGTTACCAGAAGTGTGGTCATCCAGCCACACCCACCTTTTGCTTCTTATTCTGTTTACCTTGTTTGTTGTCAAAACCCAGGGCTTTTTTTTGTAGCAGGAACTCCTTTGCATGTTAGGCCACACACCCCTAATGTAGCCAATCCTAATGAGTTTCTGCTGTTGGGTGTGGCCTATTATGCTAATAAGTTCCTGCTGGGCATGGCCAACTCAGGTGCCAGCCAGAACTCCATTCCTGTGCGTTCCTGCCCCAAAATAGCCCTAAATGTATCCATAATACAAAAGGTTGAAATGATACAACTTCTCCATCAATACAGAATTGGTATATAAGAGTATGAAAAATCATGAAAAAGCTGACTTTTAATTTATGTCATTTATACCCCACTGGTGACTCATCACTGTTCATAACATTCTCCCTTTCTTCTTTTAATCCTCACAATAACCCTTTGAGGTAAGTTTGGCTGAGTGTGTGTGACTGGACTAAGGTTACCCAACAAGCTTCCACAGCAGAATGGGGATTCGAACCCAAGTCTGCCAGATATTATAATGTCCCCTTTTTTATAAATCCCATAGTTAAAAACCAGCATCCCCCAATGGTTTATTGGACTGTGGTAAAAATAATTTGGAACTATCTGTATACATATGTTTTGTGTTTCTTTTAAAAAATTTCTATCTTCCTTGTTTGGATTCTGTTTTCTTCTGTATTTATTATTTATTTGTTTGAGGGAAAGAAACTTGTCCAATAAAAAAAGCAAAAACAAAATTCAAATAAAAAGAATTATGGGAAATATGCATAAAAGGTCCCCCCCCCTCTGTAGATACAAACAATTTGTATCCTTGTGCAAGATGGCCAAAAGTTAGTGAATCAGAATCAGCATGGACAATGGAAGAGATGGTTGGATGATGTGCTCAGCACTGCTATTCCTCTGACTGCTTCCTTCACCAATCCAAACTGGATTCTATCCAATTTCTCACTGCAATAGCCTCTGAAAGTGGAAAGAAGCCTGGACAGGAAAAAAGGTGAACAATTTTAAATGCTTTGAGTGTTGGTGTGTGGCGTGTGTTTGTACGTGTGTGTGTGTGTGCATGTAGTTCTTCTTGTTGCGCTGCAACATCCTCTAGACCAGAGGTTCCCAAACTTATTTGGCTTACTGCCCCCTTTTCAGAAAAAAAATTACTCAGCCCCCCCCCCCGGAAATCTACCTTCAAGAAGTGGACACAAAGATGCAGTGACAGAATGGAAGCACATTTTTGACCCTGTGTGTACCCTTGGAGTTTTGAGTAAAAAGTGGTGAGCAGTGAGCACCACCCCAAAATTGCTGCCATAAGGGCTGGATCCAAACCCAAAATGGCTGCCAGGGGAATTGGGCCAACTTCAAAAATGCTCCCTTCATTGCTTTGCAAAAGATTCATGGTTGCAAAATAAAAAAAAATGAAGGAAAGTCTGGTAGGGAGGAAGCAAGATAGAGAAGGAATATAAAAAAAGAAAGCCCGAAGGGGGTTGGAACCACAATGCTTCCCATTCCTCCTCATCCTTCAGTAGCTGTGACTGCTATTGCAGGCATATAAAACTCTTTCATTTGAATGATGACAGCCAGTAGCAAGCCTTGCCTTTCAATGGACCCACCCACTTTTTGGAAAGCTCAGTATGTGCCAGTGGAGGCAGTGGTAGGCACCTTGGCACCCGTGGGTTCCACATTGGGGAACCCTGCTCCGTATAAATAATGAATGTCCTACATGACAAGATTATCAGTATCATGGCTTTCACTGAAGTATCATGGGAACTGTAACTAGATGAAGGCTGATTTCCCACTACAGCTGCCTCGGGGTTGCGCCGCCATTTGCCCCGATACTATTCATCAATTTCACACCCGACGCCGTGGGGCTGCATTTTGACCCGTGGCTTCGCCCGATTTTCCCCACAGTTTCGTAATCCTCAAAAAAACAGGATCACGAAACTGTGGGGAAATCGGGCGAAGCCGCGGGTCAAAATGCAGCCCCACGGCTTCGGGTGTGAAATTGACGAATAGTATCGGGGCAAACAGCGGCGCAACCCCAAGGCAGCTGTAGTGGGAAATCAGCCATAGTTTTTCTGTGATAAATATCTAGGACCCCTGGCCCAGCCCAGAACTACAGTTCCCATGCTTCCTGGGGAAAGAGAATAAATGATCAACGTGCTTAAGTTTGAGGTACAAACTGCACATGCATAACTGGTCGGAGCACTCAAAGCACCATCTGGTCATGTTGAAATCATAACTCTCTAATCATATTTGAGGATGCTTCACCATTCCTCAAGCAAGAACAGAAAAGTACAGGTGTTCACTGACAGCATGCATATCTTCATCAGGAACCGGCCCACCTCTGTTGTGTTCAGCGCTTCCATTTATGTCTCTGTATAAAGGTTATACATTTACAAAAGCAAATAAAACATGACACAATGCCAGAACATCACAAAACATCATGAATTGTTCTATTAAATATTTAAAAGGGGAAATGCACAACCTATATTTTACCCAGCAAGAAACTATGTATGGGGAAAGTTCACCCTTTAATGGAGGAACACCTTTTTAAAATCTGTTTTTATGTTCCAAAATAGCTGTCAAAAATACAAGAGAAATTTGAATCTATATTTTCTCAGTTTTTCCCCCCAAGTGTCCTAGGAATTCAAAGCAGTGAATCCAAGAACCTGTCGTTGTGGCGCAAGAGGTTCCTTCTTATTGCGATCTGAAGAAGTGGCTGTGACTCACAAACACTCATATTGAAATAAATATTGTGAATCTTAGAGGGGCTGTTCAACTTTTGTTTTATTATCCGATGACAGACTATCACGGCTACTCCTTTGCACCCACCTTGATTTCGCATCTTAAAAAATCCTGGCTGCTCTCCCTACCCTACAAAGCCGTGCCAGATGAAGTAGCAGACTGATTATATGCCTATATTCCCAGGCGTAAGAACCCCTGTTCTGTGGGATTGACTCCTAGGGAAGGCTGCATCACACAAATTTAAGGGAGACAATAAAAAATGGAAAGTGTTCAAGATTTTCTATTCCTTGGCTCCATCGTCAACCAACGGGAAGACTGTAACCAAGAAGTCAGAAGGAGACTGAGACTGGGAAGGGCAGCCATGAAGGAGCTATCCATGAAGGATTCTTAAGGATAAGACTGTGTTGCTGGCAACCAAGATCAGGATAATTCATGCCATAGCATTTCCAGTATACAAGAAACACTGGAAAAGACAAGAATGCTAGGAAAAGTTGAAGGAGATGGATTAAGTCAATAAAGGCAGCCACGGTCCTCAGTTTGTAACACCTGGGCAAGGCTGTTAGTAACAGGACATTTTGGTTAACATAAACACGAGGCTGCAGAGATGTACTGCATAAGAGATAAGAGACTAGGACTGCCTGAACACTTATCTGTTCAATTTAGATCCTGTTTGCCAGTTAGAAGCAGGGAGCCTTTTTTTTTTTTTTTTTGGCATTTGTGCATTTGTGCATGTGCGTGCACATGTCTGTGTGTGCCCATGCCTGGAAGTCATGATGACCTCTGGTGACTCCTATTGGGGTATGGAGGACATTCAGATAAGTGGTTTGATAGCCTGCCTGTGCCTCCCAGCCCTGGTATTCTTTGGAGGTCTCCCATCCAAATACTTGCCAGGGTTGGCCCTGCTTAGTTTCCAAGATCTGATGAGATCGGGCTTGCCTGGGCTATCCAGGGCAGGGCAGGGAGCCATTTTTTTACTGTTTGTTTATTAGTTCATGGCTGTTTGGCAGGTGGCTGCAACATGATCGTTCCCAACAGTAAAGTACAGTGCATTTGACTTTTGTGAAAATGTATTATCGCAAAAGCCAATTGACTTTCAGTTTTCTCTCCCCCATCCTTGATGCCCCACTGTCCTACTCAGCAGGCAATTGCTCAAATAGATAGTGAAATGAGTCCTAAATCATACAGATAATTCATTAAAAGCCTTTGTGCTTTTTTCAGGAAAACACCCTGCCATTCAGTGCATCTAAGTAGTTGATCTCTTTAGATCAGAAGCAGTTTTGTACATGTCCATTTTGGGAGGGAAATGCAAACCTGCTCAACAGGAGAGCTGATGACTGCCTCATGACTGAATTACAATATGACATGGTAATTTCATCTCTTAAACACAAAATTCACATCTAGGGATGGGCACAAACTGGCTCATGAACTAAAGTTTGTGATTAATTTTGGGTGGTTCACAAAGTGAAGTTTGTGGCAGGTCACTAACGTGAACTGTCTACAAATTTTCCAGCTGTTTGTGGTGGTTCATGGCAGTTTGTGAATGGATGTATTTCCAGACAGACTGTCTCTGCTCAATCTAAATGTTTACCCAACTTCAAAGCAACAGGGGAGGCGGAATTTGGAGGGCATGTAGAGGAACATCTGGGGGAGGTCCCCTGTGTCTTCCATGTCTTTAGCTTGCACAGGATCCATTGCACACTCTTGAATCTCCTGAACCTGTGCCTGTCAAAATGACAGCTTGTCAATGACAGGTGGTAATCTCCCCAGAAAGCACTTCCCTGGGGGCACCTTCTCTGGGAGGCTGTAGCTCAAACCCCATAAATACAATCCTTACCAAATTTGGTGGGAAAGTAGAGAAGAGTCAGCCGGAGATTCCCTGCAAACTTGGTGCCTCTATCTTGCTGGGGGACATTCTACTGGGTCACAAACCTCATAAACTGAACTGATTCATTTAGTCCCTAAAAGTTCATGACGGTTTGTGGTTCACAAACTGGGCAAGCCATGAGCCATGAACTGAACCGAACCACATTTTCCCGGTTTGTGCCCATCCCTATTCACATCACCCAATAAGACACTGAGCTCTGGATCCAGGAAATCCCCCATGAAAACATCACTTCCCCCACGAACTCATTAAATGACCTTAGACAAGTCTGTTTTTCTCTCCCTCTCCCCCAACCTCTGGCTCAGGTTCCCATTAACAATATGAGATGAACCTCAACCTACCTTACATAGTTTTTTAAGGACTGCAACAAGATAGTGTATATGTCATCTTAAGAACACTTGAGGATCCTATACTGAGCCTTAGTGTTTTTAGACAGAAGAAGATGCTCAAAAAGGAATAAATCAATTTTATGTATTTTATCCCACCCTTCTTCCAAGGAATTCAGGGTGGCAGACATTGATCTCTTCTCCATTTTAGCCTCTAGGTCAATTTACATTCAAAGCCCCAGCTAGTGGGTATTTATAACCTTGCTTAAGAACCCTGATTGTGAGTAGAAAAGAATGCTCCAGTGGGGATAGGAGGCAACTCATCTTTGTGAAATGATTTGTCACTGGTGAAGAGGCTTCCCTGGTAAGGATCAGGAAGCAATATGGAATCTGACGATGAGATTACTGTTGTTAAGAGGAAGTTTTTTTAACTTCTCTTTACCCAATTTTCCTTGAAATCCACCAATCCATTTCCTTTTCCTGTTTTTAGAAGTCTGGAGTTTGTTTCCAGCAATTAATTTTGATCAGCAAAGAAAGTCAAAGTGGAGTGGGGCAAGAGGAGAGGTCCTGCAAAACTTCAGAATTGCATTTTGTTGATGCTCAGAGGTAGACAATCTCTCCCCAGACTTCCTACTCTCCTACTAGAGCACCTTGTGGCAAGCAACATAAAAAAACCAAAACCCCAAACAAACAAATAAACAAACAAAACTCTCCAAGGGCTGCAGTTACAAAAGGTGTAACAGAAAACTATGAAGAGAAATCAAAGAGCAAATAAAGAGAGATTCTTGTTTTGACAGAGAATCAGAGGAATCAGGGGCTGTATGTAAAAAGTAAATTTTGAAAAAAGAAACTCCACTCTCCATAGCAACTGTAGACCAGACTTTGCAACTGAATCTTCTCCCCCTCACTTCTTGGATGGACCATTCTGCCAAATCCTATCTTAAGTGACTTCCAGTAAGCATTCCACCCAAGTTCAGATCTGAGACTCATAGAATCACAGAGTTGGAAGGGACCTCCAGGGTCATCTAGTCCAACCCCCTACATAATCCAGGAAATTCACAAATATCTCCCTCCTCCACAACTCCAGTGACTGCTGTTGCATGCCCAGAAGATTTAAAAAAACCCTTCCAGGATCCCCAGCTAAACTGGCCTGGAGAAAACTTACTTCCTGACCCCAAAGTGGTGATCAGCATTTCCCTGGGCTTGTAAGAAAGGGCCACCATCTCCCAAGGAACCTGTTCTACTGAGGAACTGCTTGAACTGTCAGGAAGTCTTTCCTAATGTTTAGCTGAAAACTCTTCTGATGTAATTTCAACCCATTCATTCTGGTCTGACCTTCTGGGGGCAACAGAAAACACCTCCATACCATCCTCTATAATATGACAGCCATTCAAGCACTTGAAGATGGTTATCATATCACCTCTCAGTCATCTCCTCTCCAGGCTAAACATACCTAGCTCCTTTAACCTTTCCTCATAGGACTTGGTCTCCAGACCCCTCACCATCTTCACTGCCCTCCTCTGGACATGTTCATACCTGGCACTAGTTCTGTAGATATCTGGATTGCCTCTCTGTGCCCAGATGGCCACACTTCTGAGCTCTCAAAAGGAGTACTGGCACCAAAGACCTATCTCTCAGTGCACAGAACGGAAATTTCCCCTTCCGGTTTTCACAGTCTTCACAGACATTGGTGGGGATGGGAAAAAGGGAAGCAAGGGATAGACCATTCCCTCCTGGCCTTCTGCGTGATTGAAACGTATGAACTTCAACAGAATATCTTTGGAGCAAATCCCCAGGAGTGAAGTGAGATGGAACCCTATACAGGATGAAACTGTAGGAAACAGCTCATCCCTAACAAGGAACCAAATATAAAATCTGCCTTTAACCAAGATCCTCGGGCATTTTTCTCCTGCTAAAAGAAATAATGACTGGACCCCTCAAAGAAGGGTCACCGTTCTCTCCCTACTGCTCATCACTGTGTCTCCCTCCCCTGTCAAGCTGGCAGGTTGTTTTTGCCTGGAGCTGGAATATTGCTCATTAGCAGAATGGCCGGGGTACAGGTGGCAATGTCAATTCAGCTTATGAACTCTCCATCTCCTAGTTAGCTCTGCAACTTTGGGAGGGCAGTTGGGTATTTTCTTAAAGATATTCTAATAAAGAGAAAACAATATTTGGAGAGCTCGTGTGGCAAACAAGCATGAGTTGAATGCATTTGCAAAAACAACAACAACAACAACAACAACAACAACAACAAAAACCCTCAGAAAATGCTAATTGCTTCAGGGCAAATCTGGGGATTCTTCCACCTGAAACTGACATTGCTTTGAAAGAAGAACACATGCAATTTGCATGCACAGATGGAGGAGCAAATATTGTCTGTTCTTTTTTCCGTTTGATTCTGAAATTCAGTTCAACAGGCAGGCACCCTTGCACGTTTTTTAAAAAAATGTAGTACACCTGGGAAATAAAAGAAGACGATTGAACCATCTCTGAAGAGTGATGTAGTCCCATAGGAACTGACCTGCTAGAATCGTGACAAACTTTCAGTACAATAAATCCGGCTAGTGGATGCTGAAATTGATAGATTCTTTCCATTCTCAAATTACATGCACATCGGGGAGTGTGTGAACGGACTTCTAGGTATACATTTAATAAGCTTATTGATTTCATGCTTATTTACAGTTCTATAGCTTTACCTTTCCCAGTCCTTAAGGACTTCAATTGGTTAACACTGTATTAAACTACATATATGTTAGTGATATACGAATAATTGTCGTTTTTATTTACCAAGGTAAAAATGATCTCTAATTTTGTTCCCAGCCTATATAGCTGGGGGTATTTCTTTGTGACAGTCTCAATTTTAAATACAGCATGAAAACAGCATTGGCTGTTGGTGAGCCAGTGGCTGCTTTATGTAGATCAGCCAGTAAGAAGGGTGCTGGAGAAGCCATTGGGTTTTGCTAGGGTCACCAGACACTGTCTGGTAACCAGTAGGAATCTGGAGGGGCATGGGGGCAGTGGCAGTAGTGATGGCATGATGTCACTTCTGGGGGAAACCAAGAAGCAGTATCAGTCTTTTCTAGGAGTCACAAGAAACTCTAATGTAGAGTTTTTGGTGATTCCTAGAGAGGACTGGATAAACATATGGCACAGAAGTCTATCAGTGGCTGTTAGCCACAGCGGATAGATGGAACACTATGTGTGAAGCAGTGATGCTCAGTATTCTTGGTACTTGGGGCCTAGTGGAACACAGAATGATTGCTATTCTGCTCAAAACATTATTGGATTGCAAATTTTGAGCATGATCCTCGGACACATGGAAGAAGTTCATTTTTAATATGTGCTGTAAACTGGAACACATTACTTTGAGTGTGGGGATGGAGGTGTTGTGACACAACAGAAGGCACAATTTATTTATTTACTATCTTTTAACCCTGTTAAAGGCCAAAAAGTATGGGAAAACAGGGACTGTCCCAGGCAGTCTTCATTCATGGGAGGCAGCAAAAATTCAGCCACTCCACAGTCGGCTGGACTGGGGAATGAATGGAAATTTCCCTGCTCTCTTGGGCAAGAGAGAGAGGCTGAAGTACAGCCAGCAGCCGGTCCAAGGAGAGATCCTATCCTGAGGTAGAGAGTATTGTGTGTAGGGAAAGAGGATTGCGTTTAACCCCTGTTGATTTATGCCCTGCTGGTTCATAGTGTGTGCTTACTCCTACAGTGTGTGTATACTCCATAACTGTGTAAATACTTAAATAAATTCTTTAATTTGGGCTAATAATTTGTGCTATGCTGTGACCACATAGTCTCCCCTGCTCTGCACAATAACAAAGGGAGGGGGTAGCCCAGGGAAACAAGGAAAGGCCAGACTCTTGGGTTGCCAACTTTCCAATCTTTGGGGGATCCCATCTCTAAATAGGGAAATTTGGCCAGAGGGGTCTCACTGTCCCTCTAAAAAGGCAGTGACGATTCAGTGAGTCATGGCAGCAAATTAAAGGAGTGAGATATGCACACGGGATGAGGGTGGGAGGCAAACAGCTGAGTGGTAAACTGGAGCCCATTTCGTCACGGTAGGCAACCAAGCTTGGTTCAGACAAAGGCAGGAAACCCTTTGCAGGCCTTTGTGAGGAACTCATTGGGGTCAGTCCTGAGTCTAGGGTTGCCAGCTTCATGCAGGGAGATTCCTGGAGATTTTCTGGAAGAGTCTATGGAAGCCAGGTTTTGGGGAAGGGAGAGGCCTCAGCTGAACATATTACCATACAGCCCACCTTCCAAAGCAGTTATTTTCTGGGGTGGGGGGGGGGAAATCTGTTGCCTGGAGTTCAGTTGTGATACCTGGTGATCTTCAGGCTCCACCTGGAGGTTGGTTGCCGTAGGCATAGCTGTCAGTGCTTCAGAGCAGGGTCTGCTAGATCCAGGTTCTTGCTGTAGAAGCTGAGCAGGTGATTTTGGACCGGTCACAGACTTTCAGCCTAACCTACCTTACAGGGTTATTGTGCAAGTCAAAAGGGGGAGAGGAGAATGATGTAAGCTGCTTTGGTCCCCACTGCAGATAAAGACTACTTTTCCTCCTGAGAAACCATTGTTGCCAATCTCCAGGTGAGGGCTGGGGATCACTCAGAATTACAACTGCTCTCCAGATGGCAGAGATCAGTTCCCCTGGAGAAAATGGTGGACTCTGTGGCAGTCAGGGCTTTAGAGCACAGAAAATGGTGGACTCTGATAGTCAGGGTTTCAGAGCACGGGAGAGGCTGCAGGTGTGTGTGTGTGTGGGGAAAATGGAAAGCTGAAGAGAGAGGGGGAAATAAAGGTAGGTTGATGATTGGCTGGGAAGGAGATAGGGTTGCCAACTCCAGGTGGGAAATTCCTGGAGATTTGACAGATGAAACCTGGAGACGGTGAGGTTTGAGGAGGGGTGGAACCTCAAATAGGTACAATGCCATAGACTCCACCCTCCAAACCAGCCATTTCCTTCTGGGTAACAATTGTTGCCAATCTCCAGGTGAGGGCTGGAGAGCACTCAAAATTACAACTGCTCTTCAGGTAGCAGAGATCAGTTTCTCTGGAGAAAATGGTGGAATCTGTGTCATTATACCCTGCTGAGGTCACCACAGCACATTGACGCTGAGTGCCCAAGGCCTTGGCACTCTCCCAGAGCCTCTTTCTAGAGCTTGTTGTATTTATTTCCACAACAGGCCTTATTCCTAGTGTTAATATATTGGACAGATACAATGTGTGCAGAACATGAATATAATCATTGCACAATAAAGTACAATAATGCTAAACATGAATCCTCTGATACACAATGAAATATTCCAAAAAGGTGTCTTTCCAAAATAGTTCTTTCCAATAAAGAATCTGTTTCGATAACCTTCCTCAAGAGGCTAGACCAGAGTGGTTTCTAAAAGGCATTACTGGTGGCCCATCAATAGAAATATAATTGTTACTGCAAACCTCTTTGAATACCCTGGAAGGGCTATTCCTTCTACATTAGTAGTCTGAAGCTACACAATTTTCTGGAAACTTATGCCTTTGAAATATTTATAACTAGGGAGCAAAGCCCGTTGTGGAAGAAGACAACGGGCCCTAGAAAGGAAGGGACGGAGGGAGGGAGGGAGGGAGGGAGGGAGGGAGGGAGGAAGGAAGGAAGGAAGGAAGGAAGGAAGGAAGGAAGGAAGGAAGGAAGGAAGGAAGGAAGAGGGGGAGAGTGAAAGAAAGAAGGAGAGAGGAAGAAAGGAAAGGGGAAAGGAAGGAAAGAGGGGCGGAAGGGGCTTCTCTGGCCGACTGGGTCCATAGTAGGGTTGCCAAGTGCAACTTCGGAAATATCTGAGGACTTTGGGGGTGGAGCCAGGAGACTTTGGGGGCGGAGCTGGGAGACTTTTGTGATATCACTTCCTGTGATGTCACTTCCAGATCAAACGGCAGGTAATGTCACTTCTCAAGCTCCACCCTTTCTGATGATGTTCACTTCCAGCACACTGCACCAAACTACACCTGTCACGTGGCTCTTCCCTAATGATTGTGGCTCCCAAGAACAGGTTAGAGATGATAACCTGGGAGGCACCCACACAGCAGCCCTGCCTACATAACACCATGTCATGGACTCAGATAGTTCAGGTTAGTCTGATCTCATCAGATTTTGGAAGCTAATTGGGTCAGCTCTGGTTTGTAGTTGGATGGGAACCATAAAGGAAGCCCAGAGTTGCTATGCAGAGGCAGGCAATGGTAAACCACCTTTGAATGTCTCTTGCCTTGAAAACCCTACAGGGTTACCATGTGTTTGCTATGGAGCTAGTTTTAAAATTGTGAGCAGACAGACTTTTTTTTATTATTATTATTAATTATAGAAACTATTCAAATATAATCTCTCTTCCTTTAAGAAAGAAACCAGACAAAGTTGGAGAGGATAAATAGGCAGTTTAGTCTTCAGTAGCAATGATCAATTTCAGCAGAAAATGGGGATCAGGCAGTTGTTCCAAAGAATTCATAGAAAAGATGGACTTTGAGGAATCATCTGGAAGAGGTGACAGAAGTGGCATTCTGTGTGTGAGCTGAAGGCATTTTGCACCAAAAGAAAAAAAAAATGGACTGAGGGAGAAAGATAGAGAGAGAAATAGAAAGCAAACACAGAAAGAGAGAGAAAGAGAGAAAAGATAAAGTAAGAAAAAGAAAGGAAGACAGAAAAACAGAGAAAGAGAGAGAGAAAGAGAAAGGAAGGGAGAGGTAGAAAAAGATGGGAAGAGAGGAGTGAAAGAGAGAAATAAAAATGAAAAGAAGGAAAGAATAAAGATAGAAAGACAGGCAGGCAGAAAAATGATAGGAAGGAAGACACAAAAAAGCAATTAGAAGCCTCCCTTTGGCTCCTTCCTGCTTTTGGGGGGGGGCAAACCGGAGCTCTGAAATGACTACCTGTGCTTTTAAAATGAGCAGCTGAAAGGTCGACCTGGACTGCCGGACTGCTGGCTGTAAAGAGCAGGTAGCCACTGCAAGCCTCCCTTCGCTCCTTCCCACTTTTAGGCGGGGGGGGACGGAGCTCTGAAACAACTGCCTGTGCTGGAGGAAAAATGGAAGGAAAACCCAACAAGACCATGAGGCAGAGCCCTGGGCCAGCCCAAACCTTACTTTCCTGGACCCTCAACTCTTCTGGGCTCTGAGAACTGCTCAGGCTGCTCCTGCTGCAAACAACAGGGGTGGGACTGGAAGGAGGAAAATCACTCAGCAGTGCACACTAGAGGGAAGTGGAACTGACGCTCTAGCCCTCGTCTCTATGGCTTTCATAGCCATAGAGACTTGGAGGACTAAAATGCCAGAGCGTCACTCTTCTTACCACCATTTTGTCCCCCGGTACCAGATTTCAAAAAAACCGGGTAAGGGGGTCAAAATCGGGGGTTCCCCACCCCAGCGGGGGCTTGGCAAGCCTAGTCCATAGAAGGCCCAGGGGATGGTGTGTGGGGAGGGCAGAAGGGGCTTCTCTGGCCGACTGGGTCCATAGAAGGTCCAGGGGATGGTGTGTGGGGGGCGGAAGGGGCTTCTCTGGCTGACTGGGCCCATAGAAGGCCCAGGGGATGGTGTGGGGGGGCAGAAGGGGCTTCTCTGGCTGACTGGGCCCATAGAAGGCCTAGGGGATGGTGTGGAGGGGATGGTAGGAGCTTCTCTGGCCGACTGGGCCCATAGAAGGCCCAGGGGATGGTGTGTGTGTGTGTGTGGGGGGGCGAAAGGGACTCCGCCAAGCAGCCAGTCAGCCCTGGCCAGCATCTTCTGACTGCCAGTTCTTGTGCCGAATCAATTGTGGGAAGCATAGAATGTTGTGGAACCAAAATTCAAATGTATATAAGGACAGATAGGCAGTTCCTTCTACATTAGTAGTCTGAAGTTTTACAGTTTTGGTATCTTATGCCTTTGAAATACCTATAATAGTAATTTTCTTGAGGAAGATTATCGAAATGAAGCCTTCAATATCCGGATTCTTCGTTGGGAAGAACTATTTTGGAAAGAGACCTTTTTGGAATATTTCACTGTGTATCAGAAGATTCATATTTAGCATTATTGTGCTTTATTATGCAATGATTATATTCATGTACTGCGCACATTGTATCTGTCCAACACATTAGCATTGTTACCAGTTCTATTGTGTCCTGCTTCACAGCTCTTTCCCATAGTTGTTACTGATTCAGTATAAGGCAGTTTCATGTGTTGCAAGATATGCTTTGCTCCATTGAGGTTGACGTTTGGTTTGTCTGTTCTGGCTGCCTGAATCTTGATCCTGCTTGGAGAGGGAAGGAGCCAAGTATCTATTCTGCACTTAAACTGAATTATGAATACTTAGTGCATGCACAGTCCCACCCTGCAAACTGAGACCCATGGTTCGTGTGAAGGGGAAGGCATTGCTTTGCCTAGGCAACCATGTAATACTCTTGGTAAGTCATGCCTCACCCTATGGTTCAGTGAATGCTTGCAACAGTAAGAATGCTGCCAAGTATACAGGTGCAAAAGAAGCACTTGAACAACTGAGTGTTTTAAATTGCAAATGTCACCTGGCCAAGAACATGGGTAATCCATAATAAAAATGAACAGAGTCAGTTTGATTTTGAGCACATTCCTTGCAAGGATCACTAAAAATCACATGTCTACAAGAATGGATAACTGTCCCCCAAAGAAGCCAGAGATTTCAGAACAGTTAGATCCATGTAAACAAGAAATCAGTGGTGACATCTTGCGCAAGGTGCTCTACAGGAGTTACATAACTAGGAAGGAATCACAAAAGCTCAAACTGGTTGTTATTTGAATAAGGAAAAGAGAGACCGTGAGAGCGAGAGATGAAAAATAGCATGACATCCCAAACAATGACAGATGAAGGGGAAGAATGATGAGAAGTAGTTCAGCAGCACCCAGTGCAATAGAAGACCGGTCAACAATTTGAATAAGGTCTGATGCATAGCAATAGCCTCGTGCTCACAGCACTCCCGGTTGATTTTCCTCACACACAAGTATTCTCCAAAAGGAAGAGTTACAGCTGTAGACTTACAAGCTACTCCCGTATCTCAAAGGAACAAAGGTCTTGTTTGAATACCCAGTACTATGGATTTGTGGGGGGGGGAGAGAAATAAGTATTACATGTGTGGCTCCCTAGATAGATCTGTGGATGTCAGAACTCCAGGAAGTGTTAAATAGTTCATAGATCTTGCTTGGAGCCAGTTGCATGCATTGCTTTGGAAGAAGAAGAAGGGAAAAATTACATGTTCTCAAACACACAGAGCGAGAACCAGCTCTCCTGATTTCATGCAGGGAGCAGTACTTTGTGGCCAGCTAAGATGGATAAGTGGATTTTCCCTATTAAATTCCTTTAGCTATATATTTCTATTTTTCTCAATAGTTTGCGTTCTTTATCTTTAATTGCTGGTTTCGCCCCATAGGAAAGCACCAGCAATAGTAAAACAGATCCATATGACCAGGGCTTTTTTTGTAGAAAAGCCCAGCAGGAACTCATTAGCATAATAGGCCACACCCAACAGCAGAAACATATTAGCATATTAGGCCACACCTCTGACAGCTCAGCACATTAGCCTATTAGGCCACACCCCCATGTTACCAGACATGTGGTCATCCAGCCACACCCACCTTTTGCTTCTTATTCTGTTTACCTTGTTTGTTGTCAAAACCCAGGGCTTTTTTTATAGCAGGAACTCCTTTGTACGTTAGGCCACATACCCCTAATGTAGCCAATCCTAATGAGTTTCTACTGTTCTAGCCTGTTATGCTAATGTGTTCCTGTGCGTTCCTGCCCCAAAATAGCCCTGCATATGATTGAACCCACAAATTTAATTTGGGCAAAGGAGAAGCAAAACTGAAATTGAAATTCAGATGGGCACAATGAGGGTGAGAGATTCAGAATCCTTTCTACTGGTTTATTCTTTTAGCAGTGAACCAGGAATCAGTGCTGTCCAACTTTTATTCATTTCAGCTGGACTTGAGAAGGAGAGGAGTTTGATTTCTCTGATTAGATCCAGGAGTCCTTCTGTGGAAGATGCTGACAGTCACCCCTCTTCTCCTCTTTCCATTCCTGTGCTGACAGTAAGCAGAAGGATGGATGGAGCAGTTTTGCCTTCCCCCTGCTCAGAGCACCCCACTGACCAAGCCCTAGGAGGAAAGGCTGAGAAACTTGGGAATGTTCAGTCTGGAGAAGAGGAAGCAGAGGGGGGACATGATTGCTCTCTTGAAGCATTTGAAGGGCTGTCATTTAGAGGAGGCAGGGAGCTGTTGGCAGCAGTGGATCGCAATAATGAATCTTAGGAAAAACTTTTTACAGTAAGGGTTGTGCAAGAGTGGAATCAGCTGCCTAGGAAGGTGATGAGCTCCCCCTCACTGGCAGTCTTCAAGCAGCAGCTGGACAAACACTTGTCAGGGATGCTCTAGGCTGATCCTGCATTGGGCAGGGGGTTGGACTAGATGATCTATATGACCCCTTCCAACTCTGTGATTCTATGATTCTATGACACACATGGTGTTTACTCTTAACAGGCTGTAACCTGGGAACTGACTTTCAGGGCATAAGAAGGGATTGCTGGGGAAGAATAGGGGAGGGACCATGGCTCAGTGGTACAGCATCTGCTTGGCATGCAGAAGGGTCCAGGTTCAATCCCTGGCATCTCCAGTTAAAGCATCTTGCAACAGGTGATATGAACAGACCTCTGCCTGAGATCCTGGACAGCCTCCACTAGTCTGAATAGACAACTGTGACCTTAATGGGTCAATGGCCTGGTTCAGTATAAAGCTGCTTCATGTGGCCATGTGTGTGAAAAGCTCTTGCGTCCACAGTTAAAAAATGTCAAAATCAGTTTCTTATCACAACACATTAGTATGAAGGGAGACAGACACATGAGGGTTTACCATTACCAGCATTTATATATCCCAAAGAAATCAACTAAAATACACAAATTTCTGAGTTTCCAAAGGATGACACTTTTGTTGTGGAGCTGTGAAAGTTTTATTAGAAAGGAGATTTCAAAGTAAATTGTATATACTTCCATAGAATTCTCATCTGGACTCTAACTTTCAAAATATTCTATGTGACTCTTGGTTTGGTTAAGTTACTTTCTTTAAATGGAGAAGTTTGATATTCCAGATAAAAATCCTTAGGCTTCAGTGCAAATGTTCATGCACCTAGGGGTCAGGGTGGCATGCATATCATCTGGTCAAATAACTGGCAAATGTAGAAATTCTCTGTTTGACAGGGTGGGGAATCGCAAACCCAATGACCTGCTGCTTCCTCTTTCCAGCAAAGTACGTTTTTTCTTTCTCTAAAGTTCTTTAAACAGACCAAGCAAAGGTGTGTTTTCTCACTTGCTACTTCTGCTAACAACATCCAGGGTGCGTTCAGACGCGCTGTTTGAGCCGTTTTCAGCACGGCTCAGAAACGGCTTTTCCCTGCGCGTTCACACGCCCAACATCTGCCCACCGTCCCCAGCCGTCGCTTTCTGGAGCAAACCCCTTTGAAACGGAGTATTTTGGCACCACTTACCCAAGTGGTGTTTTCCATGATTCTCCGTTTCAAGCCGCACTTTTCCCTGTCTGATCGCTCCATCCAGCCACTTCCGGGTGCTTCAACCCCCCTCCCCTCTGGGAAGCTGCCTCCAGCTTCCGGTTTTAGTCCTCCATTTTTTTTCCCCCTTACCGGTGTGCGCTTGAGCGGAGCTCCGCACTTAGGTAAAAAAAAGAAAAGGTTTACTGGTGCCTAGTTTAGGCATTTAGAGGAGTCCGGGATCTCGGGGAGGCCATTTTTAAAAGGACTCTTCCTTTAAACTTTAAAGGGACCTGTTGAGCTCGCTCTTCTTCGCACCGGCCAAACTTCCTGTTTGGGAGAGGGCTGCCTGTGCGCATGCTCAAAGGAGAGGGGAAACCCCTCCCACCTGCAGGAGGACGGCGGGGCGCTCGGAAGGAGGAGGTGAGTCTGAGCGCGATTCTCCAGTTTAAAAAAAGCGCATCGTGCCGGAGCAGTTTAAACCGCTCCAGCACGCTGTCTAAACGCACCCCCACATAGCTTAATTTCCTAACTTGCCTCTTAAGGTAATAATTTCTACAAAGAACATAGTTATCTCTTGCAGTTCACACTCTTCATTCCCTCAGCTCTCTTCTCCCAGATGTTCTCTTCTTCCTCACCCACAAATAAACCAGTCAACTTTGCCCCCAAGGGTATAGCTACCACCCAATCATAGCATACTTCAATCACCCACCCCCAACTCATACTTCAGAGACCTGCATTTTAAACTACAAGAAACATACATATAAAATCCCACATTAAAACCCAGAAATAAAACACACACAAAAAATTGTCATAGCTAAACACCACACTGCACATAAACTGGTTGCACAAAATCCTGCACAAGTGGAAACGCAAGTGGGAATGCCATAAGTTTGACTCAGTGCAAGCAATTATCGCGACCTTTTTCTTGATTTTCCACTTGCACAAAAACTCTACTGCAAGCAGAACATTTGCACTGGATTCAGCCCTATATCTGGATCCCCACGGGGATGATTCTCTCTGTAGCTCTTATTGCAATGGAATAGCAATGGGGAATCCACACAGCAGTTGTTGTTTTTCCTGTGCTCTTCTTGCTTCGGCTTCCAGTGGCAGCCAATCCCCTGCCACCAATGCTTCTTGTAAAAAGTCAGCAGTTGTGAGATTGCTACAGCACAATCATGTTCTTACGATGTCTTCCCATTCCCAGAGTAGCATCTGGAGAATCTGCTTGGAGATGCAAAAGGAGGCAATGTCAGACTACTGGGATTTCGTAAGAGACTGTAGCCCATATATCAGGTAGGCTGCCCAGAGATTGTGCCACAAACTATGGTTTAAACAAGCCACAGTTTATTGTGACATTTGAATGCATAGCATGTTGTGTTTTGGTAATGAAGATGGCAGCAAAATTACATGCATTTTTAGTGCTTCTGAAGAGCCCAGATGCTTAGATTTCTTTTTAAAGAAAAAAACTGCACGCACACAAAAAGATCACAGTCAATAGCTTAGGAAAGTATAATCTATGTAAATGCATTTATTCCACTTTTTAGCAATTCCCTTTGCAAAGACATCATTTCTCCAGAATTTTATTGAATTAATCATGACAGAGCGAGATCAGCTTGTGAAGAAAGCAGAAGATAATGTGTTTCCTTTATTTGATTTATACAGTGACACTCTCCACCCAGGTTTTCAGTGCAATTAGATATTCATTACTTTCTAAGAGTCCTCATAGCAAGCAACCTGCAGCTTCTGTCTAGTAGCAGTTTCAATGCAGCAAGGAGACCTACCCCCAAAAAGAAAAGCACTCAGAAGAAGAAGAGGAGGAGGAGGAGGAGGAGGAGGAGATTGGATTGGATTGGATTTATATCCCACCCTTCACTCAGAGTCTCAGAGTGGTTTACAAACTCCTTTCCCTTCCCCTCCCCACAACAGACACCATGTGAGGTAGGTGGGGCTGAGATAATTTTTTCAGGAACTGCTCTTTCGAGAACAGCTCTGATGGAACTATGGTTTGCCCAAGATCATCCAGCAGTTGTGAGTGGAGAAGTGGGGAATCTGACCCAGTTCTCACAGATTCTGTGCACTTAACCACTACACCAAATTAACCACTACACTACTACACCAATACATCGAAGCATTTTATCTCCTTTACTGAGGCTTCTCTCCATTCCCAGAGGCAGTTTCAAGGGGGATGAATTCCAGTTCAAATTGGTGAGCAAGGCAAAGAGATTCCATGTAGACCCAGATCATGGAGAACACAATATTAAACAGTGATTGAAGGGAATGGGGGACAGGGGATATAAGAACATAAGAACATAAGAGAAGCCAATGTTGGATCAGGCCAATGGCACATCCAGTCCAACACTCTGTGTCACACAGTGGCCAAAAATACCAGGTGCCATCAGGAGGTCCAGCAGTGGGGCCAGGACTCCAAAACACGTTGATCAAAAGGAATACCTGGATTGGTTGTCTATCAGTTGAAGCTGATAGGGTCCATTCATCTTTTTTGAGCCTGTGGACACCTTTGGAATTCTGACATAATGTGGTAGGCACAGCCACAGAATGGCTGCCACAAACTGGCTACTGTAGGAGGTGGAGCAAGCCATACAATGGCTGCAGCAGGTTACGTTCAGTCACACAGTGAAGATCCTTGAGTTGTGGTGGCAGCTGCTACCCAAACAACATTTTAAAAAAATTGCACAGTCAATCAGACACCTTGCTGGACAAAAGCCCTACCTGGCCCCATCCACCTTCTAAAAACACTTGGTAGGCACCAGGAAAGGGGTTGGTGGGCACCATGGTGGGGACCCCTGTTTTAGAGTATGTGCTTTAAATTATCTGTCTTCTAAAGTTCTCCCATGACACAAACAATTTGTTTTCTTTTGATAGATAATATCTATCAACATCAAACAATCATCTCTCTATCAGCAATCAATCTACAACCCTGCTTCTATCTATGGGGAAAAGGAGTTTCCTTTTTTTGTTCCTCTTTGGTTTCAAAATCCTCACTCAGGATCCTGAAAAATGATCTCCTCAGTATGCATGAGGAGCTCTCTCTCATCCCTTTGTACTGTCATGTCGCTAGTCTAACAAGCTGAAAATACGAGTGTGAAAGGAGACGACATTTTGGGATCAGAGAAACAGCCAGCTAATTTATTACAGAGACCTACTTCTCTGACAATCAGTAAAAGCTGGATATAACCCCTTTGGGAAAATATATATATTTTACCTGGCAGATGAAGATTCTTTTCCTCTTTACAATGCTACTTTCTGCCTTCATTGGAACTGTCAGTTTCTAATTGGGCAACACGGTGTTTGGATGCAATAGATGGTTATTTGCAATGTGTACATACAACCTTCTTGATTTCAGAAACTACAGCAAGAAAGGTGGACCAGGTCTTTATTCAGCCACTTAAAATTACCCTTTGTGTACCACAGACTGGGAATGGAACAGTTTCCATCAAGGCCTTTTGCCTTCCACTTGCTGCTAAGAATAACTTGCAAAGTTGGGGAAGAAAGAAGGGCCAGACATTCTTATATAAATGCAAGACACTGATATGAGTTCTGTTTCCTGCCATAATTGTGCTGGAGAAAAAATGCCTTTCTCCATGGGAAACAAGCAAAACTGTCCATTGCCAGGCCAGAGTTGTCCATGCCCATCCCTATTAAGGAAGGACAGACTGAGTGAACCATCCAATAGCCAGGAGGCAAGAATTAACTGTTTAAGCAGGTCACTGCCCTTTTGCCATGACATCAGCACTCCAAGGTTCCTAGAGTCAAGTAATTCCACAATGTAATTACTCATTGCACAAAGAATTACTTCTTTCTGCCCTTCCTTAATAGGGATGGGCACGGACTGCATTTTTTGTGGTTCAGTTTGTGGTTTATGACTGAACCATGAAATTAACCATAAAACCCATATGTACTGGGAGGTTGGTTCACGAACCAACCTGGTTCACTTTGTGACACATCTAAAGTTTAAACCCCTGATTTTTGTTCCCTGTGGCATTTTGTGGGGAACTGCCAAAATTGAATCTGTTGTCCACGAACTTCATTGGGTGAAGTTATAGTATAAAGGGAGAGAAGACAAAGGGGTTTTTTATCCACTGTCTCTATCATCCCCCCACCAAGTATTTTCTAAACTGAAAATTCCCTGCCTCTTGAGTTTTCCTCATTGTCAAGGTAATCCAACCCCTTAATCATCTTGCATAGTTATGTGTGCTGGAAACTTGTTGCCCATGTAGATAGTGTTTTGAAGTTAGATCCAGATGGGCGGCTGTGTTGGTCTGAAGAACAGAACAAAGAGTCCAGTGGCACCTTTAAGACCAAAAACGTTTTATTCAAGGTATGGCCTTTCAGCATCTGTCTGTATATAGGAACTGTTAACTTCCATTTCAGTGTATCTGAGGAACTGTGCATGCACATGAAAGCTCATACCTTGAATAAACTTTGTTGGTCTTTAAGGTGCTACTGGACTCCAACTTTGTTCTAGTATTTTGGGGTATTACCTAAGCATGCCTAATTGCTTTGCACATGGGTGGCAGGCAGCTAGGGTTACCAGGTGACCTCCATGCCACTGTTGAGGGATGGGGAGAGGTAGGATTGCCAGATCCAGACTTGGTAAACTCCTGGAGATTTGGGGATGGTGCATGGGGAGGACAGGGACCTCAATGGGATAAAATTCCACAGAGTCCACCCTCCAAAGAATGTATTTGTTAAGTATGAGACTTAACAAATACAGTGATTTCAGCTTTATTCAACTCAACAAGACGATCAGACAACACACACAAAACAGTGGAGCACAGCTCCCTTTTTAAACAGTGTGGGCTAACAAAACCATGCCCCTTCATAAGTTAACAGCTAATAAAATTAGAGGGATAAAGACCAATGAGTTTTTTCCCCCTTCATAACTATTTATACAGTTCTGATTGGTTACAAATAGTGCAGGTTTACAACAACCAATAGGATTGTCGAGGCTTACAATCCTGTCCTGACTTTAAGCTTAACATGGAAAAGAATACAGTCAGTTCACTAGTCAGGACATAACAGAGACAGTTACGAGGTAAAGGCTTCGCGGCTTGGCAGACCCTCGCCAGATGGCCACACTTACCACAGGATCAGCAATTGATGTCACGTGCCCAGCAGCGATCCCTCTCATGTCTGCCACCACAACCAGCACAGGAATGCCGTGGTGCAGTCTTCAACGAGGCCCACGAAGGGTGTGCAGCTCGCATCCTGCAGACATCATCGGCCTCCCCCTTATATTTGCTGGTCGACTGCTGGTGCACTGACAGATCCTTTCTGCTCGGAACCTGGCGCTGACGAACCTCATGCGTTGACCTCTCTGCAGCCTCGGCGGCGATGGCCTCAGCGTACACCATGGCGTAGGTCAGCTCGGCTCTGGCAAACAGGCGCTGCTGCAGATGCTCATCTTGAAGGCCACACACGAGACGATCGAGGAGGGCCTCCTCAAGGTTGGCAAAATTGCAAGGCCGGGTGGCCTTTCTCAGGGCAGTGACATATTCAGCTATGGTCTTGGTAGTGCCTTGACTTTGCTTGTAGAAGGCATGTCTACAAGTGATTTGGGATGGCTGAGGCAAGAAATGGCTCTTCAGCATGCTGGTGATGTCCTTCCACGAAGCCACGCTAAGCTTGGTTGGAGCAACCAGGGACCGGACAACATCAAAAACGGCCTTGCCACAGGAACTGAGGAGGGTCACCTTCTTCTGTGCCTCCTCAATTATCATATTCACCTGGAGGTGAACCTCGAACCACAAAAGGTAAGAGTCCCAATCCTCCGTGCTGGGTTCGAACACCTCAAACGCCAGGTTGATGGCCATTGCAGCGGATTGGGCAGCCACTACAGTGGGTGGCGCTTCCACTGGCTCGACCAGGTGTGTGTCTTCATCTGCCATTTTCGCGTTGGTTCAGTGGGGCTGCCTACCCGCTCTTAGAATCCCATCCTTGTCGCCAATTGTTAAATATGAGACTTAACAAAGGGAGTGATTTCAACAGTGATTTCAGCTTTATTCAGCTCAATAAGATGATCAGACAACACACACAAAACAGTGGAGCACAGCTCCCTTTTTAAATAGTGCGGGCTAACAAAACCACACCCCTTCATAAGTTAACAGCCAATAACATTAGAGGGATAAAGACCAATGAGGTTTGTTCTCTCCATAACTATTTATACAGTTCTGATTGGTTACAAATAGTGCAGGTTTAAAACAACCAGTAAGATTGTCGAGGCTTACAATCCTGTCCTGACTTTAAGCTTAACATAGAAAAGAATACAGTCAGTTCACCAGCCAGGACATAATAGTATTTTCTATGGGGGGACTGTAATCTGGAGGTATAATTCCAGGTCCCACCTGGAGACTGGCATCTGTAGAGGCAGCACAATTTCATTTAAACTATCAAGAGAGCTCTTTGCCTCACATTTAAATCAGGTCATTGTGTACTCTACAGGATTGTTGTGAGTATAAAATAGAGTATTCCCTTCAGTATTCACCCTTGGATATCTTTGAAAAACTCAGAGGTCTGGAATACAAACATTTGAATCAATTTTTTGTAGCTGAGCTCTTAGTTAGGCCAGACTAAACCCAGAAGGTAGCCATTCTTCTAGCATCATCTGCTCAGTGAATTTTATATGTTAATATTCCTCTCCTCATCCACACGGAGCTGATCTGTCTTGAAGCTTTGCTATAAAGCTATAACCTGGCCCGAATGCCGATTATTGTGACAAATTTTTTTGATGTCTTTACAATGGTAGTCTGTATATTTTCCAGCTCTGAAATCAATGGACAGTTTTAACAACAGTTCTAGTAAAATGTAGCTCAGCAATTACATTTGGTTATAAAACAGACGGTAGAGATTTAAAAAAACGAATAGTGCACATTCTACCCAACAGGTGGAAGGTTTTAGCTATATCTATAAAATCTACTTTGAGAAAACATTGCTCAGAGAGTCCCAAAGGGCTGTTTTAAAGTTAAAAGTTTTCCAAAATGAGTCTAGACAAATTTGGACTGGCCAGTGATGGGGACAGGAAGGGAAGGGGAATTATTTGGTGATGGTTAACTTCTCAGTCTATGTATGTTCTTTGCCAAACAGAGTACACTCAAACAAACACAAATCATGTGAAAAATGCTGTTAAATTATTAAAACAAAAGGCATTTTAAAATTAAATAGACATAAATATGCAGCCAAAATTTCTCCATGCAGTGTTCACTCTCCATGGATTTCAGTCAAAGCACGTTAAGATCTGTCAGAGATCTTCTGGGTCCTAGGTTCAGGGCCAGAATGGTAGGGCATCTGCTTTGCATGCAGAAGGTCCCAGGTTCAATCCCCAGCATCTTCACTTGAAAAGATCATGCAGTAGGTGATATGAAAGACCTCTGCCTGATACCCTGGAAAGCCACTGTCACTCAGAATAGACAATACTGACTTTGATGGACTGATGCTCTGATTCAGTATAAGGTGAAGTCAACAGAACCACAGCCTCCAAGTTTAAAGGTAAAAAGAAACAAAAAGGCTGTGTAACACACTAATATATGAAAATATTCGTCCAAATGAAATATTCACAGTAAGAATGGTGGCCCATTATTTACTTCCAGATATGTCTTGCATAACCAAATAATTTTTGTAATGCGTGAAGCATTGATTGATAGTCTTGCCTGACTAGTCTGCACAGCTAAAAAGAAAAAAAAAATGTTGTGCAGTTACATTGGTCCTTCTCTGAGGAAGTCCTCGGAAATGAACATATAAACCGGAAATTTTGTTAGAACAAAGAATATAGTACATTGGACCAGTTTTGAATATTGTACTTTATTAGAGTTTCACTAAAATTGATAATTTTGTAAAAGATATAATACAATATTGCAGTTTATGTTTTGATTATTAATGTTGTAGATCATAAAGACAATGTTTCCATATATTAGCATGTTACACAGCCTTTTTGTTTCTTTGTTCCTCTGATTTTAATATAAGGCCATTTCATGTGCCTTATAAGCATATGTTTGCAATTTTTATTATTATTTAACTCATTTGAGAGAGAGAGAATTATTATTGTTGTTGTTGTATGGCATTGTGTGTAGTATAGCTATGAGATCTTAAGATTGTCTGGCAGCCAGAAGTTCTAGCTCTTTAGCATTATGCACCATTAGGTTGTGAGCTAGACTTGTTTTTGAGGCAAGAAATGTTTCAGAGGTAGTTAACCATTGCCTGCCTCTGTGTCTCAACTGTGGTATTCCTTGGAAGTGGCCCACCCATATGCCAGCTAAGGCTGACCCTGCTTAGCTTCTGAGACCTGATGAGATAATGGGGCTAGCCTGGACCATTCAGGTCACAGCAGAGAGAAAGAGTCTATTTTCAATAAAAATAATTCACAGAACAGTTTATAAACTTTAAATTCCAGGCAAAGAAATCAATCCAGTAACAACAAATACAAATAACAAGGTAACAACAGAATAAAACAAGGCATTAAAAACTAATAACAAAAGGCATATTGGAAGATCTTTTTTAAAAAAAATTGCTTTCAAAAAGAAAATGGGGCACAAAACCCAAGTCTAAGAGATCTGAGCCAACCAGGGTGTGTGAGCTGTCCTGCAGGCAGGAACAGACTGGCCGTCTATCTTGCCAGCAAGGACACTTTATGACGTTGGGTACAAAAGTCCCTGTTTCTAGGAAAATCTTTTGGAAGCTAATGCAGGTTTCAGAACTGTTGAGGTAAGAATGTGCCACATCATCCCTGTCAATGATCACCCAACAAAGAACATGTCAATAAGCTAGTCAGGAAGGTGCCAAAATGTGGTGGCAATGGGTCTATCTCTGTTTTCTGTTAGCATACTCGTCTCATAGATCAACTAAAAATCTATCTTTTTAGATAATTATAACTCAACCCCCCCCCAAGTAGGGCCAGAAGTAACTGAAAACATCCCCTCACCTCTATTTTATCTTCACAACCATGTGAAGCAGGACAGGCTGAGAGAGGGTGACTGGCTCAAAGCCACCCATGACAGGGTTGGGATTTGAATTTGGCTCTTTCAGATCCTATTTCAGCTCTCCAACCGCTATACCATATTGGATCTCAAAGATCTCAAACCAGGATTTGTTAGCTGTCCTGAAAGAAGAAATAGATTGGCCCTTTAATTTACCAGGAAAATTCCCAGCAGAAGGACTGGAAAATCTTCCTTTTAAAACTAGATTTTTTAATCAACTTTTAAAAAAAATAGATTTAAAAAAAAATCAGCTAGCAAAGATGATGGATGAGAGTCAGAGTTAGAGAGATAGGCATGCACCCCAAGATCGTCGTCGTTGTCATCATCATCATCATCATCAACAACAGATTCTTTTTTTTTTAATCCAAGCTCTGAGATTCCTGCTCAAGGTCTGTGAATATACTGACTCAAGTATCCCTGAACAAGATCTTTAGCCTAAGGGAACATCTAAACTTGGCCCATATTTATATGCATGAAATAGGCAGCATAGGTAGGACATATATAAAGCAGTATTCAGGCCACAATCAGTAATCTATATAGAAGCCCTGGGAAATGCTGCTTTGCCTCCAAAGACCAATTTTCTTCATCCCTCTTCAAGTGGGAAAACATAATGCAGGCTGTTTCCGTACCTACCTGCAAATGGCTTTTCCCACTCCACTAGTTATGACAGTGCTTGCTTCAACAAAATCGTTCATCAACCAAATCTGTTACCCTAGAGGCTGAGAGAGAGAAGGATAAAAGGATATTTATATATTGCAGGTGTGGCTCAGTCATCCACACAGCAAAGCTTAGCAGATCTAGGCAGCTGGTCTCTAGCATATTTTTTTTATCCTCTCTGACTTAATAGGTTTCACACACATGCGACTCACATACAGAGAAGGGTCCCCCCCTTTTTTTTCTTTTAAAAATAACATATAATGTAACAAGGTGTATCATACTCTTCAGTCGCCCCAGAGAAGAGCTCAGCAACCATATGTACATTGCACAGAATGTTAGCATTGCCTGAACATGGCGGAGCGAGGTGATTCTCTGAAGAATGAGGAATGCCAGGCTTGCATTAACTTTCTGCATGCCTCTAAAAGCAGGAAAGCAATGCTTTGGAGGAAAGTGACATATATTTGCAGTCACTGGACTGGGACAAAGGACAACTGGGACCAGCCAAATATCTCCTCTACTTTAGCACAAAATCTCAGTCTTTCTGATAGTATGGTGAAGAAGAGGAGGAGGAGGAGGAGACTGGATTTATACCCCGCCCTTCACTACCTAAAGGAGTCTCAGAGTGGCTATAATCCCTTTCCCTTCCCTTCCCCACAACAGACAC
Source organism: Gekko gecko (assembly GCA_029375565.1). Classification (NCBI taxonomy): domain Eukaryota; kingdom Metazoa; phylum Chordata; class Lepidosauria; order Squamata; family Gekkonidae; genus Gekko; species Gekko gecko. The sequence continues at coordinate 138,505,722 of JAPDNY010000008.1, read as the reverse complement.
CCTGTGAGGTAGGTGGGACTGAGAGAGCTCTCCTGAGAACTGTTCTTGAGAAAACAGCTCTGAGAGAACTTATGACTGACCCAAGGTCACACCAGCAGCTGCATGTGGAGAAATGGGGAATCAAACCCAGTTCTCCCAGATTAAAGTCCATGCTCTTAACCACTACACCAAACTGGATGAGATCATCATACAGGAGCCCATCCAGAATAATTATCTCTTTTGAAATATCTCCATCTTGTCTTCCCCCCACCCCCAGTGCTCATAGTGATGCATATCCAGTTTCCGGGAGGTCTCACTCCAGGTTCTCACCAGACTCAGCTTGCCTACTTCTAGCAAGGTTGTTCCTGTAATGTACATGACTGATGGCTAAATAGTCAAGACTGAGGGTAGAAAAAGTAGTCCTACTCAGCTATGGAGGTCACCATTGGCTGTCATCTCTGCCATCAAAAATTGGCCTGAGGCTTTCAATGAAATGAAAAAGAGAAAAGAAAGATAAAACCAGTAAAAGAATTCTCACAGGAGTTTATTCATGGGTGTTTTTCTCTCAGCCTGACATACAACATGAAGACCAGAATTCCAGGGGTGAACTTAATTCCTGCTAGGCCTGCCAGGTCCTCCCTGGCCACCAGTGGGGATTGGTGTGTGTTAGGTTGCCATATCCAGGTTGGGAAACTCCTGGAGATCAGGGAATGGAAGTTGGGGAGGACAGGTACCTCAGTGGAGTACAATGTCACAGAGTCCACCCTCAGAAGCATCCATTTTCTCCAGGGGAACTGATTTCTGTAGTCTTGAAATAATCTGTAATTTTGGGGGATCCCTAATTCCTACATGGCATCCCTAATTCCTACATGGACAGGGACTACGGACCACTGATTGGTGGTGTTCTGGGGTGCCTTCATGAAAGTGGGACTGGGATTTGTGCATTAAACTGATTGATGCTATTTCTTGCCACTTCCCAGAGAAAAGGACCTAACAAAAGGTCAGGAATGGCCAGCGTACACGCGCCAGAAAGAATGCTGGGAATGTGTCTGGCTTCTGTCCACTGGAGGCACCATAGAGGGAGGAGAAGAGGAGGAGGCACATAGTGACTCAGAACTCATCCCTGTTCTGAGACCTTATGGGCAGGGGCAAGGAAACCAGGAGTCAAACCAGTGGAGGGGCAGGACAAAGACACTGTGGCACCCCACAGAAAAATAAGGCCTGTTCGCATGTTACAGTGAGAACACATACGTCCTACATGTATGTGTATACATCTATTTGTAAGAAACAGTCAATAGCCCTGTTCACAAATTGTAGGGAATGCATGTACAATCCTTGTACTATGTACACTTGATTGTTCTTTGTATGTGCATTGAGTAATTCTTATGCTGTAGTCAACACATGAACAACTGAAACATGTGATACAAACCCCACTTTTATCCAGGTACAGATCCCCGGTTTTGATCAAAAAGTGTGCATGTCTTGGCTCTTTCTTACAAATAGGTGTATGTGTGTATAGGCAGAATGTACAAGCATCCACTGTAACATGCAACCAGGGCTAATGTGTGTTCACATTTATCCTGGGACCAGTACTTGGATAAATATGCAGCTTCAATTACAGATTCAGATGTACATGCACTGAATGTAACATGATAATTATTTAATGCACAATCAACAAAAAATCAAATGTATGGTGTTCATGAACTGTATGTGTGTTCACTGTAACATGAGCCGAGCTATATTATATATATTTGTTGTTGTTGTTCAGTCGCACAGTCGAGTCCAACTCTTCGTGACCCCATGGACCATATCATGCCAGGCCCTCCTGTCTTCTGTCGTCCTCTGGAGTTTGCTTAATTTCATGTTCATTGCATTGATAACACTGTCTAACCATCTCATCCTTTGCTGTCCCCTTCTTCTTTTACCTTCAATCTTTCCCAACATCAGGATCTTCTCCAGTGAGTGCTCCCTTCTCATTTGGTGGCCAAAGTATTATGTATTATATCCCAATCAAAGTGTTTGGGAACTGACTGGCTCAGGAACTTATTTGATTCAAGTACCAAAACTGTTAGGGTGCTTTCCTATGAGCTAAAACTATGAGCTATGAACTACAGTACATGCACCCTGAATACTTGACAGTCTGAAAATGAGATATTGTTACAGCTGGCCCTCAAATGGAAGCAAAATCTGAAATAGTTAATGACATTCTTTTTATATTAGCTAGACAGCTGGAATCTCATAATATGTAACCTCATAATAGTTTATGAGTTAATACCTCAGGTTAAGGCATTGTAACATGAGCTAGACAGCTGATGATTCATAATAGTATTCCTTATAATCATTTATGAAACCTCATAATAATTTAACTCATAAATAGGTAGACTGAAACTTGGGGAAAAGGGGACTTTCAGTAAAAGCCTGGAATGCAAGTTAAGTTTATGTACCATTATACATGCAGTTTTGGCTGTCTCTGTTCCTGTATCTGGTGAGGAAGAAATACTAAAGGCTGGGGTATTATTTAAAGTAACTCCAAACCACTGCCATGATTTCAGAATATGGAACATTTTTTAAAATATTCTGTTTTCATCTAAGTTCCAATTTCCCTTCAGTCAGTTTGCACCGAAAACACAAGGTTATTTTAAACTCCTTGATTACCTTTCCACATTTTTCTGTGAAATTAAAAAAAAAAATGTAAACATGGCGGAAGAGAAAGTAATTTCTAATAGCTGTCTTGTGAGACCATTTCTTCATTAATGGATAATATATGGTCCTTGGCTTAATTTGCTTTCCAGGTGGTTCTATGCATTTATTTTATTTCACAGAAACCCAGATTGATTCATAATTTCTTCAGAAGTGTGATAGGCAAGAAGTGTTGCATATGTGAATGTTACTAATCAGTGTTACTTGCCCTTCTCATCACAAGATGCCCTTTTGTCAACACTTGAGAAGTCTCACCATTTCTTCCTATTTAGCTCTGTGAACCATGTCCTTGTCCTTACATTGTAGTTCTCCCCATTTTAATATATTGTGCCAACTAGTTAGAAGGTCATAATAAGGTAAGAGCAGGCATATTATAGCTCAATATCCAGTTTCCAAAAGTGGAAAAGCTAAAAGTTTTGGAACCTTCATGTTCTTTTCAAAGGTCAGATGAATTAAGGCAACTATTCCTCACACTTATTTGTGTCTTTATGTCTTTCTCCAATAAGAACTGTAGAAGGCATAATCCTTCATGACAAGAAAAGGAAGAGGAAGAGGAGGAGAAGACTGGATTTATACCCCATACTTCACTCAGAGTCTCAAAGCAGCTTACAATCACCTTCCCTTCCTCTCCCTACAACAGACACCTTGTGAAGTAAGTGGGACTGAGGGAGCTCTGAGAGAACTGACCTTGAGAGAACAGCTCTGAGAGAACTGTGACTGACCCAAGGTCACCCAGCTGGCTGCAAGTAGAGGAGTGGGGAATCAAATTTGATTCTCCAGATTAGAGTCCACTGCTTTTAACCGCTACACCAAACAGGAGGCATTGCTGAATTCCTCAGTGGCAAAATTTATCCTGTAAACTAGAGCAGTACAAAATAAAAATAAAAAGGGTTTTACTACTAGAATATGAAAGGATTGCTGTAATTTAAAAACAACTACAAGGGACTTATGATTTATTTGGGTTGACAAACTAAACTCCAGAACTGTTCTTATGGAGGTAGAAGACCAATAAGAAAAATTATACAGTCTATTATGCTCCAGGTTCTAGATATGAAAACAGGTGTGAACTTCTGAGTCTGGTAAAAGTGACTTGAGCGCATATTTGCATTCCAAAGTATCTGTTTTCAGATGTGAAAATGTGTGCTCACACCATTTCCACCACATCTATAGTGCAATCTTTTATGCAGAGATATACACTTCTAAGTCTGTTGAAGTCAGTTTCTGAAGGTTGAAGGTTGCTGATTTTTTTTTTTGGATCCATGAATAATATTAAATATATGTATATTCTCTGAGGAAATATAATGGTGTAATAATAATGATGGATCACAGATTCAGTTCACACAAGAGAGAAGTAAAACTGCAACAGGAATCTTTGGGTTGACACTTATAAGGAATTTGAAACTGTTCCTTGATCCTGGCCATGTTCTATGGGCCTGCTATGATGCTATCAAAACAATATTCTTGGCATAACTTGCTAGAGTAAAGTTATGTGTGTTAAGTTCTGAGAAAAAAAACCCAAACTATGTGGAAAGGTATTGTGGGAAATATGCAGGACACCAAATGATGGAATGCATCACTATGTAATTCATAAAGTATAAAATATAACATCATGAATATGCAAGAGATTTATAAATGACTGCATTTACAGATTGATACCTTTGGAATTTGCAAGTTACATTTAGTTATATTAAAATTCACCATAAATGTCTTTCATAATAAATATTTCTCAAGTAAACTTCAGAGGACTTTAATATTATGTTAAAAAATTCAGGGTCTAATAAATATTCCCCTGTGGGAAAAAAAAGCTATTGTTGCATCTTATGTTCCAACTTGGCTTCTAGTTTTAGGAGGGAGGGGGATTGAGGTAGCACTTTAGGGGAAAAAAACTGAACAGTCAAATTCCTCCTAAACTGTGGAGAATTTCAAAAAATACAGTGATCAGCTGTCAGTCCAGTCTTCTTGGAATGGGGAGCACTTCAGGGTGTAAACCTGGTAGTTTTGTGATCTCATTGAAGCCCATCCCCCTCCATTTATGCTTCTTGCTGTTGCCACTCTTTTGCCCATCCTTGTCCATTACAGTGGGGTTTGCTGGTTGTCTTGGGGCCGAGCAGAAATAGAGTGTGTGGGTTTCTTCTCAGATGGGCTTAGAGAAAGGACCCCTTCATGCCTGAAGAGTCTGGATATTTAACCCCTGAAGAGTCTGGATATTTAATGAAAGGCCTGGTCCATTAAGAGAATGGTATGAGTTTGCTGCTACAAGTCTAAAGATCACATGGTGAGCATCTTGATGCATCTGAGGAAGGGTGTTTATTCCCGTATTGCCACTGGTGGCTTAGTGCAGGGCAGCAACATTTGAATTTAGTATGCTGATCAGGGGTGTGTAGTCGACGCTAAAAGGTGTCTGACTAACCTAGCATTGGATTGGTTAGGCCATAAGAGGCAGGTAAAGGCTTCCCAAAACAAATCCTGGGTCTCTAAACTTTGTGAATTAATTGTTGGGAATTGCCTGCCTGTTTTTCTTTTTTAAACAATTATCCCCATTCGCTGGGAAATGGCATTTCTCCCAACCAGTCTCAGCCCTTGGACACAGCAGGTGACTTGTCTTGGCAATCATACAGTCTTTCTTTGAGGTGAGGGAAATTTTAAAATGCAGTTGTCTGCTCCACCAGCTGTTTTGTGCCATGTGTGTGCTGTGATCACTGTTCCTCACATCTTGAGCGAGACTCCTTGCTTGAATTATAGTAGACCCCGGCCAGCCAACCAGCAATTTCCAGCAAACTGGTTGGATTAATTTATTATTACTACTAACTAACCTTTCCTCCATCCTTTACCCTTAAGGAATGTTAATAAGGTACATTTGGTCACTGGAAGACTTTGAGAGGTAGTATTGTCATTGTTGTTCTAGGTTCTGTGCAGTTTAACACGAGGAGGAGGAGGAGGAGGAGGAGGAGGAGCGACCATAAATCAATGGTGCATCCTCATTTGGAGTACTGTGTACAGTTCTGGTCACCACACCTCAAAAAGGATATTATAGCACTGGAAAAAGTGCAGAAAAGGGCAACTAGAATGATAAAAGAGTTGGAACAATTTCCCTGTGAAGAAAGGTTAAAATGCTTGGGGCTCTTTAGCTTGGAGAAATGATGGCTGAGGGGTGACATAATCGAGGTTTATAAGATTATGCATGGGATAGAGCAGGTTGAGAAAGAAGTACTTTTCTCCCTTTCTCAGAATACAAGAACTCGTGAGCACTCCATGAAATTGCTGAGCAGTCGGGTTAGAACGGATAAAAGGAAGAGAGAGAGAGAGGCCAGAGGTCCCCCAGTCTGCTTTATGGTAGAACTAGGAATAAGGCCCGTTGTGGAAATAAATACAACGGGCTCTAGAAAGAGGCTCTGGGAGAGTGCCCCGGCTTTGGGCACTCAGTGACAATTTGCTGTGGCAATCTCAGCAGGGTATAATGACAGAGTCCACCATTTTCTCCAGAGGAACTGATCTTTGCTACCTGAAGAGCAGTAGTAATTTTGAGTGATCTCCAGCCCACCCCCAAGATTGGTAACAGTGGTTCCCCAGGAGGGAGTGGCTGGTTTGGATGGTGGAGTCTATGGCATTGTACCTGTCTGAGGTCCCACCCCTCAACACTCACCTTCTCCAGGTTTGACCCCTCAAATCTCCAGGAATTTCCCAATCTGGAGTTGACAACCCTATCTCCCTCCCAGCCAACCATCAACCTACCTTTAGTGTTCCATCTCCTCCCCCATCCCTCCTACAGAGCAGTTGTAATTTTGAGTGATCTCCAGCCCCCACCTGGAGATTGGCAACAATGGTTCCCCATCAGGGAATGGCTGGATTGGAGGGTGGGGTCTATGACATCATACCTGTCTGAGGTGCCACCCCTCCTCAAACCGCACCCTCTCCAGGCTCCATCCCTCAAATCTCCAGGAATTGCCCACCTGGAGTTGGCAACCTGATCAGGACTGGGCCCACTGAGTTTTCTCTCTAAGGCCAACATAGGTGTGGAAAGGGCCTTTTACTGACAGAGGAGAAAGTACAGGTGCCAACTCTGATTAGGGAAATACCTGGAGATTTGGGGGGTGGATCCTGTGGAGGGCAGCATTTGGGGTGTGTGTGGAAGGACTCAGCAGGGTATAATGCCATAGAATCTACCCTCCACAGCAACCATTTTCTCCCAGGAAACTGATCTCTGTCATCTGGAGGTCAATTGTGACAGTGGGAGATCTCCAGGTCAGCCGCACAGCAGGGAGTTGAAGAAAATGGTCTGATGGTTGCTGGCCCACCTCGTTAGCCAGCCAGCCAGTCATGCTGAAACTAAGCAGGAGAAAGAGCCTTTTCCCATTTATTCTGACAGGAAAGTGGCCATTGGGGAGGGGGTTATGGGTGAGGGAGGGGGTTAAGCTGAAAGTCCTTTGTTTTTTTACTCACAGAACCAAGCTTGGCTGCCTACCAACAGCCACTGAGGGGACAGTCCCTCACAGGAGTCAAGAGAACTGTCTTCCTCAGGAGACAGAGCTGTCTGCCAGGGGGAGTGGGTGGGGAAGAGGAGCAGACCCAGCACCCGGCCAATGGCACGTGAGTACTCTTGAGTGGTGGCTGATGGGCCAATGGCTGAGGGAGGGCATTTTACAGCCAATGGGAGCACATGGAATCTTGTGAAACCAAAAGATAAATATTTATAAGGAGAGGTAGGGATTTGAAGGGAGGTTTCCCAGATCCAAACCTAACCACTACCCTACATTGGCTCCTTAGTCTTGTATCTTTTTTGGGGTGCTCAGACAATACTTGCTGGACAATATTCGACAAGAAGTTATTTGCAGCAAAAGTTGTTCATTTTCCAACTAAATGATAATGTATGTGGGAGTGAGTTTCAGCTGTTAAGACCTGGTGTAAACACTGGAGACAGCCTGAAAAGCTTTCAACTTTAGTTTGGCTGCACTCCAAGTGACTGCCAATGAACTCAGTTCACCAAAGCTTATTTTTTATTATCTTTTTATTTATTTTATTTATTTATTTGATTTGTACTCTGCCCGCCCCACTGAGGCAGGCTCAGGGCCGCCAACAAGGCTATTTGGCTTCAGGAACTATAAAACAATTTAAATGAATTAAAATCATCAGATCATTTAAAATACAACATACAATTTATTTTGTGTAGCATACAATGGGATCAAGCCACCTGGATGCATCCCCAGATGTACAGGCATATAGGCACAAACCTGCATGGAGCCTTACATATGCACAAACTTTACATATATGATTGGAACCTTGTTTTATTGGCAGTTCCCAATTAAACATCCAAAACCTATTCAGAACACTTGCACATATAGAGGGTTCTTTGCAGACAGTTTGCGATCTGCGCACACGTTACTAAAGGCATTTGTCTATTGAAAGTATTTATTATCATATCTTTCTCTTGAGACGTCTGGGGTTAGTGGATGGGATCTTGCTCCCCTCTAGGGACATAAATGGTACATTTAAAGCCTAAGCAAGACTTAGGATTCGGGATGTATAGTTATGCTCCTACCCCTTTGGATTGCCCAGGCTAGCCTGCTCTTGTCAGATCTCAACAGTTAAGTAGGGTTGTCCCTGGTTAGTACTTGGATGAGAGACCACAGAGGCAGGCAATGGCAAACCACCTCTGTTCATTTATTGCTCTGAAAAAACTATGGGGTTGACATAAGCCAGCTGCAACCTGATGGCACCTTCTACCCCTACCTTTGGTTTGCCTGTTAAGACTGATTCTCCCTCCCTGGACATTTGTTGTTGTTGGAGTTCCTACTTCACTTGTTTTCCTTATGCCATTTTATATATCATTTGCATATGACACCAGTTTGCTGAGGTCTCTAATCTAGAGCACGGACTCTAATCTGGGAAAACCGGGTTTAATTCCCCACTTCTCCACATGCAGTTGCTGGTGTGACCTCAGGTCAGTCACAGTTCTCCCAGAGCTCTCTCAGCCTCACTCACCTCACAGGGTGTTTGTTGTGGGGAGGGGAAGGGAAAGGCGATTGTAAGGCACTCCGAGACTCCTTCCTCTGGCCTTGACCGGGCTTTAAGGGAGAAAATTTCAGCCTTGATTCCCTGCAATGCATTATGCAAAACAATCACAAGTACATCGAACAAAATGGAAGGTGTGCTGGATCTTTTGCATCTTCTTCCCCCAGCTTTTCCATCAACATTTGCATTTATTGAAAGGTAGGCTTTTTTGTCAGATGTACAGAAGAATCTGCCATACATTGATTCAGACCACTGGCCCCTCTACCCCAATAACATCACCTCCAATTGGCAGTGACTTTCCAAGGTCCATACAGATGAATTCCCAAGTGCTCTTCTGCGAGGTCTACAGATCTTCTAATTGCAAAGCATGTACTCTCCAAGCAGCTGTGGCTGTTCACAAAGAAACACACACACACACACACAAATCTTGTGGGTTTTTTTTTTAATATTTGAAGGTCTTTTCCCACTTTTTCATAGTGATATTTAGCTAATGAATTCATTTTGGTTTGTGTGCTTTGTGGACGATGCCTCCTCCCCCTTCTCTTTTCTCTCCCACCTACACTGACTATGATGCAGCCTGGAGCTGCTGTGGTTGGTGCTTCATCTCATGGTGCTATCTCCAGGCAGGCAAGCAGAGGGGGACAGCTGGCCAGCCAGCCGTTGAGTGGGCAGAAGAATTTTTCTCTCTGTTCCCCTGTCTTCTCTGGCACCGCAGATTTCCCAGCATTTCCGAGATGTCGTGACTTGGTGCATCCTTGGAAATGCATACAGGGGTGGGCGGAAACTCTCCCATCTGCCCATTAGCTGGCAATCTAGGCAATCTAGTTGGCCAACCCATGCCTTCCTTTCTGGGCACAGCATTACAAATACAGAAAGTGTGTTTGTTTCATTTGATTATTGTTCCCAATGGGACACAATCCAACCAATGGGAGGAAGAGAAGAGCAAGGGAGAGGAGGTGGAGGAGGTGGAGGAGGAGGCATTCAAAGGAAAGGCTTTCCCCTTTGATTTTCAGATCTCACGGGGGGGGGACCCTTTTTTATTTATTTGGAAACAAATGCACACTGGCATACATTATTACTGTTTTTTGCTTTACAAGGTGCTCAGAAGAGTTGCCCTCTGCCTTTGTCAAGGCCAATCTGCCTTTGTCAAGGCCAATCTGAGTTCAGGGCTATGAGTTTTTTAGCCGGTGACTTCTGTCCCATAATCACCAGATCAGGGTGGACAATCTCTTCAAACTCTCAATGCCTAATTTTTGCCCTATTTTCTGTTTCTTCATAACAGATTTATTCCTGTAAACTGTAGGGTCCCCCCCACACACAAATTGCCTCCACACACAAAAATAAATGGACACAATTTGGACATGGAAAAGCTCAGAAATGAGTGTATGAGCATTTCAACTTCTCAGAAGAAGGTTTCCAAAAGGAGGCTCCATGGAGAAGTTGCTGAGTTTGAATTCTTATGCTGATTTGATACTATCGTACCTGGATTCAAAAGGAACTGGGGGTGGCTTTCTGACCAGAGCAATCATTCTGCTCTGCACTATTCATATTTTTTGGCATGGTCCACATTCCTGCAGTGTTGCTTACTTAAACAAACCGGATCATCTTTCCATGTGGCCAGGCCCCTCAGACAGCTGCTAAACAAGTTTGCAGCTACCTGCTGGTGAGAAGCCAGGGGATCGGCAGGGAATTGGGTTCTGGCCCCATTTAATGAGAAAAATAGCTACAAAGTGAAGTTGCAAAAGGGAAAGAGTTCCTGTCTTCATTGAATGAAGTTCAGGGTAGGTATGTGTAAGGTGATGCACACTGAAACAAAATATTCTAACTTGAAGTATATCGTTGATAGATTCTGTGCTTGCTGAGACTGAGAAGAAAAGAGACCTCGGGGTCATAGCGGATAGCTCAATGAAAGTGTCAACCCAGTGTACAGCAGCAGTGAAAAAGGCAAACTCTATGCTGGGGATTTATTAGGAAAGCGACTGAAAATAAAATGGCTAATATTATAATACCCCAATATAGATTGACAATGTGGCCTCGTTTGGAATACTCTGTGTAGTTCTAGTCATTCTGTTTCGAAAAAGGACATTGCAGAGCTGGGAAAAGTACAGAGGAGGGCAACCAAGATGATCAAGGGGTTGGAGCACCTTCCCTATGAGGAAAGGCTGAAGAGTCTGGGATTTTTCAGTTTACGGAAAAAACCTACAGGAGGGGGGGATATGACACAGTTTTATCAAATAATAACTGAGTAGAGAGAGTGGACAGACAGAACTTTTTCTCCCTCACCCCAAATACTAGAACTTGAGAGCATCCAGTGATACTGATGTGCCATATATTCAATGCTGCAATGCTGCTTGGAGATTGGGTGCCTGCTCTTCCCAAGTGAGGCGTTGACTCCTGCCTTGCAAGAGGCGAGATCACCTCTTACAAGGCAGAAGCGCCCAGCGACCGCTCTTCCCAAGTGGGGGCCATTGGCTCCTGCCTTGCAAGAGGGCATCTTGCTTCTTTCAAGGAAGGAGCATCCGGCGCTTGGCCCTCACTCCCACCACCACTTAAAGTGGTAGGGAAGAAAGCGGGGATGTGATGACATCACACAGAGTGACATCATTGCACTGGGGTGGCCACGCCCCCTCCCAGAACACCCTCTAATCCCCCCACCAGGGAGAAGATTGGACCTGGCAACCCTATTAGCTACTAGCCATGGAGAATAAGTTTCAGTGGCTACTAGCCATGGTGATTGAAGGGAACCTCCCCATTCAGAGGCAACAAACCTCTGAGTTGCAGTACATGGAGGTAACATCAAGGGAAGGCCTTGGCCTCTGTGCCCTGTTGTTGGCCCAGCAGAGTAACTGGTTGGCATCTGTATGAGACAATATGATGAACTACAAGGACCACTGTTCCAATCCAGCAGGGCTTTCCTTATGTTCTTATGTTCTCTCTGATCCAAGCCACGAGGGTACAGAAGCAATGCTTTTAATCTGTACATTGCAAATGTGAAAGGAGAAACAGCTTGGTTTCTCCCCTTCTCTCTGCAGCCCAAGCCAACAGCTTGGGGGGCAGGAGAAGAGAAAGGAAATCAACTGTTCTTCTGATACCCTCCCCCCAATTTTCTGTATCTCAGCAAATCACAGAGATTGGAAGATCAGAAGAACTAGAGTTAGCTCCTGACTCTTCTTCCTCTTAAAAACAAAACAAAACAACACACACCCCCCTCCAAAGAACACATTTCTGGTTACAGAATGAAAGATCCCCAGGAGGTGATCGAACGCTGACTCCTAACAGTTGGGAGCAGGCCCATAGCTACAGTGGGGCATCTCAGGGCTGCCTCCGCCTTGACTTGCTGGCAAGGCCCCCTGACTTCCGATCTTGCCCAGGGTGTCATGGCCTTCTCCCCCAGATTAAATTGATTAGCCAGTGCCCCCTAAGAAATTTAAATGCCCCCTGACTTAAAAAATCCTGGCTACAGGCCTGCTCCCAACAGATCCCTTATCACCTGACAACAGGCTTCGAATAACTGCAAGTAGCCTGTTGCTGTAAATATACATGAACAGGTTGTGGACAGCTGAACAACCCATCAGAGCTAACTGGCTCTGTGATCACCATTGCTGAACAGGATGGTTTTCAAAGATCTCTGGTCCAGGGAAACTGGGACTTCTGGCTTCTCTTTGTAATAACTTCCCACCCTCACCCTTCTGATCTGTAGCCTTTTGGCTAGGCATGTATGAGTCTCTGTGTGTATGCATATGGAGAACTAGCTGTTCATTCACAAAAGCTTATGCCATAATAAATTAAATAAATTGTTTACTTGTGCTGCAGCAAACAAGCATGGCTACTCTCTGGAATTACAAGACTCTGTTGATTTTACTGCAGCTGAGAGCAATCCTAAACAGCTCTACTAAAAATCCTATTCAATGAGGTCTATTCAATGAGGTTTACTTCCAAGAAAGCATTCTTTGATATGGCACTGTAGCTCAGCTGCACTTCTGGAAGTGTTTTGATATTATTTGTATGCAGTTAAGCATCATATAACATTATATGTATGTTATACATACGAACAGCACACATCATAGAACTGTGTACAAGATCTGTACAACTTGTATCTACTGTCAAACGAATCTATAAAACCAACATGGAAAAATGGAGAACTGAAGCCATCAACAGAAGTATAAAAGAATGTAAAGAGAAACAACATTGAGAACATTTCCCCATTTTGAATAAAGAAACCAACCAAATGATCTGTGAGCTAGTGGTAACCTACTGGTATAAATGCAATGCCAATGTATAAATGATATGCTGCATTGTCACCCAACGTGTGCCATTTGTGAGTGTCAAGAATGCAAAACACAGATTATTTCTGGCAAGTCAGATTTGACATGCAGAGTGTGTTACTCTTAATTATCACCAATGTACCTGGGAAATACATAGGTAAGAGGCAGATTGACACTGATACACTGAATGCATCTAGAAATGGCTAGCAATGTGAGAAAGCACCTGGAGATTTTCTGAACAGTTCTCATGCTCACCTGTTTGGAGACAATTTGTATTCAGAAAAGGGAAGTGAGTTCATCCAATTATGCACATGAAATTGGGAAGGGAAAAAAACCTCTGAAGAACTTCACTGCATGCAAATATATATGTGTGTGTGATATATATATATATATCAGCTTCAATAAGAGGACTTCCAGTTAGAGGGTGGGAAGGATTAAGCTTAGATTTTATGTAGCTTTCCACCCAATGTTTTCCCCCACACAGTTTGGATAGGTCAGCTTTAGAAGCCGTATTAATACTTTCATGGCTGTCCGCAAAGATCCAAGGTGACCGAGTCTTATAACTGGTTTTGTTTCTTTATTGCAGGTAAGACTTTTATAATGTACCTGTCTCACTGTCTTGTTTGACAAGTGTCCCATTGTTTCACTCAAGTGAGTTTTATAGATTATTTATCACATGTAAAATCCTGTGGAGCAATGCATATGTAGAAGGGAGGAACTGGATGGGAAATTTTAGCCTTTTTCATAGCTGGCCTGCACTGGTGGCAGCCTGGGTAATAGGAAACAGGACAAGGGCCACCACAGCCACCACATTGCTTATCATCACAGGTGTCACAGCTCAAGCATGGGCTGAGACTAGTTGTGGTTCTACTTCCTCAGTGCCACTCCTTCTACACTATGTGGTAGCACATGGATAATGGGTGGAAGGCCCATTGTTAGGGTTGCCAGCTCTAGGTTGGGAAATGCTTGGAGATTTTGGGGGTGGAGTTTGGGGAGGGGAGGGACCTCATCAGGGTATAATGCCATAGAGTCCACCCTCCAAAGCAGCCATTTTCTTCAGGGGAACTGGTCTTGATTGTCTGAAGATCAATTATAATAGTGGGAGATCTCCAGGGGCCAAGGATGGAAGACTTGGTATAATCTCTTCTACAACCCAATCATGCTCTCCTGGGCTCTGCAACCTGAAAGAGTCTGGAAACTATGATCACTATGAATGGGATTTGTGATCAGAAGGACCTTGTCAGGTTAGGCTATCATTACAGTGGTAACCTGGCATGGAAATGGCATTCCAAGCCATACCCTTCAACTGGCAAAATATCTTTCACTGGCCTTGGCATAAAGCAGGCCTGCAAACTATAACCCACCAAGATGAAACCAGTCCATGAGCCATGTATTATGACTTGCCAGGTGCTTCTCAACATTCCTGTTTTTGCTTACTGGATCATAATACATCTCATTTATAGTCTACAGAGGTTTGATGAAGTACACATAAACACACTTGAAAGCTGCTCTATACTGAAGCAGTCCACTGGTCTATCAAGGTTAGGGTTGCCAGTCCCCAGCTGGGGGCAGGGGGGGATCTCCTGGTTTAGAGGCCATCCCCCCACTTCAGGGTTATGAGAAAATGTGGGGGGAATGTCAGGTGGGTGCTCTATTATACCCTAAGGAGACCGGTCCCCATAGAATATAATATAAATCTGTGGGTATCTGGAGCTCTGGGGGGCCCCTGTTTTTTAAGGTGGAAGCACTAAATTTTCAGCATAGCATCTGGTGCCTCTCCTCAAAAAAACAACAACCCCAAGTTTCAAAGAGATTGGACCAGGGGGTCCAAACCTATGAGCCCCCAAAGAAGGTGCCCCATCCTCCATTATTTCCAACGGAGAGAAGGCATGTGAAAGGAACAAGGTCCTTTTAAATGTGATGGCCAGAACTCCATTTGGAGTTCAATCATGCTTCTTCCCTCCCCTCTCCCAGAGGGTTGTCACATCCTTGCTCCTGGCTCCACCCCCAAGTCCCCAGATGTTTCCTGAGTCAGACTTGGCAACCCTAATCACAGTCAGTATTGTCTATTCAGATTGGTGGCTGCTCTCCAGAGTCACAGGCTGAGGCCTGTCACAGCACCTACTACCTGATGCGTGGCTGGAGATGACTGGGATTGGAACTGGAACCTTCTGCATGCCAAGCAGCTGTTCTACCACTGAGCCACAACACCTCACAAGTCACAGAAACCTGGTGTTCAACCTGGTGTTCGATGTGGAAGGTATAGGGCTATTTTTGGGCAGGAACCCACAGGAACGGAGTTCTGGCTGGCTTCCGAGTTGGCCACGCCCAGCAGGAACTCATTAGCATAACAGGCCACACCCAACGGCAGACACTCATTAGGATTGGCTACATTATGGGTGTGTGGCCTAGCATGCAAAGGAGTTCCTGCTACAAAAAAAGCCCTGGGTTTTGACAACAAACAAGGTAAACAGAATAAGAAGCAAATGGTGGGTGTGGCTGGATGACCACACTGCTGGTAACATGGGGTGTGGCCTAATATGCTAATGAGCTGTGCTGTCAGGGGTGTGGCCTAATATGCTACTAGGTTTCTGCTGTTGGGTGTGGCCTATTATGCTAATGAGTTCCTGCTGGGCTTTTTCTACAAAAAAAGCCCTGGGAAGGTAAATACTTAGCCACAGTCACATAAATTCATTTTACTGATTTTGAGTTTTAAAAGAACCTTTCCAAGAATCTGTGCTCTAATTTAGTGATGTTCTAGCTTTGTTTTGTTTGATGGTTTGGATTCTTTTAGGTACGTTTCCCGGGTTGGATTCTGGTCATAGTAGCAAGGTCTGCATGACTTGTATTATGTACTTTCTTCACAGGATTTGAGAAGAGATCAGCAGAGATACTGTCACATGCTGACATACACACAATTGCTAAGCCATAATCTGCAGTTTGCTGAACACCTTCCTGCAGCCTTCAATTACCAGTCCAGATATTTGAAATTGGATCCGTGATGGCTTTTCTGACCAGAGGAACAGAAAATTATTTCTTTTTTATGATTATTTTACATAGTCAGTGCAGAGTTTTAGGATGCTTATATAAGTAACGAGCCTTTAGTACCATTTTAATTAGTTTGTGCACTAACAGAGGGATTGTGAGCCTTAAAACAATGTTTTCCTCCTTTGGTTTACAAAGACAAATTTGCCAAGGTTTTTTTATTTATCTTGGATATTTTTTTATCCTTGGTTTTCTCATCAAGACTCAAGGCAGTTTACAATGAATAAATGTAGATAATGTGATTAAGGCATTTCTCCCAAAACCATCTTGAAGCTACAACTGGTGGGTTCCCCCTGCTTCTTTCCCACACTTGCAGTTTTTAGATTCTTTGGCAAGACAAAATACCCTCTTGTTTCTTCATTTCTCATTTATGCCAGAAGGAGTGCAGTGTTCTAGTGTTCTATGTTTTTATTCATGAATTCAAGACACTCAAATGAAAGCCAATAAAGCAGATAGCAGACACATGAAAAGAATAGCATTGAAATTAACAAAATCACCAAGTTTCTGAATGGAGTCCTCACACAACAATTTTTTTCCTGTCAAAGGGAACTATCCCAGGTAAACACACACTCTGGAATTTCTCATTTGTTTGAGAAGTGTGGAGTGTGTTACAATAGGAATAGTTTCAACTGTCATAAAAGTGCCTCACCAAAATAAATAAATAAATAAATAGAGTATTGATGCAGGAATAGTTTCAGTATAATTTAACTATATGAGAGAAATAGATCATCAGAAGAAAATCAAAGGGGGAAATAACAACCATGTCCCATCTTAGTGCTCCCTCTGAAGGGCATCTTTCTTCTTTGGCAGTGTTCTTCCCCAACCATTTCTCCTCACGATGCATGTCTGGAACCCTGGCTGGAGCAAAAGTGCTGGGGAGGACATCCACATCTTCCTTACTGCAAATTATACCTTCATGCTATTGCTTTGTAACTGTTAAGTATGGAACTCAAAAACGAAATTATTTCAGCAAGTGATTTCAGTTTATTCGTAACAGCAACTCCAACTCAGAACACCACAACAAAAACACCACACAACAGTGGAGCACAGCTCCTTCTTTTAAACTCTCCTGGGCTGTCAAAGCCACTCCCAAAATAAGTTAAGAACCAATAGAAATACAGAGATAAGGTCCAATCACAATTGTTCCCGAAGCATTTCCTCTTCTAGTTAGTGAAACTTTTTTTAAAAAAGGAATGTATTTCTGGTCATCAGTTGATCAGTCAAATTCTTCACATACTTCTGGTGGTGCCTCAGATGAGAAACATCCTTAGAGGATGTTTCTGTCTTCTTTCTCTGAAATATTATGAACTTTGCTTGGAATACCACCAGAGATTTTGCTTCCAGTCTTGCCAACTCCTCAGGGTATATTGTGAATCACTGTGGATTTTCTGTGAAAGTCCATGGGGAAATTCCCACCACTGTTTCTAATAGCTCCAGTACAATTGCAGTAGAGTTTATGAAATACATCTGCCCCCAAACACCTCCCAGAATGGCATTTCTTGGAGACACAAGTCCATAAAGACACTTGTAAAAATGGTACTCTGCTGGCTGTTATAAAAACTGGAGAACTGTTGATAGCTGTTAAATCTCTGGCAGGTTAACTTCATCCTTCTTTCATTCAGTACACCCTAGTAATTAAGAGGGCAATCTGCCGGCTAAAATGTATAGCAGAGGCAAGGTGTCCAGTCTTCTAGCAGGAGAGCAGAGCCAAGCCAGACCAATCTCCTCTCTTACTTTTCTTCAGCCACCATGGTACACAAGCAACAGTTTTCCTATATATCATATAAGTATGTGATGTTTGTCAGAACCAAAGGTGCTTTTCTGTTCATGAAAGCCTCCTCTGTTTGTGGAAGGAAGCTCCAGCTCACATAAATTTCCTTTGTGAATGGAAGTACATTGTTCAATCCAATCTGTTGTATGAAGCCATTTTGTTTTTTTGAAATCAACTGTTTTCAATTGAATACGCATTCCTTGTCAAGTGTCTTCCAGGTTTCCTTAATCCATGCTATGGACTAGCAATAGAGAAAGCTACCATTATTACAAAGCTGCAAACTTGCCATTATTTTACTACCCTCTTTACTTAACTTTCCTTCTAATAGGTTTAACGTAGCCTATAAAGAAGGACACTTTATATTCATTGCTGTAATAACACTTAAAGCAAATTGATTTGTTACTATTATTAATGTTATGGGTTCCTTTAGAAATGTCAGTGATGCTTTTCGTGTCACCTCATGGGGACCTTGCTAGCCATTCTTTGGATCTCTCTCTTTGATAACCTCCTCCATATTTTTTTTTAAGTTATCACCAGTTCTTCATGACTTTGAACAGTATTTAAAAGAAAAGCACAAACTAGGACAACTAATGACTGATAAACAATTACAGTATGAATGAGATACCGTACCCAGTTTTATGTTAATGGCACCAATACAGCTGCATTTACAGCGTATACTTTAGTATTGATAAAATCTCATTTAAATTATTTTATTTGCTCTCCAGCTTCCAGCACACTCTGCTATTTAGAGTAATTTATATAACAAGATATAAAAAAATCCATGGATAAAACTGGTTGTTTAAATTCCTAAATATAATGATTAAGTGAGCTTATAGTTGCTGATTTAGTCTAGGGGAAATCATGACTGGAATTCATGAATAGAGTTAGTAACCACACACACTCAGCATGGAGATTATGCTCTACTGTGCTAAGGGAGCTACAGTGCTGTTAATTGTTTTTTTTGTTTTGTTTGTTTTTCAATGCAAAGTGGCTTTCTAAGTCTTTTGTTCCAGGAAAATCCTTTCCATATCAGTTCCTCTCCCAAGAAAGCCTGCATACCTGCCTGGAATCATGGAGTAAGATTCTGAGGCATGTCCTTGGATACACAATTCATACATGCTCCGGCTAGACCTGTGTTTGGCCTTGCCTAACTGGCCTAGAACATACCTAATTATCCATTGCAAAGAAGATTGATTATGGTAGGCAAACTGTCTGTCAGGAAGTTTTTGCATCATTAAAAGGAGATGCTGCACCTCAGAAATAAAATACACGCTTTGCCTGGAGAGGGTCCCAGGTTCAACAGATGGTGTCTGTTCTGTGCTTGAGTTTAGACAGCTACTGGAAGTCAGATTGAATGAAACTGAGCTAGGTGAACAACTGATCTGATAAGAACATAAGAGAAGCCAATGCTGGATCAGGCCAATGGCCCATCTAGTCCAACATTCTGTCACACAGTGGCCAAAAATACCAGGTGCCATCAGGAGGTCCAGCAGTGGGGCCAGGACACTAGAAGCCCTCCCACTCTTGATCTGGAACAAAGTTGGTCCGTATATTTAACTCCTCAACTTTCCAGTGTGAAGTTTTAAGAAATTCCAGGATTTCTCAGGATACAGTTTTAAAATGTACCAAATCAAAGACATGATCTATAACTTGGTGATTGCATAAAGTTTCTCTTGTTTCTCTTTCACTTTTTGAGTTCTAATAGTACTGTTAGTGATAGAAATCTTTCACTAATGATCTGTCTACTATTCAAGGTATAAGAATGCCTGGGCAGGATCCTGTTAGATTTTATGTAGATCCAGGTGGGCAGATATTATGTAGTAAGCCCAGGAGGTGAATGATCATGATAATGCAATATCAATGCAGTGTGGATACATTCCTTGATTCAGATGTTAGACTGGTTTCTCTTAGGCTTCATATACTGGATGAAATACATTGCCTGTCATGAAATCTCATGCAATTTTTGACTCTTTTCTGGAAACAGTCTCCCCCACATATACTTTATTATAACACTGCTACTCACTAAACCAACGCTGAACACTTTGTTGATGTAGGAGTACCAATTCACATCAGAGCACATGGTAAAACTGGGAATTTCTTTGCCTTAAGGTATCACTATGTTTTAAGTTTTGTAGCCAATTAAATAGGCATACTGCATGACAAAACATTATGTAGAATATGTTGCATCAGTCACTATTCAAGGCAAATTTACGGGGAACTGTCAAAGGATGATGTTTTTGTCTCACTAAAACTTCACAAAGTTTGCAAAATTCTCTAATTTTACCAGTCTTCATTCTTATTAAAGAATATCTCACATCTTTATGAGCCAATAAGAGGAAAGAGAAGCTTGAAATATAGTCTTAATGGAATGATCAGGTGGGATATTTTGCACCAAATTCACCACCCAAAAAGGCATGGTTGGTTATAATGAGTCTCAAAATGGTTCTGAAGTTCAATAAAACACTCACAGCCCATCCAAAGCTGGTCAGCGCTCATCCTTTGTCAATGGCACGATGGACCAACTAGTGCCTTTAGCTGACATTTTAAGACCCAGTTACTCATTTTTAATTGAGATGTAACCTAAGCAGCTCACTTGAAATGGCTGTACCCTGTTTAAGCCATTACAGTCTATGACCTTTCAAGTTGTGGAAGCATGGAACTGAAAGGCACTGCAAAAAGTTTTCAGAATGTTCTTATATCACATTTACTACCTTAAGAGCAGTTCTTGGAGCCATTACTCACAATATTCATATACTGTGTGGAATAATTGAAGTTATAAATGTGACACTTTTTTTTTGCTTTGTGTCAGAGCCTGAATAGACTAGTACTCAGCCTATATTTGCACTCCTATCTGCATAACCCCTTTACCCTTACCTCCTAATAGGAGTGTGCATTTGGACATTCCCAGGCTGGAAATATATTGAAAATATCCATATAGGAGAAGGGTTGTGGCTCAGTGGCAGAGTCTCTGCTTTGCATGACACAAAAACATGTGGCAAGCAAACAGCAATGCCAGCACAAGAGACTTCCCCATCTTAGAAACCTGTGCCCATTAAGGGTTCTCCAGGAAGGGACTCAATGGAGGAGTATCTGCTTTGCATGCAGAAGGGCCCAGGTTCAATCCCCAGCATCTCCAGGTGAAAGGACCAGGCAGTGGATGACTTGAAAGGCCTTAACCCCAGATCTGGGAGAGCTATTGCCACTCTGAATAGACAACACTGACCATGATGGACCGAGGGTCTGATTCAGTACAAGGCAGCTTCAGGTATGTTCATATATATACAGAAGGAGCTGTTTTGGGTCAGCTCAGAAATATCCAGATTGACCCAAAGCAGTCCTGAAATTCTGGGAGTAGCAAAAATTTATTTTCCAGAATTTGGGGAGTATTTCACATTCTGGGGCAGCAAGGAGCAGGGAGAGAGAGAGAAAGCTGGCCCCTGATAACAGCTGTTTGGTGATTAATCGAATTAGTGGTAGCCTGATTAAGAGAGAGACCCCTGTGGGCTCAAAATGATTGAGGAACCCTGACTGGGGGTCTTCTGGGGCCACCTCCTCCCTGCCTTCCTCTTTCCACCTTGTGCCACTGGCCCCTCTGTTTTCGGCATCATCCCAGTTTCCCACCAGGCTGCTTAGGTCGTTGCCCTCTGCTGACTTCTGGCATTGTCGGGGAGCTGCCAGGAGCAGGGGGATGTGGCAGAGAGGTAGCCAAAGGGGCAACATTGGCTGTTGGTGGGATGGCTGTGGGCTTGAGGGATGGAGCTGAAGGAGGAGGAGCAGTGGTGGCAGGAAGAGGCAGCTGGGCCAAGGGGCAGAGCCCACATGGCTACAGTGGAGGAGGAGGAGCAGTAACAGCAGTAGTGCACAGTGGCAGGGCACCGGCTCATAGGCAGCCTGAGTGGTGAAGCAGTCCCAGCTGCTGCATGTCCCAGGCTCCTCTTGCACGCCATGGCCACTGCAGCCATGGCTGTGGTCAGCACGAGCTGGCAGGGGAAGGGTCAGAGAAAGGCAGGGGAGGAGCAGGGAATTTTAGGGAGGGGGTGTCACCCAGTGGGACCCATGGGGGCTATGGGCCTGATCTGCAAACACGAATATGCATGCTATGGTGAAGGATAAGCATTGTGGCCTAGTAGGGTTGCCAAGTCCATCTTTGCCCGCAGCGGGGGACTTTGGGGGCCGTTCCTGGAGGAGGCGGGGCATCCCTGACATGATGACATCACATTGGGGATGTCCGCTCCCCACCCCCAGCCACGCGCCCCTTGCGTGCGGGGAAATGCTCTGCAGAGAGCTGGCATTTCCCCACTCACCCGAATGCCAGCTCCATTTAAGCACAAGCAGCCTTCCCTGCGCGCTCGATCTTGAGTGGAGATTGGGCTTGCGAGGAAACACCAGCTTCCTGCACTGCCCTTTTAAGAGCAGTTTCCAGGCACCCCGATCTCCGCTCGAGATCCAGCGTGTGGGGAAGGCTGCCTTTGGAGCTGGCGTTCAGGTGAGCGGGGAACACCAGCTCTTTGCATTCAAAGGGAGCCCTTCAAGAGAGAAGGGAGAGGGGTGGCTGGGGGTGTTGGGGCTTGGGGGTGGGGCAACCCTATGGCCTAGAAAGAACACTGCACAGTCCAGAGGAATATTGTCCTCTCTCCTTCTTTCAGGCTATGATCACAGTCTGCATTGAAAGTATACATCTGAAAAATTCCTAGGTGCCAAGAATGTAATATGTGGAAAGGACCCTAAGTTTCTGTTCCCCATTTGGCAGAGAAATAAAGTCAGTGTAGTTTTTTTGTTCCAATTGGATTGGATTCCCCACTTTTTAAGAATTTAAAATATGAACACATGTCTCTTGATAAATCCAGGGCTATTTTTGGGCAAGAACGCACAGGAATGGAGTTCTGGCTGGCTTTAGAGTTGGCCACGCCCACTACAGCCAAAACCTCTGCATGCATGGCTACAGAGGGAAGGCCTGGAGAGCAACCCCCCCCCCCCGGCGACTCCGAGGCGGGTGGGCCAGGGGGTGCCCAGCCTGTCCAAGGGCCAGCTTGCCTAGTCTCCCCAAAGCTGTGGGGCTCCTGGGAAAGCCAAGGGATGGTATGGGGTGTGGTCTAATATGCTAATGAGTTTCTGCTGTTAGGTGTGGCCTATTATGCTGAGTTCTTGCTGGGCTTTTTCTACAAAAAAAAAAAAAAAGCCCTGGATAAATCTATGACTAGCACCGTTACAATGTTCTACATAAGAAATGGGAAAAATTAGAAAAGTTCATGGTCCTTTGAAACCCTTTGGGGAAATGTTTCAGGGGGAAAAAATCCCATTAAGAATTACACTGTGCCCATTCTCTGCAAACCAGCCAGTACCATTCTCTGCACTCTCTGCAAACCAGTCAGTGTGTTTCAGCATTAGCTTTGTGTAGTTTACAACAGAAGAGCCACAATTGTTCATAGCCTAGATTGTCCCATCCGACAAGATCTGTTCTGATCATGATTCTGCCCGTTCCCAGTTCACTGATGTTAACTGATTTTTTTTTTCTTAAAAAAATGTGAACTGATTTGTCCCATAACTTCATGGCATCATTTCACTGTGTCACTCCCACACTGCTATTCAGCGGCAAATCTTCACCCTGTACACAGCATTCAGGGAACGGTTTGTGCACCTCTTGAGGCTCTTGCTAATAAAGTTGCACCAGTGTTTCAACTGCTAGAAATTCAGATGCATGCAGCACATATATTGGAATTAAGAAGAGCATTCAACTTATCTCTGACGGTAACATCTGACACATGGTGGGGACAGCTGTGTACTCCATGATGTGGGTTATACTCTAAGAAATGCAATAAAGAGTTAAATAGAAAGGTTGAAGTAGGATGAACACAAAGGCACTGAAAGTGCGTGGAGGTTAAATGCTCAGCTCTCAACTTTGATTAAAAGTTTCTTCAAAGCCAACGAGACCATTCTGAACTTGATTGATGATCTGTTGCCCTAAAATGCAAACATGGCAATTGCTCCCCATTGACTTTGTGCAGCCCAATCTGCTCAGAACTGAAAGGGCAGCTTTTACTGAAAAGTTACATGCATTTAATCAAATTAAACTGAGACATGTACAGAGTATTTAAAGTTCAGGACAGCCCGGACAATCTGTAAACAGAAAGTTTAAAAGCAGACCACGTTCAGATAATAGCAGAGACAGCAAGGGACAGTTTGTATAGGAACAGAGTGGGATTCAGTGTATTCCTGTCATTGGTAAATTCTAAAGAAACGAGTGCTCAAACTTTGTGTCCCCCCACCCCCCGGAGACTCATTGTGTGTCAAGAGAGGAATCCTACTCAGGTCTACTCAGTGGGGTTTATTCCTAGGAACATGTTCTTAGGATTGCATTGTAAGGATCCTACCAGACACATAAATACATGTAATAAAATCACAAAGGTAGCACATGGAAGAGGATAATATGAAGTGAAGAAGGGGGTATGAGAAATAGTTAACCCTTTCCTCTTCTAGCAAATCATAGCTGTCTACAGGATGGCCATAAATTGGATGTAATTTGATGGTACTTTCCGGTACCAACTGACCCCTAAGCTTGCTTTCCTTCCTTGTTTTCCTTGCTTTCCTTGCTTCCTTCCTTCCTTCCATTACTGTTCATTCAACCCAGTGGTCTTGACCAGCTGATGAGAGTTTATGTTTAAGCAATTAATAGAAAGCTAGCCACATAATGATAGGGTTTATGCAGTTGCTTTAGAAAGCTTCTGTATCTCTACAATGGCAGCCAAAAATCTAGCGACCCTGTTTGTAACCCATCCATCTTCATTGCTCAGTAGCCTAGAATTCTCAGCTTTATATCTCAGCTGCCATCATTTCATGTCATAGCCCAGAGTGAAACTGAAGCTAAAAGAGGAGGCAGAGGCTTATCTAGTACCTGAATTCCTCTGAGGTAAGCAGCAGCTGAAGAAATTCACCCCCTACCATCCTTATTGGCCAAGGGACAAGAAATATTTTTTTGTCTGAACTATAGAGTTTCAACCCTAGAAGCGAGGAAAGAAATCCTGAAGGAAGAAGATGAGAGTGTGTTCAGAAACTTGAAAGGTTGAGTGGGCTAGAAAGAATCAAGTATGCTGGAGATGTCCAAAAAGGATGGTATGACACATTGGTGTCAGTGTGGTATAGTGGTTAAGAGAGGCGGACTCTAACCTTTAGAACTGAGTTTGATTCCCCCCTCCTCCAGATGAAGCCTGCTGTGTAACAATTATCATATGGTGTTGTGTGTAGATCAACCAAGAGATCCTAGGATTGTCTGGCCACTGTAAGTTCCAGCACTTAGCATTTTTCACCACTAGGTGGCAAGCTAGACTTGCTTTTAGGGGCTGAGGGAGCACTGAAAGAACTGTGAGTTGTCCAAGGTTACCCAGCTGGCTTCATGTGGAGAAGTGGGGAATCAAACCGGGGTCTCCAGATTAGAGTCCTCCACTCTTAACCACTAAACCAAACTGGCTCTCACCTGCTGGGTGACCTTGGGCCAATCACAGTTCTCTTAGAACTATCTCAGCCCCAACTGCCTCACAAGGTGCGTATTGTGGAGAGGGAAAGGGAGGGCAAAGTGATTGTTAAGCCACTTTGAGACTCCTTAGAGTAGAGAAAAGCAGGGCATTAAAAGCAACTTTTTCTTCTTCTTCTGGTGGAGTGTGACCCAAGAGACAACTGAAGTGACTGCTGATTACAAAGTGCCAAACTGAAATTCCTGAACAGAGTTCATAATAACAGATGTGCCATTTAACTGTAGAACAGATCTGCAGCAGGCAAGTGCCATTATTATTGGCTGGCAGGTAAACCTAAATTATTAATATTTTTATTAGCACCTTGTTTGAAGCCTATACATCTAATAAGATTATTTTTTTAAAAAAAATAATTGTCTGAGGATGAATTGTGGTTTTGAACACTTTCTTTCTTTCTTTCTTTCTTTCTTTCTTTCTTTCTTTCTTTCTTTCTTTCTTTCTTTCTTTCTTTCTTTCTTTCTTTCTTTCTTTCTTTCTTTCGTTTTCAAATTTAACATTTAAAAAATGTATTCCGGCTCTGGCTCTTGCTTAATTGACAAAATAATTGCAATGCTACGGCTATTTTGGCTGAGTCTGCCACAACAGAATTTGATGACAATGACTTCAGCTATGAAAAAAAATATATTAATAATCCCTGGAACAGATTGTGGCAATTCTGGAATAAACACAGATTCTTGACCGAAAATGAGAAAGATACAAATTGTTTCCACCACAGTCATCTGCCTGCCTCAAACCATCCCTTGAGCATGTTACAGTTCATGCCATGGTGCCTTCATAATGGCTTTAATTAGCTCATAGGAGATTTGAAAATAATAGTATATAAAAAAGCATGGACTGTATCCCATATCAGAAATCTTACACTAGTCTTCACAAAGAGATGTCTATCAAGGCTGCACATTTTGTTTTATTTATTTGAAACATTTCTACGCCATCCTTCCATCTATTCACAGTCACCATTAAACATTAAAACATTTTATTTATTTATTTTATTAGATTTATACCCTGCCCTACCCCATAAGTAGGCTCATTAAATTATAGGAGGAGGAGGAGGAGGAGGAGGAGGAGGAGGAGGAGGAGGAGGAGGAGGAGGAGGGAGGAGGAGGAGGAGATTGGATTTATACCCCACCCTTCACTTGGCGTCTCAGAGCAGCTTACAAACTCCTTTCCCTTTCCCTCCCCCACAAAAGACACCCTGTGAGGTAGGTGGGGCTGAGAGAGCTCTTTCAAGGACAGCTCTGACAGAACTATGGTTTGCCCAAGGTCATCCAGTAGCTGCAAGTGGAGGAGTGGGGAATCAAACCCGGTTCTCCCAGATTAGAGTCCACACACTTAACCACTACACCAAACTGGCTCTCTTAAGACATTAGAAAGCATTTAAAATTTTCTTTCGATCTGTCTACAACATTTAAAACAGTCATATAAAACATCATATAAACGTACAAAATATACACTTAAAACATGTACAAACCTAGAACAGAGCCATAACAGTTAGTGAGGGACAAAACAAGACAAAACAAAACAAAATTACCCACTGGCGGAAGACAAGAGGTAAGGAGATAGAGGACACTCCTTCAGGAGGGAGTGTCAAAGTTTTGACACCATGACTGAGAAGGCCCTTTACTCAGGCTGCCATTCATCTAGCCTTAGCTGGAGGAGTCACCCAAAGCGGGTCCTCCAAAGGTGACCAGAGTGGCCATCTTCTGAACCGCATGTTCACAGAATTTATAAAAAAGGATATATTAGATGAAAATCAGCTTCCTTTTATCAGGAGCATTTCCATAATTCAACATACAATTGCCATAAAAGGGAATTAGCAACGATCAGGGAGTTCACTTTAAGGATGGCTTACACGGCTTGTAATGTTCTTCCATGAATCAATCCATTCCAATGGCAACCCAGATTGTTTTATTGCTGCACCCTGTGACTCACCACTGGTGCAGCTGGAGGAGATAACTCTCCTTACTTCCTGACAGCTCTGTCTCTCCTTCAAAACAAAGCAACAGGCTGGGTGTGCCCTTACAGGGCTTCTTAAATTTTTGAGCAATTATTTTCTCTCACAAGACTTGGCCCACCATTTTGGTTTCCTGGGAAGCCGGCTAGTCCAAATGGTGGCTAAACACATGTGAGATGACGGAATCTTTTGAGAGTTCAGGAAATGGCATAGTCATCTTGCTGCTCAACTTTGAAAGAGGCATGAGAGATTAAGGATCTAAGAATCTTGGCTCCTGAGTGGGAGTGGGAGTCCAACAGACAGCTGGCTGGGAGGTTGGGAGGTTTTGGACCCCTAAAAGCTCCTTGTTGCCACAGAGAAATTGAGCTCTGCCTACACTGGGTTCCTGTCAGTGCTGGATGATGTAAAAACCCTCTTTTTGTCAGTATATATTTGTATAGATCCACCATTGACTTGCCCCCTTACTTCTACATGCTAGTTAACCCTGTCCTTTTCTGCTCCTCTAGTTCCTCCACTGTTGACTATCCAAAGGACTTATGTCCCTTCAAAGAGTTAAGGATGGCTTACATTGTATCCTCATCAACCCTTTAATTCTCACAACAAACTTGTGAGCTAAGTTAGGCTGAGATATAGAAACAGGCTTAAGAACATTAAGCATGGAAGAAGAAGAAGAAATTGGATTTATACCCCACCCTTCACTACTTGAAGGAGTCTCAGAGTGGTTTAGAATCCCTTTCCCTCCCATTCCCCACAACAGACACCCTGTGAGGTAGGTAGAGCTGAGAGAGCTCTCTTGAGAACTGCCTTGAGAACTTTTGAAAGAACTTATGACTGACCCAAGTTCACACCAGTGGCTGCATATGGAGGAGTGGGGAATCAAACCCAGTTCTCCCAGATTAGAGTCCGTGCTCTTAACCACTACACCAAACTGGGACAATGTTGGGTCCCATCCAGGTCCCAAAGGAACATGGTAGCCAACATGCCACAGTGGTTTTCTGACCAGACCTTTTGCTCAGTCTTACATGCACAACTTTGATCTTAAAATAAATGCAAAAAAACCATAAAAGGGAATTCTTATGAAATGTTATGTCCCAGTTGGCAATTTATGGAACGTCAAGATTATCATAAATGAATTCCGACAGTCAGATCCCCTCAATCTCTATTTAAACATTGAAGTAAATAGCCTGATATCTATATACCAGTCCCATTTAGGATGACTTACTTAACGCTTTTACAATCTCATTATGAATTTAGTCCATTTTAAGTACCAATTTATGAAAACCTACTTACACCTACCTGATGCATATTTTAATGTTAATCAGTCCTGCATAATCAAGGCCTCTGATTCCCCAATGAAATGTGAGGAGAAGACAGAGGAGGAGAAAAATTATGTAATCTACCCAAATAAATAAAATTTCTTGAAAGCAAATAGAAGTCTTGAAGCCACTCTGAGCCTGCTTCAGCAGGGAGGGTGGGGTATAAATTGAATTCATAAATAAAGGTCCTGGTCACATGAGCGGGATACTACGCTGCTGCAAGGAGGCAAATTAGAGCTGGAGCAAAAAGATGTGCGGTAGCGTGATCAGACAGGTCCCCAAGATGCCGCACAGATGCCGATAGCCGGGTTTCACTTTCGTGTTCCTGCGCATGTGCAATCTTACATTTCTTCTTGGAAAAAACACATCCAGTGTGACAGGATGCATGCGCATGCCGGATGCGCCGGATTAACTCCGCTTCCGCGATACAACTCTTGCCTGCAACCCGTGTTTTCTGGTTGCTACTACCCTTTTGCTGATACTTTTTAAATCCGCTTCTTCGGGCCAATGATACGGGTTTTTGATGGGTGCACTATGCTTCCCAGATGTTGCCATATGATTGTGCCCATTTGATGTGCCCTCAACCCATCTATTTCACGGGGCAAATCCTCCCGCATGACTGGGGCCAAAATAAATAAAATCAAGTAAATCTGATTTTGTCTCACAGCCTTCTGCTGGAAGTTCAAAACTTGACATTGGTGGATGACAACTGAGGACTTTAGCACTAAGCACTAAATACAAATCAAAACAAATAAAATAAATAAGGCTGCAATATTATTAACATTTTCCTGGAAGTGAGCCCCAATGGATAATATGGGACTCTCTTCTGAGTAGAACTGATTAGGCTTGCTCCCTCAGTAGTACTGCAACTCTGAACAAGTAAGTCACAACAGAGGGGTAAGAATCCTATAGTTGGCTCTTAAGCAAACCAGATAATGTTGTAAAAGTTTTCAGTCAGAATTAAGTAGTTTTGAGAACAAGAGCCTTCATTTCTTCTACCCTGTTATTTCTTCTTGTGACAAGAATAAAAGGAAGAAAGTGATAGAGGACACAATGAAATAGGATTTAATGCTTAAGAACATCCTTGTTTCTCTCTTTCTTAAAATTACAGATTGACGGGAAGAGGCTTAACTCTAAAAGCAACCTTTAAGATCTGGCATCTTTTAACCACATTTCAGTTGAAACAAAGAAAAAGCATGTAGAAAATGTTATGAAGGATGAAATATTCCCAGTTTTCTTTTTTCTTTTTAAATCCGGGCACAAATAATTGAATATTTCATTAAAAGAAAACAAAACCAGAGCAAAACCCTGTTTCAAGGTTTGTGATCTCTTCAACATACTCTTAGGGGGTTGACTTTTTGAATGACTGAATGTATTAATGAAATTTGCATTAATGTCTTTTTCATCACCCACAGTGGATTTCAACAGAGTGGAAACACCCACAATTACCAGCTAATTGAAAGGAAGTTCCCAATCTTTTGCTCTGTCAGTGAATCTGCCTTACCTATGTTATTGCTCTTCTATTGGGAAGGCAGCCTTGAGGCAGTTCACATGGACACCTGAGGTCCAAGAATATGATCTTGACTGCATCCTGAAGAACAACATGACTTACAACAAAATGAACCGGCAGACACATTTTAAGCAAGACTCATCATGCAATTCTAAGCACATTTGCACCAACTTAGGGCTTAGAAAGGCATCACTCTGCTTAAAATTGCACTGTAAATTGAATTCCTATCTACCTGGGAATAATTCTGCATCAACCCTTGCTGCTGTTAACATTTCTCTAGAATCTCAATGGACCAATTCAGCTGAACCAGTAATACCAACAATGGGGGAGATAAGCATGAGTTCCTTAGGCCAGAGATACTCAGCATAATAAACAGCTTTAAAAGGTAGATTCGGGTGGGGAGCCATGTTGGTCTGAAGCAACAGAACAAAGTTTGAGTCCAATGGAATGTTTAAGATCAACAAAGTTTAATTCTGGGTGTAAGCTTTTGTGATGAAGTGTGCATGCACATGAAAGTTTATACCCAGGATTAAACTTTGTTGGCCTTAAAGGTGCCACAGGAGTCAAGTTTTAAAAGGAGGGTAGATAGATTCATGGAGGATAGGTCTATCAGTGGCTACTAGTCATGGTGACTGAGGGAAACTTCCACATTCAGAGGCACTAAACCTCTGAATCCCAGGGCCAAGAGGCATCATCAAGAGAAAGGACTGGGCCTCTATGCCCTGTTGTTGGCCCTCCAGGGGAACTGGTTGGCCACTGCTTAAGACAGGATATTGATTAGATGAACCACTGGTCTGATCCAGCAGAGCTCTTCTTATGTTATTATAGTTTTATAATCATCTAATGAGGCTGTATGCAAATTGCTTTTCCTCTGGTCTGGTCTGATTTCTCAGTCTTTCTTGGTGGCTCGTGATTTAGTTCTATACCTACTGGATTTGTCACATGTATGAAGATCTGACCTCAACTGCAGATCATCATCAGACCAAGAAACAAGTTAAGTCAGGAAGGAGGCCAAGTACCATCCTATTTACCCAATATGTATAGTCTGTAAATTTGTCTGAATCAGCACATTCTCTCTTTGAAAATGTGTGTAGATTCATATCCAGCTACCCCAGTCTGTCCTGTTTGTTTTCAGTTTAAACTGAACTTCATTTAGACTTAGGAACTTCACTAGGACTTGATCAGATGGGTCTTGAAAAAGTAGTCCCACTAGCTATGTCCAGGGCTCAATGTCTTGCCATACTGAGAGTTGAGGGTGGTAAGCAGTGGGGTACTGCAAGGCTTGGTATTAGGTCCAGTGTTTTTTAACTTGTTCATTAATGACTTGGAGTTGGGAGTAAGCAGTGAAGTGGCTAAATTTGCAGATTACACAAAGTTGTTCAGGGTAGTGAGAACCAGGGACTGTGAGGTGCTCCAGAGGGATCTGTTGAGGCTGGGCGAATGGGCGTCAGCATGGCAAATTAGGTTCAGCGTGGGTAAGTGTAAAGTAATGCACATTGGGGCCAAAAATATTAACTATAAATATACGCTGATGGGGTCTGAACTGGTGGTAACTGTCCAGGAGAGTGATCTTGGAATCATGGTAGATAACTCACTGAAGACGTCAACTCAGTGTGCAACTGCAATAAAAAAGGTGAATGCTATGCTAAGGATTATTAGGAAGGGGACTGAAAACAAATCAGGCAGTATCATAATGCCCATATATAAATCTATGGTGTGGCCTCATTTGGAATAATGTTTACAGTTCTGGTCACCGCACCTCAAAAAATATTATAACAATGGAAAAGGGACAGAAAAGGACAACTAAGGCCCTGGTCACATGGGAGGATTTGCCCTGCAAAATGGATGGGTTGAGAGCACATCAAACGGGCGTGATCATACGGTAACATCTGGGAAGCATAGCACACCCATTACCAATCCATACCATTGGCCCCAAGAAGCGGATTTAAAAAGTACCAGCAAAAGGGTAGTAGCAACTGGAAAACGCAGGTCACAGGTGAGCGTTGGATCACAGAAGCGGAGTTAATCCGGCACGTACATGCTTCCCGTCGCACCGGATGTTTTTCCAAGCCTCCACAGTATATGATGAAACATAAGATTGTGCATGTGCAAGAATGTGAAAGCGAAACCCTTTGATGCACTTCAACATCACCGTGTGATCGCCAGCTATCGGCATCTGCGCAGCATCTCGGGGACCTGTCTGATCGTGCTACCGTGCATCTTTTTGCTCCGGCTCTAATTTGCCTCCCTTCTGCAGTGCAGTATCCCGCTCGTGTGACCAGGACCTAAAATGATTAAGGGGGTGGAATACCTTCCCTATGAAGAAAGGTTAAAGAGACTAGAGATTTTTAGCTTGGAGAAAACGCGGACTGAGAGGTGGCAAGATAGATGCATGGGATGGAAAAAATATACATGGAATAGAGATAGTAGAGAGGGAAGTAAAGAAGAAGAGATTGGATTTATACCCCGCCCTTCACTTGGAGTCTCAGAGTGGTTTACAAACTCCTTTCCCTTCCCCTCCCCACAACAGACACCCTGTGAGGTAGGTGGGGCTGAGAGAACTCTAACACAAACTGCTCTTTCAGGAACAGCTGTGCCAGAGCTTGTGACTGACCCAAGGTCACATCAGCAGGTACAAGTGGAGGAGTGGGGAAATCAAACCTGGTTCTCCCAGATTAGAGCCCGCACACTTAATCACTACACCAAACTGGCTCTCCAAAGACATCTCTCCCTTTCTTACAATGCAAGAACTCATAGGCACTCAATGGCTGCAGTCACACACACTAAATAATCCACTTTCAATCCTCTTTCAGTGCACTTTCCAACTGGATTTTATTGTGTGAACTGGCATTGGAAAATGCATTGAAAGTGGATTATTTAGTGTGTGTGATCACAGCCAATGAAATTAATAAACAGTAGACTTAGAAGAGATAAAAGGAAGTATTTTTCACCCACTTAGTAATTAACATGTGGAATTCAATGATGCAGGAAGTGGTGGTGGCTACAAGCATAGACAGCTTCAAGAGATGATTGAACACATGGAGCAGAGGTCCATCAGTGGCTATCAGCCACAAAGTATAGATGGCACACAATGTCTTGGGCAGTAATGCTCTCTATTCTTGGTACTTGGTGGTGGGGGCAACAGTAGGATGGCTTCTGGAGTTCTGGCCCCACTGGTGGACCTCCTGATGGCAGCTGGGTTTTGACCACTGTGTAACACAGAGTGTTGGATTAGATGGGCCATTGGCCTGATCCAACATGGCTTCCTTTATGTTCTTACAATTTGTTTTTTTTCCTGAAGTTGCTTCCACTAAAATTTCCACAGCTATTTCATCTCCATGGGACTCTTCAAAGTCAGATCCGATTTTAACGTGTGAAGTTTGGTGGCAATTCTAACAGCACTCTCAAGGGTGATTTTGTGAATTTTGGGAGATGACTTGAATGATTCAGTTTGAGCTCTCATCCTGCCTCTGGAATCTATCTTTAGGCATAGTCTTCTTATTTTTTACAAGACATTTCATATTTCAAAGCTATGAAGCAAAGAAATTCCTTTTTAATTTTCCTCCCCTCCAAGATGGCATGGCAGGCTTAAGCTGATTCAGCAGAGGAGAAATAATTTTGACGCTCACAGTTAGCCGATGAGTTTTAATACAGGAATATGTGCTCTCATGGGAAATTTGCAGATGCCTACAGATTCATAAGTCAATCCATAAATATTTAAGAATTTCCAAGCATTAGAGCTTCATTTGCAAAGGAAATAAAAAGGAGAGAAAGGGGAACTTCAGGGAGATTTCCAATCATTTTAAAATCCAATACAATTCCTCAAGCTAACATGAAGCGACTTCATTCTGAACAAATCCAATACAAAATAGGCATATATTGATACTGTTGGAGTGAAAATACATTCCATGTTCTAAATTAAATGTGTGCGCGTGAGTGTGTGCGTGTGCGTAAAAGCAGCAAAATGCTTTTTAATGGAATGGTCTGGAAGGCATACCATGTGTTTGAGTTGCATTCCTACAAAACACTTACATTGCTTAAATCCCATTGAATCACTTGTAGTTAAGAAGCTTAACGGAGTGCAGGATTACAGCATGGGATACTATGCAGTTCAAATTAAGAAAATTGCTATTTATGTAGAGATAAACAGATGAAGAACAATTTTAGATTAAAGTGGATTATGAAAAACAGATTTTCAGCCAACTGGAATGTGTAATACGCATAAAAAATAAGTTCTCGTTTCACTCCTGTTTAAAAAAACAATCAATTTATTCATTATATTCATTTTTTTTATTATTTTAGAGAAGACAGACAGACAGAAGTGGTGATAGTTCAAGCTAGCTTGAGCTCATAAAATCTTAGAAGTTAAGCAGGGTTGGCCCTGGTTAGTATTTCGGTGGGAGGCCACCAATAAATACCAGGGTGCCGAGACGGAGGGAGGCAATTTCTGTTTGCCTCTTGGCTTGAAAACCCTATGGGGTTGCCCTAAATTGGCTGTGACTTGTTGGCAACTCTCCCCCCCCCAACAAAAATTAGTAGGAAAGAAAGAAGCAATACCTTTGTTTATTATCCAACTGGGATGCAATTTTCAGTTCTTTATGCCAAATTTCAGGCACCTAAGATAAAAGGCCATAGATTTATTGGCAACTAAATGTGAAACATTTCTGGCCGTAACATCTTTGTTTTCAAACTCAACTGGGATAACCTTCTTAAGTATTGTACAATGCACCGAAGCAGAACTTTTCTGCTGAATTTTAAGGAGACGGGGCAAAAAAATTGCAGATTTATAGTCAAATTTCTTGCTTGCAGAACAGGCAGAGAGAGAGAGAGAGATCTGGTGCCCCCAGAAGGCCGATGATTTTATGGTGTAGGAATCTTGAGGAAGAAGGCAGCGTTATCAATGGAAGCATTCGATGTTTGGGAAGAAGCACATAATCTGGCCACTGGCTACTTCTTCTGTCTTGGTGCTAGACACAACTTCCTTGCAGATTGTTCAGATGGTGAGCATGAGTTTGGTGGAAAATAAACCCTGGAATAAACAAACATAGTGAAATCCAACCTATGTGTGCATGTACTGCAACGAGCGGCACACAGATTATCACTGTGTGTGTACTGGGTATACGTAATACAAAAGAACTGTGTATACTTGCAAAAACATCACAGTAAAACAGGGCTGGATTCTATGACTCCGTTCAGCTAAGCTGGATCCTATCACTCACTTTTTCAAGTTTTCTTAAAAAAAAAAAAGACTTCGTACTAGGGTTGCTATTGTTGGAAATAAGTGTATTGCAAGGTCTAAATTCAGTCATTATAGGGTTAATGTGTTTACCTTGTGTGCTATTGTTTAGACTGACCTGGAAGGGAACCTGGCACAAAGCCAATGGGGAGAAAGCTGGGAAACTGGAGCCTATTTACTAACAATTATTGGATAATGTATTCAGGTGATTTCCCTCTAGGGTCAAGGAGAAAGAAGAATCCCCATTACCAACTCTGTGGTCAGTTAGTCTGTTGTTGTACTTGCAACAGTAAGGATGTAGTCTTAAGTGTTTGTTGTTTTGTAGATTTCCCGTGTACCTTTCCCTTTAGAAATAAAGCTTTTTTACATAGAAAGAATATATCTCCTCTCCTGCGAACAAAGATCCGTTGCAAGCTCTGAATATCTAACTTACCAAATCTCCCAACAGCTATTACAACTGCTGTCCAGGCCACAGAGATCAGTTCACCTGGAGAAAATGACCACTTTGGAAGCTGGACTCTCTGGCATTATACCCCATTGAAGACCCTTTCCAAACCCCACCTCCTCCACCCCTAAAATCTCCAAGAACTTCCCAACCTAGAGCTGGCAACCCTACTTTGTGCAATGGAGAATGACCTTTTCTGATTGAGAAAGGCTTCCTCTGATGGAGAGAGGATATTCTTTGTAGAAGAAAGACTTATGGTCAGTCTAAAGATTACATTTTTAATGTGTTGTTTTGGGGTTCTTCCGAAGACCTTTGATGCCATCAGTCATACTGCATGAAAGTCATTTCCAAAGCACTCGGGGCCCTGATTCGCATTAAGCTCATGCCATGGGGGGGGAGGGATTTAGCCTTCCCCCACACCTTTTTTTCTGATCTGAAATGGCACCTGAGGTCCTATTTGCAGTATTGGTAGACTGCACATATATTGAAGGCTAGACATTTAAGGGAGGGTGTTCCAAGTCTGATGGCCACAAAATGAAAAGGCCTTGCTCCTAGTCACTAATGGCCTCACTTCCACAAGGAGGAAGGAGGCACAGGAGGGCCTCAGATGAAGGTCTTCACAGGCAGAAGACAGTCTTTTATATATTATGGTACCAAGCCATCAGGAGCTTTAGAAATAGTCTGTCTCCATTCCATGTCCTGCTAGCAATGAAGTTGTGGCCTTGATATTTGCCTCTGTATTTAATATGGGTGTTGTCAATGAAGTCCTGAAGTGGATGGGCCAAGTAAGGTTCCTACCTGAGCAGGGGACCCCCCAGTTTCTGGTGCTCCCCCTGGCACTGGTCCGCTGGCTGGCGGGAGAGAGTTACCACCCTAAATGTGATGTGTCTCTGTCACCCAGAAGTGATGTAGGCACATCGGTAAAATTGGGGATGACACTCAAGTTTTGGGGCAATTAGAATTAGCTTTAAACCAGAGAGTTTTGCCCAAAAACCAGAGTGTCACCCCCAACATGCCTATGTTAACCAGAGGTGATGTAGGCACAGTGTGCTTCTTCCTTCCCCTATGTCAGACTCGGGCTTCCCCTACACTGTGTTCTCTATACCTGTAGTATCTTCTGCCGGAGCATCCCAGTAAGTCCCCAGCTGGCTTGTCGTTTGGACATGGCAGCCCTAGGCCCAAGCTAGCCTGATCTCGTCAAATCTCAGAAGCTAAACAGGGTTGGCCCCAGTCAGTATCTGGATGGGAGACCACCAAGAAATCCAGGGTCACTATGCAGAGGCAGGCAATTGCAAACTGCCTCTTAACTCTCTGGCACTGAAAACGCTATGAGGTTACCCTGAGTCAGCTGCAACTTGGCGATAAACAAAAAAAAAGACAGTCACCAAAAGAGCAGCCAGCAGCACAAAGGGTCACATTCTGTTCCTTCTAAAGTGAATAGCCAACTTTTCCTTGATCGTAATTGGCAGGAAGGTGATGGGGTTGCAACTATTCATTCGATGAAAGTTTCAAAGTCCTCGTGTCTCGGGCCTGGAGCAGTTTGCAGCTGGTCTGTGGTTTGCAGCAACACTTGCCATCCCCCCTCGGCTCTGCGCTTGGAATCATCAGCTCTGTGCCATTATACAGGCTGACTGCTAATGTGACGAGAAGACGTGATCCTTGAATGAAAGGAAGACTATTAATATGTCAGGAAAGAAAACAGAAGGGAAAAAACCCCTCAATCAATCACCCAGAGTGCTCAAATCTATCCAGTTTCTCAATTAAAACATTAACAGGCTTCCTCTGTGTGTGACCATTATTCCACTGCTGCATATGTGAATCAACAGAACCTTCAATACATACATACAACCTTCTTCTATTTCTATCCTTCTCGCGTCCAGCTGGAAATTGTAATTTTGACAGCTCGCCTTCAGTTTGGATGTCTAGCACGGGTACCAAATGGCGTGACTCTGCAACATGGAATTCACGGGGCCTAGTCACACCTCAGACTTGAACTTGTGGAACAGTTCTACCATTCCCTCAGTGAATCCTGAGAGTTGTCTTTGCTGGGTAGAGGCTGTGGTTTGCTGACAGGATTCTCAGCAATTCACCAATACGTAATTTGGGAGTACTCTTAAACTGGTGGAAAAAATGGCATTCATTTGTGGGCTATTTTTCTATCATATGAACACATTATCCTGCTTTAGATGAAGTCAAGTCATTGGTCCTTCTGGCTCTGGACTGCACACTCTGGGTAGCAGCATCTCTCCAGAGTGTCAGACAGAGAAAGACCTTCCCCAATAATGCACACGTGAGGCCCTTTAATGGAGATACCTAGGATCAAAACAGTGAAAAACAGAAGCTCTTCCACAGAACTACTCCCCCGCCCATATCCAGAATAAATAAGCATCCATCCATCCTAGGGCTGTCTGGGCCCCGGTTGGGGCAGGGCCTGGTCCCCTGTTCCCTACTCCCATTGCTCACCACCACTCCAAGCAGAATGGGAGAATTTTTTTTTAAAAAAGGAACCTGTGACACCAGCTGTGGCATCATGCCACTTCCAGTAAAAACAAACATGGAAGTGGCATAGGGTAGTTCTAAGAATCACAGTACATTCTATGGTTAAACTCTAAAATAGAGTTTCTAGCAATTCCTAGAGCAACCTATACTATGCCTTTTTTTTTTTTTTTGCCTGAAGTGACATGACACCGCAGCCAGTGTTGCGCCCTTCCATCTCCATCCACAGCCCTCCACTGCCTGGCAACCCTAATCCATCCATTTAGAAGTCCTTTCTCCTTCTATTTTGAAAGAGCAAGATCTTAACTAGCAGAAGAGGATATAGGAGCCCTGATAATATTACAGGCCCTTTCCCTGAATTTTCAGCTCTTTAATAGTTATTTGATTTATCTGAGAAACTCACAATGCCAACCAAAGCAC
This sequence comes from Gekko gecko, assembly GCA_029375565.1. Taxonomy (NCBI): domain Eukaryota; kingdom Metazoa; phylum Chordata; class Lepidosauria; order Squamata; family Gekkonidae; genus Gekko; species Gekko gecko. Next base: position 138,467,053 of record JAPDNY010000008.1, on the reverse strand, counting down.
AGTTACATCATTCTAAGCCCATTAACGTCAATGGACTTAGAAGAGTAAAACTCTGTTTAGATGGCATTGTAACTCTCCAGCTTTCAAAGAGCTATCAGGGAAACAACTTAGGTAGCCCACTACCAGGCAGGGCTTAGAGATATGGAATTACAACTGATCTCCACCTACAAAGATCATGTCCTTTGGAGAGCACGGCTGCTCTAAAAGATGGACTCTGTGGCATTGCACTCCTCTGATGCCCCCTCCCCAAACCCTCCCCTTCCCAGGATTCACCCAAAATCTCCAGGAATTTCCCAACCTAGAGTTGGCAACTGTAAATAATAGTGCAAGCCATGTAAACCAGTTTGGTGTGGTGGTTAAGTGCGCAGACTCTAATCTGGGAGAACCGGGTTTGATTCCCCACTCCTTGTTTGTTTATTTATTTATTTTATTTTAATTTATATCATGCCTTGCCTGCCTGCTCCACTTGCAACTGCTGGATGACCTTAGGCAAGCCATAGTTCTGTCAGAGCTGTTCTCTCAAGGACAGTTCTGGAAAGAGCTCTCTCAGCCCCACCTACCTCACAGGGTGTCTGCTGCAGGGAGGGGAAGGGAAAGGAGTTTGTAAGCCACTCTGAGACTCCGAGTGAAGGGTGGGCTATAAATCCAATCTCTTCTTCTCCTTCTTCTTCCTCTTCCTCTTCCTCTTCCTCTTCCTCTTCTTCTTCTTCTTCTTCTTCTTTTTATTTCCCAGTGATCCCATCAATGTGTGTAAAGGCACAGGGATGATAAATGCTTGTGACTTGAGTTTTAGTTCTGTTAAAATTATTTCATCAGGACAAAGGCTTGAATCCTATTAGGCCAGTTGCATTTTAGATTGTGCAGTTTTGCATGTGTTTCTGATGGTCCCAGAGGGGTTCTTCCATCACAGCACTTCCAGCTACATTTCTCAGCATCACTACAATCCACCCTGCATCTATCTGACATACAGAGGAGGGTTTAAAGGATCAAACTTCAGTTCCAAGCACCCAATTATCACCCTGACACAACACTGGACAAAGTGGAATTTCTCTCTCTCCTGATAACTAGACACATCCTGTGGCATTTCCAGTCCTGCTTGTTCCAGGGGCAAGGCGGTAGCTCTTTGATGACCCCATTTCTTTCTTTGACTGAAACTTGCATGACAAAAACAGTGTATTTATTTGGAATATTTATATCGTCGTTGATCAGTCGCACAGTCGAATCCAACTTTTCGTGACCCCATGGACCAGATCACGCCTGTCTTCCGCTGTCCTCTGAAGTTTGCTCAATTTCATGTTTGTTGCATCGATGACACTGTCTAAACATCTCATCCTTTGCCGTCCCCTTCTTCTTTGACCTTCAATCTTTCCCATTATCAGGGTCTTCTCCAGTGAGTGATCCCTTCTCTTATATCTTTACATAACACTTAATGTGTGTCTGTGTGAAGTGCTGCCAAGTTCGTTCCATCTTTTGGTCACCCTACGAATTAATGACCTCCAAAACATCCTACCATTAACAGCCTTGCTCAGGTATTCAAAATTGAGGGCTGTGGCTTTCTTGGTGGAGTCCATCCATCTCATGTTGGTTCTCCCACTTTTCCTGCTGCCTCCCAACTTTTCCTAGCATTATTGTCTTTTCCACTGACTCTTGTCTTCTCATAATGTGACCAAAGTACAATAGCTTCTATTTATTTATTTTAGCTTCTAGTATAGGTGGTCTAATTTTAGTTGGGGTGGGGAATTAGCTTAAGGAGACAGAGCAAGAGGGTGTGACTGGAGTTCTCCACCAATGTATACAGGGATTTTTCTCTTTAAGAAAACTCTCAAATAAATCAAACAGATGTTCACCTGGAAAGGTTATTATTAAAAGGAAAGAAAAAACAAAAGTGCACCCAATAAACACACACACACGAACTAACTAAGAGGAAATCAGGGAGGAAAGAGGGAAAGCTTTTTTTAGGGAAGGGTGTGGCCAATCTTTACCAATCTTTCAGAGGTTCTGGAAGCAGCACCAAACTGCTAGTGTTTCGCAAAGAGAAAAGAACCCATCAAGTGGGGGTGTGGCCAAGAAGACACACGAACTCTGCTATAGATCAGGGTGCCACAATTATATGAGAAAACAGGCCGTCAGGCTGGGGTGATGTGATCCCAAAACAATACCTTGATGGACTTCCTGAGAAAGGACAATGCTTTGGGAGAGGCTTGATGACCCTGTAAGTACAAAAACGGGAAGAGTTAATGGGTTGAGTGAATAGAATTGAGCATTGATTATTTCTCACTTGATTAAGATAAGTGTAAGCAGAGGAAGCAAGATGGGATGTTGATGGGATTAATCCCAGTGTGTGTCCATAAGTCCTGGGAGACTCATTGTCCTATAGCTATGCATCTCTCCAGGCCATTAGCCAGTCAGACGCTCTGACTCACCTGCCAAAATACTTTCCCTGGCTCTTACCTGGCAGGCATCCATTTTGTTTCATTTTAGGCCTGGCAGTGCCCTGCACATATGATTTTGCGGTGCTATTAAAGAATGGTGTTTATGTCTCTCTCTAACCACTGAACTACCCTTCTGCGGGAGGAGGGGTCTGACGGCTAACACTAGGGAGGAATGCTTAATGTGGAGTACAAGTATTCTAAATTACATGTAAATGATCAAAAGCAAACAAAAGGCTAGAAAGAGCAATCAAAGAGCTGCAACCAAAAACAGCCCCAAAGGTGTACCCACACATGCACCTGCACACTGGCATTCTGAATTAAAAGAATACCTGCCATATAACTGAGATCTGAAGCTGTCTCCAAAGCGTGCTTCTGCCCTCTTCTAACAAACTGTCCATGTTTACTCAATTGCTAAAATCCTCTTCTGGGCCAAAGGGCACTGAGGGGCACCAGTACCAATAAGGTGGCAATGTACCCCAAAACCCCCTGTGTGATCAGGCATTGCCAAGTGTCCACAGTTCCTCTGGGAAGTGGTCTGGATGTTTGTTTGCCTCAGGAACCAACATGAGAAACGGCTCATCCTGAAACGGAGACAATGCATCCATGATGTCATTACTGGTTCCTGCAATGTAGTGTATTGAGAAGGATGTGTTAGATTCAAGACAGGTTAATATGAACCTACAAACTAAGCACGTGACCCACTCAGAGTGTGAAGTTTGCCTATGGATGACCTTAACCATGGGCCTGGTTATTGCACTAAAAACAGGACATGCTTGTTCTGAAATATTTTCCTCTGGATAATGACTGCTGCCACAATGGGAAAGAGCTCCAAGAAGGTAAGGGCCCTTAAGGTGTCAGTCCAAATGCAATGTGATGGCCAAGGCTTGGAGCACGAATGCTCTGCAAAATATATCCCAAACAGCCTGATGCATCAGTGTGGACCTGAAGGGACCCCTCTGGGTCCAACTGAGTTTACCAGATCGAAACTCCATTGAAGCCTTAAGAAAGTTGAGCCAGACTCCCAGGTCCTACTTGATGGCCTGCATATGGTGATGAGAAATATGCACCCCTGCCCGGGAAAGCCAGGTGCAGAATGCGTGACCGGGGGATGCCACCCCACAGGCAAAATTGCAATAGCCTAGGAGGGCCTGAATTTTCTTCAGTGTGCACTTCTGCCTGCCCTGTCCACCATAGGAGACTTTTTAATTTGCAGTTGCTTAATCATATGCTTTATCTGTATTTTAGATCCATGGGTATATAGAATGATGAGCTGCCCATGTTGCATCTCAACAATATTTATCACCACTTACTCCACAGGTGAGTAAGGTAGTTATACTAGTTCCATATCCTGTCCTTATATATATTTGAATTTTGGTTCCACAGCATTCTATGCTTGCCATAATTGATTCGGGTCAAGAACTGGCAGTCAGAAGACACTGGCCAGGGCCGACTGGCTGCTTTGCAAAGTCCCACCCACGTCAGCCCCGGTCAGTGTTTTCAGCTCAGTCTGCTCCAGTCCTCCGACAGGGAGAGGACCGTCTGGAGTGTGAGCGCAGGGACAGGCCCTCAAGGCTGAGGCAAGTGAGAGAAGCCATTTTCTGCCCCCCACACGCCATCCCCTGGGCCTTCTATGGGGCACTAGGCCCAGAGAAGGCCTTTTCTGTCCCCCACACACCATCCCTGGGCCTTCTATGGGGGCACTAGGCCCAGAGAAGCCCTTTTCCGCCCCCACACGCCATCCCCTGGGCATCTATGGGGCCACTAGGACCAGAGAAGGCCCTTTCCGCCCCCACACGCCATCCCCTGGGCCTTCTATGGGGCACTAGGCCCAGAGAAGCCCTTTTCCACCCCCCACACCATCCCTGGGCCTTCTATGGGGGCACTAGGCCCAGAGAAGCCCTTTTCCACCCCCACACGTCATCCCCTGGGCCTTCTATGGGACACTAGGCCCAGAGAAGCCCTTTTCCGCCCCCACACGCCATCCCCTGGGCCTTCTATGGGGCAGTAGGCCCAGAGAAGCCCTTTTCCGCCCCCACACACCATCCCCTGGGCCTTCTATGGGGACAGTAGGCCCAGAGATGCCATTTTCCGCCCCCACATGCCATCCCCTGGGCCTTCCATGGGGGTAGTAGGCCCAGAGATGCCATTTTCCGTCCCCCACACGCCATCCCCTGGGCCTCCTATGGGGGCAGTAGGCCTAGAGATGCCATTTTCCGTCCCCCACACACCATCCCCTGGGCCTTCTATGGGGGCAGTAGGCCCAGAGATGCCATTTTCTGTCCTCCACACATCACCCTATGGGCCTTCTATGGGGTCAGTAGGCCCAGAGAAGCCCTTTTCTCCCACACACTGCCTACTGCCCCCATAGAAGGCCCAGGGGATGGTGTGTGGGGGACAGAAAAGGCCTTCTCTGGGCCCAGAGAAGCCCTTTTCTGCCCCTCTTCCCTTCCTTTCCCCTTTTCCTTTCTTCCTCTCTCCTTTCTTTCACTCTTCTCCCATTCCTTCCTTCCTTCCTTCCTTCCTTCCTTCCTTCCTTCCTTCCTTCCTTCCTTCCTTCCTTCCTTCCTTCCTTCCTCCAACCCTCTCCCTATATTGCTTAACAGACATACAGATAATTAGTTTTCTCCTCTCCCTTTCATTTTAGGTTGTTCTATATATGATGAGTGTTGTGTATATTTTTGTTAAATTTATGGAGTGCTGAGTTTGAATTGTACCACCGAGGAAGGCTTTTAGCCAAAATGCATTTGGTATTGGTTCTTGTATATAGATATAATTTGCACCTTGTAACCTGTATTTGTATGATTGGACATTTATCTTTATATTAGTATCAGGTATGTATATGCAGAGCCATAGGACTGTGGTTTTTCAATTATATTTTAGCACTTTTGAATGTATAATTAAATTATATGCAATATTTTGTACATTAGCATTATGTGCATAGCTATATTTTAGGGGGTTTTTTTGTCTCAACCTCTTTGGTTACCTTTCTTGTGTAGGGTTATGTTTTTCTCCCCTTTTTGGTCGCACTGATAAGTAGCCATAGCCAGCTCTGCCTTTTTTTTCTTGTGTGAGTGGAATATATTGCACATTGTATGTGTGTTCTTCGAATATTTTGTTCTTAATATGAACATTCCTGGGTTGGGTATTATTGCTGAATGCTTCGTATTCTTTTGACTGAATAAGTTGGCTAATTCTCTTGCCCAGCTGCATGCATTCTTTATCCCTCAAGAACTCCCCAATTTCATTCTATTTGGATTTTCAGTATTCCTTCCAGGCTTATAGAGGATCTTTTCCATGTAGTCAGAAAATCCCCTTTTAGCCATTTGTATGGCCATTGCCCAGTGTGAGGATGTTTCTTAAACCTGGGTTCAGCATCTAAGCCAGCAGGTTTGTGGCTAGGGGAGTTAGCATGGGAGTGAGTGGTGACAGATGGTACTTAAAACTTTACAGTGGTTTGGGGCTGAATTAGAAAGTGACCCAAATTTACACTGACACATATCTAGAGTACACATGTCTTTATAACCTAGGAATTTCCCCATGACTTTTGAGAACAGGGGAGATTCTTAGAGCATCATCTGGAAGTGACATAACTTCCTCCCAAAAGTTCACCCTTCCCAGGGACTACCTTTCAAGTCTCCCAGCATTTGCCTAGTTTGGTATAGTGGTTAGGAGGAGCACAGTCTCTATTCTGGGAGAACTGGGTTTGATTCCCTTCTCCTCCATATGCAGCTGTGCAAGCCACAGTTCTCTCAGAGCTGTTCTCTCACGAGCAGTTCCCAAAGAGCACTCTCAGCACCACTTACCTCACAGGGTGTCTGTTGTGGGGAGAGGAAAGGAAGGGGATTGTAAACTACTCTGAGGCTCCAAGTGGAGGGTGGGGCATAAATAATCCTCCTCCTCCTCCTTTGTTTGGAACCCACAAAAGAAGGACAACAGACAGGCAGTGCTGGCCTGTGGTGTCTGGGCGCCCTAGGCCAGCTTGTGGCCCCACCCCCCCAGTGATGCCAACCTCCCGATGGGGCCTGGAGATGGGGGGGCGGTGCCGGCAAGCCAGGGAAGAGGTGGGGGTTTAAACCCCCATCTCTTCCCTCTAAGCACGGCTTGCCTGCACACTCCACAGCTGTGGGATGCCCAGGCAAGCCAGGGAAGAGGCGGGGAAGAACTGCTGCCCCTGCCTCCTCTCCCCTCAAGGGGGAGGGTGGGCAAGCTCCATCGCCACCTCCAGAGCCCCACCAGAACATTTTTTGCTGGCAGCTGCGGCCGTGCCTCCCCTCCTCTCCCCCAAGGGGGAGGGGGAGGGCGGGCAAGCTCCGCTGCCGCCTCCTACACCCTGCCTCCTACGCCCTGCTCTTCACAGGCAGCGGTGGGGGGCTTTTCGTGGGGGGGCGGGCACATTTTGGCACTCCTGCAGCCGGCGTGCTCTAGGTGAGCTGGCCCTGCAGACAGGGTTCTTGGTGGCTTGTCAGTTTCCTGATGCCTTTAACCCCCCAAAGGACAAGATATGAACACAACAGAGCCCAGACACTTCATTAACTTGGAATGGGTCCAATTTCAAATTGATTTTGAGTGCTTGGCAATTATCTTCCATGTAACAAAATAACAAGGATTCCAAAATGATCAATTTAAACAGAATCCATTACAAAACTAATGTGGGGAAGTTTTCTTCATATGAACATTGGGGTTTGCACAAAATAGATTTGTGCAGGAATGTTGGGATTTGTGCAAGGTGTGGTTCCCCATGAAAGTGATTGTGAAATGACTTGGAGCTAGTTTTTATGTTATGCAGTGGAATGGTTTGTTCTTTGCCATGGGTCTCTTCCATGCTGCTCTGAAGGTGTTACAGCAGAGAATGACCAGTTCCTCCTCTTGATTTCCCTTTGGTGCCCCTGGATCATGAAACGGGCTTCCTAAGGACATGAGGAAGGCCCCAACTTTGCAGAGGTCTTGGAAGCTTTGAAAAACAGAGCTTTTCCATTGAGTCTTTGGCTTGCTTCCTTCTACCTGTTTTTTTTTTTTTGCTGATGTGATATTGCATCTATTCTTCAATTTATGTAAGCTACTGCTTACATGGAAGGTGATGCAGGAATGGAAAGTAATTAGATTTTCTTATTCATTGTTCTTCCTCATTCTGTGTTGGAGCCAATCAGCCTTTTTCACTGAACCTTGCCCAATTCCACTCCTTATTACAAGTCCCCAGCCAACATGACATTTGTCCATGTGCACCCCCTGATCCTCAGGATGGTTAAAGGGGACCCCTCTCTTTTCCTTTTCACCAGCAGAATAATCCTCTGATCAAGAACCTAAAAAGGTAAGTTAAATGGAGTAGAGGGCCAACAATTAAAACGTAATGTATAAATAATGTATAAAAAAGGCATGTATTTATATATGATTTTGGAATTTTTACATGAGGTGTGATTGGGCCCCTATACTTTTTAAAAAAATTCTTTATAATACATGTATTTTTACACATTATTTATACATTACGTTTTAATTGTTGGCCCTCTACTCCATTTAACTTATCTTTTTAGGTTCTTGATCCTAGTTTTCAGGATTAAGTTTGTTTCCCTTTTTCGTTCATAGTTGGATCTAAATCTCTTACATTCCTGGAGCAGCAACAGAGGAGCAGCCATATAGCACCTGTGGAAGAAACCCCCCCACAGTAATCTGAATCAAGCCTGAATGAATGGTGAACAGGGATGATTCAATTATTGCTAATAAGGCATTCAACCCTAATCGTATTTTGCTCACAATGCTCTTTTTTCCCCCTTGACTTGAGCGTATTGATGATTTAGTCACAATTTTAAATGAGCAGAATTTTGAGTCATTTTGTGTCTGCACAGAAGCGGCATTTATCACATTGGCTGGCTGAGTAACTCACAATTTGCTGACTTGCTCGGGTTACAAGGGCATCGTGAGCCAGGTAATCTTCATGAACAGGTCATGCATCATTTTAAATCCACTACATTTTGAGTGTGTGTGTGTGTGGCTTTTGTGGTTGAGCACTCATCAGTCAGTGGCAGAATTAACTGGATTGAGCTCCATCTTCCAAATGGCAGGGCGAGAACATGCAAAGTATTGTGATCTAATATCAAAAACTCTGGGAATGTGAGTATGACAAAATTTGAGTTGTGGCACCTTTGTTCAGCTTTAGGGGTTAGCCAGATAATTGGAGCAGTCCAGGTACTAGAAAAAGAGACCACACAACTTTTCACATGCATGCCCATACACAAAGCTACTCAGGTCATCAGTCTGTCAAGATCAGCATTGTCTACTCTGTGTGAAAGCAACTTTACAGGGTCTCAGGTAGAGATCTTCCATATCATCTACTCTCTATGTATGTAAAGTGTCGTCCAGTCACAGCCAACTTATAGCAACCCCTCATGGGGTTTTCAAGGCAAGAGAAGCTTATGTGATCCTGAGGCTTCCTTGTGGTGGAGTTGCAGCTGACTTACGGTGACCTCTTAGGTTGTCAAGGCAAGAGAAGCTCAGACATGGTTTGCCATTGCCTGCCTCTGCATAGCGACCCTGGAATTCCTTGGTGGTCTACCCATCCAAGTACTAACCATGGCTGACCCTGCTTAGTTCCTGAGATCTGATGACACTGGGCTGGCCTGGGCCATCCAGGCCAGGGCTACTATCTGCTCCTTTTTTTAGATTGGAGATGCCAGGGATCTACCCTGGGACCTTCTCCATGCAGAGCAGTTGTTCTACTGATCCATGACCCCTCCCCCTGGAATTCAAATAAGTGGTTTCCCCCCTTCACACCCCACCATCCAAGCAAAGTTTGAGCAACCAAGGAAAGCACTCTTTAGAAAACCATTCCCCACCCCGTTGGGTGGATTGGGCAGCTAGTAGAGGGGAGAGGAGTGGACAGGAACAACCAGGAAAACAGCTCAAGGACTTGGATGTGTAAAAGAGCTGCATTACAATTTACAGCAAACTGGAGCATTTGGGCATAAAATGATTACTTTCAAGAATTCATGGGTGCTGCTCACAATCAGTGATTAAATCTGGTTATGTACAGAGAATTGTTTGCTTCATTGCTAGTGGTGAGTCAACATCACACATTTTGGACTACAGATAACAGCTTCTAGAAATTTTAAAAATTAGTGACAACTTTCTAAATTTAGTAAAGCATTTTTTATAGGATGCAATTACATCTAACTGCCTAGCTTGAGGAAAAATCTGAACACTTGGAAATGACAAGCTCAGATAACCTGCAGCATACTTCTGATGGGATTACACGGCTGGAGCCCATAATGAGTATTGTATGGCCATCAAATATGTGCAATAATGGAAAGTTCAGAGACCAAACCAAAGAGATCTGCATAGTTCTAACAGCAATAGAAAGCCCAGCTTCTTCTTGGTTCAAAATTGACTAATAAATCGGACATATAATTGCAAACAACAGCACTGCTAATTTCTGGAGCTTGTTTAGCATGCAGTGCATCTGCTAACTAGTTTATGTGCACAAAGCACAGGGGTTTAAACACATAAAACATTATAAGTGTATAAGTGTAAAACAATATTGTTCTCATTACCGAGTGTTCCCATTCATAGAAAGCAATTGCATCTTCTTAAAATGTCACTGCACAGTCATGCAGAAACCCACTTCTGCAATGTTCAGGGATATTTTCTTAAATGGCAATCTACGGTTCTTGTTTATCCATCCTTGTCTTCCGGATCAGTTGTGTTTCACTGTGTGGCTTTGAATACATACAGGGAACAACAACAACAAATATGTGTGTGTGTACACACACACACACAAATATATATGAAGTACACTCCAAATATATTTGGAGTACACACACACACACAAATATATATGAAATATGCTATGGACATGATTCAGGCAACATATGTGGTCTAAGCTCCCTTAGTTTCAATAGGAATGTTAACTTTCTGCTTAAATCACTCCCAGTATTTATCATATGAATTCAGTAGGGTTTAAAAGGGTTTAACTCTGACTGGATCATGTCCTAAGTATGTATGCTTTGCTACAGCTAGAACAGGAGTATCCAAGTAAAAGGCAACTTATGAGAATCCATTGGATGTGATCAGCCCAAAGTTATACCCACTGATTGCAAAAACCACACGTTACATTCTCCCCTCTTGGGTCACATGAACCCATTAAGCAGCCTTATGCTAAGCCAAACCATTGGTCTGTCAAAGTCAGTACTGTCAGCGCTGACTGGCAGCAGCTCTCCAGTGTCTCAGGAAGAAGTCTTTCACATTGCCTTCTACCTTGTCCTTTTAAAAGGTGATTCTAGGATTGGAATGTGGGACATCCTGCATACCACTGAGCTATGACCCCAAATCAACACCTACCAATTCACTTAGGGAAGACAAGCCCATGCTCCTTGGGAGCTACTTTGAGGTGGAACCTGGGAAAGGAAAGCATTGCTGATGCTTTGATATGACTTCCAGGTGAAGACGCTGAGGTGATGTCAACCCCCCTCCCATGACCATACATGCACGCTTATTACACCCATTCTAGAGTCACTCCTTAGTTACAGGGTTCAGTTCTGCTCTCATCTTGCTCACATTGCATTTATATTTCTCCTTCTCTAATACCCTTTCTCGCTTATGCCATTTAGGCCCTGTTTCAGATTTCTGTTATCCTAGTACTAATGCAATGTTCGTTAGATGTTTTGTAATCAAATTGATTGTCCTGATTTGCATTATGTAATCCCCTTTGAGTCTCACTGAGAAAGGTGAGCTATAAATAAATAAAGTTAATACCATAGACTTTGGTCAGTTCTTAGAAGTGTACCCCAAGCAGGGCTACTTTTGGGCAGGAACGCACAGGAACGGAGTTCCAGCTGGCTTCAGAGTTGGCCATTTCCATTACAGCCAAAACCTCTGCGTGCATGGCTACAGAGGGAAGGCCTGGAGAGTGACCCCCCGGCAACTCCAAGGCGGGTGGGCTAGGGGGGCTCCCTGTGCCTTTCCTGGCCTGTCCAAGGGCTGGCTTGCCTGGGCTCCCCATGGGGCACTTGGGCAAGCCAAGGAAAGGCAGTTTAAATTGCCTTCCCTTCCCTCCAAGGGCTGGCTTGCCCGGGCTCCCCGCAGCTGCAGGGCACCTGGGCAAGCCAAGGGAAGGCAGTTTAAATTACCCTTCCTTCCCTTCAAGGGGGGGCTTGCCCAGGCTCCCCACAGCCGCGGGGCTCCCGAGCAAGCCAAGGGAAGGCATGGATGTGTGGCCTAATATGCTAATGAGCTGTGCTGTCAGGGGTGTGGTGTAACATGCTAATGAGTTCCCACTGGGCTTTTTCTACAAAAAAAGCCCTGACCCCAGGAATGTAAAGGCGGCAAAAGATGAAGGATACAGCGTTTAACATTTATTTTATTTACATGTTATTTATAGTCCTCCTTTCTTGCTTGGATTCAAGGTAAATTACACAGAGTGAGTCAATACAATCAACAGGATGGGACATTCAGTAAACAATACAATAGGATTAGGATTGTAGAACCAATCAGAAATCTAAAAACAAAACTGAAGCAAATCTTAAGTATTAACACAGCACATGAAATTATGCAAAAACTACATAGTAGGATCCTAGTTTTCAGCATGCTAAATCCGGTAGTGTAGACCACAGTCCTTGCTGATGTATTTGAATAACTTCGTGAATCATTTGTACAGTGCAACTCTATTGCCTGCATACAAAACCCCTCTTGAATATTTTTTTGGCATCGTTTGTGGAAAGCCAGGAGAGTGGGAACCTTCCTGACCTCCTCAGGCAGGCTGCTCCATGAGGAGGGGGCCACAACAAAGAAGGCTCCTATATGGGCAGTTGTGGATTTTGCCCTTTTGCAGGTTGGCACCTGTAGATGGCCCCGCTCAGACAAGTGAAACCGTCATGGAGGTGCATAGCGGGAGACTGAAATCAGGCAAACTACAAATCCTTCAACTCCAAAATTAATTTTAGAAATGTTCCTAATTAAATTGAAGCTTAGGAAAAGTGAGATATAGGCCAGAGCAAATCCATGGAGAAATACACACACACAAAATAGGACTAGGAATATATCTTTATCTCTGGCAAGTTTTCAGAAGTGATTCTTATGCTATCTCCTAAAAAAAAAAACAAAAAAAAAACCTTTTAACTTTTCTCTTTAACTTCTCCACCTTAAAACAATGTGGCACTTAAAACAATGCGGCACTTAAAAAAGATGCTTAGCCAGGGTTAATCCTTGCCCTATGGAAAAATGTACATATAGCCTGTGGAAAGGGGGAAAGTCCTACCTGGCAATCTGTACTCTATGCTTTCACAACTAAATTAAAAATAATCTTTAATTGGCACCTGTCAAGATTTCCAAGAGAGATAAAAAATTTTTAATGACATTTTGGCAGAATCAGATCTTTGCCATCATGAATCTACTGAATATTCCATTTTAATCAGCTGGCTTAAAATATTATATATTATTTGGAACTATTTTAGGCATCAGAATATTTTTCCATAGACTACAGATATAGGATTTTATCTTTTTTTTTTTTTTTTTAAAGGCTGTCATGCTGAAAAATGCCAACACTTATAATCGTTACTAATACCTTAGAATTTGTGGAATTAATATTGTTGTCACTGGGAACATATTAAATACAGATATTAAAGTCCTTATTTATCTTGTCAAGCTGTTCTTAAAGTATTTTTTTTAAAAAAATACAGAGATCACTGAAGAGACTAAGTAAGTATGCCCTTTTAAAACAAGGGGACACCACACATTTCATTTGGGACTCCCGTGACCAGAAGGAAATGCAAAGTCCATGAAAGTCAATGGCCTTAGGAAGGTGTAGCTCCCCAGAATATTGCACGATAAATCAGGCAGGATAGGATTATTAATTTTTGGATTTAAAACACCCATTTCACGAGCACAGTCTTTCAGATTCGGGTCACTTAGGAACAGAGAATGAAATTATTGACTGGGCCATGTGAGGATGGAGTTGCTTTTATAAAACAAACATACAAACACCAATGCCATTGTTGGAATCAATGTGGACCACTTGGTAGGTGGGGCACTTGGTAGGGCCCTTCATTCCTGCGAGCCTTGTCCTCCACTTGTGGTGGTGCTTATTCCTCCTCCCTATCCTGGGGCAGGTGAATTACATGAGACAGTGGCATTGCTGGCTTTTCTTGCACCATCTCCAGCTACATTTCTCTGTCACGGGTTTTAACTTGGTTTTAATTGATGTTTTATGACAATGTTGTACACCACTCTGAGCCTGGCTTGCCGGGGGATGGTGGTTGAAAAAAATCCAATTAAATAAATGAAAATAAATAAAATGTTGCCATCCTATGTAGTTATATCCTTCAGTGGTCCACTTCATTGGATGAAGAAAGGTATAACTCAGGATGGCCAGGTGGCCAGGTGGAGCAGCCACTGCCATTGCCTGAGATTGGGACTGGACAACTAGCCAGTGATGTTAGAGTGTTCAACTAGGATCTGGAAGATCCAGGATGAAATCCCCACTCTGCCATGGAAACTCATGGAGTGACCTTGGGCCAGTCATACACTCTCAGCCTAATCTATTTTACAGTGGTGTTGTGATGATGAAATGGAGGATAGGAGAATGACATAAGCCATTTTGGATCCCAACTAGGGAGAAAGGAAGCATTTAAATGAAATAAATAAAACAAGTAGGGGAGCAAGAAGCAACAGTAGCAAGGTTCAGGTGTGGGGTGGTGGACATTTTTGGTGTGACCGAGCTCTTGGCATGTCTCTATGGATGCTGACCCCTGATACCAGCTCTGTCTGAAGGAATCTAGCAGATGTGTATTGGAATGATATTTGGTCAGCCAAGGCAGAATCAGAGAAGAATCTAGTGGGCTGGAAATACTGTCTGATCGGTAGCCCAGCATAAGTCCCAGAGCTCTTTACAAGACAGTTTTGGTTTTGCCAACTCTGATGTCTACTAAAATCTTCAGACTGTGATACCAGTTTCATGATACCATGGTGGAAGGCTTCAGTGGTAAGATTCAACATTTCTGTGTCTGGCTGAGAATCGTATCAGTTTCACTGACTCTGATAGTCTTCTTCTCTGACTGGAGAATCCAGGAGTTTAGTTTAGCTCATATAAGCAAAGAAGAACAAACTGCAGGGATGACTGAGTAATCAAATGCTGAAGAAATGAATGACATCATCATCGTTAATTTTTTAACCAGTGTATTATCAATAAAATTAATCTTCAATGAAAAGTAATGGACAGTAGAAACTGTTCCCAAGGTTTACATAGATTAAGCAGTTGACCACTCAGAGTGTAATCCTTCAGCTGTATATCTCATCATCTTCCAGTAGGATTTATTGCAAAGGGTTAGCCATGTCAGTCTGTTGTTGCAAAATGAAGAAGAAGAAGAAGAAGATAAAGAAGAAGAGGAGGAGGAGGAGGAGGAGGAGGAGATTGGATTTATACCCAGCCCTTCACACCCAAAGGAGTCTCAGAGCGGCTTACAAACTTCTTTCCCTTCCCCTCCCCACAACAGACACCCTGTGAGGTAGGTGGGGCTGAGAGAGCTCTTGACAGAAATTGCTCTTTTTCAAGAACAGCTGTGCCAGAACTATGGCTTGCCCAAGGTCATCCAGCAGGTGCAAGTGGAGGAGTGAGGAATCCAGATTAGAGTCCGCGCACTACACCAAACTGAAAGAAAATTCCAGTGGCACCTTAAAGAGTAACAACATTTGTTTTGCCATGAGCTTTAATGAATAACAGCTCACTTCTTCAGTTATGTGTACAAATCAAACTGGAAATCCCTCCAGTTTCCAGCTTCCCAGTTTGATTTGCACACATACCTGAGGAAGTGAGCTGTGACTCATAAAAGCTCATAGTGAAATAAATGTCGTTAGTCTTTAAGGTGCCACTGGACTTTTGCTTTATTTTAGTAGGCTTTACACATCATAAATCAGTCTTACAGTCGGTTTTTACCTGTCAACCGGAAAAAAACAAACAGAGATGCCTTTTCTTGATTTGTACTATACATTTATATAGCACAATCCATCTAAAAGTTCTCAAGAACAAGACACATTGACATTAATGGGAGCTACTCTGGAGAAAGTCCTATGCATTGCAATGATCATTGACAGAGATGTGTGGAACCCCTTTGAGCAATTCTGAAAGACTCATCAAAATATTTTGCTAAGAATCATAACAAACTTCTTTAGATAAGCAGGAAACCCCAAATTCAGTTGGTAATGTTCCTTCAGGTAATGATGGCAAATGTAAACCCAGACCTTTATCAACTTTACTCACTGGTTAAACATTTTTTATCCTAATGGAAGATGGGCTCCCAAAAGAACATTCATCCCAGGTAGGAACGCGCAAGACAAATCATAGCAGTAGTTTCACAATGATTCTTTTACTTCCTTTAACATTCCTGAGATGTTTCGCACAAACAGAATCATCCAAATTCATCCTGATATTTCATTTAAGCTGATATTCAGTGACAACACCATGGAGATTCTAAACATTGATTATTGCCTCTCACATCCCAAAGAAGCTTCTCTGTATCTGCCAAGATCAGGTGGAACCACCATATGTGAAAAAGGAGGGTGATAGAAAATCCATCTAAAAATGTGGTCTCCACCTCTGGATTCCCCCTCCCCCCCAGAAGTGAGAGTCAGCATGGTTTAGTGGTTAAGATTGGTGCACTCTAATCTGGAGAACCGGGTTTGAATCTCCACTCTATCACATGAAGGCTGATGGGTGACCTTGGGCCATTCACAGTTCTCTCAGACTGCTCTCAGCCCCACCTACCTCATAAGGTGCCTGTTGTGGGGAGAGGAAGGCAAGGTGACTGTAAGCTGCTTTGAGACTCCTTAAGGGAGTGAAGAGTAAAAAAAAATACTCTTCTTTTTAAACTTTCGGCATGCAGTATTAGCTAATGGATTTTAAACTAGAGATGACTCAGAATGGGACAGCTTTTTCAATCTCATGGGCTTATAGGGGGAAAAGGGTTGGTCGGTATCTAGTATTCATATTCCATGCAGAATTAAAGGTTATTTATCTTTGATCATTGCAAAAAAAGCCTGAGCCTTCAGAAACATTCCTTTTCATTATTTACCCTTTTCTATATTATCCAATATCAAGGGAGGAAAAAAGGCTGATAGGGTTTCCTTTCCTCCACTGAATGAAGTCTGACTTCCTATACAGCCAAGCAGGGGTCTTTTCGTAGAAAAACAGCTGCAGGAGCTCATTAGCATATAGTATGCTAATGAGCTATTGGGATATTAGCATATGCCACGCCCCCTGACAGCACCGGAAGTGGCATCAGAAGGGAAAGCAAAAGGGGGGGAGGCATCTTCAAAAGCCTCCTCTTCCCTTCCCCAGCTGGTCTGGGTGGGAGAGCTAAGAGAGAAGGGGTTTAAAGTTTAAACTCCTTCTCATGAGAGTTGGGACACAGAAGGAGGAAAGAGGGAAGGAAAGAGAGATAGTAGAGAGAAGGAAAGAAGGAAGGAAAGAGGGAAAGAAAGAGAAGGAAAGGGGAGGGAAAGAAAGAGAGGGAAGAAGGAGGGAAACAGGGAAAGGAGGAAAAAAGAGAAGAGAAGAAGGTGGGAAAGAAAGAAAGAGAGAAGAGAAGAAGGAGGGAAAGAGGAAAAGGAGAAAAGGAAAGGAGGGAATGAAAGAAATTCAGCGGCAATTTGGCCCCATTATATCCTATGGGCCATTGAAGTCAATGGTGAAAACATAGGGTATATTATGGGGGCTGGAGGGAAGGGGTTTTGAGGGAGAGGCTCCAAACTCACAGGGTAGCTTATGGAGCCTCTCCCCAAGATACCCACCAAGTTTCAAGTACATTGGACCAGGGGGTCCAATTCTATGGGGCCCCAAACAGGTTGCCCCTATTCCCTCCATTGTTCTCTATGGTGAGAAAAAAAATACTTTTTCCCCACCATAGAGAACAATGGAGGGAATAGGGCAACCTGTTTGGGGCCCATAAAATTGGACCCCCTGATCCAATGTTCTTGAAACTTGGTGGGTATCTTGGGGAGAGGCTCCATCAGCTACCCTGTAAGTTTGGAGCCTCTCCCTCAAACTCCCTCCCCTCCAGCCCCCAGAATATACCCTATGTTTTCACCATTGACTTCAATGGCCCATAGAATATAATGGAGCTGAAATTGACATTCGGCTGCCTGAAAGACTCCCCGGGAGGCCGGCTGGGGGCGGGGCTTGGCTCCTGAGCTCCCAGAGCTGCGCTCCAGTGCGCTCCCCCCAAAAAAAGACCCCTGCAGCCAAGCACAAATGGAGATTGACCCCATATGTGTTTCATGGCAAGAGGTGGTTTGCCATGGTCTGCTTCTGTGTAGCAACCCTGGCCTTCCTTTCTGGTCACCCATCCAAGTACTAACCAGGGCCAACCCTGCTTAGCTTCCCAAATCTGATGAGATCAGGCTAGGCGTTGAAATCATGAGAGGACAACACATCAGGACAATCTTTAATGGCCATGAAGACATGGTGAAGGTAGGTTAAATCAATTTAAATCTTGCTGTACACATTGTATATGTGTGTTGCAGCCGACTTCTAGAGACCTGAGGGATATTCAAGGCAAGGGACCAATAGAGATGGATTACCTGCCTCTGCATAGTGACCGTGGTATCCCTTGGTGGTCTCCCATCCAAATATCAACCAGAGCCAATCCTGCTTAGCTTCTGAGATCTGATGAGATTGGGCTAGCCTGGGCCATCCAATTATAAGGTGATCAAAAGAAAAGAAAAGAAACGATCTATGGTTTTGGGAATAAATTTATCTTGATAGAGAAGCAGTACTCTCCTATTACATTTCTTTTTTGCAAAGGAACAACAAGCATATGCCTTTCTTAAGAGTATAAGTAGTTTCAGCAGAACTGTTTATGCATTATTAAGTGATTGCCAGCATATTTATGTTCAAGCATCAGATCATAAATGATACCTTGGGGTTTTGAACATACCTACTAGGTA
The DNA here is from genome assembly GCA_029375565.1 of Gekko gecko. Classification (NCBI taxonomy): domain Eukaryota; kingdom Metazoa; phylum Chordata; class Lepidosauria; order Squamata; family Gekkonidae; genus Gekko; species Gekko gecko. The sequence continues at coordinate 138,448,697 of JAPDNY010000008.1, read as the reverse complement.
TTGAAAGTATCTGCTATCTGGGAGAATTTGTCCTCACATGACCCCATTGCGCTCTTCTTGTCCATTTGGAAGAGGAGGAGTTTGTTATTCTGGTCTCAAAGTGATTTTCCAACTGTATTTCAGGGCATGTTAGTGAGACTTGAGACAAGGGGGGCAAGAAATAGATTAATGAAATAAACGAAGGCCTCTCTGAGGCTCAAGACATGCCTCCTCCCAATCAGTTGCCTGTGAGGGCTTTCTACACCATCTCTTTGCATGGGGAGTGATTAGCAGTGCAATGCCTTGCGGCCAGGAACCACTGGAATGCAATGGACTGGATCTGAGTCCAGCAGCACCTTAGAGACCAACAGGAGTTTCAGGGTGTGAGCTTTCGAGAGTCAGAGCTCCCTTTATCAGACAACAGACTGGAAGGACTCTGAACAGGATGCACTGTGATTTAAGTATCTCATAAAGACACACCTGCATTTGCAGCATAGCGTTTACTGCTTCCCTGGGTAAGCCGCTGCTTTAGACTAGTGAAGGTGGCAAATGTTGGAGTCCCCTAATTGAAAACCTCGCACCCTGTTTTGAATCAAGTGGGTTAAGGCCTTTTTCAATTTATGTGTGGATCAAAAGGGATACGGATGACTGTCACCACTGTCTAGCCCTGTCTTTCCTTCCTTTCACCATTATATTTAAGGGGAAGGAGTAACTGGCAAATGCAAGGTCTTTCTGTTATGGTAGAGGATTTCTCACTGACAGTCAGTATCAAGTCCCATCATCCCCAGAGTTGATGTGATAGAGACAAGCAACTCGGGTTACTTTAGCAATGGATTAGACATGTGCAGGGCTTTCCCCTGCCAGAATGCAGTGGAATGCTGCTCTGGAACCTCTCCAACTGCCCCCCCCAGATTCCCCCCAGCACAAAGCTTTCCAGCTCACATGTGCTAGCACATTTTCCCCCCTCCTGAGCACAGCTTTTCTTCTAAGCACAGAAGGTCTGGATCCCAGGAGTATGCGGTCCTGCCTTCCTGTGCGGGTTCTCTTCTTTCCCTTGGTAAGGCGGCCCAAGCTCCTTGTGAGCTTCCCAGGGCCAGCCTTGTCTATCTGTGTGTATGTGTGCGATTGAGAGCCATGGGGGTGGAGGAGGCGGAGGGGGAAAGCTGCGTGGGTCCTCTTCCTTCCCTTGACAAGGCAGCCCATGTTCCTCATGAGCTTCCCATGGCCAGCCTTGTCAGCAATGCTCCTTCAAAGCTGGGGAGTCCTGAGAGCAAAAACTGTACTTTGTGAGCTATCAGCATTGCAGCTGTGAGCAGGTGATTTGGCTACTGCATAAATTAGTTTGCTCTGGAGCCATCCTACCTAAGACAAAAATGTGTGAGCCGGAGGTTAAAAAACTGTGAGCTAGCTCACACTAACTCAGCTTAGAGGGGACACTGCTTGTCAGAGGGGGGTATGATTGAGTGAGTGAGAGCCAAGGAGATGGTGGTGGCCCAGCTGATCCCCGAACGTGCCCGGTGTCTTTTGAAGCCCTGGGAACAGGGGGGATGAGAAACTCGGCTGGTGGAGAAAGTGTAGGTGAGGAATGGGGCCCAGCTGTGATTGTGAGGAGGGGGAAATGATCTGGAAGAGAAAGTTGTACTGGGTGTTTTTCTGGAATGTGTTGTTTTCTTTTATATTTCACTGCTGTTCATGTTTATAGGATGGTATTTAACGTAAAGGGCTTGGAAACCTAGAACTGGAAAAAAAAAATGGGAAGGGAAAAAGAGAGCTTTTCTAGTCTCTGATGGTTTATATAATTCATAATGGCTGCCCCCCCCCCCAATCCTATGTGTAATTAATTTCCCTGTATTAGTGGGCAGATTCATGTATTCCCTCACTAGCAGAACCACTCTGTATGTGGGGGGGAGGGGGACGCAGGCCATGCATGATAATTGCAGTTACGTGTGCATAAGATGCTGGGACGCTCTAGGTAATTATGCATTTGTCACATGGGATTAATTAGATGTGCAGGTTCAGCTCCACATGGCACTGCTTTACATGACGTGACGTTGGTTTTGTACTGAAGGGCAAGCTTCCCGCGCATAGGTGCTCTTGGGTGGGGCACCTGGATTTGGAGACTGGAAGAGGAGACCCAGGAGGCAGGAGTGGTTAACACAGCCTAGGTGGGTCTTCCAGTTCTTCCCTTCCCATGATGCCACCCAGCCATTGAACATTGCCCAAGGGGTGACCTGCTTGCTAGGAACCGGCCATTATAGACATCTTGTTGTGCTATATTCTTCATTTCAGCATTGACTGAATTTCTGTATAATTACCTTGGACTTTAATTTGTTATTGCAGGTTATTATTAGCTCCTTTGGAGGCTTGATATATTTTGTTGGAGATATTTATATAAATTTACATGTTTAAGATGTGACTGCTACTCCATTACACAGTTCCTTTTGTGTTGACAGAGGCTATCATCCAGGCAGGTGAGCCCCACACACATCCAGGAGGAGAGAGAAACTGGGGTGCCCTGTGAAGATCAGCTGGGTTTTTCTTGCTTTTCTTCAGTCCCCCCACACCCAGCAGCGGCAGCAGAAAAGAAGAAGAAGAGGAGGAGGAGGAGGAGGAGGAGGAGGAGGAGGAGGAGGAGGAGGAGGAGGAGGAGGAGATTGGATTTATACCACACCCTTCACTCAGAGTGGCTTACAAATTCCTTCCCTTCCCCTCCCCACAACAGACACCCTGTGAGGTAGGTGGGGCTGAGAGACACCTTTCAAGGACAGCTCTGACAGGACTATGGGTTGCCCAAGATCACATCCAGCAGCTTCAAGTGGAGGAGTCAGGGATCAAACCCATTTTCCCAGATTAGAGTCCACACACTTAGCCACTACACTAAACTGGCTCCCCCTAGCCAGAACTTTTGGCTCACTCCCTCAAAAAAACTTTAGTAAAGGTAAAGGTCCCCTTGCTCGAAAGCCAGTCGAATCCGACTCTAGGGTTGCGGTGCTCATCTCCGTTTCAAAGCCGAAGAGCCAGCGCTATCCAAAGACGTTTCCGTGGTCATGTGGCCGGCATGACTAAACACCAAGGTGCACGGAACGCTGTTACCTTCCCACCAAAGCGGTACCTATTTAACTACTTGTAATTTCTTGCTTTCAAACTGCTAGGTTGGCAGGAGCTGGAACTAGAGACGGGAGCTCACTCCGTCATGCGGCACCCGGGTCTCGAACTGCTGAACTACTGACCTTCCACAGCCTGCAGTTCAGCGTCTTAACCACTTGAGCCACCGCAGTTCCAAAAAAACTGCAGTTCCAAAAAAACCTTGCCCTATTATAAAATATGTGCATTTTTGCAAAGGGTGAGCAGCCGAATGACCAGTTCAACAATCTTCAGGCAGAGTGTGACTCCTCGGGGGAGAGGGTGTCTCTTCCTTAGAACTGAGGAGGTTGGTGACATGTCTAAAGTTTGGAAACTGCTTTAAAGTTGAGGTTAGTCCTCAGCGAGTGAAAATAATATTGTTCCAAATAATCCCATGTGTTTCTCCCTCATTTCCCTCCCAAGAGTTCCGGCACCTCTTTTTCCAGGAAAAAGCCCTGGACACATACATAAATAGCAGTGCAATCCTAAAGAGAGTAACAGCTGTCTAATCCTGTTGACTTCAGTGGACTTCGAAAGGTGTAAGTCTGTTTAAGATTGCACTGTAGATGTGCATCTCTAAGTACATGATCTGGGACCCATAATTAGGGATGGTCGTTATCTTTAAACATGGTTTGGGGGCTTCCCAAGGGCATCTGGATACAGAATTGATCTGATTCAGTGGGCCAACTCTCATCTGCTGAATTACATATAATATGTCCTGTTGATACCTACACAGAGAACATATTAAACTTGTATGTACAGTATGGTGAATTAGGTTAATATTTACCAACTTTTTTAAGGTTATGGTTTTATATATTATATAGTCACTAGAAAGTCCCCATAAAAACAGACTGGAAAAATATTTTTTCCATGTCCTCACAGGCTATGGACCTAGTACTTTCCATGGCAGCACTGGGACTCTCCCAAGTTGTATCAGACCCTGTGAATCAAGCAGGCCATATGCTGGATCTGATCTCTGGGACGGATGTGGATCTGGATACCATTGATGCAGTACCACTTTGGTCAGACCACTTTGTCTTGAAGGCACATTTGAGTGTGCCAACTCCTCCCTGCTCAGGCAGTGAGCTGATTTATGCTCATCTACAGAGACTGATGGATCCAATTGGTTTTCAGTATGCACTGAGAGATCCAATGCTCCCTGGCAACTTGTGCTGGTAGAAGACTGACATGGCTGTCTTTCTGAAGCCATTGACAAGATTCCCCCTCCCCCGATGCCCTCTTTGCTCCTGCACCAGATTAGCTCCTTGGTACACCTTGGAGCTCAGGAAGATGAAACCGACTCATGACGAAGCTCCAAGAACATCTTATAGGACATTTATGAAATCGTATGAGATGGCAGTGAAGGCGGCAAAGAAGGAATTTTATGTGGCCTCCATTGTGTCTGCTAGCTCTCGTCTGGCTCAATTATTTAGAGTAATTAGATTGCTACCCTCCCTCTCAGAGGGAACTCAAAAAAGTAGAAATTTGGAAATTAGCTGTGAGGCTTTTGTGAGCTATTTTGCAGATAAAATCCTGTCACTTCGCCAGGATCTGCCTGCACCGATGAAACAGTACAGGGACTGGAGTCCCCTTGGCCACATCTAGATTTAGAGATGAATCAATTCAGCCGACTCTCTCAAGATGAGGTCAACAGAATTCTGGGTGCTGTTAAGCCCACCACTTGCTTCCTAGATCCATGTCCATTATGGCCAGTGAAAGCCAGTGGTGATGGAATATGGGTCCCCCTGGTGAATATTATAAAACGATCCCTGAGTTCAGGGACTTTCCTGGGGACTTTCCTGGGAGCTTTAAAGGAAGCAATGCACTTAAAGAAGCCACCTTTGGATCCTACTGATCCATCCAACTACCACCCAGTTTTGAATCATTCATTCCTGGGCAAAATAGTTGACAGAGCGGCAGCTGAACAGCTCCAGACCTTCTTAGATGACACCTTGGTTCTTGATCTCTTCCAGTCCAGCTTTCACCCTGGCTATGGGACAGAGACCGTTTGGGTCGCCCTCACAGATGATCTCCATAGACACCTGGATCGATATGGGTCATCACTGCTGTTGTTGCTCAACCTTATAGCAGCATTTGACATGGTCAGCTATGATTTAATGACCCAGTTCCTTGCTAATGTGGAGATTCATGTGAAATGGTTTGTCTCATTTCTTCACGGTTGGGGACAGAGGGTGGCACTTAGGGAGAGGGTTTCATTGTGACTCCCTTTGGTGTGTAGTGTCCCCCAGGAGGCAGTCCTCTCCCCAATGTTATTTAACATCTATATGCACCGTCCCACCCAGCTGATAATGCTGACCAGTATGCCGATGACACCCAGCTATATCTGTTGATGGACAGCCAACCAAATGCCACCCCAGACAATCTGGCCAGGGGTCTATAAACTGGGATTGGTTGGTTGAAGCAGAGGCTGCTGAAATGAAATCCATCAAAGCTGCTTATTCCTGTGGTCTCTGTTATAAAGTAGTATTTCCTTTTGCCCATCCTGAACCTACTGCCCATCAGCTTCATTGGATGCCCTTGAATTCTAGTATTTCGCGAGAGGAAGAAAAAGTTTCCTATGTCAACCCTCTCTATCCCATTTTATAAACCTCTATCATGTCCCCCCTTAGTCATCTCTAGAAACTCTTCAGCCTTTCCTCACAGGGAAGGTGCCTTAATCATCTTGGTTGCCCTCCTCTGCACTTTTTCCAACTCTGCAGTGTCCTTTTTGAGATACAGGGACCAAAACTATACACAGTATTCCAGATGAGGCCACACCATAGATCTATACAGGGCATTGCAATATCAGCTGTTTCATTCTCAGCCTGTTTCCTAATAATCCCAAATGTAAGAACATAAGAGAAGCCAATGCTGGATCAGGCCGATCAGGCCAATGGCCCATCCAGTCCAACAGTGGCCAAAAATACCAGGTGCCATCAGGAGGTCCACCAGTGGGGCCAGGACACTAGAAACACTAGAAGCCTTCCCACTTTGCCCTCCCACCACCAAGCATCAAGAACACAGAGCATAATTTGCCCCAGACTGGGAGTTCCTATCTATACCTTGTGGCTAATAGAGTTTGCCTTTTTCACTGCTGCAGCACACTGGGTTAAATCTTTCATGGAGTTATCCACTACGACCCAAAGGTTTTTTTTCCTTCTTAGTCTTAGCATATTCAAAACCCATCAGCCTATACTTGAAGTTGGGTTTTTTTGTCCCAGTGTCCCAATGTGCATCATATAGTGTATGGGAAGATGTCAACAATATCGGCAAATAGCCCATCCTTTGGTTGTCTGATAATATCAAAGAAGGAAATTGAAGGCAATTAATAGTAAGTGCAGATGTAGGAAATTTACAGAATCTAAAAGTATTTCTGCAAGGAATGACAAAAATCATCAAAGGAAACAAAACTTTCACAAAAAATGGTTAGTAGTTTCAGCTAAGCTTAAGTCATGGTGTGGCTGAAATGGGCCTGACTTGACAATGTTTTCACAATGAATGTTCACAGTTTCCATTTCATTCCACATCAAATGGTTAGAAGGGATTTAAGTATAAAATACAAGACAGCGTGTGCCAGCTGGAAGTTTGTGGATGAGTCCAGTGACCTAAGTGATTTGTTTTCAACTTCAGACTCTTCATTGTCCGTTCCCTTTGTTTGGCATGAATAAAGTTTACCCAGTGAGTGTTAGATAGTCTTAACTTCAAGTACTGGGTAGTAAATTTTTGGATCACTTACTCGGGTAGCTCTTCAGTACACAAAGAACGAGCAGATGGTAAATGTGCTTCAGATGTGCTGACCACCCTTCCTGAAACACTTGGCAATGGCTGGGAATTTTTATGTGACTTTGTCATTGGCAGCAGATGTACAGTAAAGAAGAAATAGAGTTGACGAGTGGATAGGAAGACAGATGCACGCATTCTTTGCCCACCACTGTAACTCCATGCATTATTGCACACACCAGTTTTTATTTTGGAAATGGAAATGAGAGTTGATTATCATTGTTACTGAGGGAGAAAGAGGACTGCAATTCAAAGAGGATGCTAGATTTCAGAATGCAAAATATATGCACTACTTACTTACATTACAATGGTAAGCTTGGGTTCTTCCATGCAGTAAATCAATGCCCAGGTGCTCAAAAAAAAAAATCCTAGCGTGTCTCCTAATTGGTAATATTGGTTGAGGATTAAACTCATGAAATTAATTGGTAATGCACAGCTAGACAGTGTTATAGAACTTTGTGGACTTGCCTTAAGATTCCATAACTTTAGTTTGTTGTTAGGATAAAGTTTAGGGGCTGCTATACAAGACGTTTTATTTCCTCTTTATAGTACTGGGTGGGTGTGGGTGGGTTATAGCCGTTCTTCATGCTGGTAGTCTGTCTGTAGATCCAGAAATATGACATATGTTATGGAAGCTTTTTGGTCCTGAACAGATGCTGACCCAGCTCTAGTTATGAATAATTGTTGTGTATAGAAAAAAGTGTGTTAGGATGACTGAGTCGCAGTCCGAGGTGCAAGGCTTGGATTCTTTGGGTTGGATCCAGATTGAACTTTCTAATAGCAGAACAGGGCACTCATGATGCTCCCTCCCACTGTAGCCCACTGAACTCTACAAAATGCTGCTCCTGGAACACCCGGGAGCCTGAGGCCAGACCAACATCAGATTAGTGCCCCTGCATCATGGGGGGGACAGACAGAAAAATAGATCTTTGTAAATCAAATTAAAAGACCTCCCTCCCTTCAAAATGCCCTAAATGTACTTCAGAAGAAGCGAAAAAAAATTTAGAGGGCAGCTGCTGGTTGAGGAGCAAAAAGGGAGGGGGACAGAACAATCAGCCTGCTTAGACTCCTTCTGCAAGCTTAAGAGAGAGTTCTTTTGCAGTGGAGTGGCATTTCCAAACTCTTTCCCCCTTTTGTGATTTACTGTTTGCTTAATCTATTTCCCGACTTTTTAAAAGAACCCCATTTCTCGTAAGGAGAATCGAAAACCGTTTTAATGGTTTACATTTGTATTGCTTCTTTTAATTGCCTGTGATGTTTAAAACTCTCAGACTGGCACACACACACAAAAGTTCATTGGCTCAACTTTCTTTTTAGTATCATTAAACTCAAACCATCGAAGTCTCCTTTGGCTAGCTGGATGTCAGCACAGTTGTATCAGTTGGCTATTCCCAAGCCCACAAGGGCAACTTCTGTTGCTGTCCACTTGTGGTTTTTCTCTCTGCAGTCGTTCTAAGCCCTGTGGAAGAGCCTTCGAGAAGAAAATAGGAAGACCCCCAGTGTGCCTGCAATTTCACGGGGGCTGTAAGAGAAACCTTAAAAAACAACAATCACAACCCTTTGGAGTCTCTCGGTGGTTTTTGTAGTCTGGTTCTTAGGGACAGGATTCCTTGATGGCTGTCATTTACAAGGTTTCTCCTAGCAGTATTATGATCTTTTAAATATCCTGTGCTTTATGTGCTACGCAATAAAAATCTGCTACCCACCACCTTGGGAACCAGTTGCCTGAGAGAAAGGTAGACTTACAGTACAAATGTTTCATATAAGTAAATTTCCCCCAGGTCTCTGGTCCGTTTCCGCTGGTACTGATTCCTGCAGTACCTTGCATTCTTGGCTGGACCTGCTCTGATGTTAATAGAGCTTTTAAAGCATGGCATTTGTGTGTGTGTGTGTGTGTGTTCCAGTAGCTGGGGTATGCCTGAGCAGGAATAAAACATTCTGTAGACAGGGTCAGACAGCTATGGTAGCTGTTGCTGCAGTACAATGTCTCACTGACGGTGATAGATTATAAAATAAATTGAGACTTCTGAGGCCAGGGGAAAACTCCTTTGCGGAGTATTGAGCATTCAAGAAAGGTCATATCTAGGCCCTCGTCTTGTTGACTGTGCATTCCCATTTCTTGCCTATCGGTCTCTTGCAGTGCCATGTAACACATTATTTCTTTCATCACGACAGTGTTACAGGTTATTGTAATGCTGTAATATTGACTGGGAAGTTATTCCTTCCCCCAGATATTTTACTTTCATTCTCTAGTGGTATTCCTCAGCGGTCTGGCAGTGTAGAAGAAAAGAGTAAAGAGTGATGCCAAGATGTTTAAGCTACTTATCCTAACCTCTAGGTTAACAACTATATCTCAGTCCTGATCCCCAGAAAGGAGAGTTTCTCTGTAATTCCTTCTAATCCAAAAAACAAGGAAACCAACAGCTTTAAGCATAAACAGGCTGGGCAGGAGTGGGAACTTGGTTGCAGGAAGCCAATTTAGGACTTAAGCTTTTTTTCTTGGAAATTATCGTAGTATTTCATTATAGTATAGGTGAAGGAGCATGTAGTCCAAGTCACACACATATTCCTGGACCTTTCTGCAACCTTTGCCTTCAATGGAGCAGACCAGTTTCTCTTTGTACACACTGGCAATACATGTTCAGAACATTGTCATTCATAGTTCGATTAATGATGCGCCACGTGCCCATTCCAAAGAGAAGCCATTTCTCTGAATGGTATAACATGGAATTTTTACTGTGTATATCATTATCTGTTGTTATTTTTATTTGGCATGAAGTTGTGCATCCTCAGAATTTCTTTCTAAATTTAGGGGCTAATTAGGACCAACACTTTTTTGATAGGCTGGATATTTCTTGCTCAACGTTGATTGCACTGTTGTGAGGGCACAATGGGATTTTGCACATCATTGCAAACCCTAATTGTGTGGTAGTGCGCAAAATCACAGTTTATGCTCATTGTTAAGATGGCGTGTGCATAGCACAATCCAAGATGTGTAAATCCATCATAGGACTCAGTATTAAGTCTATACAGAAGATCAACTGATATTCTGATTTTAGAAAATATTGGATCTATATGTAGCTGCGTTGTTGCTGTCTGTCAGTCTACAATCCATAACACCATCTGCCTATCTACCTGTCTAGCATCCATCTATCTACCTGTCTGTCTGTTGGTCTATCATCCATCCATCCACCTACCTGTCTGTGTCTCTCTGTCTGTCAGTCTACCATCCATCCATCCATCCATCCATCCATCCATCCATCCATCCATCCATCCATGCATCCATCCATGCATCCATCCATGCATCCATCCATGCATCCATCCATCCATCCATCCATCCATCCATCCATCCATCCATCCATCCATCCATCCATCCATCTATCCATACAACTGTTTATCTCCCTGCCTCTCTCTCTCTGTCTATCATCCATTCATCTATCTACCTGCCTATCTATCCCATTTTGTCCTGCCCTTTCTCAAAAGAGCTCTTGTGAACACACAAAATGAGTCAGCTCTATTTTTGCTAGCACGTACCACAAATGACGACACTATACAACAATATATGGATTAAGCAAATTGTTTATTAATTGCTTACTGTGGAATGGCATAATTAATGTCATATTTATTAGTACAGGGTAAAAAACTACTCATTGGATTTGCCAGATTTTGATGGCAATCTTCAACACTAAGTGACATCCTTCTCCAGGCACTTGAACAGGTCAGCCTGCAATGTTTGGTTCAATTAGCTCCCTTCATCCATAGATGCCTCAGGATGTTTGCCACTCTAATTAGGCTGAAGTATCTAATCCACACTAATCCAGCCTACCTCATAGGTAAGATCTAGCCAGTGCAAACCAGACTTATTTAACCTAACAACCTCCCATACATAAGCAGGCCAAAAAAGGTACTTTGCCTAGCCAGTTTCAGCCCCAAAATTATAGTTTGGCCCTGAAGCGACCAGCTAATCCCATACTGTTTTACAAAAGGAGGGAGGATGGTCCAGTTTTGTGCCGCAGTGATCCATGCTCTGAAGAATGGGAAGGCTATTTATAGATTCTCCCAGCCTGGATCTGATTGGCCAGTTAACAGCCCAGCAACAAGACTGGCCAATCACTGACACTGTCATTTGAAACTTGTTGCGCCAGTGACTAGTAGATCTCAGTTTAAGTAGGATCCTTCTTTTTCAACATAAAGCGGGTGCAGTAATTCTGTTGGTAGTAACTCAGAAGAGCCCCTGTTTATACACAGCACTTTCAGCTTGTTTCAGTATAGTAATATACTGTACGAACAAAACACAAACTGGGGCAAATTAAGTGATTATTGTTACATGATAAATAAGTCTGTGAATAAGCTGTGGCACCATTTGATCAGGCTGGTTTATATTTTCTGCTGTGATCAAGTAATCATTTTGTCAGTCAGCTAGTTAAATAGTTAGATTACTTTTTTATGCTGCCTCTTCAAAGACCTGCTTGAGGCAGTTTGACTTAAATATTACAACCACTCTGACAGGCAGGCCAGGAGGTTCCACATATTTGTGATGGGGAGCTAGTAGGCTAAGGAACATGGGCTTTCCTAAAACTGCCCACTGATCTCATGGCTGGGGACTTCTGACTCATATTGGACGATCATGTTGGGAGATCTACAGCTCAGTAGTTTTTTTCATCGTTTTTCATGCTAAATTGTCACAGAATGGGGAGAACTTATTTCTTTCTGATATCTCTGTTATAAGGCTTTTAAATTGGATTTGTTTGTTTCTTTTTATTTAATGTAGTTAAGCATCTTCATGGGTGATACAGACATATCCTCTTTTATATCTTCCATCTTTTGCTTCCAGGAAGACAGTTTGGCAATTCAGGCGTTTCATTCCGGCGATTTTTGTTTCTTTCCCAATATTTGCATAAATAAAACAAGCCGTAACAATCCAATTTACACAGAACATCACTACATTCGCTTCTCACCTCCTTTGATCCAAGAAAATCTGAAATGCAAGTCCTTTCTTCTGTGCACACAACTGTCAACAGAACACATCCCTGAGCTACATTTTTAAGTTGTTATGGAATGTAACAAGCCCATCAGTTTTAACAGACTTCGGATTGGGGGGGGGGGAATCCAACTCCCTAACATAATTAATATCCTCGCTCCAAAGAAAGTAAGGAGTGAAAATCATTTGTATGGCTTAAATTATTGATTGCCCTTAAGCATCTCATTTCAAGGATTCAGGAGAGACAAATAAAATTGTAATTTTTTTTTTACAAATAAAAACAGGTTTTGATTAAAGGTTCTAGCAGACAATTTGATTAGACTGTGATTGTGTATTTGTATGTGTGTGTATGTATATATATATAAGCTCTCCAAAAAGATTTTTGCTTTATCCTGATTATTAGTTTGTACTTTCTGCGTAGAGAACTTTGGGCAAAGGTGAGGGGAAGAAAATACATTAGGTGTTTAAGTTCTGGGAATATGCAAAGGTGTTGCTTCATCAACATCTTGGTGAAGGGTAACGAATACCAAGAAAATCAGTTATGGCCAATCACCCACCTGCTCAAATCACAATTTCTCCATCACCCTCAAATAATCAAAACATGTTGACTTTTCATCACGCGTTAGCAGTGTCCTACATTTTATTTCAAAACATTTATACGTACATGTTCATTTACTTAGATATTCATACCTGATTTTTCTTCCTAAAGGGAACCCAAAGAACTTACAGCATCATTCTCTCCTCCTCCATTTTATCCTCACTCAATGCTAGTGAAGCTGAGAGACAGTGAGTAGCCCAAGGTCACGCAGCGAGTTCCAGGGCAACATGGAGATTTGAAACTGGGTCTCCTAGGTCCTTGCCCCATACAACACCATATGTTGTAAAATGGGTATCCAAATTTCTTATTCTAGCATTTTGGAATAAGTTGAATTATACTTGACCTTTCTCCAACTTATTTAATGCTGCAGCAGTAACCTTGGACACAGACATAGATGATGCCTAATGTCCTGTCTTACAGTTTTGATCTGATGCAGTGATACTTCATAAACAGAGGTGGTTCTAGTCATATAAGAACTTCCCCATTCACTCTGATGAAGGAGGCAGGTTCATATGCACCAAGGGATGTGTGTGCTGTTCTTTCTCTTGCTCTCCAAAGTGGAGAATGTAGGGTCTCCATTTCGGCACCTAATCACATATAAAATTCTCAGTCAAGGCTAACAGGAGCGTCATTCTCTGCTAGTCTCAATGGTATTCTTTAAAAAAAGCTTAACCAGTACAGGTGGTTTGAAAAGATGGAAAACATATTAAACTCATTTAGTGATAGATAAGGGATGCAGTTAAGGTATTTCTTTCCTGCACTCTCTGAACCATTTTTATTGTTCCAGTGATACGTATCAGTTAGCCCACTAATGACAACTCAGCTTTTTCCTGTATAATGTCACTTAGCTTCTTTTCATTTTTACAGAAGCCAGTCAACCTTTTAAAAAAGTACTAACACAATGAATAACCTTTTTCTTAGACCAAAAATGTTACTGTCATGCTCCTGCTGCATCCCAGATAGAGCCCCGCCAGTAGCCGTGGCGCCGGGCATCCAGGTAGGGAGGTCGGTTCAAGGAGCTGGGATTAGTACAAGGTTGGAGAAAATGTCAAGGCCTCAGACCAGCAGGGGATGGGGTTGACTTCACCCCTGTCATCCCTCTGCCCCCATGTCCTGGAGTCTGGCTGCCGGACTGCCCTTTGGATCTCTCTCATACCGCCAGCATGCGTGTCTGTGGCACGTTGTTCCTCCCTGGCCTCTCCATCTTCATCTCCCTTTATACTCCCTGCCCCACTCCCAGCACCACCTATCTCCCCCACTGCCTCCACCGCTCAACAGGCCCCACCCCCCTTGATAAGCTATGACACCCTCCTGGCATCTTGGGAGGGGCTGCTGCTGTGCTGGCGGTGGACTTGTCAGCCTGAGGACCAACACCATCTTGGGCCTTCAGGGACTGAGTCCCAGCCCCGCCATCCCACTCCGGCACTCCTCGTGGGGCGCAGCTTCGGGGCTGTGCTCACCCAACTTTCTCTTCTTCCCTCATGGCCACTGGGAGAGGGCTCTTTCCTGGCTGCCTGCAGAGCTCTCTCTCCATCGAGCAGGAACACCCCAGCTCCTCCCGGGCTCCATGCCCATCGTCAGGTATGTGCTCCGGCTGAGTTGTGGTTGAGGGGTGGGGTCCTCGTCCCAGGCCCACAAGACTGGGACAGTTACATGAGACTAAAGATCACAATTATACACCTATGTGCATTTCCTTTCCACACCCTTTGCTTCAGATTGCCTCTTAGCCTCCCGTTCTCCACTGGTTTGTCTACTTTTAAATAAAGCAAAATGCCACAAAATCCCAAAAGTCCTCAGTGGTAGTTCCTTCAAAGAGGACTAAGCCAAGTATGCACTGCTTCTGATACTTCTTTCCACTGGGAGAAGAGGGGAGCATGTATGAGATATAGATAAAATGCATATTGAAATGTGCACCTATAGTCATAGAGAGGATCTTCCATTCACTGGATGCCCCCCTCTATGAGTAGAAGAACACCTTTGGATCCAAAGTCCAGTGGGTTGCTCTGGAACTTGAAAGGTATGTTATATTATGCAAATCACTGTCTTTTGCCTTATTTCAGTTCCATTGACCATCAAATCCACATTTAAAAGGGTGTTCAGAGTGATTGTGAGATCCTATTCCCCCCTGAATATATATATATTTTTGCTTGGTTTTACTGGAATTGTTTCTTCTGTTTTTGAAATGTCTCAGATATTTCTCCTAAGTAGGAACCTCCAAATTTACCTTGAAATTTCACTTTAGGCACAACGGTATTTCTGTTCCTGGGTCTTAAACTGCTTGGAGTGTTTCTTCATCATGAACCCTACACTCTCAATAAAACATCCAATATTGGTGAAGGGCAGAAGATGACAACCACACTACTGACAGATTATGATTAATGACTTTTATGCAAGTTTTCATTGAGCCTCAGGTGGGCTGTGCTATGACAGGAAAAATTCACTATTATTCTTACAGCGTTTTATATTTCTAGGCCCTTTTTACTATTTCATATTGCTGTTTTGATTGTATTGTGTATTCTATTTGGAAATCACATCAAGGAAAATGTTACAGATGTGTTGTGCACACAGATGAAACTGCCTGCTTCTAAGCCAGACCATTGGGTCTAGCAAAGGCAGTATTGTCCACTCTGACTGGCAGCAGCTCTCCCAGGTCTCAAGTAGAGGCCTTTCCACCATCTGATCCTTTTAAAACTGAAGCTTGTGGGTACTGAAGCTGGGGCCGTTTTCCATGCCAAATAGATGCTCAGCTTCTGAGCTATGGTCCCTCCCTGTAAAACTGATGCCCCATTTATTTATTTAGATAACTTCAATGCCTCCTCTCCATAGAGCTTACTTGATGTGTCTACCAAAGTACAGCCAGTGCGATGTAGTGGTTAAGAGTGGTAGACTCTAATCAGGAGGACCAGGTTTAATTTCCCACTCCTCCACGCGAAGCCTGCTGGGTGACCTTGGACCAATCACAGTTGTCTCAGAACTCTCTCAGACCCACCTACTTTACAAGGTGCCTCCTCCTTCCCACTGGTTTGCTGAGCCTCAGGCATGTGATGATGGAAAAATCCCATGATAATTCTTATGCTGTTTTACATTTTAATGTTCTTTTTACTGTTTTTCCATTGGGAATCATATTGGGGAACTGTTTGCCCAGTAGGACCCTTCAAAGTCACTTCAACCATTTACACTGAAGAAAAAGCCATTTCAGCTCTACTTGTGAGAATTAAGGGGGGAAGGTACTTATAAAGAAATCTGCAGTGATAAAGTGCTAAACCAATGATAAATAAATGAGTAAGATTGTGCTAATTCTGTTAGGTGTGCATTTCATCAAAGGTGATACAAGGCAAAACAATGAGCCATCATGTAACTTTAAAGAAGGTGTATTCACTCCCCCTCCAAAAAAAACCAAAACCCTAAAGCCATATAGTTGGATGGTCAGAGTCTATAACAGAATTATAATTGTCCAGATTTACAGTTAACCCTGTATATTAGCATCAAGGCTATGGATTACCTAGGATGGCTATAATTGTTTTGTTTAAGAAAGCCACATTATAATCCCATTAAGGCACCTCAGGGTGTCTCCCACAACAACGACACGTCCTGCTGGGTCTTATTACTTAAATGTTGATGTAATTTAGTCTCCCCACTGATAACTCATTTGTCTTTCCTAGGCATAGATAGATAGTTGGTTTTATTGAATTGTGCTTGTTTTTCGAGGAAGAGTCTTGATCAATAATACATGAATAGTGACCTGCAAGCTCATTTTTCTCATGTGGCTACTTTTGAGACAAGTGTTTACAAGATGCTATAATTGCAGCCTTGATCAAATGAGCTGTGGACAGCCCGACTATATGATCCCACCAAGCTGGCTGCCACAGCTGTCAAAGACAGAGGAGACGATTCCAGTTGCAACATGAAGACAATACAGCAACTAGGGAAGAATGAATGACCTCTATTTTGTTGTGTTCATTTCTCTTTTGTTTTGGAGCTCTGCTTTTCTCTGTTGATCTTGTAGCTTGTTGGTATGGTGTATGCACGTTGTGTGTTCTTTGTAGGCAACTGAAATGGCATTTACACATACCGTGCTATTGATATGTATAATATGCACCAGTAATGTGAGACAATGTATACCGTTTATAAGAGGTATTTGGGATGAAGAAACAAAAAGTGACATCCCATTAAAGATTCACAAGTTTGATAACTACAAAAGCAAGACAGCAATGTTCAGGCTGAATCAGCAGGGATGACAAATTCAGAATCATCCCTAATAACAACCTTGACAAGAATAAAGGCAACAGTTCTGAAAATATGAGCGCTGCAAAGAGGAAAGTATGGGTTCGAATGTGATTCCAGGTAGATTGTATTAGTCTTACCATTCCCCACCCCCTTGCTCCTGAGGATAGTAGTTTTAATATAATTTTTCTGTAACTTACAACTGGCTGGCATGTCTACTAAGAGTCCCACCATACATGGGAAAAATGACTTGGTAAGGGAGAGCATTATGGGTTAGATCCAGCCAGCTTTTTCTCTCAGTCATTCCCAATTCCCCTCCTTGCTACGTCCCACGTAGCTTTTGTCTGCAAAGGTCCTGTGATCCTCATTGTGACCTTTCAGGTAGTCAAAGGGGACCCCACCCTCCCTTTTCACAGACCGGAAATCTGGTTGAATCCCACCCTATGCATTCTCTAGAAGTCAGCAGTTTTCGGATGGAAACACCTGGAGACTGTACAAGAAACTAATTGTTCAGGAAGATGTGAGACCACAGCTACATTGTCTTTTCTAAAGAAACTCTGTAACCCAGTCTTATTTTGTTTATTTATAATTATGCATCAGTTAAATCAGGCCAGATGAGCATGTACAGGGTGCCATCATGGAAAGGTCTTCTCACTTGGGCCTTACATACCTTTCCTTAGCAGGCAGGGGCACAAAGGAAAGAGCCTGTCCAGAAGAAATTTAATGTTGGTCAAGAACACATTGGGTATTCTGGTCTCTGGCTGCTTAGGGCTTTAATTGCAATGTGATGACCAGAATCTTGAATTGGTCCAGAAGCACTTAGTCCACCAATGTTTTTTTTCCGGATTGTTATGATGTGCTCTCTGCAAACAGCCCCAGATACTAATCTGACAGCAGCACTGTGTACCAACTGAAACTTCTGAACCATTTTCAAGGGAAACCCCATGCAGGATGTATTGCAGTAATCATATATGGATATGATTGCAGTGAGGGTCACTGCCTGCCAAGGAAAGGCTCCACTTGGCACATCACCCTAAGCTGAGAAAAGTCACACTATTTTCACAGATAAGATTTTTGCCTTTATCTGTAACCCAGGATCTCATACTACTCCCAAGCTGTCAGCCTGCTTCCTCAAAGGATCTCATCCAAAACGATCCATTTTAATGCCAACAAATAGCAACTCAGTCTTGTCCAGATTACTTGCTCTGCAAGAGTAGCCCAAATGTCAACAAACATTTATTTTTTCCTACCTGTCAATTAATATCGGCTATAGGGATACTAATTGAGATAATGTATGTGAATGTCTTCAAACGCTTTGTGTAAGTGCTGTATAAATGCAAGGACTTTGGGGTGCATTCTGTGTTAAATTTCCACATGTGATCAAGCTCGTGCACAAGCAAGATTGCAAGAAGAGGACTCTGGCTGGTGCTTGCACTAAGTCACACTTATTATATCCCCACTTGCATTTCCACATGCAAGATCTTTTGCAACCAGTTTCTGGATACTTCAATAAACAGGAAGGAAAGTGCTGGGTGTTGTACATGATCTTACGCAAGAAGAACTGTGCAAAATCTGTTTATATTTCACTGCACATTTCTGGTTCCAAACTGGGTCTTGACTATCTAAATTAACTTCTTGAGCATTCCTTTCTAGTGAAAGTGATATGTTCTTCAACTTATGAGGAACACACGTGTCAATAAGCTATAAATCATGATATGTCAGCGGAAGGAGCATTTAAAAAATAAATATATTGTACATTTCCTCTGTGAATGTCCTCAGCATATCTTCCTTGCATTCTCTCATGTTCTTTCTCTTGTAAATATTGGTCAGTCATTGGAGATAATCATTTTTAAAAATAAACCAAATCCATCTCAGCTACTAAAGATCAGAATGTGCTTTACAATAAGTATTTCATCAAAGACATTTTCAATCATTTAAAGCTGAAAAGAAGAAGTAAATTGCCATTGATTCAATAAGAAAAAGAAAGTGCAGTAGCACAAAAGACACCCAGAGGAAGTAAAACGTAATGGAATAGCTAAGGTGTTCTGCGTGTTAAATAATATTAGAAATGATATACATTTCCCCCTTCATGCTCAGCGTTTGAAGTCTGTTTTACCTTTGTAGTTTACTGCAGATGCTTATATCTTCTTAGGTTTTAGGCTTCTGTATTTTGGCAAGTAAACCTTTGGATGTTTCTGCATGGCATGTGGCCTCAATGCCCCTCCCTCCCTTCAACGTTTCATATTCATAGTAGGGCTGCCCTGTCGGTGTTAATGCCAGTCTTTCCTGTCATCAGTTTTGGGAGGAATGCAAGAATGGAGGGAGAAGCTTGCTGGCCTGACCCCTGGCTTTCATGGGTGATGAGCCAATGGCTTGTGTAGAATCATAGAATCACAGAGTTGGAAGGGGCCATACAGGCTACCTAGTCCAACCCCCCACTCAATGACGAATCAGCTTAGAGCATCCCTGACAAGTTTTTGTCCAGCTGCTGCTTAAAGACTGCCAGTGAGGCGGAGCTCACCCCCTCCCTAGGCAGCTGAGTCCACTGTTGCACAACTCAACTATGTCCTACTACTCTGCTAAGCAAAGGCTGAAGTCTTCTTCCTCCAGCCTAAGAAGCCTTCCTCCCATTTAAGTCAATCTTTTACCAATGAAAAGAAGGCTTCAAACTTTTCTGAGCAGAGGGGTAGGATACCTGTCAATGTATATATACTGGAAAATTGGCATTGCCAAATCATCGGGGATACTACTGCATTTCTCAGCCCTGCTGTTTCAACCCAATCTCGCTGATAATTTTCTAACTGGACCCCATGTGTAAAAGTCAGAAATAATTTGAAAAATGTAAGTTAAACTAGACAAGGGGGCAAATCCAGTAGTAGATTTCTGCTAGTGGAAAAGCAAGGCTGTTTTTCACCTGTTCCCCTCTCCCTGGAAAACTTTGACTCACTCCTTATACTATTCTGGGGCTTCCCTGTTCCATAGGTGCAACATTTTGTGGAGCACAGCATGCTATGGTGGGATGGAGGTGGTGAGGAAGTCCTATTGCATGCCTCCAGAAGTTACCACTGGATCTAACCCAATGTGCTTTTCCAGGTGTTGCATGGGTGACTGGTAGATTTGTGCATGGGAGTTTGTTTCAGTTCTTTCATTTAAAAAAAAAATCCAAAACGCACTGTTTTGCTATTGGGTTGTTTCATATTGTTTCATTCCATTCTCGTTGCTCCGTTTTTCACAAATCTGTTTTGTGATTGTTTCCCATTGGTTTCAGTGGAAGATACACACACACCTCTTCTTGAGTCTGTATCGTCATGGTTTTCCATCCAAACTGGAGAAAACTCAAGGACAGTGCAGTACACCCTTAGGACATTTAGTTCGTCGAAATTCAAACCCACAGAATCAAGGGGTCCAATGTTCCCTCTAAGTTGTGCGAGTCTTGCGAGCAAAAATTCTACTTTGTGAGCTGTTGGTTCTAAAGCTGTGAGCAAGTGATTTGGCTCCTGCATAAATTAGTTTGCTCTGGAGCCCTCCTTCCTGAGCTAAGACAAAAATGTGTGAGCCGGAGGCTAAAAAACTGTGAGCTGGCTTACACTAACTCAGCTTAGAGGGAACACTGAAGGGGTCCCCCTTTCTGAAGCAATAAAATGCCAATGTTTAACACTGAAGTCAATAGGAGAACTGATATCAACTATTCCCAACATTGTAAACACAGCAGCACAGACAGGAACATGTAGAGAGGGGATTTAACACTGCAGCCACCTAGCTTGAAGAAGAGTATCACAAAGAAGAGGCAGACTGACAAAGGCAAGGGCATTTGGTAACACCAGGAGAATAAGGCATCTGGGCAGGAGGCAACAGGAGAACACTGATGAAAATTTATTTAAAGCGGGTAAGTTTGGAAAGCATCAGGCACACAGTAGGATGCAGACTGTGGCCGAATCTGCATTTGTCTTTCCCACCAGTGTCCCAGCCTTTGACTCTGTCTTCAAAAAAGCTGTCCACATTTGGTGTCGTTTTCACACCTCAACAGTGCTAGCATACTTTTGCACATCCGCATATGTTTATTGTCCTTTTGGGGGCGGCTCCACTGTCATTACACCTCTGTACTGCTTTAAAAGAATCTTCTCCAAACAACATTCAAACAATCACAGAGAAAGATGGCGTCACAGCAGTACGCAACTGATTTAAAAATGCAAATACAGATTCGACCACAAAGGGGAAATTTGGCATAACGTGACAGGAATTGGGAAGAGAGAGAAAGGCAAAATCCCACCCATATCCTTCAGGAGTGGCATATCTCACACATGTATGTAATCCTTGTGGCTACAACTTGACATCAGTCAAGAAAACCCAGAGCTTCTTTTTTGCCATTCTCCTAAGGAATACAATTTAGGCATTTATTAGGAAATTGCTAGAATCCTAGAAATAAGAATGCAACTAGGAACAAAACAGATGAAAAGAAAATCATGGAGGGTTTTTTTTGTTATTGTTGTTGTTATAGGCTGTTTAGATGGGGAACTTGTTTCATTTTCATAATAATTACAAAAAATATGAAACACCTCATTTTCCTAATTACTGTAATTAATAAAATCAATTCACAAGTAGTTAATAACAAATGAAATGCAAATGGAGATACAATGGCATCAGATAAAGAAAGCCTAAACGTCTATTTTTAATATTGACAAATGCTCTGTAAGGCAGCTATACTGAATCCAAGAAGAGAGGAATAATGGTTGCTTCCATACAGGGATGATTCCCCATTTTGCTCTGGATGGGGAATTCACACAGGGATTTCTCCAGACTTTCTCCTTACACCCCAAATCTCCCCACCACTGGTATGTATACCATTTTTATATTTATTTATTTATTTATTGTCAGATTTATACCCTGCCCTCCCAATCTATATCACTATACTGACACTACAGTAATATGTCTATTACACATTTTAAAAAGACAAAAATCTTATTTGAGGGGATGCCACACTGTAAGGTTTTGGATGGAGGATGCAGAGTAACAACTCCCTGTGAAATCAACATCAAGGTACCATTTAAAAAGTATTACAAGTAAAATTTATTTCTTTGGTTATCCTTAGTCTATTTTTTTTAATGCTGTTCTGTATATTGGCCTCTATTTTACTTGTTTAATAGCCCTGTATTTGTGGCTCAATGAAATATTAATTCTCAGTTTAACACCAGCTTGAGATTAAGGTTTTTCCTTTAATACAGTATCTGGAATAATATTCCTATTAGACATTAAATTTTTATCATAACATCTTTTTTTTTGTACAACATATTTTATTAGGTTTGCAACAAAAACACAAATGTCATTCGTATTACGTACACAAGAGTAGCAGAAAAATACATTAATCCATATAGAAAATGTCAAGTAAACAATATGTATGCATTATAAAATTAAGAGTGCTAACAGGTGTACCAAAAAGGCAGAAAAAGAAAGGGAAAAGAAAAACTCTTAAAATGTAAGGTATTTGCTGTGTGAACTACATGAAGCTAATTACAATGGCACCCAATAGTAACAATCTATTATGGTTTACCAAGTAATGTTACCATAGCCAAAGGCCATCCATTACTTTAGGAATATTGGGTTGCTTTGAAAGATATTCTAGGATAGGAAACCATGTAGAAATAAAAGTAGTGGGGGTAGGCATCTTATCAAAATGTGTAAGATGCTCCGAGAGTTTTGCCATAATACATAAATCCCACAGCTTTTTATGCCATTGTGAAAGAGTGGGTGCCATTGTCATTTTCCAGTGTGTGGCAATGACAGTCTTGGCCGCAAAAAGCATGAAGGTGACCCCTTCCGTAGCAGAGCGCACGTCACAATTAGCAGCCCAACCATTCAAAAACAAGTGTTCCAGTGCTGGAGTAATATCTACCTGCCAAACAGATTTGATTTGGTCCAAGACTGAATTCCAGAAAGGGAGAATTTTAGGACAATATAGCCAGCAGTGTAGGTAATTTCCTACATTACCGCAGTGCTTCCAGCACTTGGGGTTGTAAGTGTGAGTTATATGCGCTAATTTGTGTGGGGTGAGATACCAATGGGATAGTAGTTTGAATTATTGCAATTTCATCATTATAATTTTGGAATGAAACAGGGGTGAGGACCAGATTTGGTTCCAAGCTTCCTCTGAAAGGGTAATGTTACAATCTCTGTGCAACATATTTTGGTATGACAATCTTGTATTGCTTTCCAGCAAAGCTAATATCCCATGTACCCTTGAAATTAAACCTTTGTGTATCATAACATCTTTAAGAAATAGGTTTCATTTTTTACTGTTTGTATATGTATTCTAATTTGTGTGATGTTAATATTATACCATTTCTTGTTGTTATTTCTTCATATTTTCAATACAAAAATTAATTAAAAAAGACCAGCAAGTGTGTTATTTGGCAAGTGTGCTCGTTTCGTATAATAAAGCTTATAGGTACAGACTTGAAAGCTCTTGAATGTTAAACTCTTGTTCTCTATTAAACTTTCATTGATTCCAGTAACACTATGGCCCCTTTCACATTACCATTCTAAACTGGATGTTATCCTTTGTTGGCCTCATTCTGAGTAAAGTGATACAGGGATGGAGGTTCCATACAGCAAATTTCATTCATTTAATGAGCCATCTCTGAAGCAATTTGGCCACTTCAAACAGCACCACACTCACCCCACCCTTTTTCACCATGTGATCTTCCTTGAACTTTTTTTGAACATTCTAAGTTGAGTACTATAGTGCTAGACCAATATAGCACTTCAGTGCAACAGTGGCACCACTGAGATGCCTTGGCACCATTGAGATACATTGAGACTGTGGCTATTGTTACATGGATACAGGAGGAAAGAAGTAGCTCATTGGGTGGCAGATGCTCAAGGGATCAGTGATTGGTGTTACAGAAGGTGCACAGCCACTGGTCATCACTCCATCTGCCCATCACAGTGTTGTTCCATTCAGGGTTCTTTTTGTAGCAGGAACATCTTTGCATATTAGGCGACACACCCCTAATGTAGCCAATCCTCCAAGAGCTTACAGAGCTCTTCTTACATGGACTACTGTAAGCTCTTGGAGGATTGGCTAAATTAGGGGTGTGTCACCTAATATGCAAAGGAGTTCCTGCTACAAAAAGAGCCCTGGTTCCATTAGGTCTTGCTGCAGGGTTCAAGCTACCAGTGATGAGGGACTATATGTGCTGAGAAGAGTGGTGCCTGTGTCCTCAATGATGCCCTCCTGCAGTACTTGGAGGACGCCCCACTTGCCAGATGTACCCTAGATCTCTGCAGAGACCAACAAAGTATGTGCAGAAGCATTTTATAACAGTTCAATGTGCTGTTGATCAGCGGGAGCAGCACCTCCAACATAACTCAAACTACAGCAGAGATACTGTCCATGACTGAAAGTTCACTTGCCTCACAGATATCCATACAAAACACTTGCCAGCATTCAACCCACAAAGAGAAGAAGTTTGCCTCCCTGAAATATATGCCTGGGATTCTCTTGGCAACAGGTAACTTACCAATCAATCATGTCTGCCATTCATGGGCTGCATGGGTTGGTGGGCATCAGGATATTTGCTACAGATGCAACTTCCCTAACACCAATCACTGATGCCCTGAGCACCTGTCATGGGTCCTGGCTCCACTGAGGCTGACTATTTCTCAGATGAGGAAGAAGTATGGACCAACCCAGCATCCTCTGGAGTCAGCCCGGAAGAGAAACCTTTACCAGCACCTGAGGGAGAAGAGGCCCCAGCATCTGCACAGGAGGGGCAGCAAGGCGAAGAGACTGAGGTGCAGTCAGAGGGAGAGTCTGGTCCAGAGCCTGGCCCAGCACCCCCAGTTGGAGACACCCCAAGGCCAGAATCCCCACCTAGCTCACCTGAAAGTCCCAGATGCAGGGCACGCCAGTGTTTGAATGTGCAAGAGAGAAAGAGGAGTGCCAGACTTCAGCTATTGCAAAGGCAAAGTGAGGGGCTGTGAGTCTTTGCCGATTGCCTTCCAGGGAAGAGAGGCTCCGTCATAAGCAACCATGCTCACCTGCCTGAGTGTGGATGCAACCGTGCGATCTCAGACCTTGTCCCCGCTGCCAGCCTCTGCTCCTTGCTCTTTGTTCCTGAAAACTCTGACTGATTTCCCGGCATTCTGACCCTCGGCTATGTTTCTCGGCTTGCTTTTGGACTTGCTTTTGGACTTGCTTTTGGACTGACCCTCGGCTATGTTTCTTGGCTTGCTTTCAGTGAAAACCCAGCACAGCACCCACTGCCCAACGAGCTACTTCTCTCCTCCTGTATCCATATAACAAGAGCCACAATCTCAATGTATCTCAATGGTGCTGAGGCATCTCAACGGTGGCGCTGTGGCATTGAAGTGTTATATTGGTCTAGTGCTATAGCGCTCAACTTAGAATGTTTTTAAAAAGTTCAAGGATGATTGCTCAGTGAAAAGGGGCTGGGGAAAACCACAGTGCTGTTAGAAGTGCTTTAGACATTTTAAACAACACACTACAGCAATTCAGAAGTGGAAAGAAGAGGTGAAAATGAAAGAAATCAGCTTACCTGAAGACCGACTCAAACACACTTTGCTAACCGGATGCATGGCTTTGTATGAAAAGGGAAATAAAATCTGTTAGCAGCTGGTTGCTAAAATGGTTGTGTCTGAAATGACACAAAAAAATCCATCAGCAACCGGCTACCAAAATGGATTACAAAAGCAGTCTGAACATGCATGAATAATAACACCAGCAGCTTTGCCGATACAGACAGAGGGATTTTTTAATGCTAATCTCTTATACTCGATGAAGCTCTTGTTGATTTCCAAAGTGTAATAAGTTTGACACTGCCACGAAGTCAGTATATCTGCAGACAAGATATGAGGATGCCGAAAATGGCTCAAAAATAAAGGATGACAGGTTGAATTTGCAAATAAGGAGACACAAAACTGAAATGCAAATTCTCAGATCAAAACTGTTTGGGATGAGAAATTTGAAATTATTGCTAATTTACACCCAGCACCACCAACATTACAATCCAGGAAACTGCTCTTGGGTAACGAATGAGCTTTTTTTTTTTTAGCCTCAAATACTTACCAAGAAAGCTCTTAAACACTGACCTGAGCAGAATTTGCCCATCACTGCTTCTCAGTATTTGGGAAGATTTATTGTTCCCTTGGTAGGCATTTTGTCATGGAAGTGTTAGTCGCTTTGAAACCACGGTTGTTAATCTGCTAACGTCAAGGGCTTGAGCTTCAGTCAAGGTATATAATTTATTCCTGATTTCTGAGTTTGGGGCTGATCTTTCTTTAATTCATTTTTAATCCCTTTATACATTTTTAATTACATTATTAGAGAGTGTGTGTCAAAATTCACCTGGAGTGTCGCACAGTGATAATTAGTAAAATGTATGACTAGGAGTCCCATTGTGTTGTCCACTGCCGAGGATTATTAGAATTCAAAACACTCCAGCATTTCCAACTTCGAGGATCAGATGCACCTCAGTGTAAATTTCCTCACATAATACAGAGCTGGTGAGCATAAATCAGAAAGAGACAAAAGGCTTGCAAGATTTAATATTTACCAGATAAGGCTTTTGTGTGTGTTTGACCTGACCCTGAAATAGGCCTTTATTTTTTTTAAAAAAAAAATCGACCTAATTTCTTAGTCCATGTGAATAAAGCAATTGTATTATACTTTCATGAAGAAGAAATCCACTACAGGACAATGATGTAATAAATTCAGCACTGCACCACGGAGTTAAGAACTTGTAACAAACTGGGCCATTAGTGTTACGAGTTCAAAATATCAGCTAAAGTAATGAGGTCTTGGCAGCTGGAGAAGCTGGGCTTTAAATATTAAAGGCACAGAGCCCAAGATTTCGGGGAGAAACTTTTCAAGGCCTGATCCCACATGCACTAGTGTTGCAGTTATTGGACAATATTCAGTAGACTCCCCAGTTACAGAGGAAATAAAAATTGGTAAAGAAATAGTCTGTTGCAGGCTGACCTCTGCCCTCTTGAAGGCCACGTTTTGAATTTTAAAATCCAAAATGGCGGAGGATGACAATGACATGCAATTTTTATGTTGTGAACTGACTTTGTTTTGAAATGGCTTCCAGTTCTGTGCATGTTTCAGAAGGCTCAGAAGGCAGAAGCTTATCAAATGTAAATTTCTGTTCTGCAACAAATCAATAATACTTGACACCTAATTCTTGATTAGAAAATATCAATGTATCTGCATGTAAATTCAATGGCTTAGGTCCCCTGGAGGTTTTCTGTAGGCAGAGGGATTGGCACTCTCACTGCTTCACTTTCTCACCTTTCCCTTCCTGAAGCTGCCTGAAATGCCCCTTGATATCCTTTTCTTGGAGGGGGGGGTCCCTGTCTTTGAAGGACAATATTTCAGAGGCATTTCAGGCTGCTGTGGAAGGGGGGGGAGAGATAAAGTTATGCTCCATTAGCACAAATCCCTGTGAGGGATCTAAGCTAATATTTTCCCAATAGGCTTGGATCCAGAATAATACTTCCACAGGTACAAGGACTTCTACCCAACAAGCACAGTTTTTCTGTTGCACATACACACAGAGCAGCCCAAAATGCCATAGAATGTCAGCCAGAGACGGAACTACATGCAGAAATGGGTGGTGGGTTAGCTTAGGAAATGGCTCAGAGTGCTTGCCAATGAGACTCATCTGCTCTAGTAACTTGCACTATTCCTGCCTAAACTAGCTGTCTCCTAACCAGTGGTAAGATGAGGCCATTATAAACAAAATTAATCTCATGAATAACGAAAAGCCGATTTGATTGACACACACACACACACACACACACACACACGAGAGAGAGAGAGAGAGAGAGAGAGAGAGAGAGAGAGAGAGAGAGAGAGAGAGAGAGAGAGAGAGAGAGAGAGAGAGATTCCTATTCAGCCCCAACAGGTGACCAGTTAATTCTGTCTTATCCACAGAGAAAGGGACATTCAACTCACAGCAAAAGTGTACTGCAGAAAGAGGCTAGCTTATAAGACCTCCCAAACTTTTCATTGATTGGCTTAGCAGCCTAAATGCATTTTGTAACAGCAAACCATGTTTGAAAAATAGGGCCTGGCACAAGTCTGCACTCCAGCCTAATTAGCAAGAAACTGCATGCCCCATTGCAATTCAAACCTCCCCCAAACTGCTGTTTGTCCTACAAACACAAACACATATGTAGCCATATATATTTTTCCACCCAGAGGCACAAGGCTAGGATTGCCAGTCATGACAGGGCAGGGACAAGGGGAGAGTCATCAACAACTGTGTGGCATAATGTCTGGGAAAAACTGGAAGTTGTGTCATGCCTTTTTAGGAATTGCCAGAAACTCTGTAGTAATACCATAAAGTTTTTGGTGATTCCTAGAAAGGATTGGCATCCCTTCTGAGTTTCTTTTGGAAGTGGTATCAGTCCTCTAGGAATCACAGCAATTCCTAGAGAGGAATGGAGTCACGTCTGTGTTTTTGCCTGAAAGTGGCATCACACTGTTGCTGATAGCATTTCCCCCCTGAAAAGTACTAAGACTGATGAGTGATTTCAGCTCTCACATACTTTATTAGTTGAAGAACAAGACAAGAGAAGCCGGCTCGCAGGCCGGCTTTTATCCCCAAAAGAACCCACACCCCAACACACAGTGATTGAGTTATCTCCAGCTCCTCAATTGGAGGGGAGCTAGGATCCTACAGCCCATTGTCTTTGAGAGCGAAGCTCAGGCCTTTTGCCTGGCTGCATGGCGGACCAGTTAGAACCAGTTTGAGCACATGGCTGTCCTGAGCCCATGTTCCCAAGTGGATACATTACACCCCCACTTCCTCCAGCCTGCCATTATAGTGCTGGATATCTCCTGCCCCTAGCAGACGTATGGGAACCCTACACCAAGCAGCTCCAGACTATGTTATGTGCATTAGGAAAATGTCAAAAGGAAAAGGTTAAAATAATCACTGTCCTGCCATCAGTGTGACTCTCTCACTCCCATCATTACCTTTAATCTTTGAGGGAAAATCTGAGGGAGATTCAATTGGGGATCTCCCAAATCACATCCAGTTTAACCTTCAAATTGTACGCAGAGCAGCGTCAGTTCACTAAACTCTGTTTTTCTTCTTCTATAAGCACAGTCCATAACAACTCATAAGTATTCAATTGACAGCAAATGCTGTCTTCCATCAGTGCCTGACCATACACGGTGTTTATGTTGCTGGGCAAATTCTGTTTAGAGTGTTTGTGAGGTAATATCATTAACCAAACAGAATTTGTAATTCAGTACATTTTGTGTATTCCCTTTGTTTAGTCACTCACCGTCTCCATTTGCTTGTCAAATTCTTGTGCAAACTTTGGATTCTGTTCCTGGTTACAAGCTATTTTTATCAGCGTGCTCCATTGCTGAAAATATTTGTTTCAGCCCTAGTCCAGATTGTCCGTCAGAGTGCAATGTGAAGTGGAAGTGTTCACATTCAAATGGATTTACGTGATATATTCCTGTGTCTCCTGCATGGTAACAAAACACTAATAAATCCCTTAGGCAACGTCATAAAAATAGCCAACTTGCGTCTTCTGTTGGGCAGGAGTCACACCAAACTGTATGTTCCACGCCAAGCTGAAGTAAGATGCCGTCTGTATTCCTTGCAATATTATTCCCATTTGGGGTTTTGGAATTTTGATTGCTCAGACACCAAGTAGTCAATGCTGAGGTCTTGGGCCTAAATTGGACATGATCCCAATAATGAGAGAGAAGGGCACTTAAGGGATGGTAGACTCTTGGAGACAACACAGGGGAAAAGTCTTGAAACTCATGCATATATCAACTCCTGCTATCTGGCCTGGCAAACAGATCAGCAGCAGTTCAGATAGTGGGTTGCTGAGAGGATTCCAGTTACTGCCACTAATCAACACTGAAGGGAGAAGAAGTGATGTGCCAAAGATTAATCTTGTCCCTGGTGGCATATGCATACAGCGGAACAGAAACTCGCATAAAACATTGCTGGGACAATTTCAGCTACCACTACTGAGAGCCTCTGAGAGTAACTGGTGCCATTATTGGAGGCAACAGGAGATAGTGGTAGTAGCACTAGGACCTCGTGATCTGCAGAGGTACAGCTACTGAGTAGGTAGCAGGAATCCCTGCTGGCAAGTAATATCATCTTTGCCCAAACTGAGTTCTGCTCTCAAAGCAGTTGCCGTTCACATGCATGGTAAAGCAGCCTTAGCACCTGCCCTGATGACCACACTCCCTTCATTGGTTCCCATTACAATAACTGGACTCCTAGCAATGCACCATTGCTGAACTGTATTCATATGCCACCATGGACTGAAATCATTTTCGGTGCGGTACTATAAACTTTAATTTCAATCCATTTATGCAGTGCTGTGTGGTGGAAAGTGCTGTCAAGTTGCAGTCCATTTAGCCCCATACGGTTCTCAGGGCAAGAGATGTTTGGAGGTAGTATGCTATTGCCTGCCTCAGCATTGCATCCCCGGACTTACTTGGTAGTCTCCCATCCAAATACTAACCAGGGCCAATCCTGCTTAGCTTCCGAGATCTGACTGGATCAGACTAACCTGGGTTATTCAGGTCATGGCAAAAGTTAGATCTTGCCATGTAGACATGCACTGGAAGCCACTAACTGGATGACCAGGGCTTTCTCATGGTTGCCACACACTGCATGATGACTAGGCCCTAAATCACACTGGAATAAAGGGTTTAAGCACTTTTGCACCCTTGATTTCCTTGGGTCATAAGGTTCTTTCACCTTCACAGGACTGGAAATGTTGTGATGTACTGGCTTGTGTATCTGTTAAGTTTTCTCCTGACTTAGGGTTGCCAGCCTGGACCTGGCAACCAGCAGGAGACTTTTGGGGCCAGGGTTGAGCATCTCCAGTGATGTCATGATATCACCAGTGATATGATGATGTCAAAGGAAGACACCTCTATGGCCTTTTTACATGCCTTCTGTGTTAGTTTTGGGCAGAGAGGGGGAATGAACAAAGAATACAGATGTTCCATTCAGCCTACCATCTTTCTCTTGGGTCAAGAGTAAGGTGGTGGCCAGTAAGAGATCTATCATACTGCTACTGTTACAGAATTGTCAGCTTTGGGAAAGTTCTTGGAGTTTTGGGCTCAGTGATTCAGATGGACAGAGTTTGGGGAGGGAAAGGAAAGTAGCAGGCATTTCCTCTTGAATACACAGCTGCTATTCCCTCTCGAAGAACCAATCTCTGTAGTTTGGAGATCACTGGTAATTTCAGGTAACTCCACATCCCTTGCGGTTGGTAGCCCTACATAGTGGCTGGGGGGAGTAGGGTTGCCAGTCCCCTGGAAGTGATGTCAGCACACAGTATGGTTTTACCATAGAGTTTCCTGCACTTAGTAGAGTGGACTGATGTCACTGTAAGCCTGATAGCCAGGAAACAGGAGGTGTGGCAGGGATCTCATGTGTGGGAACCCTAGGTGAGATATGGTGCCAAAATCAGGGGAACCTCCACCCCCCATTGGGGGGATGGCAACCCTATTTGAACCAATCTTTTTTGTGCAAGTATTTTTGTTTCTTTGTATAGGTACTTGTGAGCCTGGAAGTCATGGTGACTTCTGGCAACCCCTAGTGGGGCGAGGACATTTCAGACAGGTGGCTTATATTACTTGCCTTTGCATCCTGGCCCTGGTATTCCTTGGAGGTCTCCATTCCAATTACTTGCCAGAGTCATCCCTGCTTAGCTTCCAAGAATCTGATGAGATCAGGCTTGCCTGGGCTATCCAGCTCAGGGCACATTTGAATGAATCTTGATTATTTCATAGTGAAGCAACCACCAACAGTTAACTTGACTGAATGGGGTATATATATATATATATATATATATATATATATATATATATATATTACAACACAGAGAACTTCAGGATAGACAACCTTGCTTGAATGAAATACACAAGAATCCTTGACTAAAGATGTTTATATTTCTTGGTCATATTTCCTTTCCATCTGTGCCAAGAATTGACCTGGCCTGGTTCTGGACAATTCAGGTTGGCCCAGAGTTCCTGTGGCTTATTAATGAACAGGTGAAGCTGCTTTCCTCCTCTTAAGTTAAGCAAAAATTTGCTTGCACTGAAGTCTTTTGTGTCAGCTTCTTAAATGGGTAGTATACAATGACAGAATCACAGAGTTGGAAGGGGCCCTACAGGCCATCTAGTCCAATCCCTGCTCAGTGCAGGATCAGCCTAGAGCATCCCTGACAAGTGTTTGTCCAGCGCTGCTTAAAGACTGCCACTGAGGGGGAGCCCACCACCTCCCCAGGCAGCTGAGTCCACTGTTGCGCAACTCTTACTGTAAAAAAACCTGTTTCCTAATATCCAGCTGGTACCTCCCTGCCCTTAATATAAACTCATTATGGTGAGTCCTATCTTCTGCTGCCAACAGGAATAACTACCTGCCCTCCTCTGACAGCCCTTCAAATCTTTAAGAGAAAATCATGTCCCCCCTCAACCTCCTTGTCTCCAGAATGAATATTCCCAAGCCTCTCAGCCTTTCCTCACAGGGCTTGATAACCAAATTCATCAGGGTAGGCCTTGTTTGTTTGTGGGGAGCGTCTCAAGAAAGGTATGAGAGAAAAGTGGAAACATATTAAGCTATACTTCTGCAAGATTCTCACACAATTTGAGCATGGAACGTTTCCTCCTTGGGGAACCCTGAACATTTCTGTTTTCTGTTCTTTATTCCTTGCATGGCAAGCATCTCAAACAATGCCAGAAAACAAGATTTCAACCTGCAGAATGAATAGTTCATAAAATGACCCCATGTGGGCTGCAGATGGGTTTCTGTCTGTGCTCTTCTGCAGCACAGAAATAAAATCATTCTTAAAAAATAAATAAATAAAACTAATTACTTTCATGCCCCAAATCATTTTTTTTAAAAATAAAGCACACAATATCTATTGGGAAGGGGGTATGTTATGTAGGAATGCTGTTTATGTGTGGAAACACCCCAAACCCTTTTCTTCTTCTTCTTGGGAAATCATTTAATTTGTGTATAATGTTGTTATAGTGAGTGGAATTTCTTTTTCTGAAATTCACTTTTTCAGATATAGCCACTGATTCCTCTAAATGTTTTCTTTTTCAAAGAAGATTTGTTTCCTTTGATTTATCTTTGCAGTTTTCTGTTGCATCTCTATTAAGCTTGCCAATTGCCCCTTGGTGGTAGACCCCCCCGCCTCTGCCTGCCACCGCTGGGCAGTGGGAGGAAAATGGCTGGTGAAACGGGGGGTGGGTGATTGGCATCCTCGGCATGATGATGCCACTTCTGCTGCAAGTCAGAAGTGACATCATCACAACTGGTGATGTTCTAGAATTTAATTTGCCCCATACTCTATGAATAAATCATAGAATTTGGGGTGAATGCTAGAGTGTCATGTCTGATGTGAAGACATCACTTCTGGGTAGCACTGGAGTTGGCATCACATTAATCAGCTGCCTCTACCATAAGTACACGCCCCCCCCCATTTCCCACCAGTTGCCAAGATATATATATATATATATATATAAAGTATATACAGGGCATAGTCTGATCCTGTCAGATCTTGGAAGCTAAGCAGGGTCAGCACTTGGATGGGAGACCACTAAAGAAGAAAAATGCAATGGCAAACCACCACTGCTTCTCACTTGCTATGGTGTTGGCAGAGTTTAAATATGCAAAGAGGAGCAGAGCTCAAGCCACTGAAAAAAGAATAAACAGTTTTATGTAGGAGAGAAACAACTGTGTAAAGGAGAGAGGAGAGAGAAGGTTCTAACTATCTAACGGTCTAACTATGTAACGAACAACCAGAGAGGAAGTGGGCTCAAAAAAAGAGGAAGTCTCCAGTGAGCCAATCAGGAGACAGGAGGGGATCCTTTAAAAATATCAGGAAGTCCTTAATCTGACTGTGTTAGCTACTTAACCCTTCCAATGCAGCCTGTAGGATATTCTTCTTATCCTTCTTGCTTCATGCACACAGCAAATCTTGCATATTCTAACAGATGGCACATACCTATGTAATTGCTGTACAGAAGTCTTGCCCATAATTGACAGTTTACCCTCTACTTTCAAAGCTCACTACATGTTATGCTGGCTCTGCGAAACACAGGCAGCACCAGTTAGTACTGAAGTAAAATCTGCAGCCTTCAGTAGCTCACCTCAAGGGACAATAGTGTACAAACCCGGAGGATGAGACCTGTCTAATCTAGTCACAGAGACAGCAAGTGAACCACTTAAAATGGCCTCTATATGGCCATGGGTTTCGTGCGCTTCCGTATTAAGTTAAACTGAAATTGCAGCCCATGATAGGGAGGACTCAATATATTCTATGCCTCAGCAGTCTTTCAGACCGCTCCATTTTTTAAAGTGGAACAGACATAAATGGAAGGCTAGCACAAGTAAGATGATGATTCTGGAAATTCCACATCAAAATCCACTAAAAATGTAACAGTGGTTTACCTAATCTTCCTCACCAGGCATGAGAGACCGTATAGTGCACCACTCTGTAATCTCCAAGAAAGTAAAACATCAGTATTTATCTGTCAACACTCCTTAATATATAGTCAGCAGAATCAGAAATCACCCTGCATAAAATAAAACCTGGCAAAGCTCAGGGACTGCTTACCATCCAGCACTTTTCAGAATGTCATGGGATGACATATTATTCTATTTCACAGCAGAAAACTCTGCCAAGAACAGGGAGATTTAAACAGTCACATAACCTCTGATCATATCCATCAGCTAATTAAAACTCCTTGTTAGAAATTCCTTAACACAATGTAGGATGTCTAGAGTCCTTTGCTCCGGGCAGGCTCTGATCTCTAGTCAGAATGTAATTCACCAGGTGACCTTGGCGCAGTCGGTTTCAAAGCCAGAGACCTTAAAACATTTATGTATACACACAGACACACACCCATGCCCACATACAAACACCCCCCCACACACACACCACAGGGGTATATGCCCTACTTTTCTCTTTAGTGGGACCTAAAGCTGTCAACATGATCCCCCCATCCTCCATTTTGTTCTTATAATACCAACCCTATGAGATGGATTAGGGTGAGAAAGAGTGAAAGGTCCAAGATCAGCTTTCATTGAAGAGTGGGGAGTAGAATCTGAGTCTCCCAGATGCTAATCTGACTCTCTAAACATTGTGGCTTTCAACTCTACCCCCTAAGTATCTTCCAGGCGTGGAACAGTGGTCACTGGGTGTGTAGAGTGGGAGGTATTTGTGAATTTCCTGCATTGTGCAGGTGGTTGGACTAGATGACTCTGGAGATCCCCTCCAACTCTATGCAATGTTGTTGCCTAGCCACCCATGGCTGGCCCTCAGTGCTACCCATTGTTGTTGTTGTTCAGTTGCACAGTGAGTCTGATTCTTTGCGATCCCATGGACCACATCACGCCAGGCCCTCCTGTCTTCCACCATCCTCTGGAGTTTGCTTAATTTCATGTCCATTGCATTGATAACCATACCATCCTTTGCCATCCCCATTTTAGGATGCATTAACAGAAGCATTGTGTCCAGATCATGGGAGGTGGTAGTTCTGCTCTATTCTGCTATAGTCAGGCCTCACCTGGAGTACTGTGTCCAGTTTTGGGCACCCCATTTTAGGAAGGATGTTGACAAGCCTGAGCATATCCAGAAGAGGGCAACCAGGATGGTGAGAGGGTTGGAATCCAAGTCTTACGAGGAAAGGCTGAAAGAGTTGGGTATGTTTAGCCTGGGAAAGAGAAGGTTTAGAGGGGACATGATTGCAGTCTTCTAGTATTTGAAGGGCTGTCATGTAGAAGATGGAGCAGATCTATTCTCTCTTGCTCCAGGTTGCAAGACTAGATCTAATGGGAGGAAATTACAAGGGAGTCGTTACCGGCTGAATATCAGGAAAAACTTCCTAATTGTAAGAGTGGTTGAGCAGTGGAACAGACTGCCTCAGGAAGTGGTGGATGCTCCTTCACTGGGTCTTTTCAAGCGGAGGCTGGATGACCATCTTTCGGATATGTTGTAGGCTATTTTTTGGCTATGCTCCTGCAGAGTGCAGGGGGTTGGACTAGATGACCTGGAAGGTCCCTTCCAACTCTAACATTCTATGATTCTATGATTGTTTTATCTTCAATCTTTCCCAGCATCAGGGTCTTCTCCACTGAGTGCTCCCTTCTCATTTGGTGGCCAAAATATTTGAGCTTCAGATTCAGTATCTGGTCTTCCAGGGAACAGTCAGGGTTGATTTCTTTTAGGACTGACTGGTTTGGCCTCCTTGCAGTCCAAAGGACTCTTAAGAGTCTTCATAATTCAAAAGCATCCATTCTTTGGTGCTCGGCCTTTCTTATGGTCCAACTCTCGCAGCCCTACATTACTACTGGGAATACCATTGCTTTGATCATATGGACTTTCATTGGCAGGGTGAGTATCTTCAAATGCTTTTGACACCCACCCACCTGCAATGGTGTTGCCTAAGTGCCAGTGTCAGTCATCTGCATTTTTTCCTCTGCATCATCCACCAATGTTTTCTCTGCATTGTACAGGTCACATCTTAAAGAAGTGATCTGCTAGCAAATTACAAGTATTTTTTCATCCCAGCCGTGAACATGTCCTCTAGTCCTGCAGGTAGTTTATCATGTCACACTCCACTGCATGAGCAGCACATTACATTATGTTCGCTGCACAGGTCTGGCACATAGTCATCGGGACATGCTGAGCTATGGAATCTAAACAGCCACAGTTTGCTGATGGCCACAACTAAAACCATGATTTTGTTCCCCCATCTTTCACTTGAAATATATACAACATTCCAAAGCCAAACTTGGAGCCAGATTTTGTTCTGTTTGGTTCCATTCTTACCGTACTCTTATTTATTGATTTAGGGCATGATCCGTGTCAGATTTAAATGTTGTTCCATTGTTCTCGCTCCAACTGAAATCAATGGGGCTTACAAGTGCTAAATTATGGCTGGTTGGTGCCTTTAGTTATTAAATCATTTCTCCCAGTGTGAGAATTATTTTGCATTAATTGACCATGATCTAGAAAACGCTGATGAATACGGGGACCCTCTCACTCACATACAAAGGGCCCTCACCTCCATCAGTCCCTCCTATTTCACACAAATGAACTAGGCAGAATGAGAAATTTCCATTCTTTTATTTGTAAAAATGAGTCTTTTCCCAGACACAAATAAATTAGATTTCAAATCATGGCTTGGAAACGAAAGCACTGTAATTGCCCTGATCAATGACTGACAAAGGGAGTGTGATTTTTTTCTAGACAGATGGTTTTCAAACTTCTTTACTTTTGGAGATTATTCCTGGAGTGATGTTGGGTGGAATAAGGGCGCATGCAGAGTGCCTCTTGGCAATAGATTCCTGGCTTCCTGGGTCTTTTAAAAAAGCCAGGAGTTGCTACCATTTACCTAGACATCCTATCTCTTGCCCATAGGGCATCCAGAACATTTTGAATAGCCTTCTCAAATAAAGAGCAAAAGGAAGCCAGTAATAGGGAGACAACCTAGTAGGTGACCCAAAAGCACCTTGCAGGAAGGCAGAGAGTGAACAGCGCAGGTTGTTATTCAAGAAGTAGTATAGAGGCAAACCAGAAATTTACATGATATTTTTCAAACTTCTAACAATATGGTAAAAAAGAAATTACACATATTTCATTTGCGGTATATTTCCACCCCTACCCAAAGTCCAATTATTAGAAAAACAAAAACTATATTAGATAACTAACAGAAATGTTCATGCATTGTAAAGGAAAGCATCTAAAATTAATAATTTATAATATTTTTGTACCTTGGGGCATATTTCTCCCCCAAGAACATATCTCTGATGTGTGGTAAATGTTTATCAGGAAGGGTCATTGGTTTGTCATAAGTATCCAGTGTTTTTCTTGATTTTTAAAAAGTGTTAGTACTCATATGTAATATTTCTCTAATTTCAACTAAACCTCCCCTCCCCATGGATTTGGGAGAGGCATCCCCAGGTGCCAGTACCCTGTACCAGTGAGTACCCCCACCACCATAAGAAAGCCTTGTCTGTACCTCTAAAGAACACCATCAAAAGCAGTCCCAGAGCATTTTTATGGATCAAAAACTCATGCACTGTTTTTCCTTCCCTAGTACACGGGCTGGATGAAAAACGACCTTAATGCGCAAAAGCAGATTTCTGGGATTGTTTTTCTACATTGGGTGCTTTTTTTGTTTGCAAAAAGAAAATTGTTAAGTGTTAACTGGCTATACTTTAGAGTCACTGTTAATTGCTGTACAGGTTACACATAGATGTACTCATAGACCTACCCCTGAAATTTCTGTGGCGGTTGCCATTCCTTTGCTGGTACCCATAATACAACCAATTGAGGCACAGAGAGAGTTAAGATGAGTTAGTAACTCTAAACAAAGCCTCTGTGATCACTGAACTTTCAGCTTGATGCACTTAAGAATGCTTTGATTGGAAAGGAAGTTCTTTCCATTGAAACTTAACACATGTACAGTTAAACTGGCAAAACAACTCCAGGCCACCACATATGATGTTAGACATGAGGAAATTATATGTTTATACCTATCAGTAAAAAGGTTCCTTCTAAAGAAGAGACGAAAGACCCTGTGGCCTAACGTGAAGATGGCATTTTGAACTAAATTGGCCAAACTTAGAAAGACACTAAAGAAAGCAATACCAAATAAAACCAAATGTCTCAAAGCTAACTCTAACAGTTCATGACAGGTGGTCCTCTTTCCTGTTCTTCACCTGAGAAATGATCCATCCTAAAGGGTATCTCACAGCATCGTAAGAACCCACAGCATCGTGTAGACCCAGCACAGTGGATGGGACCTTCTTGGTTTTACAAAGATCCTCTGTTTTAGACCTATAAGTAAACTTAGAAAGGCTGGGAAGGCCAAATCTTTACCAAGACCTGAGAAAGTTGAGAAGGAAAGCACTTTCCCATTGTTTCCTTCAAACTCTCAAAGCCATTATTGTCTTCCAGACATAGGAGATGGAGATTTCAGGCACCTAAACCCTGCTTAGAGCTTCCCTAATGTTTAAGGGTTAAGTGATGGTCTGCCTTGGAGAACAACTGTATACCAATCCTCCAGGCCCTTTCTCCTCTGCTTGCCATCTCCCTAGCAAGGACAAAAATTTATCCCCAATGGATATTGACATGCCAAGAGACATCTAAAACAAACCAGAGAAGAAAAGGAGCTAGCAAACGTTTGCATGCATCTGCTTTGGGTGTCTTTGTAATATTAGGGAGCATGAATCCAAAGTGACACTTCTTTCCAAATGTGCTACTCCTTCCCTGCTGCTATAGGCAACCGCTTATGAACAATGTGTGATATGTCAATCAGCATCAATAGAGGTGGCAATCAGAGTTCAGTGCAAGACAACAACTGTCCTAACTCAGTTCTGTGCATTAGAGGTGATGGAGCATATGCAAGGGTTTCTTTTCTTTGTGTGGCTTCTCAGGGAGAAATGTTATAAGTACGGTTGGGGACAAAGGGAGGCTCTGTGTTAGCAAGACTGAAGCCCAGGAAGGTGGAACAGCTTGCAAAATGCTGAAGAAGCAGGACGACTTTCTTGAAGAGGAGGAAAGGAAAGCAATGTGTCATGGATGGGATGTACTTTTACCTTGACCTCTGAAGCCCATTCAAAGTGAGATTCATTGCAGTCACAATTCCAGAAGTGGAAGGACCACTGTTTATATATGACTCATATTAATCCAGTGCCATCGTTGGATACAGTGCTTCACAAGGTAGCATGAGGGGGAAAGGAGCATTACTGTTTGAAGTCTGATAAACAGAGAGAGAAAAGGAGGAAAGCCCATTGAAATTAATGGGCTTGGACTGGAATAACTCTGCGTATGATTGTACTGTCAGAGACGCATCCTTATAAAGTTGGTAGCTGCTGCCTACAAGAGAAAGATGTGAGAGTGCATCTGGAGAAACTGGGAAACATGGCAATGAATTGTTACATTTAATTCTTCCTTGGTGTGCCTTCCATGGGGTTCAGTCTTTAATATTGCGAAGGGAGGAATGAGAGTAACTCGAGTCCCCTATGCACAAAAACATAACAACAGTAATAAAGTGCCATGAAATCATAACCAACACATGGTGACCCATTATGGGTTTTTCAAGGCAAGAGATGAGCCCCCTCAACCCTCAACCCAGGGAACCCCCATTTTTCTTATGATTTGATTCCCCTTTTCTGTACACATATGCACTTGAGTGTGAGCCCAGAAATGATAGGAGTCTGAATTAAATTCATATCATAAGGCAGTGGGTCATGCCAAAGAGAAAAGAATCATGCCCAAAGCCACCCTAAGAGGGATGCAGTCGAGGGCCTTCCCTCCCACCACAAGGAACTTGGAGCCTCTTCCCAGATAATTTGATCTCAACTAAAGATCTAGATTTCCAAAACAATAAGCCATACAATTTCCTCCATATTTCAACAACTGGGTAGGATGATTCCTGACCTTCCCCAATCATGACAAGTACCCAGCCATATCAAACTTTCAAGGGGACACTTTAGACACTCTTCATTCAAAAGATGAAAATTCCCCTCTACCATATAGATAATATTATTTTCAAGTATATCTTCCTCCAAAGACTGTATTTTTAGGATCTCCACATTCAGATGTCAACACCCCTTCCCCTCCTCATCCCAGGCAAGAGAATATAAAAAGTTATCCCTCATCCCCACTTTTTATAGCCAGTTTTGAACTTTTTCTGTTACCTCAGCCTTACACTTGACCCCTCATCTGTTTGATATCAGCTCTTTGCTCCATGGAACTGCCACTCTGCTTCCCTCCTGTCTGGTCAGTTTTAGCTCCTGAAGTAGTTTCTTCATCTCCAAGGACCCCCTGTAGGAACAAGCTTGTATGTCTCCTTTTTCATAGGCTCATTCCCCTTATAGGCGGGCAACTTCTCAAGGGAAAGTTTTTTGTGCTTTATCTTTTCTTTTGCATTTTTGCATTTTGTAATTTTCATTTTGCCCTACCGTATTGCATAAATTTATCTGGTTTCTCTTCTGTTCATAAAATAAACTATATAAGAGTTCCCCCCCCTCATATTTTTGAATGTTGATCTGCATGTGGACCTTGATATACATAGGGTAAGTTCCTAAGTATTGGAGTACCCCATGTACATAACTACGTGTACATAACTAGCAGCCTTCATAATCTTAATCATCAGTCCTGAGAGGTACTTTTTACTATACTTCATAAAGGAACCGTATCTCAATGGCAGAACACTTTTTTATCTAGTCTCTAGGCATTTTCAATTTAAAAGGTTTGGGGGCAGCTGAGGAAGGGAAAACTTTCTGCCCAAGGCCCTGGAGAGCCATTGCCAGGGTAGACAGTACTAAGGAGGATGAAACAATGTCCATATGTCTAACTTCCCTTGTCTAGTTTTCTCCTTCTCCTGTTCTTCTGGATTGGATCCAGCCAGCTTTTATACCATCTTGTCTGAGTCCTCTTTGCTATAGCCCCCATTGTATATGGTTGTTGTGTACAGAAACTTCACGTTTCTCACAACGACAGAGTCTATAATTACACACTTCATAAGCATGTAGGCTCCTCCAAATGTTATATCAAATGCATACAGAGGTGGAGGAGGTAAATAGGTTTGTTGACTGTGTACACTACTGTTACATGTATACTGTCCTTTAGTTGCATCAGAGTCCTATTAGCTGACAAATGATGGCTTACATCCTTGCTGCAGGTGTGGAAAGGATGGTAGGAATGTCTCGCTGCAGGTGTGGAAAGGATGGTAGGAAGTATTGCCACCACTCTTTTTTTTTTGTAAATACAATTTATTATTGGATATATCACAAGTTCATACAATTTAAACATACCAATACATACCCATTTTTCTTTTTTCCCCTCCTCCCCCCACATCCGGCTTCCAGCACTGCTCCAACCCCATTAATATCTCTGTTATTCCATTACAATTACTTCTAAACTTATTTTCTCTTACTAACGGTAACAATACAAAAGTCTAATTCTCTTTCCGTTTCTTCTTAATAACTGTCAAAGCAAATCAAACCACTTTTAATGTCCCAATTTTTCAACAAATATTCTTGAAAGTCTTTCC
The DNA here is from genome assembly GCA_029375565.1 of Gekko gecko. Taxonomy (NCBI): domain Eukaryota; kingdom Metazoa; phylum Chordata; class Lepidosauria; order Squamata; family Gekkonidae; genus Gekko; species Gekko gecko. The sequence goes on along the minus strand of JAPDNY010000008.1, from coordinate 138,406,916 downwards.
AATCTTTAAAAAAGTTTCATCTTCTTCGTTGTTTAACTTTCTTGTTAACTTGTCCATTTCCGCCAAAAACAACGTCTTTTTAATCCATTCCCATGTTTCAGGTACTTTATCTTGTTTCCAACATTGAGCAAAAGTCAGTCTTGCTGCTGTAGTCAAGTACCATAATAGTGTTCTCTTGGCTACATTTATTTCTTCCATTTTAAGACCTAACAATAACATCTGTGGGTCTTTCTTAAAAGTACAATTCAGATTTTTTTGTATCTCATTGTGGATCTCTGTCCAATACTTTACTGCTTTATCACATGTCCACCACATATGGTAAAAAGACCCTTCATGTTTCTTACATTTCCAACATTTATTGCCACTCTTTATTTTGCTTAAGGTCACTTTATTTGAGAACTCGGTGTTGGAAGTGGTAAATAAATAATATATTATTATCAATTCATCATCATCATCCTTACTATATGGTTCTAAGGATGGATGGAAGGGGAAAAAAGATGATGCCATGTAGGTTTCTTGAAAGACGTCATTTCGTTAACTTCATTGATATCTGCTCAGTTTGGCTTGTTCATTTAACCGAGGACAATGGACCAGATCAAATGCAGATCCACCTAACAGATTTTTTGGGATCTCACTTCAGAAGCCCAATGACGGACATCAAAGTATCTTTAGCCATTTTTGTAATACTTGAAGACCCAAGTCCTCAGCCACAGCTACTGGAACATATATATCAAAGCCAAACATTACAGGAATTCAGCACAACTTTAGCACACCTTCTGGAAATAATAGGGCCTCCTCACAGCTCAATAAAAACAATGTATAAAATGTTGGAGGCTCAAAGTGTTCACGAAAAAGATTATAATGGTTACAAAACACAGTCCTATTTGCACTCTTTCATAGGGCTATAAAACTAGTTTGGGAAAGGACCTCTTACCAAAAGAGAAACAGAGAAGTTTAAATATAATCAGAAGGATTGATCTCTGGAACCCATTGCTTCACAGTTCGCTAGCTTTATGGTAGCCTCCCTGTAGAAAGTTGATGCTGCTGAGAAGTATCTTGTCGGTGTTTTGTTTGTGACACCTTCATGGAACCATTAATCTTCTCTTAGAGAGTGTATTAATGATACAGTCCTAATGGGGGAATCCATCATCTCTGATTATAAGAATCTGTCTGAAAATAAATGAAAACCAATTAGCAGTAAAAAGAGTGCTTTCAAGTACTGTTGAACAAGGGCAACGCATTAGAAATATGAACCATGTCCTTAAGGCAACTAATGGCAAATGTGAAATTCCCTGAGTTTGGCAAGGCGAATGTTTCCATAAAGTTTTATGTGGGAAAGTAGTCTAAGAGGCACTGTCTCAGACCAGAGCTGTAACAAGGGCAAGGCACGTGAGGCACGTGCTTCAAGCATGCAAACCTGATGGGTGCAGGAAAAAAAAATCTATACAATATGCATGTACTATTCCAAGCCGCCATTGGGAAAAGGGTGCATTTCTATAATTGCAGACTGAACCAAATAAGCAGGGGTAGCTGGTCTGCCAAGCTCAGCTCCTTGCTGCTTGCCTCCTTTCCAAGAAAAGTAAATGAAAACAAAACGTACTATGGGTCGAAGGCTCATAAACTGTCAGCCTAATCAATCTTAGGCTTCTTGCCTGCTTGTCTTTCTAGATTTCCACCAAGTTTCTCCCCGCTCTCAAGCTAGATGGTGTCTCCCCCCCCATTCTTCCTGAAGGCACAGGCTCTTTTCTTGGCCAAAGCCCATAGCTGCCCAATGCAAAAAAGACAATGAGGGATATTAAATTAAGGAAGGATTGACATGGCCAGTTGAATTTATTGACTAATCAAAGACTCACAAGGGGAGCAGAATCTGCTCACCCAGTGTCCAACTGTAGCCATGGAAAGTAAGTGGAAGGCTAAATCAATGAGTGCATTTTTGCTTTGCTGTTCAGGCAGCTCCTGGCTTTGTGGGGCTTTTGCTGTGCTGCTATAGAAGGCAAGAGATGTCCCGAGGTGGTTTGCCATGGCCTGCCTCTGCATGCCAACTCTACACTTCCATGGATCTCTCCCATCCAAATACTAGCCAGGGCTGACCCTGCTTAGCTTCCGAGATCAATGAGATCAGGCTAGCCTGGGCTATTTAGGCCAGGGCAGAGTTCACTTAAATCCATGTTACCAACTTTTTCACACAGCTTTATGGGAGACAAAGGATGACTCCCACACCATTTATCCAATCATTTGTGATGCTGGGAAGAATCAATTACACCCACTGCAAAAATAGCTGCAAGACAGAAGGAAATAAAACTCCACCTTTACTGCTACCGTACTGCCAGCAAAGTGCTGGCCGGCTGTTTGAATCAGCAGGCAATGAGGCAAGGAGATCTAAGTGATTGTAGTTGTCAAAAACATGCACCAAAACTGTTCCCCACAAATCCTTAGTTCCCAGCAGCTCATGTAGGTGAACCTGATGGGTTCTGATGTTTACCTGTTGGTTGTTGTTGATGATGACTATGAACTACACTGGGATCTCTACCATCCTATGATGGAGCTGTCCAACCAGTGCCTATCTAATCGTTCTTTTACCTTATTTATGGTCCTAGCCATCCTGCAACAATGAGTTTCACAGGTCAGTTAACTGTAGTTTCAAAATTTCATAAACAATGACGTACAGAACAACCACAATAGGAATAATATATTCCCTTTCTGATGCTGGCGCTCTGCTCCATACATTATGAGTGTTAACCACAATAGTAGACGGTGTGCAGCTTACTTATTTTGCAGAGAGTTTATCATTTTCTGGGATTCCTCACATTAAATTGGGCCTTCCAGTTTAAAGGATACTATTGTGGGCTTGAATGGGCCACCAAATTCCTTTCAGCTGTTTGGGATGGAGGCAGAATAAACAACAAAAACAAGCCAAGAAACTCGGCTTTGTCTTCCTAGAGAAACATTTATTTTTCAGATTAAGGAGATTCTTCCTGATAAAGTTTTAAATGTTCTGTGTAAGGCATTTTACACATGGAAAGGGTATAGGATATAGAAGCATTATATTTTCCTTCAGGAGACTGGCAGTATGGTGCATTTTGCATCTGCTATGATTTATATAGAAGAAGAAAATACCGACACAGTATGAAGACTTCTAAGAGTATGGGTAAAGAGCAGGTCAACATGCAGAATTTTCTTTAGGCATGTAAGACATGTCCTGCAGAATGGGATGTCTTGCATGTTTCTCCTTGTGGCAAATACGTTCCATAACTGTTGCCTCCCAGCCAAAGCGGGGTCCCATCTGTGTGATCTGTGAAGCTATGCTGAAGATCAAAATATATTTTTGCCAATAGGTCAGGCTTGAAGCTAACTTCAAGATGCTTCTCGGCTTCATACATGCCATCGGAACTGAAGCTGTTTGAGGAAGGAGAGTGGGAAGGATGACACTATGGGGAGGTAAGAGAAACTTGAGAAGAGAGCCACATATGTTTCCAATACAAGTGCAAATCCTGTTACAGGAATTGCTGATGGCAACGATGAGGTCATGGATAAGATCTTGGAAATGAAAGAGCAATCCAGAAGCTCTGCTTAGCCTACAGGCTTAAACAACAGGGAGGGAAGGAAACAGTCCTTTGAAACAAGATTGAATGCAGCTGAAATCCTGTCAGTAGAAACATGCATACTGGCAACTGCTATGGAAAAATTGCCTCCGCCAGTTTTTATTTTTAAAATAAATAAGTATAATCGGAGAGCAGGGACTTCAGGAAATGGCATCAATATCTTAAGGTAACATACTTAATGATTATCAGTGTAAGCAAGAGGACAAGAAAACAGATCCACAACAGTTAGAGGGAAAAGAGAAAATGAGAAATGAAATCACTTGTGTTCTAATCTTGCTGAAACCACTGACCATGTTTTCTTCCTCCCTCAGTCTCACCAAATCTCTCTCTTTACGACAGCCCCATTCCACATGGCTTTTGTCCGTGTGAGTCCCGTGATCTTTAGCATAGCTTTTTTGGTGACCAAAGGGGAGAGTCCTTTTCTCATTTTCACCAGTGGGAATCTTAGAATCATAGAGTTGGAAAGGACTTCCAGGGTCACCTAGTCCAACCCTCTGCACAATGCAGGAAATTAACAAATACCTCCCCCCACACCCCCAGTGACTGCTGTTCCATGCCCAGAATATGATAAAAAAAACCCTCCAGGATCTCCAGCCAAACTGGCCTGGAGAAAACTTACTTCCTGATCCAAAGTGGCAATCAGCATTTCCCTGGGCGTGTAAGAAAGGGCCACAAGAATTAAGCACCGAGGCAACCCTTCCTGCCCTCTCTCTCGTGATCTGCCTAAGTTCACAGAATCAGCATTGCTGTCAGATGGCCAACTAGCCTCTGTTTGAAAACCTCCAAAGGAGAGTTCACTACCTCCTGAGGAAACCTGTTCCATTGGGGAACAGCTCTAACTGTCAGGAAGTTCTTCCTTATATTTAGCCGAAAACTCTTCTGATTTAATTCCAACCCACCGGTTCTGGTCAGACCTTCTGGACCAACAGAAAACAACTCCGTACCACCCTTTATATGACAGCCCTTCAAGTACTTGAAGATGGTTATCGTATCACCTGGCTGCAGCCAACACATTTACGATGGCGACCCCCCAAATGAATATTGGTTAGGGTTTTTTTCCTTTTGTATATAACATTAACAATCATAATGCACCAGGATAAGAAAGCTGCCCTGTGAAACATTAGAAAGCAATGACCATCTTCTGAGAAGAACAGGAACAAGGAAAGAAGCTTTTGTTAGCTCTTTGGTGTCCTGTTTTGACTTTAGGAGGGGAAAAAATATTGAAAGATTTTGGCTGGAAAGAGGCTACAACTCCACTGATGTGGAGATGTTCTTACAGATCCTCTGCAGTCATTTGGGGAGAGAAAAAGAGAGATTGGAAGTATGTTCCAATTAAGAGAGCCAACTCTGGCTGCTTGCTGGATTTTAATTACTAAAAGACAGCCTGGGATAAGTGTGGTGCCAAAAATTTTAGGGGCGGGGGGAGAGAACTTGTTCCTGGATTCTAGGACTTCAAATTGTCATTGACATAGTGGCTTCAGTCTAGATCTCTCTCTCTCTCTCTCTCTCTCTCTCTCTCTCTCTCCACACACACACACACACACACACACACACACACACACGTGTCACCAGCTGGGCAACAGTTCTCAGGGGAAAAGCGCCATCCATACAAAACTTTTTGTACTTTTGAACATCACCATATGAGACTTGAGGAATCCTCAATACATCAGTAGCTTGGAAAGCACAGTAGTTTCCTAGGTATGACCAACAAATTTGAAACAAGAATGCCAGTGAAACAAGGGGCTGGACAGATGGTGAGGCTTTTTGTGGCTTATTGCTGTATTGCTCTAACCAAATTTTGAACATACATACATGAAGCTGTTGTATATTGAATCAGACCATTGGCCCATTAGGGTCAGTATTATCCACTCAGACTGGCAGCAGCTCTCCAGGGTCTCAGGCCAAGGTCTTTCATGTCACCTACTGCCTGTTCCTTTCAACTGGAGATGCTGGGGACTGGACCTGGGACCTTCTGTATGCAAAGCAAAGGCTCTTCCACTCAGCCATGGCCCCTCCCTGGTTTCGGTTGTTTCTGTCATTCCTCAAAGGAGACCTTGGGTCATGTATCCCCATCTCCGCAGAGTAGCTGAAACACCTGGAACAGCAGTAGCTTGTGGAGAGAATGACTGAAATATCAAAATATTAACCACCCTACCTTATTTACTAAACTATATGCATTACATAAAACTGAATTCAGGACTAAAGGGCCGAGGAAAAGGTGAGGAGGAGGAGGAGGAACATTGTTGCAAAGACCATATCTTCTCATATTGCCCGGTAGACTTGTTTATGGGAGTCTGTTTCATTTCTTTCATTTTTATTATTCATTCCAAAAGGGACTATTTGACTATTAGGTGGTTTCAAATGGTTTTGTGTTTTATTGTTGCTTTTGTTATGATTGCATTTATTTATGTATTTATGTATTTATTTATTTATTTACTTACTTACTTACTTACTTACTTACTTACTTACTTACTTACTTATTTCATTAAACTTATATCCTGCCCTCCCCATATTGTAGGCTCAGGGTGGAGAGTTACAATTTAAAACATATAACAATAATCAGTTAAAAACCATAAAATCATCAACCTTGGTTCAATAAAATTGTCAACATTTAAAACAACAATGTGCCTCATGGCAGAGAGTGTGGTCCCAGTCTGGCTTTCAGGATATGCACTGACTGGGTGGGGGGGGGAGATACCTAATCAAAATGGATGCCCGCTGCCTGAACTAATTTGTTTTTGTTTTCAGAATTCTGTTTTGTTATAATTTCCCATTGTTTTCAGTGGAAGACCTCTCCCTCCCTCTTCTCCTGATCATATCATCATGATTTCCCATCCAAACTGGACAAACTTCAGTGGGATTGTAGTATTCCACAAAGATACCAAGATTGCCAAAATTCACACTGATAAAGTGAAATGTACTCATGTTTAACATTAAAGTCTATGAGATTCCTAGAGAGGTACGACATCACTTCCAGATTTTCCCCAGAAGTAACATCACACTGTCAGCCCAATGGCCATAAATAAATAAATAAATAACCACTGATTCAAGCAGTGTCTGGAAACAGGTGGAGAGGGGCTGGCACCCCTCTCATGGTATCTATTTTGAGCACAAGCTGTTCATACTTATCTGCTTGTTAATTATATTTGTATTTTTAATTGCTGTCATTCCAGTGGACACTGTTATTTTCGAAGCCGTCACCAGTTGCTGTTGATGGTGGGATATAAGTATCTTATAAATAAATAAATGCAAATATACTTACACATAAGACTAAAAACGCAGTCTGAAAACTTCACTAGGATTGTAGTGATTTGCTCCTAACTTGTATGCACGTGTATGGGAGACTGATTTTGTTTTTTAGTACAGTCTGTGGTTCAACGATTCCCTCTGTTCCTAAAAGATTGCCGTGCTCCAAATCGTTTACATGATTTGCACATACTAATTGCTATGAGTGAACTGATTCAAATTTGCTTCCACTCACTGTGCTGGCCAAAAAAGAGGCACAGAGAGACAGGTTATGTAAGACTGTTCCACTTCCAACTTGTAGGATTTCATGGCAACGAAGCAGCATTCTAACTGAAAGCCATCACTGACACTGGAAGTCATACTTTGGAAGAGGTGGCCGGACATTTGGCAGATGGTGGCCTTACAGAAAGGGCAATTTTGCACTGATACTAGAATATCATTGGCTAATTCAGGGGTCCCCATCCTTTCTGAGCATCTTTTGAATTCTGATACAGCCAAATGGCTGTCACATCTTCCTTCAGTCAAACAAGCAAGATCCTTGGGCTTTAGTGGAAGCTACTGCCAGAGCAACTTAAAAAAAAAAAAAAATCTACACAGCCAATCAAATCTTCAGTGTCCAATCCAAACAAACATGTGCTTGGCAAAAGCCCAATCTGGCCCTGCCCACAGTCTGAAAAACACTTGGCAGTTCCCAGGAAAGGTGTCTGTGGTCCCCTGAGATAATTAAACAGCAGATAGATAAAATTTCACTCCACTCTATTTTAAGGCATTTTTGGGGAGTATTCTACGAAAGAACACTGAAAATGCAGCCTATGCTTTCTCCCTGCTTTTAACACAGTTCTCATTAACAAGCTGAAAATGAAGATCAATAGGCTGACTAATTTTGCAGGGATGGAAATGACTGATATGTATTGAAAATGATCACTAATGTCCCACTAATAAGGACGGTATCTTGGAACATCTCCGAAAGAGAAATGAGTTTATACCCATTAATATCAAGGATCTTGTTGCCAGGACCCTTTCTTAGTCCAAATGGGGCATAGGATATTATTGCCAGGACTGGTAACTTTCTAGCCGGTGGGGGATGGCTTGTGTGAAGGCTTTATAAGCAAGCTCTGCCTCTCCCATGCTGGCTTTTGCATCGTGTTGCTGACCCGCCTTTCCTTCCATAGGGCATCATGGGGTTGGTTGCTTGCTTTGAATGCAAGAAGGAATTTCTGGTTTTGCCTATAACGGAACAATTAGGGGGACCATTCTTCATCTGCTTCATGATACTGGGGGAGGGGGTCGAATAAATGGGCCTGTGCATCTCCATAGCAATGCTGAATTTCTTTGGTGATTTCTCATCCACGTCCTAATGTAATGTACCCAGCAGAGAACATGAGCCCAGGCCAGCCATGTGCTCGGACCGGTTCCAGCCGCTCCGATATGTGGCCGGGCGAACTGCCTGAGCTTCGCTCCAGAGGACAATGGACAGTAGGCTCCTAGCTCCCTTCCAATTGGGGAGCAGGGAACCTAGGGGATAATTCAGTCAATGCAAATAGCCCAATCATGGGGTTTGTGTGGGCTGGGGTGTGGTTTTCTTTGGAAATAAAAGCAGGCCTGCGAGCCGGCTTCACTTGTCTTGTTCCTGATCTAATAAAGTATGTGAGAGCTGAAATCACTCATCAGTCTCAGTACTTTTCACCTAAGCAGGGCCGACTTTGCATAGCTTCTGAGATCTGACAAGATTGGGCTAGTCTGGGCCATCCAGATCAGAGCCGAGTATAGTATACTAACCACTATATGATCCACATATAATACTTTAACCGATATGCCACACTGGCTGTGAATCTAATATCGGGAAGAGCTATGATTAGTCATTTCTATGCCCAGAGCACCCCCCCAAAAAAACAAAACAAAACACAATTTCCATATTCCTCCACTTATGGATTTGGCAGAGTGAACAAATTATTGTTGATTTTTTAGGAATTCTGTTGCTTTAATACAAGTTCCCGCAGTTCAGACCTGCTGGCTCTCTGGAGTCAGGTGCCTGATTTTGTCCTGCCTTGCCAGCAATGGTTACTGTCTGGATGCACTTGACTATTGGGGGCGGGCAGTCTAAGCGATGTGTGGAATCTTTTTGACAAATTTCACAAGTCTTACCATCATTCCTCTGCTCTGTTCTGTATTCTTGATATAGTTTATCTGAGCAGGCCTGTCCAAAGGACACTCAAAACTTTGTGTGAGCTGTGGAGGGAGGGGGGCAACTTTAGGCCAATGAGAATCTGCCTTGGTGTTGTTTAGCCTGCTGCTCTCATTATGCCTCTGAACAAGCCAAAAGGGTCGCAAGAGCTGCCACATCCCCCCTGGCCACCAGGGGAGGTAGGGAAAGAGAATTGCCAGTTCCAGGTTGGGGATCTCTTGGAGATTTGGGGATGGAGCCTGGGGAGGACAAGGAACTCAGTAGGGTACAATGCCACAGAGCCCACCCTCTAAAGTATCCATTTTCTGCAGACTGCAGGGCAACAGATTTCTGTAGTCTAGAGATGAGTTGTAATTCTGGGCATCCCCTTGTCCCAACTGGAGACTGGTATCTATAATGCCAACTCTGGGACGGGAACTTTCTGATGATTTTTTTTTTGGGGGGATGGAGCCTGGGAAGGTCAGGATTTGGGGAGTGTAGGGGACTCTGCAGGATAGAATGCCACAGAGTCCACACTCCAAAGCAGGCATTTTTTCCAGGGGAACCGATCTCTGGAGATCAACTGTAATTCTGGGAGATTCCGAGGTCTCACCTGGAGGTTGGCAATCTTACACAGCTATGACCTGAAGGAAAAAAACAACAACAACCAACACCACAGAGTGTATAAATTGATGGTGCGGCCTCATTTGGAATACTGCAGTACAGTTCTGGTTACCACACCTCAAAAAAGATATTATAGCACTGGAAAAAATGCAGAAAAGGGCAACGAAAATGATTAAGGAGGTGGAACACTTTCCTTATGAAAAAAGGTTAAAGAGACTAGGGCTGCTTAGCTTGGAGAAATGATGACTGAGGGGTAAGGTGATCGAGGTTTACAAAATTATGCGTGGGATAGACAAGATAAAGAAAGAAGTACTTTTCTCCCTTTCTCACAATACAAGAACTCGTGGGCACTCAATGAAATTAATGAGCAGTAGGTTTAGAACAGATAAAAGGACAAATTTCTTCACCCAAAGAGTAATTAACACATGGAATTCACTGCCACAGGGTGGCGGATAAAGGATAGACAGCTTCAAGAGAGGACTAGGTAAACATATGGAGCAGAGGTCCACCAGTGGCTATTAGCCAGAGAGTATAGATTGTATTCCATATTTGAGACAGTGATGCTCTGTATTCTTGGTGCTTGGGAGGGCAACAGTGGAAGGGCTTCTGGAGTTCTGGCCCCACTGGTGGACCTCTTAATGGCACCGGGGTTTTGGCCAGTGTGTGACACAGAATGTTGGACTGGATGGGCCATTGACCTGATCCAACATGGCTTCTCATATGTTCTCTTATGTTCTTAAGAGCTCTGACTATCATGGACTCTGAGGTTTTTAATTATTTTAACAAAGGGTCATAACAAATTGGTGCTTGTGTTTTTATAGATTCCCTCAAATATCTGCTGCATATCTTTTATACAGAAATGTGGACAATGGTCTAGTAAGTTGATGGAACTCTGTGTGAGAGCTTTCCAATGTTCTTTTGTGAGCAGGGGAATACTTCATATATGTGATAAAGAATCTCCAGCTGAGGACAGACTGGCAATTTGCAGTGGGAGCCAGTTGTGGCAAGTAAGCCCCGGAATTAACTGTTCCAGGTTTTCCCAGTCATACAGCTCGGACTGATGCAGGAGCATACCGGGAGGAGACGTGTGGGAGTGTTCAGACTGCTCGCCTGGAGGCACGGTTGTAAACGGCTTTTTCCTGGTAAATCGGCTGGGTGCCTATGTGTGTATGAGTGCATGAGCACATGAGCGCTCATGCACCCATACACACATAGGCATCCAGCCGATTTGGGGAGGATCCTGCTGTGCCGGCACCACATTGGGCGGTAGAACGGAGCACAGCCAATCATATCGCTGCTCCCTTATGTGCAATGCAGGTTGCTCCCGGCTTTTCCACGTAGCGTTCACACTGCTGGGAAGTGGACAAATGCAGCATAAAGGCACTCTTCGGGGATTTGCTACCACTTTTATGAGGTATCTATTAAATGTGGGAGCGAAGCGGAACAGCACGGGTTGCCTACGGGTGGGGAACGTCAGGCAGATGTGCCTGTGTGAACGCCCCCTTTAAGCCACTTTTAAAACGTCGCTGAAACGGGGCTATAGCGGGGCAAATTGCCAGTCTGAACTCAGCCTCCATGTCCATGTACAGTATAGTCCTTCACAGAAATGAGGAGAACAAAAGAGCTTTGGGTTCAGCAATACAGTTAATTGTAAGTGAAAACAGAAATGTGGATCTATAATTAATGGACCATTTGGCATTTCAAGACATTGCAAATGAAGGATAAAGGTATAAAGACTATTAGAAGATCAAAGGGCAAAAAGCTAAGAGCTGAAAATAAAATGGTAATAAGTTAGGCTGCTAAGGAGGAGATACTTACCAATAACTATGCAGCCTTAGGCAATCTGATGTAGTCCTTATAGTAGCACGGTCTGTTTTTGTATGTTACATCTCATATTTATCTTGAATGTGGGAAAACCTAGTCTCTCACATTGCAGGTGAGAACCAGCAGGTCAGCAATAGAGGGGCCAATTACATGATCCAAAACTCATGATCATCACTGGTGAAATCACAGCAAGTGAATTCAGACAAACAGTCAAGTTTTCACTAAAGAATTATCTTTCCCTGGTATGGTGGTCTCCACATGTCAAATAACTGAAAGATTTTTTTCCATGGTAATTCACGGAAACAGATCAGAGACAATTTGATACTGAACTTGACTGGGATTGAGAGGTATTCAACAGGGAAAAGGGGTAAGAGTATCTTGAAAATCTGGTTGTATCCAACTAATTGGTTCATACAATGGGTATCTCCACATAATCCACATGAGGTTGTGAATCTTGTGGTATTTCAACATGCCACTAGGTGATACCCAGCTAGACCATCACATATTTTGAACCAGACAATAGAATAAATGACGGAGGGTTTTTTTTGGTCTACTCTTGATTGGTCTGAACCTTTTACCAAATAACGGGTTAAGAAGTCCACTTAATTAAACAATGGTAAAGAAAATCTCTGGCCTTTTCTCCCTGCAAATGTCATTTCTTCCCCCACAAGCTCACCTTTCCCATTGCTGTTACCTCCACGTAAGTATCTTGTGCCTCATAGAAAAATGAAATGTTTGAGGGTTGACAGGAGGGTAAAGTTTTTTCCTTCACATGTGAAGATAAATGGTCTCTCAGTTCAACTTAATATCTCAGTGAGGAGGGTTAATTACAAGCTTTTACAAACATCAAGAGCACTCTTTTCCTTCAGCTGAAGCCAAATGGCAAACTTTTCATTTATTTAACGGGTACAAACATCCTTTTCTTCTTGACCAGAGGGCATGGAACAAGATGATTAGCAGAGATAGCAAATAAGTGTCGATAGCTGTCAATCATTATAATTATATTATAATTAGAACTGTGGAAAATGGGGCTGGGGACTTCTTTTGTCTGTAAGAACCAAGACTACTTTTTTCCTTTTTACTCTCTCTCTCTCTCTCTCTCTCTCTCTGTTTGTGTGTCTTTGGTACAACAAAATAAAACACAAAATGTAGAGTTGTCCTCATAACAACCTAAAAAGAATAAGTTATCACTCCCCCTACTAGAATACTAACAATTCAATATTTAATTGCTACGCTTTGCCTCATTTCTCCTGATCTGAAACAAATACAATATTAACAACCGTGTATATATCCACATATATCTGTGATATTTAATCATTCCTACATCCTCAAGCAGTAGCACCTATAAAATGCACGGCTTTAAAAATTACTGAGTGGACATAGGTTTAATATCATTGTGGATATCTAATTTTAAGTAGTGTTTCACCATCCAAGAGAAAAAAAAACCCAAGCAAATTACTTCCTAAACAATCCCCGGTCGATGACTGGTCGCATCCTTTGGTCTCCATCCCAGGTTAATTCTCATGCTCTCGAGAGCTGAGAGAATAACAACAGATCAGTCCAGGACTCCACTGAAATATACATTATCTATTTTCAAGCAAAAAAGGGGGGGTTGGAGTACAGATGGTAATAAAGCGATGGATGATGAGGTGCCCTGAAAGTGATTAGGCATGCAGCAAGAAGAGATTTAATTTGAAAGACTGTGAAGTGTGGCTGTAACTACTTGCCTGCCTACACACTTTATACCATTGCTCTGTATAACTGAGACTTTAAATACTTTATAAATTGAAGAAATTAACCGCAGCACTCCTGAACTGAAAGAACCACCTACACCATTTGTGCATTTATTCTATTAATAGTGCCGGGCACATTAGCTGTTGAAGCTCTGGAATAAATTAGGGAAGAGACAAATGCTTGTCTCTCACTCCTGCGTTCATGTGTGCTGATTGGGAAAGACCATCAAAAGGATGAGTTACTTTTGAGATCCCAGAAATTCTTGCAGACCCTTTGGAGAGGATGGAGTGTGGCTGTACCCCCTCTGGCTAAAGAATAATAAAGAAGGGCTGACTGGGAAGTTAAACAGCAGGGTTGCCAACCTCTAGGTGATAGCTGGAGATCTCCTGGGCTTACAACTGAGCTCCAAGCCAGGTTCTTTCCAACCTGGAGTTGGCATGCCTATTAAACAGACCTACAGAAAGAAAAAAAATCAGACTGGCCCATGTGTTCCTGATAAAACACAAATAATGTGGAAAATTAGCATATTTCATAACGCACAATGATGGCACAGATGGGCTTTTGACACATTGTGGGCATACCTGAGGAAGCCATGGCTTCCATATATTGTTTGTTTACAAACTTATGTAGAGTGCATTGCAATAGTCTAGCCTTGAGATTTCTGTGGCATGGATCCACATGGGCAGATCAGCCTGAACAAGAGGGAGCCATCTTCTGGGCTAAGTAAAGACGATAGAATTTTTTTTTTTTTGGCCACTGAATTAATACTGAATCCAGTATGAATTTTAGACTCTTAACTAAGTCAGTTGAAGCCCATCAAATATGTAATTTGTGAGGAATTATTCAAAAATAATATCTCCCACTTTAAAGTGGTACAGCCCTCTCTTCATCACCTCAAGAGCCAGTTTGGTTGTAGTGGCTAGGAGTACAGATTCTAATCTGGGAGAACTGGGTTGGTTCTCCAATCATTCACATGCAGCTGCTGGTTTGATCTTGGGCCAGTTACAAGTTGTTTCAGAGCTGTTCTCTCATGAGCAGTTTTTGAAAGAGCTCTCTCAGCCCCACCTACCTCACATGGTGTCTGCTGTGAGGGGAGGAAAGGAAGGAGATTGTAAACCTCTCTGAGACTCCTTTGGGTAGTGAAGGGCGGGGTATAAATCCAACTGTCCTCCTCCTCCTCCTTTCTTCTGCGGGGATTTTTCACAGCATGACATGCATATCTTTGCATTTTGTTGTCCATCTCTGTATGTAAGGACATAAGTTAGTCTGGGAAGATACCCTTAGCGTCTGTGATGTCAGAGTTTAAATTGTGGAAGAAATTTGCATGTGCATGAATGGAAGCTGAAAGAAATCCCGAGACAAAAGGAAAAGACTGCACTGGCCACTGAACACTCCAGTTTTAAAGTGGCATCACCTATAAAAAAGAAAGCCATAAATTAATAGAGAAGGAAAATGCTGTGTACCAGAAAAAGGGGGGGAGGAGATATATGATAGAATGAACAAAGTAGAGGGGAAAAATGATAAAAAGCTCAGTTAGGTAAACAGATCTTAATTTGAAAGCAACTCAAAGGGAGTTTGATGGTGTTCAAATAAGTGGAGGGAGAAAACTTGACAGAATGGAAATATCCCACACATGTTGGATAAAAAACAGAGGTGGAAAGCTTTTGACATGGAAGTGAACAGAAAAGCGAGTGAAAGAAAGCTTCATAGGAGAATATAAATAAAAAGAGAAGGATTGAGACCAGGGTCATAAAGTATATTTGCAGCTTAAGCATGAAACTGTGAACCTGGAAGCAGCAGCAGCAAATTGCTTATAACACAGATCTAGCAAAAGGAGGCCTACATCCTATGGTTCCTTTCACTTTGTGGAAGAGATGAGGCAGATGGTTGCCCGTTCCCCCTTCCTGTGGCAGACTCGTAGTTTGCCCCCTGACACTGTTCCTCTGAGCTCACAATTTGGGGAGGCAAAGAAGGCCTGCAGTGAGAACCGGCAACCACTGAACTTGCCTTCCTTGAGTACTACTCCAGTCATGTGCTTTGGAACTGAGCCAAAGTTTCCTTACTTATGAAAGGTCAATGTTAAACAACAGCATTAACTATCCAAGACAAAAAAAAAAAAACATTGTCCTTTTCACAAGGCCCTGTTTTACTTTCAGTTTTTCTCCTTTCTTAGGATATTCTTATATTGTGTTGTATTGTATCAGGGCAGACACAATCTGAGACACCCCTGTGCTGAATTTGGAAGTGAAGGCCCCAGACAGGCAGGAGATTTCATGGGGAAAGAAATTAGGTTAAAAAAACCTTCCCTCCCTCTGACTCTAACTCCTTCTCAAGGAAGCCTACCACATACCTTTTAGGAAAGAAAACAGACTTTGCTTGTGTACTCAATTGCTGTGCAGGATTGGGGGGGCAGAGAGTGCTGTGACATCATTTCCTGCTCTGGAACAGGAAATGATGTAAGAATGTTCTAGGAATTTTCAGATCTGTATGATAAAAACCATCGAGATTTGAAAATTCCTAGAGAGTCATCATGTCACTGATCCAAAACAGGAAGTGATGTCCCCATGTCAATTGATTTACACCCCACTTCACTGAGTGAGGGCGGGAGATACAGAGTGTTACCAAGAGGTTCCCCATCAGAGTGGCAATCTAGCTGTTTGAGGGAGGGGAACAAAGAGGCAGATAGCCTTATGACAGATAGCCAGTGTTATGTTCTGAAGCTGAATCTGGCCTATACTTTCGCATGTTAAGCTTCAGACATAAAGAGGATTGTATTCAGTTGCATTCCTATTGGCTGGTTTCAATGAAACCTCTGTAAATAATCAATGACTATGTATATATATGTTTTGGAGGCAACAGACCTCATTGGTCTTTATCCTGAGTTTCTTATTGGTTCTTAACTTGTTATGAGTGTGATTTTGACAGCCTGGGATGGTTTAAAAAGGGAGCTGCGCTCCACTGTTTGTGTGTGTGTTGTTGAGTTGAGTTTGCTGTTACAATAAAGCTGAAATCACTTTGCTGAAATCCAGTCATGTTGAGTTGCATACTTAACAGCCAGCCAAGGGCAGACAGGGTTGTGAATCTCCAGGTGGAGCCTGGAGATCTTCCAGAATTACAATTGATGTCCAGACTGCAGAGATAAGTCCCCCTGGATAAAATGGCTGATGGCTGCTGGACCTCCTGATGGCACCTGGTATATTTTTGGCCGCTGTGTGACAGAGTGTTGGACTAGATGGGCCATCGGCCTGATTCAACACTGGCTTCTCTTATGTTCTTATGTTCTTAGGGTGAACTCCATGGCCTTATACCCTGCTGAGATCCCTCCCCTCCCCAGCCCTTGCCCCTCATGGCTCCAGCCCCAGATCGCCAGGAATTTCTCAGTCTGGAGTTGGCTCTCCCAAACTCAGGCCAGGTCGCAAGCTCTGGACTGGGAAATTCCTGGCGAGCTGGGAGTGATAACTAGAGATGATTGATGCCACAGGACTCTCTCTCACAGGGGACCTTCTGGTTTGGATCCCTGTGCAATTGTAGATCTTAGCATGGGTCTAGCAATGAAAAATGGAGTCTGGATCAAAATAATGGTGAGTCACTGTGAAGGAACTCCTCCATGAATCATGCAAAAGCCATATGTGGTGGGAGTCAGCCAAAGAGCCTTTTCCTCAAAGACCTAAGGGTAACCTCCCTGATAATCTGGCCTTAATAACAACCCAAATAATCAAGACAATAAGCAATGGGCCAGCCCCAGCCATTTCCTTCTTATCTTGAGTGCTAGACAGGAAGTTTTCTCCCCCTCCTCCATCATCATGTAAAGCACTCAGCCATCTACCTGCCTAGCCAAACTCTTAATCTCCTTAAAGGAACACTTCCTTTACCTTTACCTTTACCTGTAATGCAAAAGAGGAAAAACTGTCCTCCAAATTAGTTCATCTCTGGACTTTTCATCAATCCCACATTCCAGTGCCAACACCTTTTCTCCTCCTCAATCTTTGTAAAATTATAATGTATAAAATGTATAAAGGTTATCCCTCAGTCCATCCAATTGGTAGACCCCAGTCTGTTACCCCAGCTGTACAGTTGGCTTCTGTACTTTTCTTCCCCGTTCTGCTGTGCTTCTCCAGAACTGCCCTGCCATCTTCAGAAGGCAGGCTTGCATGTGTTTGAGCCTCCCCCCTTTCATTTTCTCCCTTAGTAGCAGGAAGTTTGTTAGGGTTTAAACTGTGTTTGTGCTTCACGTGTGCAATTATCTCCTTTCTGTAGCGCCTCTACATTTATTTACCTGACTTAATTTGGTTCTCTTTCCGTTAACTTAATACATTTATTTGATTATTTAGGAAGCTTGTTCCCCTTCATTTGCTTTGAGTGTTGGTCTGTATCTTGACCCCTATATACACGGGTTCTGATCTTGTTAATTAATGCCCCACAAAACACGTCTTCTCTTTGCTAGCAGAAAGATGCTTTTGCTAGCTACAGGGGTTTAGTTTAGTTTATTCAATTTATATCTTTCTCTGTTTCCTGCAAGCAGGGCTCAGGGCAGCATACAACATATAATATACATAAAATAATAAATACATATGATACAATTTAATTGGATGGCGTCTTATATCATAATTAAATGAGATGGCCATAGGGTTGCCAGGTCTTGGTTGGAAAATACCTGGAGGCTTTTGGGGTGGACCCAGGAGAGGGCAGAGTTTGGGGAGGGGAGGGGCCTCAGCATGGTCCAATGCCATAGAGTCCACCCTTCAAAGCAGTCATTTTCTTCAGGGGAGCTGAACTCTTGTCATTGGAGATCAGTTGTAAAAGCAGGAGATCTCCAGGCACCACCTGGAGGCTGGGAACCCTAGATGGCTGGCATACAATTCACGTTCTGCTCATGGATATTAAAGAGTGTAGGAACACAGATGAGGGAAGGAAGAAGAACCCCGGGAGACCACTGATTTCTCTAACCATTGTTGCCCTCAACCATATGCCTGGAGGAACATCTCAGTCTTACAGGCCCTGTGGAACTGGGCCAAGTCTCACAGAGCCTGGATCTCACTAGGGAGAGGGTTCCATATGGCTGGGACCAGGGCTAAAAAGCCATTGGCCTTGGTCGAGGACAGCTGGACTACTTTGGGACCAAGGACTAACAACAAGTGCGTGTGTGAGAGTGATTTGGGTAACAGGGCAAGTTTGGGGGAGAAAAGGGGGTCAGTAGGGCTGTTTTCTTTTTCCATAGAAGAACCAAACTCCCAGAGGATCCATCATTTATAACTTTCATTTCTCATCAAAATGGCAGCTTCAAAGCATAGACCCTATGGTGTACCACTTAGTCCACCTCCTGAAGCTGCCATTTACTCCTGGGCACTGATCTCTGTAGTTTGATGAACAGTGTTCCTTTTGAGAGAACACCAGGCCCTACCTTGAGGTTGGCAACATTAGTGGAAGCTATTGGGCTGCCACACTCCAATAGTAATAAACACACAGTGGGGCAGCGTGAGAGGAAGATGTGATTATGTCTCATCTAAAAGGAACCCCAATAGGGTTGCCAACTCTGTGTTGTGAAATTCCTGGAGAATGAGGGGTGGTGCATGTTGTACCTCTGTATCACCAAGGGCTAGAAGCTTACTTTCTAATTTTAAATGAAAGCTGTGAATCCAGGCAGGCTAGCTAATGGCCACAAATACTGTATAGCATGATTAGAATCTAGACAAAATGCAGACAGCTGAGCCATGCTACATATCTGTGGAGCCCAAGGGGACAGCAGATCATACCACATTTGGGTTAGAACTCAGTAGACCAAGGTGCCTGTCACAGGGAGAGGAAGGCAAGGCAAATGTAAGCCGCTCTGAGACTCCTTAAGGTAGAGAAAAGTGGGTTATAAAAACCAGCCCTTCTTTTATTCTGGTTAACTGGCACTCCTGCCTCAAATAATTAAAGGTCCTAGGGTTCCTTAAGTAACAGAACTTAGTCCTAAATTAGTCTATGCCCCTTTGGAGTTGGCATGGTCCTATGAAGAAATGCAGCCACCAACAAAAGCTGCCACAGGTTAACATCCAGGAGCCATTACCCATATTACCCCCTCCCTCAGAGACCTACACATTTAGATGACTGGACTGAGATAAAAACAGAACATGTTAGAACAGGAGTGTGATGTGCTTGTTAATTACGCCAGGAACTTTCTCCATCAGAGTCAAGTTCGCCAGTCTGCCCACAGCAAATCCATTGGCATATGGCCTTTCCTAACAATGACTACTTCTGCTTCATTGACTATGCTAAAGCCTTTGATTGTGTGGATCACAATAAATTATGGCAGGTTCTTAAAGAGATGGGAGTACCAGACCACCTCACCTGTCTCCTGAGAAACCTGTATAAGGGTCAAGAAGCAACAGTTAGAACCGGATATGGAACAACTGATTGGTTTAGCATAGGAAAAGGAGTACGACAAGGATGTATATTGTCACCTTGCTTATTTAATTTATATGCAGAGTACATCATGCGAAATGCTGGCCTGGATGAATCACAAGCTGGAGTTAAGATTGCTGGGGAAAAGATCAATAACCTCAGATATGCAGACGATACCACTCTGATGGCAGAAAGTGAAGAGGACCTAAAGAGCCTCTTGCTCAGGATGAAAGAGGAGAGTGCAAAAGTGGGCTTGAAGCTCAACATCAAAAAAACTAATATCATGGCATCTGGCCCCATCACTCCTTGGCAAATAGAAGGGGAAGTCGTAGAAGTAGTGACAGACTTCACGTTCCTAGGATCCCAGATCACTGCAGATGGTGACTGTAGCCATGAAATTAAAAGACGCCTGCTCCTTGGGAGGAAAGCGATGGCAAACCTAAACAGCATGATAAAAAGCAGAGACATCACCTTGCCAACAAAAGTCCGCATGGTCAAAGCAATGGTATTCCCCGTAGTAATGTATGGCTGCGAGAGTTGGACTATAAGGAAGGCTGAGCGCCGAAGAATAGATTCTTTTGAACTATGGTGCTGGAGAAGACTCTTGAGAGTCCCTTGGACTGCAAGGAGATCAAATCAGTCAATCCTAAAAGAAATCAACCCTGACTGTTCCCTGGAAGGCCAGATCCTGAAGCTGAAGCTCAAATACTTTGGCCACCAAATGAGAAGGGAGCATTCACTGGAGAAGACCCTGATGCTGGGAAAGATTGAAGGTCAAAGAAGAAGGGGACGGCAAAGGATGAGATGGTTAGACAGTGTCATCGATGCAACGAACATGAAATTGAGCAGACTTCAGCGGACAGCAGAAGACAGGAGGGCCTGGCGTAATCTGGTCCATGGGGTCGCGAAGAGTCGGACTCGACTGTGCGACTGAACAACAAAAACAATGGCTCAGCCCTGCTAAAGATATCCACCGCAAATGGCTGTTCCACAGGTGCTTGCTTTCCTAATTCCAAGCCAGCCAGAAGCTGACAATTTAATTGGCTCTGGGGCTACTTCTCACTGGCACTGTGGATGGAAGCATGTTGGTAAAAATAGCCAATTCTACACGTGCATAAGCACTGTGTAGTGGGAAGCACCATGCAGGAACAACAACAAAAAAAGACCCTGGATGCAAAGTCAGCTTCCTGGGGTGAATCCACATAGCCATGTTTGTCTTTTAGGGTTGCCAGTCTCCAGGATGCACCTGGAGATCTGGAATTGCAAGTTATCTCCGGACTACAGTGCTCCATTTTCCTGGAGGAAATAGCAGCTTCCAAGGGTAGACTCTATTGCATTATACCCTGCTGAAGTCCCTCCTCTACCCAAACCCTGCCCTCTCTACACTCCATCCCCAAATCCCCAGGATTGTTCCAACCCAGAGTTGGCAACCCTATGTCTCCTCGATATACAACTGTGACCAGAGGCTTGTAAAGTTCATTAGTCCGTTTCAGGTTTTATATTAGTTCCAGGATACTAGAATCTGGAAGTGTTCCAGTACAGGCTTGACTCATATCTCTGGATTTGCTGGATAGAGGAACCGCTACCAGGGAGTCTGTGAGCCATGTGTTCCTGTATTCTTTTCTCCTGGATAAAGTTACTGTATGTTTATTTAAAAAGACTGTCAGCATCTCCCTGGATGATTGCAGCTTCTTACGGGGCTACAGCAGACAGAGTTCAAAATGGCAGATTTTTTTTCCAGTGGAAGTT
Source organism: Gekko gecko (assembly GCA_029375565.1). NCBI lineage: Eukaryota > Metazoa > Chordata > Lepidosauria > Squamata > Gekkonidae > Gekko > Gekko gecko. Next base: position 138,385,589 of record JAPDNY010000008.1, on the reverse strand, counting down.
TGATAAGATCAGTTCACAAGGTTAATTTTGAGGTGATTAAGTTCTCATGAAGTTGTTTGGCGACTCCGTTAGAAAAGGAAGTATCGTAGAACTGTCCTGGCAACCGGAATGCAGATGGCAAAGCTCTTGTCTAAATGTTCAATGCGTTAAAGAAAGATAAACAAATGGTCTTGGGATAATACAACTGCCAACAGTTTGAGAGGGAAAAAAATCTTAGCTCTGCCCTCTCTTGGAATGCAAGCTCACCTGAAGCCACTAATTCCTAGTTTTAGTTAGCTCCAAGCCATAAAGAAGGGACATGCTAGACTACACAACAGGTCATGTTTGAAGTTCCAGGGCTGTGCCTTTTCTTGTATCTGTATTTGAACCCTTTCTGTCATTTCCTTCTCTCCCCCCACCTTTAGTTGGCTTTAAATGGAGATTCTGAGAAATTCATGTTATATAAGATAGGAACCTCAACAGCTGTTTGCCATCTAGGAGGGGCTTGTGGTTCATGACCACCATAAAGGGGCGACCATACAGATAATGATGGAACTTCTTAACCCCCGCAACAATGATGAGGGCCTCCTTGTCGATTTGGGCATAGTTGCACTCCACCATAGACAAGGTCTGGGAATAATACGCAACAGGGACCTTGCGGCCATCTGCCAACCTGTGCCCCAAGACTGCCCCCACCCCATAAGGCGACACATCACATGCAATCACTACAGGCAAGGTCTCGTCAAAGTGAGCAAGGACCGCGTTCGAAGTCAACAAGTCTTTCACTGCCCGGAAGGCGGCAGCATGCTTGGGGCCCCAAACCCAAGGGGCCATCTTATCCAGGAGATGGTGGAGTGGCTCTGCCACAGTGGCCTTGTGCGGGAGAAAGGAGTGATAAAAAATTAATAGACTTAAGAAGGCCTGCAGTTCTGCCTTAGACAAGGGGGCCGGTGCCTGAACGATGGCCTGGATCTTGTCAGCCGTGGGTGGATTCCCTGGGTGTCCACGGTGAACCACAAGAATTCAACCTGCGGGACCCCCAGGAGACACTTTTCCCATTTCACCTTATGGCCTGCAGAGTCAAAACATTGAAGCATTATCCTGAGCCGGGCCGCAAAGGTCTTGGAGTCCGGGGCCATGATCAGAACATCATCAAAGAATGGCTGGAGTCCGGGGTTGCCTTTAAGGAGACAGTCCATCATATTCTGAAAAAGCCCCGGGGCAACGCTAACCCCAAACTGCAGCCGCTTAACTTTGAAAACCCCCCCCGTGTGTGACTATTGTCTGAGCATCCACAGTGGCGTCGTCCACTGGGAGTTGTTGGTACGATTGGGCTAAATCTAGCTTGCTGAAAACCCATGTCCCGCCAACGATTCTAACACGTGGCTGACCACCTGTACCAGGTACGCGTGGTCCTGTAGGGCCTTATTCAGGGTACATTTGTAATCAGTGCAGATGCGCATATCCCCATTTGGTTTCACCGGAGTGACTACAGGAGTTTCCCATCTCACGTTATTCATGGGTTCTAACACCCTCTGTGCCACCAAGCAGTTCAGCTCGGCCTCAGTTTTGGGTTTTAGCACCAGTGGGGGTTTCCGAGCCTTCAACTGGATGGGCCTTACAGCCGAGTCTAAGTCTAATGTGACCAGGGGACCGGAGTACTGGCAGAGCATGTCATCAAAAACCTTGGAGAACTCATTACATACAGCTTTAAAGTCCTGCATACCCACCCCATGCACCACTGTCACCTGGAACTCCAGTGGTCCAAATGAGGACAGTCCCAGCAGGCTCATGAGGTGCCCTTCAACCACGAGCAAGTCCAAAACCCCATCAAAGTCCTTATACTGCACCCTGAACTTGCCCCAGCCCTTGATGGCCACCAGATTCTTTTGGAAGTCCTAAAGCCTTAAATGCCAGGGCCATTGAAGGAGGGGTCCCCCCTGAGGCGTAAGCCAGCTGCCTGAGGCCAAAGACACAATTCCCCCAGCAATACCCCACAGCCAGGAAGCGTATGACATGGCCAGGCCTGAAGAGCTACCAGCAGAGATACCGCTGCCACCTACTCCAGCCTTGGCACCTTCCCCAGCACCTATTGGGATGACGACAGAAGGACTAACCCCTGCTGCCAAATTGAGACGCTCCACGAGAGAGCGGAAAAAGTCCACTTACCTAAGGGACTATGTTAACTAGGGCTATCCGGACTAAGGGGAGAGGAGTGTTGTATACCAAGCAGAGACCCCACATGTGGTCAGGGAACCACATGGTCGGGAAAGGGATGCGAGCTTCACCTCCAAAGACAACAGCCCGAACGGATCCTAGCTTGCACCTATTGGACAGCTAGGATCCTAGGAGTAACCAATGGGGATTAGGCTGCACTGTAAATAACCTATCACATGTGTGTGTGTGTGTGTGTGTGTGTGTGCTGGGGGAGTGGGAAACACGGGAATATAAACTGGCCTGAAAGCTGGGTAGCCATCTCAGGTCTTAAGTATACCTAATAAAGTATGAGCTGTTATCATGCATTCATGCATTAGTCTCAGTACTTTATATGCCTGTGTTCAGAGGGTGTGCTGAGAAGCTTTGTGCCCCTAGGGTTGCCACCTCTGAATTGGGAAATTCCTGGATATACGAAAGTGGAGCCAGAGGGGCAAGGTTTAAGAAGGGGGAGGGACCTCAGCATGGTGCCACAGAGTCCATCCTCCAAGGCAGTCATTTTCTCCCGGGAAACTGATCTCTGTAGTCTGTAGATATCCAAGCCCCACCTGCAGGCTGGCAACTCCATGAATTATTTAGGCCTTCTCAGGCAACTGGTTGGGCCCTTTGGGAAACAGGATGCTGGGCAATGTGGACCCTTCGGTCTGATCCAGCATAGCTGCTTGTGTCTCTCATTTGGTCGAATGCTTTCCCAAGCAACACCCCCCACCCCCACCCCATCCTTTCTTGTGTCAAGTTAATATGAGTTGGAGAAAAGTTTGAGCACAGGGTAGGATCTGTTTCTAAAAACCTAGGTGCCTACTCTCTAGTTTTCTAGTGAGAAAGCTTATACACTGACTCTATAGCTCAATCAAGCAGAAGGATGTGAATTTCTATGGAATTATTACCAGGGAAACTCAGAATTCAGGTTAGAAAGAGAAAGTCAACTAGGCCATTGCTACATGTCCAAGGGAATTTGGTGGTAATATAGTCTCACAGATCTGGTTCTGCTTTTGTTTTGTGTGTTATTTTGGGCCGGCCAGCCAGCCCCTGGTGGGAAAGTGCAGGCAGGTTTGCCCTATGACATGCTTGGAACTCCATCATCGGTTCTTTGCATGAGAGATGGTTAGGTGTAGTGGCTAGAATGTTGGACATGGGTCTGGGAGACCCAAGTTCAAATCCTCACTCTACCGTGGAAGCTCACTAGGTGACTGTGGACCAGTCACAAGCTCTTGGCCTCAACCGATAATGAAGGGTTGGTGGGAGATTAAATTAATTAGATAAGAATTATATAAACCGCTTCGAGTCCCCGTTGGGGAAAAAGACAGGTTATAAATGAAGTAAAATAAACATTAATTTAGCTCCTCATCCATTTTATCAGAAATGAAAAACTTAAAAAAAAAAAAGAGATAATAGATGCATTTCTGGATCAAGTCATAGTTTTGTGTTACATGTGAACTAATCCTGTTTGGGGTTAAACAACCAAAATCTTATTTGGATTTTAATCTTTTTAAACATCTACTTAAAAACAAGCCACTAATAAATAACTCTGCTTTTCCCTTTCCCTTTAGCCATTAAAAAGAAACAAAGCAACCAGCGCCCCCCCCCCCCCGAAATTATTTTGCTTCTACAGAAATGTAGAACAAAGACAGATGACAGAATAGAATCTGTGCACTGCATGAATGATACAGGTTTGTTTAAAAAAATAACTCCCCAAAGCCTGAAAACACAACCCCCTGCTTCAGACCAACACAAGCAGTTACACCCTTCTAAGTTGGTTGAGATCAGTGGGCTTTGAAGGGTATAACTCTGCTTCGGACTGCACTGTGGCAAAAAAAAACAAAAACAAAAAACAAACAGTAGTTTATACTGTATCTTAGTTTTGACTACATTCTTTTTCTCCTTCCTGTCCTTCCTGAGATCTCACAACAAGCAAACAAAACCCCTCTACGATCTGGACCCTGCCATTCTCAAAACAAACAGTGGTATCTGAAGCAGTGAGCAGTGCCTCACGAAAGCCCCCTCCCCTGCCACATATTTGTTTAGTCTTTAAGGTGCTGCTGGACTCTTGCTCTGTTCTAGTGGTATATTAAGGAGGCCTACTTAGAATCCTGCTCAGTCCATTTGGTGGAGCATCCTCCCAGGAAACTGTTTTTAGGATTGCACCAATCCTCCTTGATCTCTTTTAGCATAAGGGAAAACAAGAAGAAGAAGAAGAAGAAGAAGAGAAGAGATTGGATTTATACCCCGCCCTTCACTGCCCAAAGGTGTTTCAGAATGGCTTACAAACTCCTTTCCCTTCCCCTCCCCACAACAGACACCCTGTGAGGTAGGTGGGGTTGAGAGAGCTCTTGACAGAAACTGCTCTTTTTTCAAGAACAGCTCTTATCAGAACTACGGCTTGCCCAAGGTCATCCAGCCAGATGCAAGTGGAGGAGTGGGGAATCCAACCCGGTTCTCCCAGATTAAAGTCCACGCACTTAACCACTACACCAAACAATGCATCTACCATGAAAGGATGCCGAAGCAGGAACACATCTGTTGTGATTTGCCTGCTAAAGGCCTTGGGAAGGGTCCCAGGGCTTCAGTGTCGGCACCCAAATCTGTTGATGTAACCTGGGCATATGAGTGATCCAATGGGATGAATAGACCATGAGCCTTAAAAGGAATCTCCAGACATGCAAGCTGAGACGCCACTTTCTGCTCAAGCTATTTTTTTCCAATGGGGACGAAGCCAAATAGTTGCCATGGGAATGGGCTCGTGTGTTCTGACTGAGACTTGGCATTGGCTCTGGAAAGTCTGAATTCAAGTACTATGACAGCCACAGGCCCATTGTATGGCTTTGGGCATGTCAGATTTGCACATGATCCATACCTTGGTTTGCATAGGCAGGCTTTGCCCCTTACCCAGGCTGCGCATGGGAGACAGCATGAAGTGATACTATTGATGCCAGCCTCCAGGTGGGACCTGGGGATCCCCTGGAATTACCGCTCATCTCCAAACTACAGGGATCAGTTCACTCAGAGAAAATGGATGCATTTGAAGGTGGACCCTATGCCATTGTACCCCACTGAGGTCCCTGTCCTCCCCAGGCTCCACCCCAAATCTTCAGGAGTTTCCCAACCTGGAGCTGGCAACTTTACGACTCCCATTCCCTGCCGGTGGCCAGGGGGGACCCGGCAACCCCAAGGGATACAGCTATATAACCCTGCCAGGAGAGGCTTTTCTAACGTGGGCTCGGGAGCTCTGCCCACCCTGACAATCAAAGAAAAATGCAACTGAAAATACTGCACCACTCTTTGTACATACAGATGATTTCATTTTTTACCTGCTGCTGTCCCCTCACAGATGGGAGGCGACTAAAGATGTATCAGTCACTGGGACAATTATTATTATTATTATTTTTGTTCTTCCCATTATTGCCCCTCTCAAACTCTCCTAGGGAGGGGAAAGAGGGTTTGCAGAGAGGTTTGCGTGACTAGATTTTTTTTGCCATATCTACGCTGTGGAAGGTCTGTAGTTCAGCAGTTCAAGACCCAGGTGCCGCAAGACAGAGTGAGCTCCTGTCTCTGGTCCCAGCTCCTGCCAACCTAGCAGTTCAAAAGCAAGAAATTGCAAGTAGATAAATAGGTACCACTCTGGTGGGAAGGTAACAGCGTTCCGTGCACTTTGGTGTTTAGTCATGCCGGCCACATGACCACGGAAACGTCTTTGGACAGCGCTGGCTCTTCGGCTTTGAAACGGAGATGAGCACGCAACCCTAGAGTCGGATTCGACTGGCTTTCGAGCAAGGGAACCTTTACCTTTACCTTACGCTGTTCCTGGCCTTTTTATCTTTCTGGTTCCTAGATATTTCACAGGTAGCTTCATTCCTACCATTACTACGCTCAGTGGGCTGAGTACCGAGATAGCCCTAGCCAGTCACTTGTACAACTGAGCTACTAGGATTTGCCTCCTCAGACAGTATTTTATTTCCAGAACCGAAGATACAAGCGTGGTGATGCTCAAGCTATGCAATAGGCCTGCTGGATTCTGTGCTACCTCGGCCATGCTGCAGTGCATTGGACACCATTAGGCAATGTTCCCTCTAAGATGTGGATTCTTGTGAGCAAAAATTCTACTTTGTGAGGTACTGGCATTAAACTTGTGAGCGAGTGATTTGGCTACTGCATAAATTTGTTTGCTCTGGAGCCATCCTGCCTGAGTTAAGACAAAAATGTGTGAGCCGGAGGCTAAAAAACTATGAGCTAGCTCACACTAACTCAGCTTAGAGGGAACACTGCCATTAGGATTACCATTCCCTTGGTGGGGCCAGGGGTTCCCCTGATTTTGGGCCCCCCAATCTGCTGTAGCCCAGCTGGCCGGTGGAGGAATCCCCACCCCTGAGAAGCTGCCTCCCAGCACCGGTGGTACCAGTGTGATGACATCACCTGGGAGTGACATCATCATGTTTCTGACATCAGGGAAGATTGGGAGTCCCTCTGCTGACAGCCAGGTAGGACCTGGCCAATGCTCCCTCTAAGCTGTGCAGACTTGTGAGCAAAAATTCTACTTTGAGAGCCACTGGCATTAAAGTTGTGAGCGAGAGATTTGGCTACTGAATAAATTAGGCCGAGTGCAGACTGGCAGTCTGGTCCGATCTGGCACGTTTCAGAAACGTTTCACAAATGGATTAAAGGGTCGGTTCACACAGGCACATCTGTCAGGCGTTCCCCAGCCGTATTCAACCCGTCTTGTAACGCTTTCCTCCTGAGTTTAAAAGATACCAGGTGAAAGTGGTAGCTGTGCATTCATCCTGCTTCCCAGAAGTGTGAACATGAACAAGCTGATCCAGTAGGGATGCTCTTATGCACATGAGCGCTTATGCGCAGGAGCGCATAAATGCATATCATCAGATTATATTACAAAAAGCCGCTTACAGCCGCGCCTCCACCAGGGGCGGGCCAACAGTGTGAATGTTCCCTTGCGTCTCCTCCCCAGTATGCCCCTGCATCAGTCGGTGCAGTGTGACTGGGAAAATCCGGAACAAACCTGTTCTGGGTCTTTTTGCCATGACTTCCCTGTGCTTCAAACTGCCAGTCTGAACTCAGCCTTAGTTTGCTCTAGAGCCATCTTTCCTGAGCTAAGGCAAAAATGTGTGAGCCAGAGGCTAAAAAACTGTGAGTTAGCACACACTAACTCAGCTTAGAGGGAACACTGGAACTGGCAACTCTAGACGCCATTCATGTTGATAGGTTCTCAGTGCCTGCCTTGCATGGTGTTTACCCTTCTCTGGATTTTCCTCCTCTCTTCCCAGTTCCTTTCCATTTCCCCCAATCTTTTTGACAGCGCTCTGAACAAAGGCTGAGTCCAGACTGGCAGTTTGCCCCGAGAAGGGACCCGGGCCGACAACGATTCAATACCGGAGTAAATGGGACGTTCACACAGGCACATCTGCCTGGCGTCCCCCACCCGTAGCCTACCGGTGCTGTTGCGCTTCACTGCCGGATTAAAAAAACACCTGATGAAAGTCGTTGCAAATCCGAAAGCCCACGTTCGTCGCGCGTTTCTCCGCTTCCGGGGAGTCTGAACGCACAGGTGAAAAGCCGGGTGGAAGCCACGTTGGGCATGAGGCAGCAGTGGTGTGATTGGCTGCGCTCTGCTCCACTGCCCAATGCGGTGCCGGCATTGCAGGGCAAAAAAAAAATTGGCAAAATGCGCTTATGCGCATGAGCGCATGAGCGCTCATGCGCACACACACCCATACACCCACAGCCAAATTAATGGGGAAATGGCGAATATAGCATGCCTCCGGCGCGGCAGTCTGAATGCTCCCACGCGCCTCCGTCCCGTATCTTCCAGCAGTGGCCCCCACTGTGTGGACGGGAAAACCCGGTATAGTTTAATCCGGGTTTTTTTTTGCTATGACTGGCTACCGGGGCAAACTGCCAGTCTGTACTCAGCCAAAGAAAGGGTTGTGTATACCCATAAGCTTCATGCAGATGTTCAGCCAAATGCATTTGGATATCACTCAAACTGGGGATATAATCTGAAGAGGATTCCAACCAATTCTCAGACTGCGCAAACAAATCTTGCCTCATATAGGAATATCAGCACGGAGCAGTGGTCCCTCTAAGCTGAGTTAGTGTGAGCTAGCTCAGTTTTGCAGCCTCCAGCTTACACATTTTTCTCCTAGCTCAGGAAGGATGGCTCCAGAGCAAACTAATTTATACAATAGCCAAATTGCTTGCTCATAACTTTAATGCCAGCAGCTCACAAAGTAGAATTTTTTGCTCACAAAACTCCAGAGCTTAGAGGGCGCATCAGCAGGGAGTAGGGGGAGAAACATCAAAAATAACCTGCAGTCCCACCAATTCCAAAATCCGGCAGTTGCCACTGTCTTGCCCAGAAGAGCAAGACTGCTCAACTGTGCAGTGGAAATACTGGTGATCTACCAGACTAACAAAAACATTAAAGTCTGTGAAGCACTTAAAACAGACACACATGAAGTTGCCTTATTTTGAGTCAGGCACTGTTCTATCGAAGTCAGTATTCTCTACTCCACTGGCAGCACTTCTCCAGGGTCAGGTGATTTTAGCCACTGGGTGATCTTAGCCAATGGGTGTGAGGGGCAACTGCCCCAGGCACCCATGCAGGGGGGGCCCGACCGCCCACGGCCCCCACCCTTCAACAGAGGAGGGAAAAGAAAAAAGAACAGGCTCCCGCCAATGCTCCCTCTAAGCTGTGGCATCTTGTGAGCAAAAATTCTACTTTGCGAACTACTGGCATTAAAGTTGTGAGCGAGCAATTTGGCTGCTGCATAAATCAGTTTGCTCTGGAGCCATCCTTCCTGAGCCAAATGTGTGAGCCAGACGCTAAAAAACTGTGAGCTAGCTCACACTAACTCAGCTTAGAGGGAACACTGGCTCCCACCACAACTACTTGTACCCAGTTCCGTGTGGGGCTCAGGCATAGTGCTCACAGCAGGAACAGGCACTTCTGTCTGCCTTGTCTGGGGCTTGGGCATTGAGTTCCACAGAGTCCACATGTGCCTGCTCTATCCGAGGCTGCTGGGGTGAGGGCCCCTCCTTGCTTGGCTTTGCTGGGGGGCTGCTGAAACGGCCCCATGGGATGGTGGCAGGAATTGTGGGGCCCCAGGGCCCCAGAATCATGAAGCCTGCCCCTGTCCAAGGTTACAAGCAGGGGTTCATCAAATCATTTACTACCTTAACTTTTTCATTACAGGTGCTAGGGATTGAACCTGGGACTGTTTGCATGCAGAGCAGATGCTCAGCCACTGAGCCATTTAGCTTCATTAACAGGGATTCTCTTAATTCCTCTGACCCTATTTCTCCCTGAAATCCAACAAACTTGTTTATTTTCCTCTTTAGGAATTTGGAGACAGTGTTGATTCTTTTCCGTTGTTATCGAAAGAGAAATCTGAAGAGAGGAAGGGCAAGAAGGGAAATTCTGCAAAACTCCGCTATTTCACTCTGCAGATGCTCAGAGGCAGACGGTGTCCTCCTAGGCCTTCCAATCCTCCGGTTAGAGCACCACCCTGAGATGCACAACATAAAAAAGAAACCTTGCAAAGGCTGGAGTTTCAAAAAGGTACACAGAGGTGTAACAGAAAACTACAAACAGAAATTCTTCTTTCGAAAGAGAAAAGGAAGACAAGAGGAATCAATGGCTGTATCTAAAAGACTGATTTTCGGGAAAAGAAATTCCACTCCCCAGAACAATGGCAGAGCCACACCCCTCCCTATTTTCATCCGCAGACAAGCTGGATAAACAGCTGCAATGCACAATGATGTTCTTTCTTGGTGAGATACCTGTCCCTGCGGAGATGAGTTAGAGGCAGGAGATGTCTTCCGAAGAATTCTCCATTTTGTCCAGCTGGAAGAAATTAGTCTGCTCTCCTTTGGACCAAGGGGGAATATTGGTATAATTTGATGATGACTGTTTTGATCCCAAGGATTTTTTTTTTTTGCTTTTAAGGAGTGAGAAACTCAGATTTAGCATCTTTTAAGAGCCTCTTTGATTTTTACAAGACAATTACATTGCCTGCTTTCCTGCCCAGTTGGCAACTCTTTATGTGTTCATAACAACTAAATTGCAGCTGAAGTGGCATTTAAAATGCTGTGACATTGCAGTTGGAGATCTGAGATGACTGAGCAGTGCCCCAGAATACTGATCTTTCCTGTGTATGCATGTTTTTAAAAAGGAGAGAGAAAAGTTACATTTATCTGTGAATGTACTATAAAAGTTTCACTTCTCTGAACTCAAAGCTTACTAAGGAGAATTGCTCTCATAAACAACTTAGCTATGTATATCGTTTGCGGGGCAGAGAACAGTGGCCGCGAATGAGATATGCATTCCAGTGCACGTTTGACTGAGCATCCAGAGAAGAATGCAGTCAGTCTATGATGCATCTCTTTGGCTAGGAGGTGCACTCAAATGTATATCTCCCTTCTCCATTCCTGTGTTTGGCAACACCTCTTAAGCACATGAGTAGAGCAGGATCATGGCCTCTATATGTGCCATAAAAATCGGAGGGGGGGGTTATATATGTTTTGCATTTCCTGAAGCTTCCAAGTGTAGAAGAGCTTATCATAACATTTATTGATATAAATAAAAATGGGCTTGGGAAGCCAGTATATTTGTGACATGTCACTGAGCCCGCATAACATGCCGCATGGCTGGATGCGCTACATCCGCTATCTGTGTGTTTGCCTTGATCTTTGACAATACAGGCATCCCAGAAAGGCTGAAACTTTTAATTAGAGACCTGCACATTCTTCCTTCCTACTAGTGTAATCATTAAATTGATTTTTCCAGTCCATCATGTAATTGTTCCAGCGAAGGAATCCAGCTTTCCACTCTCGTTCTGCTTCGTCAATATTTCCTGTAAAACACAAAATGGGTGGCATTAATCTAAATTTAAATCTCTTTGTACATTAATTGAAAAATAATTCTGATTACCACTGCCATTTCTCTCTAGATACACCCCACGCCGAAGTGCCGTCCTTCTGCATTTCCCCCCTTTCACCTAATTTATTGGAAATTCAAAGAGTAACATTTTATCTCCGGATCCTGGGATAATCATTTAAAATGAAGCATTATTCTGCCCTGCTAATATTCAGTAGGCTTGCATCTTCAACGTTTAGACCCTTTTTGACATTTACCGAGGAGCCTGCAGATCATGAGGGATAGGCAATTAGCGAACAAGGGTCTTGATATAGACTTTACGCTAGGGAATGCAGTGAATATCCATCATTTTAATTTGGGGGGAGGGGGGTTACACAAAAATTACATATTTGCAATTGCAGAAAAGGATGTGCCAAACTCAGCAACAGGATCCCAAACTGTTGTCGTGGTTCTGTTAAACAAACAAACAAACAAACAAACAAACAAACAAACAAACAAACAAACAAAAGGCAGCAATACAATGTATTTCACAATTAAATCAACTAACCTGTATAAGGAAGGATGCATAAACAGCATTGCAAAATAGCATGGTTACTATGCACAATGGTAAGCCCGTCAGCCATCTGAACAGGAACTATGATGACCAACACTAGTTCACATTAGGTAGGATTTTTCATTTATGTTTCTATATAGATACACCCCATTTTTGTCCCCAAACAGGGACCCAAAGAGGGTTACAACACCATTCTCCCCTTTTCCATGTTATCCTCACAACAATCCTGTGAGGCAGGTTAGGTGGGGAAAGAGTGACTGGCCTCAGGTCGCTCAGCAAATTTCCATGGTGAAGTGGGAACCTGGGTCTGTCCAGGAGAAGAAGAGAAGAGATTGGATTTATACCCCACCCATCACTACCCAAAAGAGTCTCAGAGCAGCTTACAATCTCCTTTTCCTTCCCCTCCCCACAACAGACACCCTGTGAGGTAGGTGGGGCTGAGAGAGCTCTCCCGAGAACTGCCCTTGAGAGAACAGCTCTGAAAGAACTGGTGACTGACCCAACATTACACCAGCAGCTGCATGTGGAGGAGTGGGGAATCAAACCCAGTTCTCCCAGATTAGAGTCCACGCTCCTAATCACTGCACCAAACTGGAGTTGCCAGAGGTCACCATGACTTTCAGGCACGGACAAATAAGCACACACACAAATGCAAAAATACCCCCCAAAAGAAAAAGAAGAAGCGAGATTCATACGAATGCATCATAGTTACTTGTGTGGATTAATACTCTGAGCATTCAAAAAGAATGAACACCACTTGTCTCAATAATTACTTCTGTGGATATTATGTACAGTCTGTGTGCCATCACATGGGGGTGCAATTCTTGCCCACCTCCTCATGGTGCACCCTGTGTAATGCTAAAGAGCTAGAATTTTTGGCTGCCAGACAATCATAGGATCTCTTGGCTATACTACACACATGGAAACAATCAACCAATCAAAGAGTTGTCAGGATTTTGCCAAATGGTAAATAAATAATAACCACCACATGAGACCAACATATGTCACTCCATTTCCCCAACTGTACATGTCAAGAAAACCTGTAAGTGGATTCCTTCAATGTATGTATGTGATGAAGATATCCTTTGAGATAAATAAGTTCCCTGAATTTAGGAATGCGATCTCATCTTAGGAGAAGTTGCAGAACCCTACATTTTTTCATTTATTTGTTTGTTTAATTAATTACGTTTTCCCCACCTTTCTCCAAAGCAGCTTATATCATTCTCCTTTCCTCCATTTTATCCCCACAACAGCCCTGTGACTGGGCCAAGGTCACCCAGTGAGCTTCTATGGCACAAGTGAGGATTTGAACCTAGGTCTCCCATATCCTAGTTTGACACTCTTAATGGCTATCCCACACTGGTTAAATTCTGCTTTAGGAACAATCTGTTTGGAACATTAAGACTATGTCATCAGAGTCAGATACTAGCGTGTCACTCATGCTCATGTGGGCTACCATACCTGTCTGATCTGGTTGATAGCAGTCTGCATTAGGATTGGGAGACTGTGCTTTAATTTCTCCCTCTTTGGACAGCCACGGAGCAAGTTACAATCTCCAGTGATACAGGGCCCGTAATATGCATTTCCCAGTTTTTATTACTTGTTTTGATTTCAAATCAAATCTCTTTGCTTTGAAATTGTTGCTCTGTTATGAATTGTAAAATGTGGTACTTAGTTCGAGGTAATGAGCCACTTTCGCGATTTCATGGTTGGTATTTATCAGACCAGGTAACTGAGGCTGATCACTGCGGGTGGCGTGATTCCTTTAGCTCTTTACTTGGTCTCAATGAAGCTGTCTTCCTGGTCAGTGCAATGCACTAGAACTTTTTAAAAGCATAATTGTACATGTGCATAATTGTACATCTGCCTTTTTTCTATCTGATTATTTCCTCCACAAGGCAATCTCCGCTGTTAAATATGGCATATAGGGCAATGTGATCATAGAGTTGGAATGGACCTCCAGGGTCATCTAGGCCAACCCCCTGCATAATGCAGGAAATTCACAAATACCTCCCCCCACCCCCATTGACCCCTGCTGTATGCCCAGAAGGGGGGACCCTCCAGGATCCCTGGCCTGGAGAACAACTGCTTCCTGACCCCAAAGTGGTGCCCAGCATATTCACAAATACCTACCCCCACTCCCAGTGACCCCTATTCCATGCCCAGAACAAAAAAGCCTCCAGGATCCCTGGAGCCTAATGTATTAGGCTTGCCTGAACTCCTGAGGGTTCAGATCATGTTGCAGTCATGCAACATGCGGGGAGAGCGGGGTATAAATCGAATTAATAAATAAAATAAATAAATATGCCACCCATTTATCGATGATCAGATCAAGTATTAAACTGAGTCATTCGTCAGAGTTTGTTGGCCATCTGCATGCCTAGCACAACAGCATGCACATACACATACAACAATGCATGATTGCCTTTTGTGTACACACTTTATTTCATGCATGGTTTAGCAAAGAACCTTGGGTGTTGTATTGTCTCCATGTAAGTACTTTGCATGTTTACCTCCCCCCCCCCCATCACACACACTGTTGTCACTCACAAATGCATCTGGTATTTGAGATACACTGTTGTGGCTACACACACCCTGTGGATATGGTTTGCCCTAATAAAGCTTAGAAAGATCAAGATGGGTAGCCATGTTAGTTTGTCTGTCGCAGCAGAAAAGAGCAAGAGTCCAGTAGCACCTTAGAGACTAACAAAATATGTGGCAAGGTAGGAGCTTTCATGAGTCACTGACTCCAAAAGCTCATACCCTGCCAGAAATTTTGTTAGTCTTTAAAGAACTATAAGGCCTAGAAAGGTACAAAAGATATTAGAAAGAATAGCATTCCTTCTTTCTTCAGAGGAGTGTCTGGGGAATGAATATTCATTCTGTATGGAGGGTTGGATTTTATTTCAACCTGTTCCTTGGGAACATATAGTATTTTATCTTATTCTGCACCTGGTCAGGTCTATTTTGCTTCATGTAATAAATCAGTTGGGTATCCACTAAATGAGAAGGGAGCATTCACTGGAGAAGACCCTGATGCTGGGAAAGATTGAAGGTCAAAGAAGAAGAGGACGGCAAAGGATGAGATGGTTAGACAGTGTTATCGAGGCAACAAACATGAAATTAAGAAAACTCTGGAGCACGACGGAAGACAGGAGGGCCTGGCATGATGTGGTCCATGGGGTCTCAAGGAGTCGGACTCGACCGTGCAACTGAACAACAACAACAACAAATCAGGGGTCCCGAACTTTTTTATACTCATGGGTACCTTTGAAATTCTGACAGAGGGTGGTGGGCGCAATCACAAAATGGCTGCTACAGGAAACGGAAATCATCACAAAATAGCTGTCATACGAAGTGAGACCAACCACAAAAGTCTGAGATCAAGGTTCTATATAACTCTAATTCTCACTCTTCAGCATTTCATGCAGAAATTCTGTTTAACAGGATACCTTCTAATCTGCACAGCCAATCAACCAGAAGCCCTGCTGGGAAAAAGCCCCATCAAGAACCACCCACTTTCTAAAAGCCCTTTGCGGGCTCCAGGAAAGGTGCTAGTAGGCACCATGCCACCCACGGGCACCACGTTAGGGACCTCTGAAATAGATAACTGGTGTGTAGCAACTCATCAGTGACCACTGAAGAAGGCTTTATAGGTTGAAACATGTATGGTCTGGTGATTATAGAGTTTGTTGTGGTCCTTTGAAAGTGGTTCATTTTGACAACTTTATATGTATTGTTATTATCCTGTTTGCTATTTTTTTCACCTGAAGAGAGATACCATATCGAGGTGTTATATACAAAGCTATTTGTTTAATCCTCTGTTTTTATTGTTTTATATTGTATAAACATTTATGTATAGTGGGTTTTTAAAAATTTTCTGTATTATTTTTAGCATTCTATTCACTTTGGTTTGATCTTTTGCTACCTTTCGGTTACAGAGTCACATATTTTTTACCTAACAATGTACAAAAGATGCCAAATGTCAGCATGCTCTGTTGGAGTAGAGGAACCGCTACTTGGACGTAGGTCATATTCTGTTTAGGACACAATGCAATTGATTAGCTTACTTTGACTAGGAAAATAAATGTGCTGGTGGCACATTGACCCTGAACCTGCACATATCCTGACTGGTAGCTATGATAAATATGTTGTGATGCCTCACTGAGAAAAACATGCCATAGAATTGTGGCTGTAATTAACTTACCAATGAGGCTCTTCATGATTTCCCTACCACCATCACTGGTCAATTAGTCGCCAGGAAAGCTGATGACATTTCAAATATATTATACAAAGAAACAACACACGGACACACTGTTATACCTGGTGGAGATCATTAGAAGCACTTAAATGAGTATAACTGTAATACAGCAAGATACAAATCCAGTAGCACCTTAAAGCCCAACAGGATTTCCAGGCTGTGAGTTTTTGACAGTTGAAGCTCCCTTTACCAGATACACTTCTTATGTTTCTACTGCAGACCAACCTGGATACCCAACTGAACCTCAATCCTTACAGTTTTCCCTGCTTGACCTCAACATGTGAACATATAAAATTGCCTTATACTGAGTCATGCCACTGGTCCTTGTAGTTCAGTATTGGTTGCTTCGATTGGGGGAGGCCCCTCAGCATCTCAAATGGAGAAAGGTCTCTCAAAACATGCTACCTGAGGTCTCACTGGAGATGGTAAGGACCAAACTTTGGACTTTATACATACAAAGCTCATTCTCAGCCATCAAGTCACAGTTCCTCCTCATTTGTGCAGTCATTATTTATGTATGTATGTATGTATGTATGTATGTATGCATGTATGTATTTATTATTTTCCATTTGCTGAAAATCGGCTCATACTTTTCATTCCAGGCTTGTGCACATATCCCAAGGCTTGTCTTGCCTTATCTTTGCTCCTATTTTATAAGACATAACTATTTTACTAGATACTTTGCATGTTGCTCAGTAGTGTAATTGGTTGGGATTAGTTTCAGCTTTTACTACTTTACTGCTGGTTATTAATAGATGCTATTGAATATATGGTGGGTTTTAAGTGATGTTAATTGTAACTATGTTGGTTTTATACTGCTGTTTTCATGGTGCTCACTTTTTGAGGCTTTGTAGAATTGAAAGTCCGTATGTTCAAAGTGATGGTATTCCCAGTAGTCATGTATGGCTGTGAGAGCTGGACCATAAGGAAGGCTGAGCACCAAAGAATAGATGCTTTTGAATTATGGTGCTGGAGAAGACTCTTGAGAGTTCCTTGAACTGCAAGGAGATCAAATCAGTCAATCCTAAAAGGAATCAACCCTGACTGTTCCCTGGAAAGCCAGATACTGAAGCTGAAGCTCAAATACTTTGGCCACCAAATGAGAATGGAGCACTCACTGGAGAAGACCCTGATGCTGGGAATGATTGAAGGTAAAAGAAGAAGGGGATGGCAAAGGATGAGATGGTTAGACAGTGTTATCAATGCAACAAACATGAAATTGAGCAAATTCTGGAGGATAGCGGAAGACAGGAGGGCCTGGCATGATGTGGTCCATGGGGTTGTGAAGAGACAGAATCGACTGTGCAACTGAACAACAACAACTCCTCCTACTACCACAATAAAAAATATTTCTTGGAACATCGCAGGGTGGAGGAGCAAAGCCAATGATGTCAACTTCCTTCAATATATAAAAGGCTTTGATATTATTCTCCTCCAGGAAATGTGGTCCTATGATATGATTCACTTAAAAGGGTTTAACTCCCTCTCTCTTCCAGCCTACAGAGTGAAATCCAAAGGCCGACTCCAAGTTGGGTTATCTATCTTCATTTCCCTGTCCCTGAAATGTGATATTACAACACTACCATTTGATAATCCTACAGAACTAGCTGTTAAACTTGTTTTTGAAAGTTCTATTTTGATCATTATGAATTTATATGTGCCCTCCTCCCTAGATAGCTATGCCCTCTTACAACATTGGGAACGGTTATCCACCCTTATGGAAACATTAGAAAGGAAATTTCCCTCAGCTGAAATTATTTTGGCTGGGGACTTAAATGCAAGAGTAGGAAAAGGTCATTTAGTTTTTTTTCCAGAGCTCTCGAACTGAACCAGAATGATACCCTCCCCCCTTTTTTTCTCCCTAGAAAGGCTGTCCAAAGATTGCCATATAAATTTGGCTGGAATACATCTTACTAAGTTTTGTTTCCAATTTAATAGACTATGGCTGAATGGACTTATCTGCTTTCCTAAAGCCAGTGAATTCACATTTATTTCTCCAAAAGGAAGCAGCGTAATTGATTACTTTCTACTGCCCCTCGCTTTGGAACCTAGTGTTCTGAATTTTGAGGCAGGGGATTACATTGTTAATGACCACCTTCCCCTGGTCTTAACTCTTAAAATTAGCTCTTTTGCTGACTTTCCCTACCTATCTACTCCCCCGACCTCTGAGCCAGAAATCTTACCAAAAATCCTGTGGAATGACCATTCCACCCAGGTAACTTTTAGTTTACTTAAACTCGGACCTACTCTTGACCTTAGAGCCCCTCTAATTGATAATATGGAAACTGCTCTAAAGATTTCAGTTTATAATACCTTGATTTCACATTTCTCTCAGGCACTTTGTATACATTCTAATAATTTTACAAAAAAGAGTAATCGGGGTGCCAACTCTTGGTATCCTGCAGAGTGCAGAGCACTAAAATCTCAATTACACAGTATCTATAGCCAATTCCGAACTTCTAATGATCCTGCTCTCCTACCAAAGTACTTTCAGGTAAGAAAACAGTTACAGGAGAGCATGAAAAAGAAGATAGAGTTTTTTAACAACCAATGGGAACAACTATACCAAGCAACTATCCTAAATAATTCCAAGAAGTTTTGGGGCATAGTTTCAGGTTCTTTACGTACAGGACCCTCTCCCAGATCAGTGATTTCATCTCACACATGGGGACAGTATTTCTCTGCTCTGTTTCAGCAGAACCAAGAACGTATGGGTAATTTACATGATTTTTGTGATGAGGACTTACCAGATTGGCTCCCCGTGGCCCCTGAGGAAATAATAGAACTAATTAAGCAACTGAAGACTGGTAAAGCTCCTGGCACTGATTTGATCTCACCAGAGCTTCTAAAGATGGACCCTGAATGGTGGGCTGTCCCTCTTGCTTCCCTTTTTACCATGATTAATCAAACAGGACTTATCCCTGATGCCTGGCGGAATGCAGTTGTAATCCCGATCTATAAGAAAGGCAACTACACAAACCCTTCTAATTACAGGCCAATTAGCCTCCTTTCCATCATAGGCAAACTGTACGCCAAGCATCTATTAACAAAACTAACCTTTTGGATGTCTCAGCAAAGTGTTTTAGGCCCCGAACAACTTGGGTTCTGCAAGGGTAAATCTACAATAGATCATTGCATCACCTTAGCACATTCAGCTGATAAATAGACCACATCTAGAAATTCCAAACTTTATGCAGCTTTTCTGGACCTTAAAGGAGCATTCGACGTAATTGACAGAGAGTTACTATGGACCAAACTGTACCAATCGGACACTGATAAGAGACTCACCCCTCTAGAGATCTCTGGATGTGATGGCCACCGGGGGACCAGGACCCGCCTCGTAGGCAGAGTGTGACAGGTAGATATAAAGGGATTCCATATTTAGCTAGACACTGTGCATGTAATCAAAATCAAGTTGACTCGGTCTTCCATATTCTCCTACACTGTCCCCAATACAATGATATATGTCTTACTCTTTTAGATCCAATTTTATTTAATATGATAGGCTGCCCAGATGCTTTAAATGTGCGCCATCTCCTGAATGATTTTTCACCCAAAATAACTGAAAATGTAGCCTCATTTTTAAGTTTGGTAATCAAGGATCGATTGCACAATGTATAGATGCATATGATTGATTCATTTCTCCTTGTTACCTCTTTATCTGCTTTTGTTTCCTCCTGTAACCTAACATATGCCAATAAAGGTCTGTGTATGTGTATGTGTATGTGTGTGTAACAACAACAACAATAATTGAAAGTTTTGTGTTCTTAATGTATTATACCTTGCCTTCAGGGTCCAAGTTTATATGATACCTACAGGTGCTGTGTCTATCATGGCCCAGATCAAGCTCACACTTTTTCCTCCAGAAAAAAATGGACTAAATTCAATATTAGTATACATTATAAAATTATTTATATAAAGATTATTCAATCTCACACAGGCAGTATACTTTTTTCTGGTACTTTGATAAGAAACAGGAAGCTGATTTTTGGTAAAAATATAATACAACATCCAGAAAAATCTGAAAATGGGACAGCTTTATCTCTTTCCTTGAAAAATCAGACAGAGGAGGCTTACCTCACAATGGATTGCCAGCACTGCAGCTCACGAGCACATATGAGACAGAACATTGTGCTGAGGCAGTTTCCCCTTTAACGTGCTAAAAACAGCCTCTGACAGTTGGGAGACATTTGCAGTAAGAGTCAGGAATCCAAGTCTAAAAATGAGATAGGCCATATATGGGCAGGACTTTTCCTTTCATACAATATTTTCAGAAGTGGCAAGGAGGGAATTCCAGGGACAGCCAGAAAAGTATCTCCATCTGCAGGGTGACAGCTGTATTGAATATTATATCCATGGGTTTAAGATGTAGGCCCCATTGACTCACAGGAGCAGCAAATTGTTTTCAGTACCACCTCAACAGACTGAAAGCTGAAATGTCATGAACTGATAGACCAATACCCTCTGTTAACTAGGAAACTCAGAGAATTGGGTCTTTTTGTATCTCTCACTTGGAAAAGGAAAAGGAGGAGGAGGAGATTGGATTTATACCCCACCCTTCACTCAGAGTGTCAGAGTGGCTTACAAACTCCTTTCCCTTCCCCTCCCCACAACAGACACCCTGTGAGGTAGGTGGGGCTGAGAGAGCTCTGACAAAAACTGCTCTTTTCAAGAATACCTCTGACAGAACTATGGCTTGCCCAAGGTCATCCAGCAGCTGCGAGTAGAGGAGTGGGGAATCAAACCCTGTTCTCCCAGATTAGAGTCTGCACACTTAACCACTACACCAAACTGGCGTGACTCCTGCTCCTTCTCCAGCATTCCAACAGAGAGATCTTGGAGTCACATCTATACCTGAAAGAAGGGATGTGGGTAGGCTTGCCAGTTCCCAGCAGGGGCAATTCCTGGAGATTTGGTGGTGGATACTGGGTAGGGGAGGGACCTCCGCAGAGTATAATGACACATGGTCCACTCTACAAAGTAGACATATTCTCCAGAGTAAGTGGAGTAAGTGGTCCCTGTAGTTTGGGACTACAGTTGTAATTTCAGGAGCTCTCTAGGCCCCCCACACCTGCAGATATGCCAGAGGGTTTAACAGTTACTGGCCCACCTTCTAGTGTTGTCTGTTTACGTGTTTTAATTAAGAACACAAGAACATAAGAGAAGCCAATTCTGGATCAGGCCAATGGTCCATCCAGTCCAACACTCTGTCACACAGTGGCCAAAAATACCACATGCTATCTGGAGGTCCACCAGTGGAGCCAGGACATTAGAAGCTGTCCCACTGTTGTTCCCACCTCAAGCACCAAGAATACAGTGCATCACTTGCCCCAGACTGAGAGCTTCTATCTATACCTTGTGGCTAATAGCCACTGATGTACCTCTTGAAAATTAAATTATTTTATCATTTTAACTATATTTTAATTGCTTAAAGGTTTTAATTTTTTAAAGTTCAGTGCATTGTGGACTCTGCTTGGTTTGAAAGGTGGCATGACAATGTTAAAAGGGTCAAGCTAACCTCAATACACACCCACACAAATGGTCTAAAGATCAGACTACATGGAACATCAACATGAGCTTTACATAAGGTATGATCATTTTACATACAGAGTTGATGATTTCACATACACAGATGATCAAAATATCAAATGACCAACAGGACCATACACAATTCGGCCTCAAAGGCCTTCCTCTGTGGTCAATAATACTATTATAAAGAAACAGACATCCAGAAGTAAATATAAATAAAAACTAAAGCCAGGTGGTACTTTCTCATATGTTGTGTGGATGCTGAAATTTTATGAAGTAGGCCATGGATAACTTCTCATGGTGACTGCACATAAGAACATAAGAGAAGTCAATGTTGGATCAGGCCAATGGCACATCCAGTCCAACACACTGTCATACAGTGGCCAAAAATACAAGGTGCCATCAGGAGGTCCATCAGTGGAGCCCGGACACTAGAAGCTCTCCCACTGTTGCCCCCCCCCCCCAGCACCAAGAATATAGAGCATCACTGGGGAGGGGAGCACAACAAAATCTTCAATGATATAATAATCTGCTATAATATTTCCTACCCTCTGGATGTGTGTGTCCAGCAATGATATAATAGTATTATTGACCATTGAGAAAGGCCCTTGAGGCCGAAATGCATATGGTCCTATTGGTCATTTGATATTTTGATCAACTGTGTATGTGAAAGCACCAGCTCTGTATGTAAAATGATTATAGTCTATGTAAAGCTCTATGTAGTCTGATCTTAAGACCATTTGTTTTAATGTTTTTAATCTTTGCCATTATGTACATCACACACACACACACATATACATACATACATACATACATATATATATATATATATATACACACACACACACACACACACACACACATTTTGATAATATTTATTTTGAGGTTAGTTTGACCCTTTTAACATTATCGGTATACTTTGGGTTGAATTTGTCTTTCCCTTTTTCATCCTTTGAAAGGTGCCATGAACATATTTTAAATAAACAAATAAATAAACCTTTGGTATGGGAGTTTCTCCCCCTTCATACACCATCCTTTGATTCAAAAGCAGCCTATCTATGGTTGTGTACACAAACACACATTTTTCCCCACGTTACATCAATCAATCTTCTAGCAGATTTAAATCTGTCATTTAGTACCCTCCCCCACAATGTGCAAGATGATCTCACTAGTCTATTAACTAATGAAGAAGCTTATCTATCAGTTATGTCACAGAACATTTGGTAATACACAGTGCATCCAAACAGATGGTACCTGCAGTGATTATTTCTTTGAGTAATGACTGATGATCAAAAGGAACATTTCGTCAAATTCACAATTTACCCACTTTTTGCCTGAAAAGGATCCAGATTCTCACGGAAACTATTCACAGAGGTGAAGTGATGGTTAAAAGAAATCTCCTCCATATCCTACATAGAATAAGATGTCATTCTGAGAGGAATAACATCTCTCTAACATCAAATGAGAAACAATTTGTCAGCTGAAGAATACTGTATTCTATGAAAATTTATGTATGTATTTATGTATGTACCCAGCCAACCAAATTCTGCATATTTGTAAAGATATTTTTTTTAAAAAAAAATCTAGGTAATTATATTTTTTTAAAAAGAGACAAGTTTTTTAAGCAAACCTGTAAAAGAATTCAAGCAAAAATTATTAAAAATTAAGCTGATGATGGTGGCCTTGATCCAGGTCTAGTACCTTCAAAAATGCTTATGCATCTCAAGACAATGCTATGGTCCACTGCCTCTAATGATGAAGGTTCCATCTGACTTGGTACAGTTAATATCTGCAGACAGATTTATCTTCCATGTGTTTGTCTAAGACTTTAAAAATATTTAAGCCGGTGGCCTTCAGCACACAAACAGAATACTTCTTTACTCCATGAGCAATTAAACTGTGGAATTTACTGCCCATAGATGTAGTGAGGGCCACAAGAATACAGGATTTTAAAAGGAAATTAGTGCAGATTCATGGAGGACAGATCCATCAATGGCTATAGGTCATGCTGAACCCACCATCCCTCCTTGGAGACTGCCCACTTCGGACCTGCTGTTTCTAATCTGTGTTGTTGCTTCTTACTTGTCTGTTTGAAAGGGAACAGTGAGCAGATCAAAGAGAAGCAGCAGCTGCTATTGAGTATCTCACACACTCTCTGAATGGTAGAAAGAGAGGATATATTAGTGGGCAGCAGCAAGACAATGCACCCATTCAAGGAGGGGAAATCCATTGAGACCATCACACAGAATTGTTCTCCAACACCTGGACCTCACAACATGTTGCTAGTATCACACAATGACCTTCAGGCCAGACCTTCAGGCCTTGCTGCTGTTATACCATAAACTGTCAAATTCGTATGCTTCACCTTTTGGGTTTTCTATGATCAGTCCATGTATTCTAGGACCAGTCTCTAGTTCACTCTGTTTTGCCTTTTGGGGATACTTGGGAAGACCTTTAAAAGCAATGCTACTGTACAAGAATGTTTGATAGTGTGCATTAATCTCCACTGTCCAGAACTGCCTTTCCAAACAGGTAATGATGAGGTAGTTACTCAATAACAGGGGTCATTTCATAGAAAAAGAGCTGCAGGAGCTATTAGTATAATAGCTTATTAGCATATGCCACATCCCCTGACATCACCGGAAGTGATGTTAGAAGGGGAAGCAAAGGGGGGGAAGGCATCTTCAAAAGCCTTCCCTTCCCTTCCCCAGCCATCCTGCGGGGGGGGGGAGTGAAGTGTTGGGCCACAGGAAGAGGGAAGGAAAGAGAGAGAGAGAGTAGAGAGAAGGAAAGAAGGAAGGAAAGGGGGAAAGAAAGAGAAGGAAAGAAGAAAGGCAAGAGGGAATAAAAAGAGAGAAGGAAAGAGGGAAAGAAGAAGGGAAAGGGGAAAAGGAGAGAACGAAAGGAGGGAAAGAGAGAAGGGAAGAAGGAGGGAAAGGAAGATGGAGAAGGAAAGAAGGAGGGAAAAAGGAAAATGAAAGAACAAAAGGAGGGAAAAAGGAAAGAAAGAAAGAAAGAAAGAAAGAAAGAAAGAAAGAAAGAAAGAAAGAAAGAAAGAAAGAAAGAAAGAAAGAAAGAAAGAAAGAAAGAAAGAAAGAAAGAAAGAAAGAAAGAGAGGGAGGGAGGGAGGGAGGGAGGGAGGGAGAGAAAGAGAGAGAAGGAAAGAAGGAGGAAAAGGGAAAGAAAGAAAAGGAAAGGAGGGACACAAAGAGGAAAAAGAGATGGGGAGAGGGAGGAAGGCTCTCCCACCCCCCATCAAGCCCCCACCCCCTAGATCCTTCACTTACCTCCATCAATGCCTTCTCCTGGGCTGCAGCACTCGATCATGGGCCTTGGGAGGCCAGCCACGGGCCTCTTCGGGCTGCAGTGCTGAAGCGCAGGGCCCAGGAAGCCGGCCAGGGGCCTCTGCAGGCCGCAGTGCTAGAGTGCGGGCCCTGGGAGGCCAGCCACGGGCCTCTTGGGCCACCCCGTGGCCACAGCAGCACTTCTGTGCGGGGAGCTGGGGGCGGGGCTTGCCGCCACTGCCATTTGTCCCAGGACCTGGGCTGCCGGAATGGTGCTCCGGCCCACTCTGGTCCCCAAAGACCCCTGCTCAATAATATGTACAACCGGATCTCTAGTTTGATTTAGTTCTACTAAGCATTTTAAAGAGTGTTCATTTGTTTTTGTTCTGCTTTAAAAAGGGTTTATCATAATTCTGCTTTTCTATAATAGTTTTAAGATCTTGCACATCCTGATCTTAAAAATTCCTCCATCAAGTTGCAGGCATCACCTGCTGTAGGACTTCACCAAGGGGGAAAGACCAGGGCTTAGTGCTAAAACATCTCTTTTGCATGCAGAAGGTCCCAGGTTTAATTACTGGCATCTCCCCTTAAAAGGATCAGATAGTAAGTAGCATAGAGAGAGCTCTACCTGCCAGTCATAATATACAGCACTGATTTATTTATTTCTACTGGTCTGACTCAGTATAGGACAGCTGCATGTACCCTCATCATCCCTCTTGGGTTGCTGATATTTAATAGTATAAGCTGGGATACATCTGAGAACTCCTTATGCCATCTTTCCTTGATGGATACTAGGGTTGCCAGATCCCCTCTGGACACCTACAGGGCATGGGGTTTAGGGTTGCCAGATTCAGGTCAAAAAACTCCTGGAGATTCAGGGGTGGAGCCTAGGGAAGAGAGGGACTTCAGTGGGGTACAATGCCATACAGTCCAGTCTCCAAAGCATCCATTTTCCCCAGGGAAACTGATCTCTGTAGTCTGGAGATGAGCTGTAATTCTGGAGGATCCCCATGAACAATGCTCCCTCTAAGCTGTGGAAGTCTTCTGAGTAAAAATTCTACTTTGTGGGCTACTGGCATTAAAGTTGTGGGTGAGTGATTTGGCTACCACATAAATTAGTTTGTTCTGGAGCCATCCTTCCTGAACTAAGATAAAAATCTGTGAGCCAGAGGCTAAAAAACTGTGAGCTAGCTCACACAGCTTAGAGGAAACACTGCCCATTACTCACCTGGAGGCTGGCATCTCTACTGGATACCTGTGATTGCACAGAATGTGCCATAGTTGACATTAACTCCAGGTGATCATTCAGAATTTTGGCTTGCCTAAACAAATGTTAGCTTCACACTATAACTCTGTGGCCAGGGAGGATGATGTAGGGAAAGAAACCAGGAATAAACTAGAATGTCTATACTCAAAAATCAAATATAACTACAGTTAATAGACCAACTTCAAACCTTGGTTTTATAAGTCAGTTTGATGGCTCTGAACTAACTATATCTACTGAAGTGACCTGAGGCCCATTTAGTTTTGAGCAGTGTCTGAACTGAGCCAATGAGTAATGGATCCACTTCTTATATTTGACCACTCAGTGTTGACTTGTTTGTGATATTCTTGGTCCCCTTTGGAAAATGTACAAAGGCTCTCCTTTTCTCTGTGTTCTTTTGGAGAGCCCATTGTTGGTTCCCTAAAGCTTCACTGGAGTGAGTCTGAAATCATTATTAAGGGAAACCTGTAATCAATTCAAATTGTGATTTAGTTGTGGAGAAGAACCAGCATGCTCCATGTATCCCTACCTCCAAGCTTAAACTTCTTTGTTATGAGGAAAGTCCCACTGAACTTTAGTAGGACATACTTCCAAAGGAATTCTTCTCACTTCCCAATGTGATTCTCCTGGAACTGAGATCACTTGTGCTTTTGCTTAGCCCATTTCCAGGGAGTGCTGACAGAGGGTGTTCTTTCCAAGCAGATTGCAGTCAGATACTAAACAACCAACAGAATCAGGATAAGCCTGAAGAGAATATGTGAAACACGTACAAAACTGTATCGTACGTAAATTAATAGATAACCTTCTCATTTAAGTGAAGTTGGATGTCTTTCTGGAAGGACTTCTGGATTTAATTTTACACAAATGATTCTTACACTTAAAAACTCTGAAATTGAAATTAAAATTTAGTAGCAGCAAAGTGACCTTGTATTACCCAATTTACTGTACATACATACATTTACCACAAAAATTACCTGTCATCGCCAGGACTTCTGGAAAAAATATATCCCAGAATCGGCACTGCTGGGCACGTAATTTCCTACGAATCTTTGAAGCTTCTGTGCTTAATGTTAAGTATTTTTGTTCAGTGCGGGTGAAGACTGGCCATCTTGTCCCATTAATCTGAGTCCCATTGGGTATTCTAAAGGATTAAAGAGACACATTAGATCCCTCATGGGAAATTACTGGTGAACATCAGTAGTGTAAAATTATTCTGTTGAAAAGTTATTTTATTTCAAAGACGGGTAGGTTTGCATGGAATTACCTCAGTAGTTTGGAAAGTAGGTAGGAATAAATATCAACAGCTTAAACTTTAAATGGGTTCGTAGCATGAAGTTTAATTAAAAATACAGCAATACGCAGTGGATTTTTAAAGGCTCTACGAGGAGAAAACACACACACCTTAATAAGATCAACCTTCAGCAATTCGATGTGATGAATTCATGAGGTCAGGGAGAAAATGCAGTCTTGTGGATAACATTCAGTTGCTTGGATTGCCCAAAGTACTTAATAAGAATGCTAATGCGTAATTCAAATATGCAAGAATATTGTATTGAATTTTTAGACAGAGGGCCTTGCAAAGGTGTGCACTCATGTTTGTGAAACAAATCAAAAGCATGTCCCGATTAAAAATATGCTGAAAGAAGTATTGGTTTCCTAATAGGAAAAAAAAATCAATCGGTATATTGTGATGTCGTGGGCAGTTGCATTGCTGTCAAGAAAATCAACTGGTTAAAGCTGTCCTGATTCACATGTGTGGGTTCATCATGATGATGACCCGAATACATGGATGGATTCCACTGAGAAATGTCCTGGTTGAGACCCTTTCTATGGATGATAGAATTCTAGACTGTAACATTTTGGATTTCAGATAAATAGGATCTGATTTTGGTGTGGATCTTACCACTGCTCCACTAAGCAAAGTTTGAAGACTTCCTGCAACCTAAGGAGACTTAATCCAATGGAACAGCCACACATGTTGGAGGAATGAAATGATACAACCCTGAAATGGTAGAATAGGGAGTACCACTTTAGGTAGACAGAGTAATATTTGCCATGTTCTGAAATATACATATTTGGTGGTTAATAGTGCAGACTCTACTCTGCGAGAACCGGATTTGATTCCCCATTCCTCCACAGGCAGCTGCTGGTGTGACTTTGGGTCAGTCACAAGTTCTCTCAGAGCTGTTTTCTCAAAAACAGTTCTTGAAAGAGCTCTCTCAGCCCCACCTACCTCACAGGGTGTCTGTTGTGGGGAGGGGAAGGAGATTGTAAACCACCCTGAGACTCTGAGTGAAGGGTGGGATACAAGTCCAATCTCCTCCTCCCCCTTTTCTGTTTGAATACTGTGCTGTTTTTCAGTTTACAGAGAATTATTAACAGAGGAAAACTCAGAACACTGAAATCGCTCACCTGCAGCCTGAAGTAGTACAGTTGATTCTATTATTATCTCAATATTCTCCTACCTTATTGTTCTGCAGGTGTAGACCAGAACTTAGTAATTTTTGAAAGGCTGGAATCACAAGGCTAGTTTGTATGGAGCCTTCCAAGGAAGGGAGAAAAACAATTGAGTAGAAAGGACCACAGGGCCCCTTTGATTCTGGCCCTTTGAAGGGTACATGGAATTCCACTGGTAACATATGAAGACAGAGTGTTAACAACTTGAGGTTCAGCAGTAGAGACTAATCCTACTAAATTAGTAAAGCATCTGTCCTATAAACCAATCCCGTGTATGTCTCCTCAGAAGTAAGTCCCACTGGGACTTTCTCACGGGAATATATACCTAAAACTGCAGTCTTAAACTCTTGCCCGGTTCTATTATTTCACACCCTTCCTCCAAGGGGCTCAATGTTGATGCATTGTTCTCCCCTCCTATTTTATCTTCACCACACCACTGTGAGCTAGGTTAGTCTAGAAGAAAGAGACTCCTCAGAATCACTGCAGTACCTTCATAGATAAATGGGCATCTGAACCTGGATCTCCTGGATTTTATTCTGTTGCTCTGTGTTGCTTTACCCTTCCAGCAATGCCATGTTTGTATGAATAGGAACAACATAGCCCTGACCTGGATAACCCAGGCCAGTCCAACCACATCAAATCTCATAAGCTAAGCAGGTCAGCCCCGATTAGTATTTGGATGGAAGACCACCAAGGAAGTCCAGGAAACTCTACAGGGTCACTGGTAACTTAGCTGCGACATGATAACCCTTTCCAGAAATTACATAACCACATTTGTTCAACTCTAGAAATCCTTTCCTCCAGACATTTCCAAGTGCCTAAGATTTATGGTATTCTTAATACTCTGCTTTGGAAGGTAGAAATTAATCACTGTATATAAGCATAAATTTAGCATCTTCATTTCGGTATACAACAATGAGAGGAAGGGTTAGAGTTCTATTTATTGTATTTCCTTATTTTTAAAAACCATCAGCTTCTTTTCTGGACAAGTTTCTGAATCATAGTGACATGATTAAAATCACAAGGCAGGTTTTACAAAGCAAAGCTCGCCTTTGGAGAAGTGTGTTTTCTTCTAGATGTTTATACAATGTTCTAACTAGTATTTAAAAGGGACAAGGAGGCGGAAAAGAGAAACAGAAGTCCTGCAAGTGTCAAGATAATATGAACCATTCGGTGTCTTCACCAGGATTTCCAGCCAGGACAACCAGCCATGAAAAACTTGACTTGGTGGGGATTTAGGGCTGTTTACAATAGTAGAAGCAGAGGTCAAGATTGGCCATTTGAGGAAAGATCAGAGAACTGCAACTGTTTACTTCAGGGTGTTTTCTCCCTGTTCTTCAGTGGCATGATTGTTAATGAATGCTACATTTAGCAGCTGAATGGCCTCAATAAAAGGGAATTGGCTCTGAGGTTCACGTTAAGCTGAGGAAAATTCTCACTTGCCGAGACACAGTTTGAGACAAATAGTTTGATTTGTACAAGGGCTGGAATTGTCGTATCACGATTCTGCAACAACAAAGATGCTGCAGCTAAATGTTTTAAAGGAGTAAACAACCAGCCAATGCTAAAACAAAAAGAACACCAGCTGTTCTTGCTACAGGCCACTGGCTGGATGCCTAGAATATCTCAGCTCTGTGTAGTGACTACCCAGATGTCGCCGTGGAAAGTAACTTTCCCATTTCAGCTGCTACTGCATTTTGTGATGGCTCCAAGAACTAGGGAGAGCTCTGAATACAGATCTGCATATTTTGCCCCCAGGTCTATTTCAAACTGAGCTCAAACACCTTCAGAGATCAGACACAATTAGAAATGGACATGTAGTGCTGCCAGGTCTTCCCAAGTAGCATTGCCCCTGACTCTTGCCCATAGAAAATCTCACCTGGTTGCAAGACTTCTTTGAGCCACGTTTAAGATTCTCTACAGTTAGGGTTTCCAGGCCCACACGCTCAATCCCTGGGAGCTGCGGGAGAGGCAGCGCCTGGGAGTGAGAAGCATTGATGATGCTGTGATGTCACTTCTGGGCAGTCACTGGAAAGTGATGTCACTACCCTTCAGACATTCTAAGAATTTGCACAATCTTTATGGTAAATGCCATAGCGATCGGATAAATTCCTAGTACACAGGGGGCTGTGATGTCACTTCCTGGTGATCACATGGAAGTGACATCACAGCATCATCGATGCTTCCCAAGCAAATTTTTTCTCCAGCTGCTCATCCATGGCTGGGTACCTGGCAACCCTACCTATAGCAATAAGCATTACCAAAAAATGATAATTTAGTGGGTTGTGGGGGGGGGGTGTTTATTTTTTGGTATTTATTGGCCCTCATAATCAGAGGCACTAAAAATACATTTATTTATTCATAAATGCAACTCTGTAAGGCTGAAGGAGCTGCTATAGAGATGGTTAGTGATGGGGCTTCTATTATCTCCCTCCAAACACAATGCCAAAGTAGCATCCTAAGCACCATAAATCTTGGGAAATGCAGTTCCCCATGCATCAGGCATTCCTAGTAAGGATCCAGGAGCCCTATTTCCCAGGGTTTCTGGAGCACAGAACATTGCCTTAGCTACATTCTAATCTCGATCTTAATGGAAGCCAAATTGGAAGACCTCTGCATATGGGGTGACAGCCACAGCCAACAACCTACCCAGAGGAATTTGGGGTGGAGACAGATGTGCCAGTGGCATGCCAGTGCAAGGCATCACTTCCAAAGCAAAACTGGAAGTGATATGATGTCAGAGTGACATTCTAGCATCCCCTGAATACTCTATGGTTAAACCATACAGGTTTGGACAAATCCTAGAGCATCACCCCAACATCATCATGCCTCTTCCAGTTTTGTGTCGGAAGGGACTTCACACTCCCTTCCCCCCAATTAGCCCGTGAAAACCAGAGGTCCCCATCTGCATGGGAAACCCAGTAGTTTCTGTCACCACCTAGAATTTGTTTTGAGAAAGTGTATCAGGTAGAAGTCTGTGTATTTATATTCATTAACTTTTTTTTTTTTTTTTTGCTGCTCCAGGTGTAACAGAAAGCGAGCATGACATAGCCGTTAGAATGTCTGACTTGGATCTGGGTGTCTCCAAGTTCAAAACTCCACTCTGCCATGGAAGCTTGCTAGGTGACCTTGGGCTAAGTCACACACTCTCAGCCTAACCTACTTCACAGGGTTGTTGTTGTGAGAATTAAATGGAGAAGGGGAGAGTGTTGCAGGATGATTTGGGTTCCTCCTGGGGATAA
The DNA here is from genome assembly GCA_029375565.1 of Gekko gecko. NCBI lineage: Eukaryota > Metazoa > Chordata > Lepidosauria > Squamata > Gekkonidae > Gekko > Gekko gecko. The sequence continues at coordinate 138,353,919 of JAPDNY010000008.1, read as the reverse complement.
AGGACTGGTGTGCCTCAGGACAGATAGAAACACTGAGTATAAATGGCAGGGCTATTTTTTGGCAGGAACGCACAGGAACAGAGTTCCAGCTGGCTTCAGAGTTGGCCACGCCCACTACAGCCAAAACCTCTGCATGGGTGGCTACAGAGGGAAGGCCTGGAGAGCGCCCCCCCTGGTGACTCTGAGGTGGGCAGGCCAGGGGGCGGCCTGGAAGGATTGGGGAGTCATTTAAATGCCTCCCCATGCCTTCCCTGGCCTGTCTAAGGGCCAGCTTGTGTGGACAAGCCAAGAGAAGGCAGTTTAAACTGCCTTCTCTTCCCTTCAAGTGGGGGGCTTGCCCGGGCACCCAGCCGCAGGGCACCCAGGCAAGCCAAGAGAAGGCATGGGGTGTGCCCTAATATGCTAATGAGTTTCTGCTGTTGGGTGTGGCCTATTATGCTAATGAGTTCCTGCTGGGCTTTTTCTACAAAAAAGCACTGATAAATGGTATAAATAAATACACTAGTTGAAAAGTCTTAGGAAGGCAGTAGTAAATATTATAAGCTAAGGGAAGGTATCTCTCCTTATAATAATTATCTTTTGGTTTCGTAAGATTCCATGCGCTCCCATTGGCTGTAAAATGCCCTCCCTCAGCCATTGGCCCATCAGCCGCCACTCAAGAGTATTCGCGTGCCATTGGCCGGGTGCTGGGTCTGCTCCTCTTCCCCACCCACTCCCCCTTCAGACAGATTTGCATGTCAGATTTACTGGCAGACAGCTCTCTCTCCTGAGGAAGACAGTTCTCTTGACTCCTGTGAGGGACTGTCCCCCAGTGGCTGTTGGTAGACAACCAAGCTTGGTTCTGTGAGTAAAAAAACAAAGGACTTTCAGCATAACCCCCTCCCCCACCCATAACCCCCTCCCCAATGGCCACTTTCCTGTCAGAATAAATGGAAAAAGGCTCTCTCTCCTGCTTAGCTTCAGCATGGCTGGCTGGCTAATGAGGTGGGCCAGTGACCATCAAACCATTTTCTTCAACTCCCTGCTGTGTGGCTGACTTTCCCCTAGAATTGCCAATCTCCAGGTGGGACCTGGAGATCTCCCACTGTTACAATTGACCTCCAGATGACAGAGATCAGTTCCCCGGGAGAAAATGGTTGGTTTGGAGGGTAGACTCTATGGCATTATACCCTGCTGAGTCCTTCCACACACACCCCAAATGCTGCCCTCCACAGGATCCACCCCCCAAATCTCCAGGTATTTCCCTAATCAGAGTTGGCACCTGTACTTTCTCCTCTGTCAGTAAAAGGCCCTTTCCACACCTATGTTGGCCTTTGGGAGAAAACTCATTGGGCCCAGTCCTGATCAGGTTGCCAACTCCAGGTGGGCAATTCCTGAAGATTTGAGGGATGGAGCCTGGAGAGGGTGAGGTTTGAGGAGGGGTGGCACCTCAGACAGGTATGATGCCATAGACTCCACCCTCCAATCCAGCCATTCCCTGATGGGGAACCATTGTTGCCAATCTCCAGGTGGGGGCTGGAGATCACTCAAAATTACAACTGCTTTCTAGGAGGGAGGGGGGAGGAGATGGAAAACTAAAGGTAGGTTGATGGTTGGCTGGGAGGGAGATAGGGTTATCAACTCCAGGTTGGGAAATTCCCGGAGATTTGAGGGGTCGAACCTGGAGAGGGTGAGTGTTGAGGAGGGGTGGGACCTCAGACAGGTACAATGCCATAGACTCCACCCTCCAAACCAGCCACTCCCTCCTGGGGAACCACTGTTACCAAACTTGGGGGTGGGCTAGAGATCACTCAAAATTACTACTGCTCTTCAGGTAGCAAAGATCAGTTCCTCTGGATAAAATGGTGGACTCTTGTCATTATACCCCACTGAGATTGCGACAGCAAATTGTCACTGAGTGCCCAAAGCCGGGGCACTCTCCCAGAGCCTCTTTCTAGAGCCCGTTGTGTTTATTTCCACAACAGGCCTTATTCCTAGTAATGTATATTACTGAAGTTCAGCCTCTCAGTTATTGCCAAAGTATCATAACCAGTTTCAGCAACTCAACATTTATTTTAATTACTTCAGTTCTAGCCTTTATCTGAACCTCAGAGCCTACTGTATGGGGGATTGTAACTCCCCCTGAAGTCAAGCTATTACTTTTATATATTCCTTAATCTGATCTGGCATAGTAATTCCTATGTTCCTCAATGCCCCCCTCCCATTAACTCTTCTCTGATTAACTTATGGCACCTATTTAATTGCAAGTTTATCTGTGTCTCCCGAGAATAGTGACTTAAGCAGAGCTGACTAGTGCTTCGGTTCAAGATCAGAACACTAATAGCACTGTCAGAACTCATATAAGCATCTCAGTGCTATGAAATAAATCATGACATTCCAAATTGTCATCTACAGGTAGGAAGGGAAAATGTGCTTATGGACGCAGATTCTGCTTTGGAGGAAATGATGGAAGGCATTATTAGTTGAATACAGCACACCGCCATAAGAGATCTGGGCACTACTTACATTTTTGGAGTTCTAGAGACTAACTGCTTTAACACAGAAATTAAAGAATAAAGAATAAATGGGTATACATCCCACATTTGAAACCTCAACACTCAAAAACCAGTGGGAGAGCATTTTAATCTTCCAAGTCATTCCATTGCTGATCGAAGAATGGCAGTCCTCAAAGAAACTTCAAGGGGAAATCACAAAGCGAGATTTTTGAACGTGAGGTTCCTTCACAAGTTCAGAGCAATGGAACCCCAACCTGGGCTGAGTAGGGACAAAGGATTCTTATTCTCCCTACAGATCCTAGTTTTCTGCTCCGAGGCATTTCCTCTCCGCTCTGACCAAGCTGGTTGCAACAGGCCTGGTACTTCTGCATCCTCTACAAGCCATCCTTGCAACACCCCTCCCACCTTCTGGCTGGGATAAAAAGCCTCAGATCTCCATTGCTACTCATGTCTGGTGAAGATTGCTTTGACTCTCGAAAGCTCATACCCTGGAAATCTTGTTGATATTGAAGGTCCTACTGGACTCGAATCTAACTGCTTTAACAAACAAGATGAAGAAACTGCCCTCTTTCCAGATTCAGACACAAATAGAGACATAAACAGCCTATCCAGGGTTAGATTCTGAAATTTATTGGGGGGGGGGGCTATTCTATTCTTTCACCCTATCCATTCCCAAATAACTTCTGTCTTGGACTTTTCTACTGTAAGTCTGTGGTTAGGATGCATTTTATTTTTGTACAGTACATGTTTGTTTATTGGTATATTGATAACCCCCTGCCCTGACAGGCTAGCCCAATTTCATCAGATCTTCAAAGCTAAGCAGGGTCATCCCTGGTAGTTCCTGTTTGGATGGGAGACTTCCTAGGAAGTCCAGGGTTGCTACACAGAGGCATTCAGTGGCAACTGACCTGTTTATCTCTTGCCTTGAAAATCCTACAGAGTTGCCATGAATTGGCTATAACTTGACAGCACCACCGCAACCGTATTTCTCCTCACAGTGTCCCACTGTGGCTTGTATCATTCTTGCCTCCTCTATTTTATCTTCGCAACAACAAAGTTGTGCTCTGCCGATAGTAATCTGCTCCATCAGTGCACAGGATCCTGCCTAGTGATGAACAGAAACCTTTGTTTCAGAATCCCAGTAAGGTGAGGTTCAGCTGCAATTAAAAATGGAATGATTATGTTTGTTGAAGGAGTGCCATATTTGGTAAGTGCACTCGAATACATGTCTGCATGTGCGTGCATGTGTGTTCTCTTTCAGTCTTTGGCACACAGCACCTGTTGTGAAGTATTGATGGTTTTGAAAAGATTTTGCATATATGTATGTATTTGTAGCTGAGGGTGGAGTGGGTTGCACTCAAGTGAACACTGAATTAATGAGCTCCAAAATGTCCTATTGTTAACAGCCTTGCTCAGGTCTTGCAAACTGAGGGCTTGTGACTTCTTTGATTGAGTCAGTCTATCTCAGGTTTGGGTCTCCCTCTTTTCCTGCTGCCTTCAATTTTTCCTAGCATTCTTGTCTTTTCCAGGGACTCCTGTCTTCTCATCATGTGACCAAAGTGCAATAGCCTCAGTTTAGTCATTTTAGCTCAGTTCAGGCTTGATTTAATCTAGGATCTACTTATTTGTCTTTTTGGTGTTCCACAGTATCCATAAAATTCTCCTACACATCTCAAATGAATCAACTTTGGCTCAGGTTGGCTCAGGCTGAGCTGGTTGAAGGTGAATCCGGTGAAGACAGAGGTCCTGTGCATGGGTCAGGGCAGTTTGGGGGCGGGGGTCCCACTCCCGACCTTCAGCAGGACACCATTGGTGCCAGCGCCTGTGGTCAGGAGTTTGGGAGTACTCCTGGATACCTCCTTAACAATGGAAGCTCAAGTAGCAGCCACTGCCAAGTCGGCCTTTTACCACCTTTGGCTGATTAGGCAGTTGGTCCCCTTCCTCGATCGCAACGACCTGGCCACAGTGATCCATGTGATGGTCACCTTGAGACTAGACTACTGTAACACTCTCTACATGGGGCTGCCCTTGTTGCTAATCTGGAAGCTGCAGCTAGTGCAGAATGCTGCGGTGAGGCTCTTGATGGGCCTGCCCAGATGGGATCACATCCAGCCCATGCTGAAGGCACTGCACTGGCTGCCAATAGCATACCGAATTCGCTTCAAGGTTCTGGTGCTTACCTTTAAAGCCCTATATGGCCAGGGTCTGACAAACCTGAGGGACCGCCTTTCCCCATATATACCCCAGAGAGCACTGTGGTCAGGGTCACAGAATTGACTAACCCTCCCGGGCCCTAAAGATGTCAGGCTCACCACCACCAGGGCCAGGGCCTTTTCAGTGGTGGCTCCTAGCTGGTGGAATGAGCTCCTGGAAGAGATCAGGGCCCTGCAGGACCTTTTATACTTCTGCAGGGCCTTCAAGACAGAGTTCTTCCACCAGGCTTTCAACTAGGAGCCGCCCTGACTACTACCATCAATGAGCTGGACTGTCCACAAGCAATATGTATAATATGCCATCTCAATGAATGAATGAAGAATTATTAGCACCTAGGTTTTATGACAAATTGTATTTGAATTGTTTTAATGTGATTTTATGTGGTTTTACTGGTATTATACCAACTGTGTAAGCCGCCCTGAGCCTGCTTGTGGGGAGAGCGGGGTATAAATGGAATAAAATAAATAAATAAAATAAACATTCTTCCTGTCACCTTTCTTCATTGTCCAGCCTTCACACTCATGCGTAGTAATGAAGAATACTATGGCATGAATGATCTTGATCTTGGTTTCCAGTGACACACCCTTACACTTAAGGATCTCTTCTAGCTCCTTTGCAGAGTCTTGAAAGGGAGCTGTCAGAGCTAGGGACCCGCCTTCTCGCATTTATACTGCAGAGCATGGTGCACATTGATAGCATGATAGAATTCAATATGAAATGGAAATCAATGTATTCTAATTAATAATTGTATTCGTTACTTTGGCACAACACAAAATCCCTCATGGAGTTATTTAACTGATAACAGGACATTAATTAACACTGTGTAACTTATATGGGCAACAGTACAACAGAGAACAGTACATTTCCCATATAAAGGGTACTGTATATTTTTTTAGACAAATTGGGCTTTGCCTCATGAAAGCTTATGCCACAATAAATTTGTTAGCCTTTAAAATGCCACAAGGCTGTTACAGTGTCTCAAGCAGACTAACATTGGTACATGACCAGAATTTGTTTTAAATGTCCTCCCCGCCTTTTATTGTTCTCTCCCTCACAATACTCTACGACAAGGTTGGAGAGAAGGTTGCTAGGGAGTGACCAGTCAAGAAATTAGAAGTAGCTTTCTGTACTCCCCGAGTGCTGCTGTAACTTTCTTATCCTTCCCTTTAAAGTGACCACAACAGCTTTTGTCTACTTTCTGTTTTGTATGAAGAAGGGGGAGGTGTACACACACACACACATGCACATGTCTTCATTTTGGATGAAAAAATGAGAGCACCAGCATCCTTTTCCATCAGGCTCTCCGCTTCCTCCTTTGTGCATCTTTGGTCTGTATGGAAAAGGAATGTGCTATTGATTCTTACTCCCTGCATCAAAGCTGCAATTTTCCAGTTCCAGCATGGCTATTTTCGGGCAGGAACGCACAAGAACAGAGTTCCGGCTGGCTTCAGAGTTGGCCACGGCCACTACAGCCAAAACCTCTGCATGCGTGGCTACAGAGGGAAGACCTGGAGAGCGATCCCCCCATGACTCCAAGGCGGGTGGGCCTGGAGGGCCCTGGAAGGATCAGGGAGGCATTTAAATACCTCCCTGTGTCTTCCCCAGCCTGTCCAAGGGTCAGCTTGCCCGTGCACCCCACAGCCACAGGGTACCCGAGCAAGCCAAGGGAAGGCATGGGGGTGTGGCCTAATATGCTAATAGGGTGCACTGTCAAGGATGTGGCCTAATATACTAATGAGTTCCCGCTGGGCTTTTTCTACCAAAAAAGCCCTGACTTCCAGGTAGGGTTGGTAGCTCTTGGCTAGTAAATCCCTGGAGATCTGAGGGTAGAGACTGGGAAAGATGGAATTAGGGGAGGGAGTTCAGCAGGGATGTGATTCCATAGAGTCCAGCCTATGAAGCTGCCATTTTCTCCAGTGGAATGGATCTCTATAGTCTGGAGATCTTATATTCTAATAGTGAAGCCAGGATATCTTTGGATACTTAAATCTGGAGTGAAGGGACAAGACAGATCTTTCCACAAACCTGAAAATGGCCCTATGTTTGTAGAAAAAATATGAAATCTTTAAAAATGCACAGGGCAGCTTACAAAATCCAAAATTGATAAAAGGAGTACCTGTAGCTTTAAGCAATAGACTCCCTCAGTGGCTGTTGCTGGGCAACCACAGCATTGCAAGTTTTGCTTCAGTTAGTAAAAGCAAGGGGGAGGAGGAAGAGCCCTTTCCAGGCCTATTTTGGCCACTGAGGGAGGGCACCTTGGGGCCAGGCCTGACTAGGGTTGCCATCTCTAGGTTAGGAAACTTCCAGAGATTTTGGGATGGAGTCTGAGGAAATCAAGGTTTGGGGAGGAAACCCCCAATATACATATAATGCCACAGAGTCCACCCTATAGAGCAGCCATTTTCTGCAGAGGAACAGATCTTTGCTGTCTGGAGTTCAACTATAGTTCTGACAGATCTCCAGGTCCTACCTAGAGGTTGGCAGCCTGAGGCCTGGCTAGTGTTTTCTTGCCATGCCAGTGGGGCGATTTGGGGAGCATTCTGGGATGTCCCCAAATGCAATGACATCACCTGGAAGTGATGTTGTGTGGCAGTGCTCTAGTTCGAGGGCAAAACTCTATGGTTTGGGGCCAAATTCACCATATAGTTGCGCCTTCAAACTGGAGCATCCCATGCAGTGTCACTTCCAAATTTATAACTGCTCTGTAGATGACAGAGATCCGTTCCCCTAGAGAAACTGTGACTGGTTCTACTCACCTAGTCACCATTTTGTGACTGATAATTTCCAATACTCAAAAAAATAAAGTAGGTATCAAAAACATGTAGCCTGCTTTCCCCAGATCTGTGAGCGAGACTAACCTAAGTTTTCTTGCCAGCTTATTTACTGTGCTGAATTTATTTTTTTCCATTTTGTTTCATTTCCATGCCTGTTTATTAAGACCAATTTCATTATTCCTATATTTCTTTAGCAAATGTCCTATTGTTGTTGGTTCCTTTTATGAAATTCTCATGCATCACATATATGATATACAATTTTTATTCCATTTAAATACAATTGATGCAAAAACAGGTGTCAGTTCTAACAGTAGTCCTATTGAATTTTATTGGATGACTGGGGAAAAGAATGACCGCAGATGCATCCCAAATAGGATGAAACCATAAATGAAATTTTGACCTGAAAGTCATCATGAAAGCTGTTCATATCCCTGATTTAAACTTTGATTTCAGTTGAAACCCAACACAATATCCATGGTTCCATATGAGAGCTGGTTGGTATTTATTGTCTATCTACATACTTGTTTTCTTTTTGAATTCTGTAAATTCAGTTTTGAAACAGAAATAATATAAAATCATCTCTCAGTATTATGTTTTCATTACAAATGTTTCAGAAATGGAGTCATGTTCAAAATGGCAAGTTTTTGTACTGAATGTGCGCTTCATTCATGCAGGGTCATGTCCCACCAACCAGCATGTATCTTGCTCTGATTTTATGAGTTAGAAAATTAGCCTGGAATTATGCTAGTTTTCTATCCATAGAAGACATTTGGAACAACAAAAGCCCAAAAGAGACAGGATAATTGTCTTTAAATAATATATATTTTTAGTAAATGTTACAAGTGTAGCAGCAACTGCTTACTAGCCACTATTTTGTAGAAAATAGTGTTTCATGAACTGCCTTTAGAAATCTCCATGTAGAGGATTATGTAGGTATATGGGATCCCTGGTACAGTGGATGTTTTAATTATATAGTTATATATTATATTGTATTATTTATGTATTTATTATTTCGACTTTTACCCCGCCCTCCCCATCAAAGCAGGTGCTCAGGATGGCTCACATAAAACCAGTATAACAATATAGATTCAATACAAAAATATCTAAAACACTGCATAATACAATTTAAATCCATTATTATCGATGGCAGTTCTCTGAATAAAGTGTGTTCACACGCTGTCAACTGTACTACCGCTCTGGAAAGCTTCAACTCTAGGTCAGCCCAGAGGTTTTCACGGCCCTGTACTACCAATCTTCAGTTAAAAATTGATGATTATTATTTTTTTTTACCACTTAGCTGCTGTACAAAGTTCTGCTACTGGTAGCAAACTGAAAATAACATCCCTCTCTTTCTCTTTCAAACAGCATGTGGTGAAATGACTTCCACCCAGGAATTTAGTATCAAAGTATAAAGCTCCAGTTAGGTTTGTGCTCTGTATAAGCACAGAGGCTATGCAGTGTTCCTCGCTGGTTGGCGAAACAAGTTGATGAGTCAACTCCCTGGTGCAGAGCTATTGTCATAGAAATGCAAATGACCCTGTCCAGAGGAGGACAATGGGGAGCCTTAAATCCACCTTGCCCACAGAGACTTAGGAGCAAATATGAGAGTCCTGCTCCTGCAGATAGGAGGAGGCGGGTGGGTCTGCTGGGGTGTGGGGGAAGGCAGAAAAGAACACCATTGAACTTTCTGAGAACTGATTGTGAGCAAGTCTTCTAAGGGCTAGTCCGCCCATACATGGTAGCCCTGAAACTCAACTGGACTACTTCAGACTGCAGGTGACATGCTTATACTTGAATGTTCCTGCATACACAACATTTCCCTGAATGCAGAAACCTATATGCCAGGGACATATGCCTATATGCCTTTTCCTGGCAGGTATGTTTTATAGGTTAAGAACATAAGAAAAGCTGTGTTGGATGGGGCCAGTGGTCCATCCAGTCCAACACTCTGAGTCACACAGTGGCTCTGCGACTTGCTCATATGCCAGGCATGTGTAGTCGCAGCCCACCAGCAGCACCTTCACGATATGACTGCCAATGTTATCCACGAGGACATGGATGTGATAACGGGAGCTTGCAGAGGCCACCCAACAGCACATGGGAACCCGGGGAGGGGGGCCTGTGAGCCAAATTGAAGGGGTCGGAGAGAGCCTCGACTGCTGAGCAGACTCTGGAGATCCATGTTTTTGCTGACGGCCATGTTAAGGCCGTCAAGGAGCACTGGGACAGGCTGCTGCCGTCACCGGAGAAGCTGAGAGTCCCCGCCGGAGACCCAGCTGCAATTGCAGGAAGTCCATCTGCTGTACTTTACACGGTTGCCTGCCAAAGAAGTTTGAATATGTCTGAATGGATTTTCTTGGCTGTGCTTGACTCTCTATACAAGACCAGTTGAGGCTCTTTTAAACTTCAATTTAGTGAATTTTTGTTGACCCTTTTAGGCCAGGTGAACATAAGAAAGGTTTAATTTGTAGCAACATGAAAGGCTTCACATTATTAAATGACAAGGAAATGTTTCAAACGACAACTGTGTTAAATGAGACTCAGCAGAGTTTTTCTTTATTATATGGGGGGGGGATCAGAAATAATACCCAGCTTTAATGTCCTTTATTACTTATTGTATTGAATATATTCATCATCATAAGAGGTCAGAACAACAACTTTTTTGTCTACTTGGTACTTGCATACTGAAGAAAGATCTCTCAGAACAGGACTACATCTGGATTGCTGTCTATTCCTTCATCTGCATAATCTTTGAACTGTATTTGAATGTGAATTGTCATTCCTCAGTCTCTGTAATCTTTGTAGGATGTTTATTTTTCAGTATTGTACATTCTTCTGCAAGTATTGCCATAACAATTCTTAATATAGTCAGTGTTTTTATCAACACTAGTTCTTCCTTATCTGTTTTTTCATTAGCCACTAATGCCATAAGAACTTGTTTACTATCCACAGAAGTCTGTGGATAACGCTTTCCATTCAAAAACATGAGCTTAGTAGAAACCTTTACTTTGTAGAAAAAAACATCTCCAGAGTCAAAATGAATGCTTGGTCCATTATTGTTTTCTCGCAAATATAAGCGAAGCAATTGGAAACAATACCTTCAGAGTTACTTTATGAATTATAAACCAAAGAGAAAAATCTGCTTATTTTTTTCTAATTTCAACAGAAGGCATTTGTTCATCTACCTTTTTTAAAAACCCTTTCATTCTTAAAATACACATATTATTAGGGAAACTGGTGTTAATTGTCCAGTAACAGTGTGAGTGGGTAACAGCTTTCTCCAGGTGGGAGGAAGGGTGAGCAAAAGATCACACAAGTTTTGAAAAAGAAGAAATTCCACAGATGAGGGGAAAGTCAGTTGCGAAGCTTTATTTTTATAACTTCCCAAAAGGCCAGATTTAGGTTGCAGCCCTGCAATTAAACTTTCTTCTTAATGGACCTGCTTAGAATTGCTCCCTATGAGGAACAGGGGTCTGATGAGACAATACATTAAACAGAAGCCACTGATGCCATTGTGTTTAAAGTATGACCTGAAGCTCACCTTTAAAGTAGCGTGGGAGGGACACAAACAAGCTCCTGAGTGAGTGCAGAGGCAGAAGGACCTTCCCAATTCCCTCCCTTCCACCTTGCATGCTTTTGCTAGCAGGAAAAGGCTGGGGGAGGGTGTTCCTGTTTGTCTTCCTGCCGGTTCCACCTATCTCCTGGGCAGACACATAATGGTCCAATCTGCATTGGTCTTTCCTGCTGTTTTGCCACCGACCCCACATCGCCTAACAAATTTCTGTCTGCATCTCATTCTGCATCTGCTCTTATATTGCTTCGTCTCAGCATCAGCTGTCTACATCATTTTTATTGCCATTTAGTGGCAACTCCAACATCACTATGGCACTTCACCACGTTATGTGGATTTGGTTTTAGGGTGGTTTAATTGCTCCTCTTTGCCCTCCGAGCCACTGTGAGCGATAAGCAAACAACTGGAGCTGAATTCTCACCCCCCACCCCCGTTCTAAGGAGATACACAAATTGTCACAAAGGAAACAAGTTAGCTGAAAATCCAGTAGTCTGTGTTTAAAAGCAGCCAGGGAACATTTTTCTGCAATGATATTTTTGGGTGGAGGGGGGGTTGGAAGCATGTCCACCCCTGAACTATTTGTTATTTCCTGGGGCAATCCCCAGAATGCCTTGCCTGAAACCACCAGGTGTTTTGTGTTTTTACCCAGGTCGTTTGGTCTTTCCTGCTCCCCCTCTGTCTCCCCCTCTACCAGGTCACCCCCTTAACTTTCTGAGGGGGGTCATGGGTGCCATTTCCTCCTGGCTCCCCCAAGAGGCCATTCTCCCCCCCCCTCGTGCTCTCCCTAGACATGATGCAGATGGCAAGCTTTTATACTGAGGCAAATGGGAGGCAACAGAAGCCGGCACCACAGCTGAAAGAAGCAGCGTTACACAGCAGATACAGACTGGGCCAATGAGGGAAAGCAGTAAGAGAAACAGCCTTCCCCCATGGCTCTTTTCTGCTAGTGAAAGTGTGTGAAGAAGAAAAGCTGGGGTTTTTTTACCCTGCTTTTCTCTATCTTAAGGAGTCTCAAAGCAGCTTAAATCACCTTCCTCTTCCCACATGTTAGATATGAGACTCAGGCGGCAGCTCGTTAAACAGTGAAATCAGCTTTATTTACAGAGTGAGGACAAGATAGAACGACAGTGAAACTAGGGAGCAGCAGGCTCCTTTTTAAACAGTCCAGCCTTGCTAAACCATGCCCAATAGTTCAGTAAGGACCAATCAAAATATATACATAAATTCCAATCACAGCGAAAGACCGTTCTTGTTGAGATCCCCAGACCCATTTCACGCCCTTAATTAACAACCTTTGTAGGGGTTCCGCAACAGTAGCTTTATGTGGTAAAAAGGCATTATAAAAGTTCAGAATTCCTAAAAATGATTGCAGCTCTTTTTTGCTTTGAGGCCACGGTGCCTTCTGTATGGCCTCAACCTTGCCTTCCATAGGGTGAACCCCATGTTCATCTATGAGGAACCCTAAGAATCCCACTCTGGGCACCCCAAAATGGCATTTACTCTTTTTAACCTTTAAACCAGCCTTTTGAAATTTGCCCAGCACCACAGATTCGATCTGCCAATTCTGTTTCATTAGCCCCCGCAATCAAGACATCGTCGAAATACGGAACTACACTTGGCAGATCCCTTAATAGGCCCTCCATCAGCCCTTGGGAAATACCTGGGGCCACGTTCACCCCGAATTGTAACCTGTTTACCTTGACTGCACCCCTGTGGGTCACAATTGTCTGTGCTTCGATTGCACATTGATCTCCTGGTAGCTGTTGGTAAGCCTGCGTAAGGTCTAATTTTGCGAAAACCCTGCCCCCTGCGAGGGACGCCAATACATGACTGATGATAGGTACTGGATATGAGTGCTGTTGCAATGCCTTTTTGATCGTACACTTGTAATCAGCGCAAATCCTAATAGACCCATCAGGCTTAACAGGTGTTACAATAGGAGTTTCCCTCCTGCACATGTCTAGTATCCTGATTGGACAGATGCGCAGAGTGTCCAATCAGATTTCAAGTTTCAGGATACCATGCTGTAATGGGAGCTGGACTCAAGCTCCTACATTTATGTATGTCAATACATAACACCACAACAGGCACCTTGTGAGGTAGATGGGGAGTTCTGAGAGAAACTGTGACTGGCCCAAGGTCACCCAGCAGGCTTCATGTGGTGGAGTGGGGAATCAAACCCAGTTCTCCAGATTAGAGTCCATTGTTCTTAACCACTACACTACACTACACTGGCTCTGTGGGGTGGAAGAGAGGGAATGATGAAGCTTCTTCTGCCTCTGCAGGTGTTCTGGAACCGGTTTGTGCCACCCTCACTATTTTACAGGTGAGCAGCGGGTCACATTAGGGTCACCAAGTCTGGGTTGGAAAATACCTGGAGACTTTGGGGGTGGATCCAGGAAAGGGCAGGGTTTGGGAAGGGGAGGTGCCTGAGCATGGTACAATGCCATAGAGTCCACCCTTCAAAGCAGCCATTTTCTCCAGGTCATGAGCATGAAGTAAGGTTGCAAACTCTGGGAGTTGAGCCTGGGGAGGGCAGGATTTAGGGGGGATGAGACCTTATTGGTACGCAATGCCATAAAGTTCATCCTCCAAAGCAGCCATGTTCTCTGGGGGGAACAGACCCCTTTTGTCTGGAGACTGTAATTCCAGGAGGTCTCCAGGTCCCACCTGGAGAATGGCAACCATAACATTAAGAAAATAAAACATCACCTTGAACTCTATGGAGGAAGAGCCTCATAAAAATGTGATGGTTAGGTGCAGTGCCAGATTAAGCCAGGAAGAGAGGAAGAAGAGTTGGATTTATATCCCACCCTTCACTCGGAGTCTCAGAGTGGTTTACAATCTCATCCCCCTCCTCTCCCCACAGCAGACACCCTGTGAGGTAGGTAGGGCTGAGAAAGCTCTGAGAGAATGCTCTTGAGAGAACTGTGACTGACCCAGATTCACTCAGCTGGCTGTATGTGGAGAAGTGGGGAATCAAACCTGGTTCTTCAGATTAGAGTCCGCCCCTCTGAACCACTACACCAAACTGGCTCTAATAGACCCTAAACTATTTAAAGTTTTAATGGCCTCAGAGAATGACCTTCCCAAAATGTATATGAGTGTGCTGTAATGTAGAGGCCCCTCATAATCTGAGGCCCTAAATAATAGTTTGCTTAGCTTGTTTTTGAATGCAGTTCTCGGTGGGTGGGGGGATGTCTAGGTCATGGCGGGGGCTCCACAGATGAGTTTATCATTTGCATGAAGAACATCTGAAATGAAACCTAAGACATTTCCAGCAAAAGGTCTCACACAGTTGGTGTTCAAAAGATATTTTCCGTATCTGAGCGTCCAGAGAACAGTAGGTTCTTTCTTTCTCTGACTGAAAGATTGTGTTGCCTACCCATTTCTCAATTTAGACAATGGGGGGGGGGGAGAAGGAACAGATAGCTTCTTTAGCTAAACATGACCTATTCAGAGGAATCAGATAACTCTTCAACCTACATTTCTTTGTACCCATTTTTAGAGCAACTTTTGGGTGTTGTTTACCTTCTCAGTAAAGCACATAAAAAGGTAATAAAATATATTTTTTCTTTCCTTCATGACTTTGGAAAAAAAAAATTTGAACCTTCGTTCATCACTTTGACATCTTTAGTTTAGTGCACTGTTTATTTTACAATGCCTACTAAAAATGTTATAGTGTAACAACATGGCTGGACTGTTTATTCATTTGAAAATTGCACTAAAGGAGGTGGTGGCTGGGGTGTCATCCTGTACAGCAGAATTCCTTACTCCTGCACAGCCAACAAAGAGGAATTCTCTTAATTCCTCTTTACTCAATAGCTCCTTGGAATTTCTGTTCCTCTTATTAGAAATCTGGAGTCTGTTTCAAATCAATTCAGTTTTGATCAAAAGAGAAATTCAGATAAGAGAAGGGGCAGGAACATAAGAACATAAGAGAAGCCAATGTTGGACCAGACCAATGGCCCATCCAGTCCAACACTCTGTCACACAGTGGCCAAAAATACCAGTTGCCATCAGGAGGTCCAGCAGTGGGGCCAGGACACTAGAAGCCCTCCCACTACTGCCCCCCCTGCACCAAGAATAGAGTGCATCACCTGCCCCAGACTGAGAGTTTCTATCTATACCTTGTGGCTAATAGCCACTGATGGACTTCTGCTCCATGTTTATCTAATTCCCTCTTGAAACTGTCCATGCTTGTAGCTGCCACCACCTCCTGTGGCAGTGAATTCCATTTGTATATCACTCTTTGGGTGAAGAAGTACTTCCTTTTATCCGTTCTAACCCAACTGCTCAGCAATTTCATTGAGGAAGGAAGGTCATACCAAATTTCAGAATCGTTCCAAGTCAGCAATGTCTTTCTAGACCTTCCTACTAGAGCACCTCCATGTCATATTCAACATCAAAAGACCTGCAAGAGCTGAAGTTACAAAAGGGTGCATAGAGATATAATGGAAAACCACAAAGAGAAATTGAAAAGGAATTCTTCTTTTGAAAGATGCAAAAAGAAGAGAGAAATCCATGGTTCTATCTAGAAAAAAGTGAAATTTGGAAAAAGAAATTCCACTCCCCATAAAATTGCTACCACCGTCAGCAGCTCAATAAGCATTCACTGGCCAAGTGTATGGCTTTATTAGGAATAGAGATGACCCATTTTTACATTCCCTGGGCCTATTCTGTTTTCAGGCTATGGTTTGAGAACCAGAGATGTCTTTTGCTATGCATATAGGATGAAAGATAATTTGGCAGTTTGATGATGTTAGCACTAACTAGCAACAGATCTTACAGTTATGAAATATGAGCATGACAATGAACACATGAAGCTCCCTTATACACAGTCAGATCATCTATGAAGGTCAATATTGTCTACTCTGACTGGCAGCTCAGGTCAAAGTCTTTCACATCACCTATTGCCTGATCCTTTTAACAAGACATGTTGAGGACTGAACCTGGGACCCTCTTCATGCAAATCAGATGCTCTACCACTGAGCCATGACCCCTCTAAGTTATTAGGCAACAAGTACATTTTAAATCAGTGATATTTATCAGTGATATTTATCATTTTCAGTTCAATTTCTTACACGCCCAAGGAAAGGCTGATGATCACTTTGGGGTCAGGAAGCAATTTTTCTCCAGGCCGGTTTGGCTGGAGATCCTGAGGGTATGTTTTTTTCCCTGATCATTTGGACATGGAACAGGGGTCACTGTGAATTTCCTGCATTCCTCCCTTCCAACTCTCTGATTCTATGATTCCGTGATTTACAGCTCAATGTTTTGCAATACTGAATCACATACTTCAGAGCAAGATTAACCTCTGGGTTTCATTGCATGTCTTGATTAAAAGAGGTAAAACAATAGCATCTTTAAGACTTTTGCTACACTGTTGGAGAGGATAGTGTAACACTGCTATTTATGGTCTGCCAGAGAGTGCGAAGAGTTCTCCTGCTCTATTTTCTACCAGGACAGAAGGGCACTCATAATTAGTTTGAGAACTGGAGAACAGCACAGACATTATGATTCCATCCTGGACCTTCAAACCACAGCTAGCTGTGCAAAGCAGTCAATCATTCAGAAAACGCTAGGAAGCATTTGCTGCATTACTGAAGCATATGTATCCAGATGTCTCCCATAATTTCTAAAGGCCAGGATATATGATCCACATCTACTTCCTTCTATTCACTTGTCACAGCATGACAACAGCTAAGCGAGTAACCTCGCTTCCAGTTCCAAGTCTTGGTGTGATTCCCAGAAGAGCTACAAAGCAGAATTCTGATGGTGACAGTCATTTCCCTACAGCATTGCATGAATGCCACCAACTATGCGATGGACCATCAAGATACTGCTTATTTTAAATTGCAAATAAATCATCAGTGTGAACATATTGGGAAAGAGAATGGGCATTATGAGCAGGGTAATTTCAGGGTTTTTTAAATATAATTTTTTATTAAGGGAAATCTAAACTATAAAAAACAGTGGCTCTGCCTAGTAAAATACAGAGGGAAAAAATACTATAATATTATATAAAATGAGATTATATAAATTTTTAAACCAAGATATTATATATAGAAACATTTTCAAAAGCCAAAATTGGCTTAATCAAGCTGATTATGTATATTACCATATTAACAGCCATTTTCAAAATCACAGAATTCCAGATTCTCCCAAAGCTCCCAGTGTCTTGGGATTTTGCAGTGGGTTAATGTTAATACTTATACATGACCTTAATGTTACTATACCAATCCCTCTTTGAAGACGTAAGCTCAGATTTCCAAACCCAGAGTTTTCAAACATCCTCAGAAACCCCAAAGGGTGCTGGTGCTGGCAAGATATTTATGCTTCATAGTAGCTGCAGTGACAACAAAGAAAAAAAGGGGGGATCTCCTGTCTCAAGCCCCAAAGGAAGGAGAAACACAGGTCCATCAAAAAGAGATTGCGCTCCCCTCAAAAAAGAGTTCCGCCAACTAGTACAGGCAACATGACAGGAAGTGCTAAAGATGAGCCACAGCTCAGAGTGAGGATCATACATTCCTGGGAAGCTCTGGATGGGTTCCTTCTGGTCCCTCTCACGTGCCAACAGGGACTCATGCACTGACGGAGCTGTCTAATCCCTGGTCGCTTGATGTTTCCACAGATAAACCATGGTAGATCCGATGAATCTTATCGAGTTCTGCCTGACATCTTACAGGAAACCTCTCCAACATCTCCTTGAGCTTCTTGTTCCATGCTTTCCTCCCAGCTTCCAATTTGCTCTCACATTCCACTATGCTGGAGCTTTCAGGTCTCAGCTGAGATCTGAGATCCCATTGGTTGTGTGGAGAAGATTCTGGGGCAGTGGGAGGGGATTGTTAGAGAAGGAAGCTGAAAAGATGCCACTTGAGATGGGGTTTCCAACCTTCAGGTGGTGGCTGGAGATATCCTGAGATTGCAACTGATCTCCAGGCAACAGAGATCAGTTCATCTGGAGAAAATGGCCACTTAGGAAGGTGGACTTTATTGCATTATACCCCACTAAATCGCCCCCCCTCCCCAATCCTGCCCTCCTCAGGCTCCACCCCTAAATCTCCAAGTATTTCCCAGTCTGGAGCTGGCAAACCTATACCTGAGATCAAAGAAAGCTGTTGCTAGCCAAACCAGCTACTGCACCAGATCCACCAATAGTGTGGCTTTTATTAGCAATTTCACATCTAATTATTTATTGTCTGATGTTCCTACTGAGAAAAAGATATAGGTGTTTGTGGAATGATTACTATCTGATTTCCTCCCGAGTTAACCAATGAGAAGTCATTTGAAATAACAGGATTATAGTAAGTGTCGCTTCAGAATAAATAAAATAAAATGGGAACCTGCCATACTCTCACTTTTATGATTGATCAGATTACATTTGAAGTCACTCTCGCTATCATTGGGGCTCATTGATGTGTGATTTGGTATAACGAGTTCTCTTCTTAGATTTCCTTTAAATTCAGAACTGTTCTCCATTTCAGCTAGTCGTTTATCATCTCATCAAAGGATGTGAAGGATTCCCTGTGCAATTTCATCATCCCCTGTACTTAATGCACCCAAAAGAGTCTATTCTGGGTTTTCATACCGATAGGCTGAAAACAAAAGGTGATAGAAATATTTCACTGGGTGCTTTCAGATATTATTCATGATGCCACTTTGGATCAGTATGGATGGAGGATTTACAAAGTGAAGAAAAAATGCTGAATCTCTAGATTATCAACTTTTATGTTGCCATCTGATGCTCCCTCAGCCCCTTTCTGTGATGCCCCCTCAGTCCCTTTCTGTCTTGTTTGGGATGGAACTATGGCTCGGTAGTAGAACATCTGCTTATTTATTTTATGTACAAAATCTGTATCCCACCTGTCCGCCCTGACAAGGGCCACCAAGGTGGCTAAAAATTTTAAAAAATGTAAGATAAAATCACATTTTAAGACTGTTAAAATCAACCCCCCCCTCCAAAACTCAGGTCATTAAAAACATTTGTTTTTAAGTTAAAAACCAGAATTATAATGCATGCAAAACATAAACATATTGCTTAGGAAAGAGGGATCATTGAGGGATTGCAAAAAGAAAAAAAGGATTCACCCGCTGATGGAAAGTGGCAAAAGAAGGGGACAGATGAATCTCCCTGGGGAGGGAGTTCCAGACCTTTGGTGCCATCACCAAGAAGGCCCTCTCCTGGGTTGCTATGTGTTTAATCTCAGAAGGTAGGGCATCCACAGCAGGGCCTCCTAAGATGACCATAACGGTTGGGCAGGTTCATAAGGAATTAGGCAGTCCTTTGGGTATGTTGGTTCCAAACTATATAGGGCTTTGAAGGTCAAGACCAGTACCTTAAGTTGTGCCCAGAAACAAATTGGGAGCCAGTGTAGATGGGACAAGACTGGAGTGACATGGGCTCTGTGACCCACTTTGGACACAGCAGACCTCAGGTTCAATCCCTGATCCTGTCACCTCTAGTTAAAAGTACTGTAGTGATGTGGGTGTTGTGAAAGACTTCAGCCTCCCACCCAGGAGACCTGTGGCCTGTTGGAATAGACAATACCGAGCTTGATGGACCGGTGGTCTGGCTCAGTATAAGGCAGCTTCATGTGCACATCTCATTAACGGAGAATGATTCATAATGGCTATTGTATGCAATGAATTAGATCCAAAGGACCAAGACAACAGAAATGCTCATTCCTATAGCACCCTCCTCTCTGCTTCCCCTGTGCTCTGTGATAAGAGACTCCAGGAACGATGTGAGATATGATGTGACGCTCTGCAGTGGGAAGCAGAGGGAACAAAAACAGATCCCTCTTGAACACCTAAGGTGGAGAAAGACTGCAGATCTAACCCACCACTGACAGTCCCTAGCACTGGATACATGCTAATTATCAGAAGCTATGCAGAGGAAGTAATTAAATTATCTATCTGTCCATCCATTCATCCATCCATCTACCCATCTACACACAAATTTAGGAGTGTATAATAACAGTCCCACCAAAAGAGAGGTTAACACTGTTTGTTTAACCACAGAGATCTGGGTGAACCCTAGAGCATCATGCCTCCAAGTGTGTAAGCCACTTTTGGTCCCTACTGGGGAGAAAAGTGTGGTATAAACAAAGTCAATAAATGAACTTTCATGGATGAGGGGAAAATCCCATTTTCTTGCCTCTGCCAACTTTGGCTATCACTTCTTCTCCCCCTCCCATTTACTAATCTCTTTGAATTCTGGCTTTTCTCACACTCTGTGGATATAAATACCATTATCCATTGGTACACAACAGGCATACTCAATGCTTATAATCCCTTCATAACCCACTGTGAAACCATGAGGTGGAGAAGTGAAACAATGGAAAAAAATGAAATAGGTCCACTCAACCCTACCATAAGAAGCTCAGACCCATTCCTAGCCTTACACCATCCCTCTGGCATAAGTGGGAGGTGAGATGCTTTGGTCTCTGTGCCCATATTTACTCTGGAGCATGAAACTGTAGAAGGGCAAGACTAAAAGTCAGTCAGTTCCTTCTCTAGTCACCCCTTAACTATCCTTGTCTTTGCAGGGTCTGTTTCATGTGGGATTCGCCAGTTGCTTTGCAGGCACTGGGAAAGGTTTTTTTTGGGGGGAGTTCTTTCAGATTGGCCTACTTGGCATTATAAGAGGGGGCTGGGAATTGGGTTGCCAGCCATAGGCTGACAATCAGCAGGAGAGGGAGAGGGGACAGGGCAGGGTGAATGATAACTGGACTAATGGATGGAATGAGAAGGTATAAGTGTTGTCACCACATTAGTGTGATGCTTTAGGATTTCCTCAGAACTCTGTGGTTTTATCATAGAGTTTTTGGATGAATCCTAGAGCATCAAGCCACTGCATTAACATCACTTCTGGTTAGTTGCTGGAAGTGACATCACACTTTTGGCAGAACTAATTTTCCTACCTGTTTTCCTACCATCACCCTGACAAGTGGCAGAATGAAGACCAGGAGGAGGGTGGGAGGTTTCCTACTTTAGCTGGAGACCTGGTATGTCTAGGTAGGACATACTACACAAGCCCAGCCATTTGACTGGTTAGGTTTTGACTAGGTGGTAGGTAGGAATTATGTGCCTTACTAGGATATGGGTAGGGATAATCAGCAAGCACCTGAAGATGAAGCATGTTTTTCTCAAGCCAGTGAATGAGGTGTAGTGAGGTGTGGAGGAGATGAGGCTTGGCACCTGTTGATAGTTTTCTGTGCAGTCTAGGAGAAACAAAAGCCTCTGGATTTGGAGCCAGGTACAGTGCTGTCCATAAATGCTGGCAGCCAGCAATCCCTACATTGCCGCTGAGTTTTCTCTCTAGCAAAATAGTAAATCTGGAGAAATCCTGACTGTTTTGAGGCAAACCAAAAGTGTTTTCTTGACCAGAATAATTTCTCAGAAGTTCCACATGTCCCTAATTACAACATGAACAAAGTTACACCCTGCTCCTCCTTTTACATGTCGATCTAGAAGGGAATGGGCCCAATAAGCATATATATGTAAATTTGCTTGATTTGTTTAAGGTGTTACCCTTTCGGGGCTCAAAAACTGAGTTCTTTGGCATGTATTTTTAATGCAAAGCAAACCCAGCCCTGAACCATGTGTTATTTCTTTCCTGTTATTGTATGAATGGTTCTCAAGCGAGTTTGATCTGTTCAAACTCAGTACTGAGTTGCTGGCTCAGATAATGAATTCATTTAACCACTGACAGTTTTCTGTGAAAATGAATGTGGAACTGGGGAGTAAATATTTCCAGCTGAACCCCAAGGAGACAGTTATCCCAGACTCCAATACACAAACAGTGCAATGCTAACCAGTTATACCCTTTGAAGACCATTGAAGTCAACAGGTTGAGAAGGGCCTGTCTCTGCTCAGGATTGCATTGGAAAGCTGCTAAATGAATCAAGATGGGTAGCTGTGTTAGTCCGTCTGTAGCAGTCGAAAAGAGCAAGAGTCCAATAGCAGCTTAAAGATTAACAAAATCTGTTGCAGGATGTGAGATTTCATTAGTCACTCACAAAAGTTCATACCCTGTCACAAATTTTGTTAGTCTTTAAGATGCTACTGGACTCTCACTTTTTTCTATTGCTAAACAAATATAATTAAAGTAGTACACAATCCACTCCAAATAGCAACTGGAACTACTCCAAGTCCCAACTGGAACCATTGAAAATGTACAACACAATCCTAAATAGAATTACACCCAATTAGGATTGCATTGTCAGAGACTGATTTCTGTGCTGCTGAATGGGGTAATTGCAAGATTTATCTTCCAGTCTGTGTCTAAATTGTGCAAAAAAAAAAAAAATTGCACCCCTGAATGTGGATATTCAAAGCAAACATGATGTCTTCTTTGATCCCTTAAGACATGTTCTGGCTCACACTTGACATCCAGAAATCTGAGACGGACTTTGTTGTATAGTGGGTTAGACGCATAAAGAAACCACAGACAGCGATGTAGTGATCAGCATGGTTCGCTATTATACAACACGAGACACTGATAACCGGCCCGGAGGCCAACTATATACATTGGGGAGGGGCCGCCCCCTGGTACCATTGGCGGGTTTGAATTCCCGCCGCCGTTCCCATTGGTCCCCCTACGCGGGAGCCAGGAACCTCAGTCCCATTGTTCTCAGGTACTCAAGCTCTGGCTCTTCGTTGATGGCACTATGTTGACTGCATACACAACACCCCTCCCCCCATAGTCCCGATCCTGTCTAGGTGACATAGTCCTTCAGGTATGCGGGGGCTCTGCGTTCCCTGATGGACCGTCGTGGTGTAGGCGTTGGGGTTTCTCCGCAGCCAAGTCTTGGTGGTGTGGCGGGGCCTGCCCCCTCACCTCCTTCCGCTGGGGAAGGGTACGCCGTCTGGCCCTCGGCTGATGAGGCCTCGGGCATACTGAGCTGGCCGTCGCTGGGGTCCGCCTCTCTGCAGTCTCGTTCCGCCTCGGGCTCTCCCTCAGCTTCTCGTGGGGCCTGCTCCACCTCCCCTTGGTTACCCCGGTCTCCTACCGTTGGAAGTAGGCGCCGCCTCAGCTGGTCCACGTGGCGCCGCAGGACCTGCCCGTCATTTGTCGACACCTCATACGAGACCGGGCCGGTGGGGCGGATTACTTTTCCTGCTATCCACTCCGGGCCTCGGCCGTAGTTCCTTGCGAACACCGGGTCCTCTGGGAAGAAGCCCCGTGGTGCCTCCCGGTCCTCGACCCAGTTCCGTCCTGTTGGAGCCCTGTCGGGGTGCAGGCGGTCCAGGAGGATGGCGGGTCGCCGGCCCATGAGAAGCTCCGCGGGGCAGTGGCCACTGACCGGGTTGGGTGTTGTCCGGTTCGCCAGCAAGAACCGGGCTATGCGTGACTCCCAGTCTCCCTCGGTCAGGCGGCTTAAAGCTTCCTTAGCCGTGCGTACCATGCGTTCCGCTTGGCCGTTCGTGGCAGGGTGGAAGGGTGCTGACCTGATATGCCGGATCAAGTTGTCCCGCAGGAACCGCTGGAATTCCTCGGATGTAAACGCCGGGCCGTTGTTGGAGACGATGGTGTCCGGCAAGCCATGCGTGGCAAATATCTTCCGGAGGGCTCGGATGGTGGCGCTTGCGGAGGTGGAGGAGACTGGACTCACCTCCAGCCACTTGGAGTATGCGTCCACGGTGACCAGGAATGTTAACCCGTGGAAGGGTCCGGCGAAGTCGATGTGGAGCCGGGACCACGGGGTCCTTGTTGACTCCCATGCCTGGGGGGTGCACATGGTGGGCTTGGCCGGACCTCTTGACAGATCTGGCAACGCTTCACCCAGGCCTCTATTTCCCCATCGATGCCTGGCCACCAGACGTAGCTCCTGGCGAGGGCTTTCATCCGCACGATGCCGGGGTGTGCCTCGTGCAGAGCCTGCAGGACCTGTTGCTGGAGTGCGCTGGGGACTACGACCCGGTCCCCCCACAGCAGGCAGCCCTTGTGTGCCGATAGTTCCTCGCGCCGTGTTGTAAATGCGCTGAACTCAGGGCCCGCCGAGGCCGTAGGCCACCCCCTCACCACCCAGCCGAGAACCCGGGATATGATGGGGTCACGGGCTGAGCGGCGGGCGATGTCCGTGGCCTGGAGAGGGCGTCTGGAAGACCCTCCAACTGGAGGACATGATGAGCTGGGGCCGGGTCCTCCCCTTCGTCTGGCAGGGGAGGCGGCTCAGCGCGTCTGCATGTCCCATTGCCTTGCCTGGCCGGTGCTGGAGCGTGTAGTTGTAGCCCGCCAAGAAGATGGACCACCGCAAGACCCGAGGGGAGAGTACCTGTGGCGTCCGGCGGTCCGCCGCGAAGAGGCCCAGCAGCGGCCGGTGGTCTGTGACGACTGTGAAGGGACGGCCATAGACGAAGTCGTGGAACTTCTTCACCCCGGCCACGACTGCCAGTCCCTCGCGGTCTATCTGGGCGTAGTTCCGCTCGGCCGCAGACAGGGTCCGCGAGTAGTACGCGACCGGGACCTCCCGGCCGTCCGGGAGACGGTGCGCCAGCACGGCTCCCACCCCATATGGAGACGCATCGCAAGCCAAGACCACGGGCAGGGTCTCGTCGAAATGTGCCAGGACCGCGTTCGAAATGAGCAGGGCCTTGACGGCCCGGAACGCAGCAGCCTGATGCGGGCCCCAGACCCAGGGTGCCTTTTTGTCGAGCAACCTGTGGAGGGGCTCGGCTACCGCCGCCTTGTGGGGGAGAAAGGCGTGGTAAAAGTTCAAGAGTCCGAGAAAAGCCTGGAGCTCGGCTTTGGAGGTCGGGGGCGGCGCTTCTACGATGGCCTTCACCTTGTCCCGGGCCGGGTGGAGTCCCTCTGCGTTCACCGTGAAGCCCAAGAAGTCGACGGATGACACCCCGAGCTGGCACTTCTCGCGCTTGACCTTGAGGCCGGCGTCCCGGAAACGGCTGAGGACCATGCGGAGGCGGGAGGCGAACTCGTCGGGCGTGGCGGCGGCGATCATCACATCATCGAAGAATGGTGTGACGCCGGGGATCCCTTTGAGGAGAGAGTCCATCAGTTGCTGGAAAATTCCGGGTGCCACGCTCACCCCGAATTGCAGGCGATTGACCCTGAAGGCCCCCCGGTGCGTTACAATTGTTTGGGCCTCTGCGGTCGGCCCGTCGACAGGCAGCTGCTGGTACGCTTGGGCCAGATCTAGTTTGCCGAAGATCTTGGCCCCTGCCAAGGTGGCCAGAACATGGCTCACCACCGGGACCGGGTAGGCATGGTCCTGCAATGCCCGATTTATCGTGCATTTATAATCCGCGCAGATGCGGACATCCCCGTTAGGTTTAATGGGGGTCACGATCGGGGTTTCCCACACTGCGTGAGAGACCGGCTCCAAAACCCCTTGCGCCACCAGTCGGTCCAGTTCCGCGTCTATTTTTGGTTTTAAGGCAAACGGAACGGACCTGGCACGCATGCGGATAGGGGCCACTGTGGGGTTGAGTTGTAGCGAGACCGGGGGCCCGTATATCGGCCCAGGGACCCATCGAAAACGGATGGGAACTCGCGGCACACTTCCTGGAAGTCGCGGGTTGCGCAATGCTGGACCCCCTCTATCGCGATTCCTAGGGGTCCAAACCAAGCCCTCCCCAGGAGGCTAACTAGGTCGCCCTCGACTACGAGCAAGTCCAAGTGACCCTTGAAGCCCCGGTACTGTACCCTGAAACTCCCTACCCCCTTCACTGGCACTTGGTTTCTCTGAAAGTCCATGAGCGTCACGGGTGATGGCCGCAAGCGGGGGCCCCCCTTTGGGCAAATCTGTCTTAATGTGGCCTCCGAAATGATGGAACAGGCGGAGCCCGAATCGAGTTCCATTTGTAAGGGGGCCCCCTCAACTTTGATCCGTACGTATATTTTTGGGGTAGAGGCCTGACTGGGGAGTTTCAGTACCTGTGTTCGGGCGGCCGGCGCGTTGGTCAATTGGTATAGGTCTGCCTCCGGGGCCGCGCAGTCCTCGAAATGCGCCTCAGACCTGCGGCGGGGCGGTTTTTGTGCTGCGCGTGATGGCTTGGACCGGCAAACCCTTGCGATGTGGCCCGTGCGGCCGCAGTCCCGACATGTGGCGTCCCGGAACCGGCACGATCTCCTCTCATGCTGCCCTCCGCAGCTGGCACACTCCCTGCGCCGCCGAGCCGGGTTGCTTGCGTGCGGAGCTAGCGGACGGTGCTGGCGGGCGATGCTGGGCTAGTGTGCGGTGTACCTCGGGGTCGTCGATGTCGCTGTTTCCGGGGGAGGCCACACGATGCGTCGCGGTGGTGGTGGTCGGATGTGACCTCTCCCATGCAGTGGCGGTGGCTAACGCTGAGGTGATGGTCACCTTCTCGCCCTCCATTATTCGGCGCTGGAGTTTCTCGTCCCTGAGGCCAGCGACGAAACGGTCGCGGAGAGCCATCTCCAAGTGCTCACCGAAAGCGCAGTCGGCCGCCAGGCGGCGGAGCTCTCCGAGGAACTCCGCGGCGGTTTCTTTGCCCTGCTGGTTCCTATGCTGGAAAACCACGTGGCAGGTCATCTCCGACGGCTTTGGGGAGTAGTAGTTCTGCACGGCCTTCACAATCTCGTCGACCGTGCACTCCTCCACCTTCTTGGGAGAGAGAAGGTATTGGGCCAGATCCACGATCACGGGGCCGCAAGAGCAGAGCAGCAGTCCTCTCTTACGGTCTTCGTCCGTGATCTGGTAGAACACGAAGGCTTGCCGCAAACCCGTGACCCAGGCTCCCCATCGTCGGGGCTGGGAAGCGTCGAACGGCGGTATCAGCCCGGATCCTGGAGCGATGGCCATTGTGCTAGTCGGCGGCAACGACGCGGCTCTGGATTCACCCTCGGAGGCGCTCATGGAGGATGCCCGTGGAGTGGTGGAGCGAGTCTTCGGTAGCGTTGTCCGACAGCCCGGCTGGAGCGCTCAACAGGATCCCATCCTCGTCGCCATTGTTGTATAGTGGGTTAGACGCATAAAGAAACCACAGACAGCGATGTAGTGATCAGCATGGTTCGCTATTATACAACACGAGACACTGATAACCGGCCCGGAGGCCAACTATATACATTGGGGAGGGGCCGCCCCCTGGTACCATTGGCGGGTTTGAATTCCCGCCGCCGTTCCCATTGGTCCCCCTACGCGGGAGCCAGGAACCTCAGTCCCATTGTTCTCAGGTACTCAAGCTCTGGCTCTTCGTTGATGGCACTATGTTGACTGCATACACAACAGACTTAAACATGTTTAATAAGGTTCAGGCTACTCTATCTAGATTCCAACTAGGTGACAGCAACCTTAGCTCTAATTCTTTTGGTGTATGCAGTGCCAAGCGACATTCAAAGCAGGAAATGAAACTGCATCATATTGCCTGATCTATCATCACCAAGCAACAAGGAACAAAGCAAACAAACCCCATAGATGTGTACATTAAGGCCATGGTCACATGACAAGCTTATCCTGATTTGTTCCCACTATAGATTTGATCGGGAATATTTTCAGGTTGGGATGATGACACATCCCTCCCCAAACTGCTTGCATCGCACGACGAGGCTCTGGGCACCATCCAGATAGCCACGCTGCCCAAGTGCCAGCGCAGCTTGTTTTTTGTTTTTTAAAAAAATTGGCTTTGCACATGCACATATACACATCGCCGAATCACCGCTCCCACTGGGACTCGCTGTACTCCCTTGTTTTTGCAGGTTCCCCCCCCAACAGTGAACAAAATTAACCAGTGGCCTACAACCGCGCACTGGAGTCTATATGTACGCTTGAACATTTATACATTGAATTTATTCAGTGCAGGATTGCTCATGTGCACAATGACGGAAGCTTGGGGGGGGGGAAACATTGCAAGAAGGACATTCAGCAACCTAATCATAATCATTGTGAGAGATGGCTGTCCAGATTAGCGAAAACATGGATTCAAAGTGCAAATATCTGGAAAGTACTTGATTTTCCGGGGTTAGGAAAACTCACTAGGGTAGGTAGTTCTCTAAGGATGCAGAAAGGGCTAACTACTCATTGCACTTTACACATATCTGAGATCTGATGTCTTTTAAAAATGACAAGTTCTTTGGGGAGGGGCAGAATTAAAGGGAGGGAGAACCAAGGAGCAAAGCACAGTGGGTTAGATCCTATGCAGAATTTAGACCTGGGAAGCAGTGGGGGATGGAACTCCGCCCACATAATTAAGGGGAGGGAGAATCAAGGAGCAAAACACAATGGGTTAGATCCTATGCAGCACCAAGAGAATGTGTTGGGGAGGGGCCATGGCTCAGTGGTAGAGCACCTGCTTGGCATGCAGAAGGTCCCAAGTTCAATCCTCAGCCTATGCACTTAAAAGGACCAGGCAGTAGGTGATGTGAAAGCCCTCCACCTGAAACGCTGGAGACCCACTGCCAGTCTAAGTAGACAATAGTGACCTTGATGGACCAAGGATCTGATTCAATATAAGCAGATCCACGTGTGTTCATATGTGACTTCTGCCACATTCCTTTCCTCCCAATAGCTGCCCTTGAATACCAGAAAGGCAAAGCTGTCTGGTGTGAGGCCCATAGGGATTAAAAAAAAACATGCAACACTAGTGGCTACTGTGCGGTGGAGGAAGTTGTCAGAAACAATCTGTTGTGTCAGTGGAGCTCCTCATGTTGGTAGAATGCTTCTTGCATTGGATGAAAAGTAGCATTTGGGAGCATGCACTGGAAAAAATCACTGTTTTAATGCTGTGCTGTAATTAAGAAAGGGAAGGTGTATTGGTTTAAGAATGCTCACAAATATTGTTGTCATATCATGAACTTACCAAGATTAATTTCCATTCTCATTAAAATCCAATTAGATTGGACATCTGCACATTCTTTTCCATTGCAGATTTTAAAAAACAGACATTTTTTAACCAAATGATATGAAAATAGCAAGGAACCTGGTACACCCTCTCTTCTAAAAACTCTCCAAGTTTCAAGTGAATTTGACAAACATTATCACGTTAATTATGATTGTTGTAATTAACCTGCAAAAAGATGGAGGCCAGAAAAGCCAACAAGCTAAGAAAAAAAACAATTTAAAAAAAGAAACACAAAGGGGAAACAGAAAATCAAAACAAACCAAATCTCAAACTGCACAAAACCCTGAAAGCACAAAGGAAATACCTCTCCTAATCTCCCCCTCAGCAACCAAACCTGCCGATTCTAATACTAACCCTCATACGGGGGAAAAGGACAGAAGAAAGGCGAGCTAGTAGTAACAATACATTAATCAGATCAGTCTATCAAGAAGCACCAATCCAGGCAATATCCAGCAGACTGGGTCTGACATAAATCAAACAAAGATGCAAGGAACAGAAAACTGGCTAACATAATGGATGGCTGTAGTTTAACATGTCTTTTTGCTGCCACAGCGTGGGGGGGATTTGGAGGGCAGTCCGCGGTGGGTGACATCATCATGTCAGTGATGTTGCATGTGGTGCTCAGGTTTTTGGGCCAAACTCTGGGGTTTTTGCCTTTAAAACCATACAGTATGCCCAAAAACCAGAGCGTCACCATACGACGTCCCTAGCATGATGAAGTCACCTGGAAGTGATGTCATTGCATCGGGGACGACATGCAACAACATCCCTGTCTGGAGGTGGGTTTTCCCCCACCGTCCAGCTGGCCAGCAGTGGATCAAACCCCCCAAATGGGTGAAATCCTGTTGGGAGTTGGCAAACCTATTTCCAAGAAAGACCATGTGATTGGCTAAGGCCACTCACCTGATTAATTCCAGGGGTAAGGCTGACTAGGGAAAATCTTGTTTCCATGGGAATGGGGAGAAACTTCTTTTATTTTTTAATGGTGAGCTCTATAGCATTCCCAACAACTAATTCATGTTGTTAAGAGATTCAGGAGTTGTTCCAAGAAGTCTTTGCATATAGCCCACCTGATCCATTGCTGAGTAGGCTTCAGGACTTTTAGGTTGGTGATATCGAACTGCACACCTCAAGTAGTATCGAACCATTTATTACTCCTCCTCCTCCTCCTCCTCCTCCTCCTCCTCCTCCTCCTCCTTCTAAAAAAGGCTTTTGGAGCAGCCTTCAAGTTTTAGAGATTACAGAATCAGGAGGCATACAGTGAAGCACGGTCCCCTACATTTTTGAGCCTGCGGGCACCTTTGGAATTGGTGCATGGCACAGCCACAAAATGGCTACCACAAAATAGTTGCTGCAGGAGGCAGAGCCAGCCACAAAATGGCCACTGCAGCTTACCTTTGGTCATATAGTAAAAATGGTTTGGTGGCAGCTGCTTCCAGAGCAACATCTTTTTAAAAAACCTGTACAGCTGATCGAATTTCAAATTCCTAGTCAGAAATCTTGCTGGGCAAAAGCCCCACTTGGCCCCGCCCACTGTCTAAAACACTTGGAGGGCACCAGGAAAGGTGTTGGTGGGCACCATAGTGCTCACAGGCACCACATTGGGGAACCCTGCAGTAGACCTATACTGGGAAAGCCATGGGTACTAATCTTTGGTATCCAGTTTGGTGTAGTGGTTAGGAGTGCAGACTCTAATCTGGGAGAACCAGGTTCCATTCCCCACTTCTCCACATGCAGCTGCTCGTGTGACCTTGGGACAGTCATAAGTTCTTTCAGAGCTGTTCTCTCAAGGGCAGTTCTTGAGAGAGCTCTCTTAGCCTCACCTATCTCACAGGGTGTCTATTGTGGGGAGGGGAAGGGAAAGGGAAAGGGATTGTAAGTCACTCCGAGACTCCTTCGGGTAGTGAAGAGTGGGATATAAATCCAGCCTCCTCCTCCTCTTCTTCTTCTTTTTTAGGCATATAGAATTCCTTAAAGGTAAATGAACATGTCCCGTTTTGCTTCTTTTTTTTCACCATGTGAGCACAGATTTTTTTAAAAGGGAGTTAGACAAATTAATGGAGGAGAAGTCCATCAATGGCTGACTGTAGGGATAAGGTATTTTTTTGATCTAGTTTTTGAGTCGGTTATAGCTGAATGCACATCCCTAGTTAAACTGCTGTGTGAAACAGGATGCTGGACTAGAGGGACCTGATCCAGCAGGGTTCTAGTGTTCAGGGGTTGCCAAATAAAAACTTGTGTGCCCAGTCTGTCGCACTATCTTCACCGACCTTGAATACCTGAAGCTGCCCCTACACTTTGTCAGACTGTTGGTCTAGTTAGCTCGGAGTTGTCTACTCTGCCTGGATCATATCATTTGATCATTTGATCCCTTGTCATGATGCCATGGATGGAATCTAGAGCATTTGGCATGCAGAGCACTTCTCTGCCACTGAGCTATAACCTGTCATATCTCCCTTGCCGTTGCCAATGGGTTCTCCATGCCTGCTTTGCAAGCCAGAGTTTTAAACAGCTATAAAACTGGAATGTGTTTCTCTCTTCTGCCAGAAAAATAGCAAGGAGATATACAGCACATGAGAATTCCATTCCAGTTTCATGGAGAACAAAAAGGTACCATGAGAAATGTGCTTTCTCCTGGAAAAGAAGTGAAAAATTAAGGGGGGGGAAATGAGAGTAAAACGAAAATAATGAAGATGCACCAGAGTATTCATGAGCAAAGAGAAATGGGTGGGAAAAAAGTTCTGCATTGATCCCAAATATCTCCAGACCATAGGAGCAGTGAAGTCTGGGGCACATACTTCTCCAACCAAAGTTGCTTGTAGAAAACAGGAAGAGTTTTCTAGAGGACACTGGACAACCATCTTTTGGGTATGTTGTAGGTATGTGGGGGTTTCGGCTGTGTTCCTGCAGAGTGCAGGGGGTTGGACTAGATGGCCTGCAAGGTCCCTTCCAACTCTAACATTCTATGATTCTATGATTCTATGAGTCCAGTAGCACCTTAAAGACTTACCAGGGACATCGTGCAGCAATGTTCTGTTTGAGGGCAAAACTCTATGGTTTGCAGCCACTTTTACCACAAAGTTTTGCCCTCAAACCAGAGCATAGCTGCACAACATCCCCAACATGATAACATTATTTCCAGGTGACGTAATTGTGTTGGGGATGTCCTGGAACACCCCCAAATCTCCCTGCCAGCATGACAAGGGGACCTGGCAGCCCTAATCTGGGGGCTCGGAGTCCAGGTTGGGTTCCTGTAGCAGCTCCAGGTCAGCCAGAGGTGCCAATGGGTACAGGTCACCTCAGGAGGTTCCTGGTCAATTGAATCCTTGAGGATGGGGACTGAGACCTGGTTGCTGGGGAAGAACCACGGAGTCCAACTACAAAGTGTTCCTGAGGACTACACTATGGCCATTTTGGGCACATGTGGGACCCTTTCCATTTAAGTCAGCATTAGCAGAGTTTGGGGGAGTTTTTAAATGAGAGTGACCTGGTTCATACTGTGATGGAGAACCTCCTTTTCAAGTGGTGAATGAACAGGGCTGCCATCTTTGTGAAGGATACTCATGGAATTCTCTGCCAGGGAATTTCTTTGCATCCACTCACCAGCATGCCATGTCAAATCTTGACTGTGCTTTTTTTCATTCCTCTTATTTGGGTGCCTACAAAATCACTATTCACCATAGTGTTAATTAGGTCTTTATTTGCATAACAGGATTTGTCTCTGTTAACGTGATGGTAGACTTCATAGAAGCCCACAGGTTGTGCTGCCAAGGAAACAAGCAGTAGAGAACCAGTTCAGCTCACAATCTACTCCCTGGTCACAAACAGGGAGCTGATTTTTCATTGAGCTATTCAGCTATTAACGAGCAACTTCAGCCCATTCAGCAAACTGTGTTCTTTGTATTCAAACAGTACAGTACAATTCAATCAGCAGCATTTCACACACACGCATTCTCACACAGCTGAAGGAAATCCTAATCCGTCCCTCCCAGACATAATTATTTACATAATGAATAAGGAAACCAGTGCCAGCCAATGATTATAAATATATTGGCCACCAAATGAGAAGGGAGCACTCACTGGAGAAGACCCTGATGCTGGGAAAGATTGAAGGTCAAAGAAGAAGGGGATGGCAAAGGATGAGATGATTAGGCAGTGTCATCAATGCAACAAACATGAAATTGAGCAAACTTCAGAGGGCAGCGGAAGACAGGTGGGCCTGGCGTGATCTGGTCCATGGGGTCGCGAAGAGTCAGACTCGACTGTGCGACTGAACAACAACAATAACACACACACACACACACACACACAAGAAAATATTACCATTTGGTATTTGTTCATCTTATAAAGGTTCTTTCATGCTTGTGATTTTTTTAAAAAAAGAACATTTGGTATTATCAACTTTTCTACACAGCCTTATGGGAATCATACTCCCTCCATCATTTAACTGTTTCATCAGACCATCCATGACCATGGGAGATAATTCACGTCAGGACTACACATCATTTACACGAGCATGTTCTTTCCCTGCATTGCTCTGGCTGTCCCCTGCCCCACTGTGTTTATCTAACAGATGTGAAAGGCAGAAAAATAACTGATAAAAGAGGTGTCCTCCTTAATTATCTTGATCTACTTAGGAGTAGGAAGCAGGTGTGCCCTGTGGCATGCCTCGCCTGCAGCCAGCCGTGGGTACACTGCCAGTAGGCAGGGCAACGGCTCAATCTGGCTGTGGTGTGCACGAAATATAATATAAAATAAACTGGCTGGATGGGAAGTCAGGAGTCCTGGGCAGTAAGTCAGGGGGGCCAGCCCCGAGATGCCCCGTTGTAGCTATGGGCCTGCTTGGGAAGAAGGCTGAGAGAACTGCATGACTCTCTCTAATTTTCCAGCCTTTCCCATTTTGCCAGCCTGCTTGGTTCCTAAATCCAGGCATGTTCATTTATATTAGTCATTTCACACATGCTGCTTGTATTCTCATATGGCTGTACAGGAACGGTATTTATATCCACTAATTTCTGAACCTTTGCCAGAATGATGAATGCCACCAACTCTGAAGTTGCTAAAACACTGCTTAGCCGTATTTGATCAAGAAGACGTAACACCAAGAGAAATTCTTTTAATTCTTCTCCGTGAAATCTAGCAATTTGTTTCTTTGGAGACTTTTTGAATTTGAATATGGAGGCTTTTTGAATAAATTTCTTTATAATCCAAAGAGAAATCTGAAGAGAGGAGGGGCAGGAAGGAAGTTTCTGCAAATTTCACTCTGCAAGTGCTCAGAGGCAGGAGGTGTCATCCCGAACATGTCTTGAATTGCCAGTCACAAGATATGAGCAGCTCATCAATATGTTCATAAGAGGCACTCGACTCAATAGAGAATTGCCATTGCAAACAAGGTAAATTGGATGTCTGTTCTTTTTAAAAAAAATATTTAGAATATTTTTATTCTGCCTCTTCAGAATCCTGCTCAAGGTGGCTTACAATTTAAAAAACCCTACAATATTAAAACACACACCATTAAAACACAAATCAAAAGATGTGTTTTAGCCCAGTACCTAAATAAAAGTAAAATAGACACTAGGCAAGCCTCAAGGGGACGTGTGTTCCAAAGGTGAGCCCATCCCTAGTCACACACCCCACCTCAGCTTTGAAGGCACAAGCGTGGCTTGTAGATCTTCACTGGTGGGTTGGGTAGTAGGGGAGTCCACTGATCTCTAGTCTTTGATTTACCACCAGATGATCTTGCACACAAAACGGGTGCTCATTGCTATCATCGGGGTAAATAAGCCATTAGAGCCAGTGGGAAAAGTTCTGGTGGGCCAATGGCCTGAGGACAGCCCCTGTACTGGAGCCATCCCAGCTGAGGAAGGTGGGAGTCTCTATTAACTGACAGCCAAGTGAGTGGCAGCAGGTGCTGCTGCAAACTGGGCCCGCCGGAGCAACCACCACTGCAAACAGTGTGAGCGGGAGCAACTGATTCAGTGTTGTAGGTCGCTGGGAGACCCTTTGGGTGAGTGGCGCATTAAATAAATAAATAAATAAATGAACTATTGCTGCTGCTACCATGAACTAGTGGCATCTGGCAGCCTCTGCCTGGAGTGAGGCAGATGCAGCCTAAGCTGCTGCTACAATCGTATTTGCTCCTTCCTTCCCTCTCCAGGCAAGGCTGGGAAGGGGCCCTTTCTAGGGCCATTATGGCCTCCTAATCCAGCCCTGGCTGCCGTCCAATAACATGGGTGCCCAATCATTACAATTCCCTGTCCTTTTGAAGGAGAAGAATTGTCCTCCCCTTGTAATTGCGTATTAGTCTGGAGTACCTGTTTCATCCAGAAGGCCATCGCCATGGTATAGGGAAGGCAGCGAACCCAGTTCTCAACTCTGTGAAGAGGATCACTACTGAGGGTAATTTAAGAATAAGGGAAGAACAAAGTTCAGGTCCGGTGGCACCTTAAAGACCAACAAAGTTTTATTCAAGGTGAGCTTTGGCTGTGGTCACGCACACTAAATAATCCACTTTGAGTGCACTTTCCGACTGGATCTTGCCAGTTTACAAAGTAAAACCCAGTTGGAAAGTGCACTCAAAGTGGATTGAAAGTGGATCATTTAGTGTGTGTGACTGCACCCTTTATTGTGCGCACACACTTTTTTCAGACAACAAAATGGAAGAAGAAGAAACAGTCATACATATAGAGGGTGGGCAGCAAATTAGCATGCAGAAAAATGATGGTGTTTTTAACAGACTAAAAGAATAATAAGCTTAGTTTCTGGCTATTGTCTGTCTGGGTTCATCTAGGGAAGAAACAGAGCCAAGGCAATAACTATGTCAGAACTGGAGATTGAGGTATTCTTAATTTTGAGAGTCTGTCTTTAGGTTCTGTCTCCTCTCAAGCAATGAGGCAACATTGAAGCATCTTTTTCTTTGAAGTGGGGCTATTGGCTGTGTTATTTTCCTTGTCCCCAGACCAGCAAAATACATTTGAATCTACCATTCCAAATTACATTACATATTAAGTAAACTGGGATTCTGTTGTCACATTCCATTCTTCTCCCCTCAAACATGGAGGTAACTAACAGAGTCCTTTTCTCGGAGGATGGGTGCAACATTATGTCAAAGAAATATATACCAATATTAATTGCATAGTATTACAATCCCTATTCCAATATAATATTCCAAAACAGAAATATACAAAATTATAGAGGATATATAGTGCCTTTTGGTGAGAATACATATGTAAAAATGGAGTGAGTTTTGCATAAGTAATGAGATAAGAAACCAATATCCCTGTTGAGCCCTGGTGATTTCATTGGTCTGAGTGTTGTAATAACTTGCAACTCAGCAATTTTCCTTTCTTGTCTGTTCCTGAAGTTCCTTTGGAATAAAACAGCTACTTTGAGCCCCCCCCCATTAAAAATAAGGGCTAAGAGATTACCCACAATGCAAACACGTACAATACACTGACAACATATAGTTCACTGTTGCAGTGACCCAAGTACTCAATATCTCCCATTCTCTTTTGAAACCATTGTCCTTTATACTCACAAATTAAAGAGCATATTGTTTTTGTTTCCTCTGCTATCCTTGGCCTTGTTTAAAGAAGGGGGGGGGGAGCCTGCAATGTCTTTAAGTGCAGCATGAGTCACTCTCCAATTGCATTCATTTCAGGCCAATTCATTAGTCATGGTTACCCAAGATAAAGGAGAGGGTAGTTTATGAGAAGCTACACTGTTTACATTCTGTAAGATGCTCTTGGATTTACACACGGCGCTTCCTAGAGGACAGCAAAAGGCTGCATATTATGTGATAAGGTGAATTACAGGAAGGCGTGCAATACCCAGCCGAGGAGGTAACTCTTTCTAAGCATTTATAACAAAGAACAATGTGGCAGATACACAACTCCCAATCACAAGAGGCCTGAATAATTTAGATAGCACCAAACTGAATACAACCTTCAGCCTTATATAATACTTCAATTATTCAAAGTAGTCCTTTTCAAACACTACAATCATGTGTACTGGAAGCACACCAATCGGAGTATGTGCTACCCACATGTGTGCAGTCACCATTTGGTGTGAAACCTGACATTCTTGTTCATGTAGAGGGAGTCTGTACATTCATGGAAATCCACATGTTGCCATATTCACATGGGGTGGCAACTGTGCATATCATGAGCATCATGGCTACCATATACTCCCATACCTGTACCCCTGGTTTTAATGTCCTAAGAGGGCTAGGGCTTCACATGGATTACGTTGTAGTTCTTATAACTGCATCGTATTACAGATCATTATTATTATTTGGTTATTTATTGTCCATTCTTGCTGAGACTAAACATGGATCACATAGTGTGTAAGTCAAGTACAGTCAACAGGATGGGACATCCAATGAACAGTGCAGTGGGGTTTGGACTACGGAAATCCAAAAACAAACAGAAATCTCAAACAGAGCTGAAACAAAGAACGAGCTTTTAAACATGATACATGTGGTGTGGGAACTACCTAGTGTGGAGCATATTTATAGTGACAGGTAGCAATACAGTAGTGTAGGAGCTGAGAGATGGTGACTTGCCGAAAGCCACCTAACAAGTCTGTGGCATGGGCAAAATATGAACCAGGGACCTTAAGGCTGTCAGCTGGCTTCTTCACTCCAGTGGAAGCAAAAATGGGGGATAGCATAACATTACTTCTAGTTGTAGCTGGAAGTGACATCACAGTGCTCTAAGAATTCCCTGATCTCTATGGTAAAGAAAAAGACATTTGTGGAATTCCTAGAGGGTCATGATATCACTTCTGGGAACAACTGGAAGTGACACTATGACACTGTACAACATCACTTCCCAACCCCAGCTCCCATTTTGCTCCCACTGGAATGAAAAGTGCTGGTGAGGGTTGGGAGGAGGGGCCAAGAGATTGCTCATCATGGTGGCCAATTTGGTAATCCTAAGGGACCGCATGGATACCAGCTGATTCTCCTGTCTGCTGTGCTGTAATAGCCCCTAAGGCGGCCCACTGGGGCTCAATAAATGAAGTACAATAAACGCGTCTGAATGCATGTCATAGTCAGAGTCTCCATGCGGCGAACCCAGTACTTTACATTTAGGCTCTTCTATTTTTATTATTTTGTGACATCAGAAGTGATGTCATGCCCTCCAGTGCCCCTCCCCCCTGAAAATCATCTAGCTACAGGGTTGGAAGAAGGTGGATAGGAGGCTTCTCAAGTCTCCAGATCTCTCTTTCCACTGCCACTGTTACAGTTGTTGTAGTCGCAAACCCTGCAAGACATCATGGGATTCTTGGAAGCTTATGGGGGCAATTGGAAGCCTGTTTCATTCCTGATATTGGGTTCAATTCAGTTAATCCCTTCTGCTAAATGAACAGTCTTGATCCAATGGAAGGCGAAGGAAGGAAGACCCCTCACTTAGTGAAAGGGAGTGATGGGAAACACACTCTGTGCCCAAGGAAAGGTGGCCTGTATCTGTAAACTACCTACTTTATTCATGAGAATGATTCTTGATTTAGCATAGAAGAGGTCTCTGGGCTGAACAGAAATGAGCAGCGTGCCACCAGGCAATGATGTGACATCATTTCTGGATAAAACCTCCCTAGGGATTACTGGAAACTCTATGGTAAAACCACAGAGTTCTCAGTAATCCCCAGAACAGACTGCTAGAGTGTCAGATTTTTTAATGTTATTTTTCTGCCACCAGCCTCAGGATCAACAATGGGAAATAGAAGAAAGTGGTGGGGAATCCCTGCCCCCAGCAAGAACCTGGGAACCCTACCTATAGCTGTTGAGTATTATTCAGGGCTCTTTTTGTAGAGGCTACTGTAAGATCTTGGAGGACTGGCTACATTAGGGGTATGTCACCTAATATGCAAAGGAGTTCCTGCTACCTCATCCTCAGTGCAATAACATAAGCAACAAGGAGCTTTCAGTCTGAATGCTGACAATCAAGCAGCAACACAGGCAAGGCCAAGGAAATAATCAAAAGCAGAAAGAGATGAAGGCAGGGAGAGAATATTGAACAACGAATGCCAGCAGAAGCACTTCCTGAAATCAAAAGCCTGTATCCTATAGCCCTTTTCTGCTTGCATAAGTGCTCTTGTGTAAGTGGGATCACATTACTGTTAATTTTTAAGAGAGGCCTGTGCGAAGTTATCTCCACTGTCTCCTAGCCCTGTATTCTGCTTGCTCAAGGCCTAGTGCAAATGCTTACAATAGGTTTCATGGACCATTGAGTGTCTGTACTCACATAACTTTTGTTTTCTTCATGGAAGGCTCACATTTATAATAAAACATGGTGTTGCCGATTCAGAAGAACAAGGCAAAGCTTCACAAAATCTCCTGGGGAGGGCAGAGTGTGGGGAGGGAGCTCAGCAGGTGATGCAATTTCATAGAGTCTACCTTTCGAAGCTGCCATTTCCTCCAGGGGAACTTTGCAGTGCGGAGATCAGTTGTATTTCTAGGAGAACTCCCTGCCCCACCTGGGCATTGGCATCTCAAACTAGGGTGGTGCATCTTTTTAAATAATACAAACCTTTTAATCTGTTGGCTTCCATTGCAGGCCCGTAGCCAGGAATGTCTAAGTCAGGGGGCATTTTAATTTCTCAGGGGGCACTGGATAATTTGATTAAAAGTAATTTAATTACCAACTTCTCGGTGCTCTCGGGTGTGGTGCCGACAACCTTTGCCTGGCCATCAGCTCTGCGGCCCCAACAACACAGGAGGAGTTTGTGGCAGCCACGACGTCTTGCCAGAGAGTCAGGGGGCATGGACTGAAAGGAATTTGGGGGGTCTTGGCAGGAAGTTGGAGGGCCAGGCCCCGAAATGCCCCACTGTAGCTATGAGCCTGCTTCCATGGGAGAGTTTTAATCATATGCTTAAAAGTGATTAATCCCAAATCAAGAGTGGCTCAGCTGGACATTCTAGGTCTGCAGGATCCCCCAGACCCAGTGTTCTGAGCAGGACATAGTTATGATGTCTCATAGAATAGCAGTAGTAATGGAAGCACTTCCACAGATGGCTAGGAATTGTACCACATGGTATCTGTGAGTCAGTATCACACAGCTTTGAAGAGGTAAACTAGTCATTACCACAATTTCCCCCCAAAAAAAATTAACATGGACATTAATGGTGTGTTAAACTTTAAAGATAGTTGAGCTGTTAGTTCTATGCCCCTAAACAGATGTGGACGTGTGAAACTATGCTAGCATAGTTGAGGTGTGAAAATGACACCAAATGTGCACAGCTTTTTTGAAGATGGAGCCAAAAGGCAGGGACACTGGTGGGAAAGACTAATGCAGATATGGCCTGTGTCAGGCTGGGCGGCATCCCAGCTGTGTGTTCTTGGTCTTGTGAAGACTGTTATTTGGGTTTAATCTTGTTGCCTTTCTCCATTCAGCAGCCCAATATTCAGCTCAATTTTGGTATGTGCTGGCTGGGATGGCTGGAACTTTCTGAGGAGATTTGTCTTAACTTTAAAAACCTGAGGGGGGAGGTGTTGGAGAGGTGGAGGGAGGTCCTGTGTGCCCTCTTTTCTCCCCCTCAGCTCAGCAATGCCTTTGAGTCAACAACTTTATGAGGTAGGTTGGGCTGAGTGAGTGAGTGGCCAAGGGTTAGGGTTGCCAGCCTCCAGGGGGGGATTGGAGTTCTCCTGGAATTTCCACTGATCTTCAGACTGCTAAGATCAGTTCCTCTGAAGGCAAGGCTCAAGTATTATTTTTCAGGTCCACTACAAACGTATAACATGCCTCCACACATATGCACTGACATCACATTCCCTCATTCCACACATAGAATCTCATGAGTGATTAAGAAAGTTTGTTTTAATTCCAAAATTACTGTAAGGTAAGCTGTATTTCTGAAAAATGCCCACCTTTGCTTCTTTAATAATAACTCCCAACCTGAGAGTTTTACAAGTTTGCTAGCTATTTTGTAATTATAAGAATATCAGAACATAAGAGAAGCCAATGGTCCATCCAGCCCAACACTCTGTCACACAGCGGCCAAAAATACCAGGTGCCATGAGGAGGTCCACAAGTGTTGCCCCCCTCCCCAAGCACCAAGAATACAGTGTGTCACTTGCCCCAGACTGAGAGTTCCCTTCTATATCTTGTGGCTAATAGCCACCAATGGACCTCTGCTCCATATGTTTATCTAATTCCCTCTTGAAGCTGTCTATGCTTGTAACAGCCACCACCACCTCCTGTGGCAGTGGATTCCATGTGTTAATCACTCTTTGGGTGAAGAAGTACTTTCTTTTATCTGCTCTAACCTGACTGCTCAGTAATTTCATTGAGTGCCCATGAGTTCTTGTATTGTGAGAGTATCCCACAATATCAGGAGTATCAGGAGAGTATCCCACACCCACTAAGAGAGTGTGTGGATCTCCTTTGTATATATTGCAGTATCTTTCAATATAACGGAAATAATGTACCATAATCACCAGCAAAAGCTTGCAAGGAATTATGAGGGGATTACATATGGAAGCCTCTATGACACCACTGGATTTCATTCTACTCAAGGGAAAAAGTTGGGCCTGCATCCCTACATTCAGCTCCATATTTATTTCTCTCTGTCACTGCTTCTAGCTCAGCATTTTGCAGCTAATCAGATTCATCAGAAGAGTTCAGAGGCAGGGCAAGATGGAAACAACCGTCCTGATTTTGTATGCAGCCCTTGGTAATCTGTGTGCTGTCAGCAATTTGTTTTGTCAGAGATCTCTTTTTATAGAGGTCATAGGGCATCTTTTCAAGCACTGGGACCAATGTTGGTGACTTGTGTTATTTGTCTTACATTTATCACATTGATATCCTGCTTTTTCACTCAGGAGTTCAGGGGGGCGTTCACTGGGGTTATCATAACTCTGTGAGGTGAATTATGTCGAGGCACTCCATACAGAGAACTCTCACATCAGGGCAACTTGCAGCGCTGTCCTAAACAGAGTTCCAGCTATCTAATTTATCTTAAATTAATGGGCTTAGAAGGGTGCAGCTCCACTGAGGTTTGTACTGTTGGTCATCTGTAACATCCATCCACCTGGTAAGGAGAATTTTAACACTTATCATCTGCTAATGAGTGTCACAATAGGTGTGCTAAACCCATACATAGTGACTTGCCCAAGGTCTCAGTAGATTCATGACTGAGCAAGAGTTTGAATGCAATTCTTCAGGGTCTGAACCCAACACTCAATCAACGACACCACAGTGGCTCACTAGAGGCAGGTGACTCTGAAGATGGAAAGGGTTGGGTTAGATTTCCTGGCACCAATATATTTCCCCTCAAGAATTTAATTGGATGACCTAATGTTCTCATATTTTCAGAGAAAGTAGGTAATGATTCTGTTCATTCTCTTCATGCCAGTTAAGGTGAGAACCCTGAGAGAGTTTCAGAAGCGGTTTTGGGAGGGGGCTGCTATTCGAAGACATAAATTATGATCCTCACCGGTTGAGTGCAAACAAAACCTTAAAGCAGGTCTTGGAACTGTAGACTTTAATAACTAGGGGAGATTCTTCTCTTGGCAAGCAAGAAATGTGAAGTTTTCCTATATTATAAAAGGAAACCTATTTCAAATGTTCTGGTTCCAATTAAAGCCTACAAAGAATTGGTTTCATAAAATGGTACAGAGACAGGTTCTGTCAGTTTCTTTCTAAACGAGGCATTTCACAAAAGGCCTAGCAAGGCAACTTTCATGAGTTCTTTCAGTTTCTTTCTTACAGCTTTAATTTCATCTGATTTGTCCATTTGTGTGTGAGGGTGTTTTTTTTTTTTTACTTCACTCATGTCTGAGAAACAGCACTGAATAAAGATAATGAATAAAGTAATGGAAAAGGCATAACCTAGCAACTTCTGATGTTGGTTGACAAGCATTTTTTCCTATGATAAATAAAGCTTCCACTTATAAGAGTTTAGCAGAGCATACTGCTGACTGTGATTGATAGTACCAGTTAGTGTCACTCATTTACTTCCAAAGGCTTTCTGAAGAACACCAAAAGTCAAGAAGAAAAATGATGATAAAATGTGTGTGTGTGTGTGTGTGTGTGTGTGTATATATATATATGTATATATATATATATATATATATATATATATATATATATATATATATATATATATATATATATATATATATATATATATATGTAACCAAGTTGTCATTGAGGACCTAAACTTAAGTCACACAAGGAAATGGTAGACAAAAATAGCCTAGTTTCAAGAAATGTGCTTTGATTAATATTCATATTAGTTTCTGCAGGAGAACAAACTGGCTGAAACCCATCAAAGTTGCATGGATATAGTAAAGTATTATCACAGAACACAATTAGCCATATCATCCTGATAATGAGACATGTCTGGGGTTCTGTGATATAGAAAACATTAGCAGTGGCCCCTTCACCAGAATTTCACCCAGGGCAGCAGTTGCCTAGCAACAGCCACTTAGGGTATTTGTTTCTTAAAGCTACAGGTGATCCTTTTATCATGGGTGATTAACCTCCATTTTTTAAAGGTTTTGGATTTTTCTGCAAAATTGGGTCTGTTCTCCTGTTTGGCCAAAACCCAGGTGCTATCAGAAGGTCCACCAGTGGGGTTAGAACTCTAGAAGCTGTCCCACTGTTGCTCCCCAAGCACCAAGGATACAGAGCATCACTGCCGCAGTAATGTTCAGTCTGCTCCTGAGTATTGTGTTGCACTACACTGGAGCACCTGAGGGAAAGTTCATAGCCTTCATGACAGGGCTGCCAGGCCTCCTGCTGGCAGTCCCTGGGAAAATCCCCATTGTTGAAACATGTGACATCACTTCTGGTGCAAACCCAAACTGTAGGAACAACAACAATTTGTTTTTTCCTTGCCCTCCCACAAGCCTCCTGCCTGTTGCCAGTACCCTGCTGGCAACCTTACTAATGGAGGCTGAGCTTGAATCCACAAAAGATGAAACCCATAGCAGTTCTTCACACCTTAAATCATGTTGTGTGTGTGAGATTCAAGATGAAACTGTAGGTGAGGGATGTGGCTTCGTGGTAGATCATCTCCTTGGCATGCAGAAGGCCCCAGGTTCAAACTCCACCATCTCCAGTTAAGCATCAGGTATCAGGTGATGTGAAAGACCTCCATCTGAGGCCCTGGAGAGCCACTCCCAGTCAGAGTAGACATTACTGACTTTGATGGACCAAAGGTCTGATTCAGTATAAGGCAGCTTCATGTATTCATGTATATATCCCTGTATTCACCTTCTGATATCTTGACATACATTATTTAGGGATTTAAAGGTCAAAGCTAGTATCAGGAAATGTATCTAGAAATGTATTACAGCCAATGGAGTTGCTATAACAAAGGTATAATTAATAATATCTTCTGTTACCTTAACTAGCATGCTCCCACCCCTTGGCTCCAGACTTTCTGGAACTCTTCATTTCAGAGACAACCAAACTTGGGTCCAGGAAGTGATGTCATGTGATACAGCAACATCACTTCTGGTTTGCATCCGAAGTGATGTCATAATGCTCTAGGTAAAAATCACAGAGATGAGTGAATTTCTAGACTATTGTGAAATCACTTCTGGGTGCAAACTGGAAGTGATGTCCCAACATCATGAAACATAATGTTGTTCCCCATACCTAAAATATGTCTG
Organism: Gekko gecko; assembly: GCA_029375565.1. Lineage (NCBI taxonomy): Eukaryota > Metazoa > Chordata > Lepidosauria > Squamata > Gekkonidae > Gekko > Gekko gecko. The sequence continues at coordinate 138,309,416 of JAPDNY010000008.1, read as the reverse complement.
CCGTTTGCCACTGCTTGGCTGGCAACCCTAAATGTTACGAACTATTGGAAGACATTTATTGTTACTTTCACTTTCCCAATGTTAAAGTTCTTCAAACTGTAAACTCCTTATGGCAGGGACTTGACTTTCTTCTCATGTTGCCCTATAAAGTTTTATACAAACTTAAGGGAACAGGAAATGATTCTTCCACATCTGTCAAAGCATTCCCATTGCACTGATGTGAGATCATGTGTGTAAAAATCTATTAGTGGGTCACAGGTCTCAGCTTTGCATACATTTAGAATATGCTGCCAAAGTTGGGACCCCCAAACCAGTCTAAGTGAAAAGGATATTGATGGCTTCATGTGCAAAGCAGATGGCATGATTATTATAGCATACACAAATGTGGGCCAATAGTGTTTTCTAAAATGTTACCCACAAATCATGTAGTTTTCTCAAAGATTTCTTTTACTGTTTCTCTCTAACAAAATGTCTTGCCATCAAGTGACTTCTATTGTCTTAGTTATCTGTGTTTCTGTTTCAGATTGTCCATGGGTGTCACTGTGCCAGTTACTAAGATTATGGAGGACAGATCCATCAATGGCTACTATCCATGATGACTCAAATTCGGAGGCAGTAAGGCTTTGAATACCCATGTCTGGAAGCACTCAGAGGAAGGTCTTGACTGCTGTGCCCCGTTTGCTGGCCCTCAAGGGCAACTGGTCAACCACCATGATAAACAGAATGCTGAACTGCATTGATCACTGATCTGATTCAGATGCGCTCTTCTAATCACGGGATAGACTTCTGTGTGCCATTAAAGGCAACAGATAGGTCTGATCCATTGTACACAATATTCTACAATCTTATGTTCTGAAAATCAGCCTAGTACTCTAAAGTCCAGTTAGGCCATCAACAGAGTAGCCATCAAGATCAGTAATTATGTCCCATGTTATTTTATGATCCAGTTAATTCCTTGTGTTTCTAAGGAAAGACCTGCCTCAGTGGTCTATCACCTGTTGGAAGCATAAAGGATAATAAAATCTAACTGTAATCCAATCGTGATAATGGTATCTCCTCACTGTGTGCGTTATGTGTAAAGAGCTGTGAAGTCACATCTGACTTATGACTTATGCATTGGTTATTGAATGTCCCATTTTCTCGATTGTACTGACTCATTAGATGTAATCCACCTCAAGTCCCTGTGATAAAGGTGAACTATAAATAACCTAAATAAATAAAGATGACCCCTCCGTCGCTGATTATTACATGGAAAACAGGTGCTGTACCACTCAACAATGACTCCAAAACAGGCAAATAAATGCTTCAGAAATGTTCTGAGGTCCCATTCCCCACTGGCAGTAGGGGATCCTCCTCCCTCCACCCCTGTTGCCCACCACCTCCCTGGAGTAGAGGGGGGGAATTGTGATGCCATCTGTAGCACCATGTCACTTCCAATTTTTTAAAAAAGTGACATAGGGTAGCTCTAGGAATTGCCAGAAAAGTTATCATTTTACCATAGAGTTTCCAGGGATTTCTAGAGCTAACTGTGCCACTTACCTTTTTCTTTTTTTACCAGAAATGAAGTAACTCCACAGCTGGTGTTGCACTTGCCATATTCCTGCCCACAGCCCTCCTGCCAGTTGTTAGGCACTGCCTGGCAACCCTAGAAACTTTATTTAAAAAAAAAAACACAATAACAACTGAGTTTTATCCTTTGAACAAAATCTTAGCTCAGCAGAGGTCAAAGTTCTGCTTGGTAACGAGGAGTAGATAATAGGTTAACTCAGAAAAGGATTGAAGGTCTGGTCACTTTGTCCTCAACTGGAATTGTTTGGAAGAATTATCTGCCCATAAATAGTCATGTTTTTCAATAGTTGCAGAGATGAAGGTTCTGCGTATTTGCTGTGGAAACCACATGAAATATTATCTGCTAGTTTATCTAATTATAGTCCAATAATAATTGGACTTGATGACTGGACTACTGTGGAGAGATTTTGACATACTTTAAACTGTGTAATACGATGTATAAGTTTGGCACAAACTGTTTTCTTGACCCAGGATTTTTGTCTTACCGGTGGAAGTTAGATGATAGTGCTGTATAAGCATACAGATAAAGAAAAGTATATAAATCCTTAAGAGTTCATCTATGCTGTCCTGTTACAAAAATGCCCAGGACCAAACACATGAACTTGCCCTACACGGAGTCAGACCAGGGTTCCATGTAGCTGAGTCCCATCTACTCTGCCTTGCAGTGGTTCCAGGAGGAGTGCTTTCCTACAGGGGACCTACGTCTCCCTGGTTATTATGCCACTGTAATCATTGGCCGCTTGAATTTGCATTGCCAGAGAGCAAAACTGAGGAGGTGAAATATTACAGTGTCACAGTCTTGTATGGAATCTGTTCCTCCTAGACCTGAACACATGAAGCTGCCTTATACTGAGACAGACCAAAAACAACAACAACAACAACAAAGTTTGAGTCCCGTGGCACCTTTAAGACCAACAAAGTTTTATCCACAGATTAAACTTTCACGTGCAAGTACACTTCTTCAGATACATTGGAACAGAACCTCCTCAACCATTACTTACAGGGGATGGGGTGGACTCAAACTTTGTTCTGCTGCTTCAGACCAACACAGTTGCTGGGGGGGCAGCAGTGGGAGGGCTTCTAGTGTCCTGGCCCCACTGCTGCACCTCCTGATGGCATCTGGTATTTTTGGCTGCTGTGTGACAGAGTGTTGGACTAGATGGGCCATTGGCCTGATTCAACATTGGCCTCTCTTATGTTCTTATGTTCTTAGCTACCACACCTGAATGTATATTCATGGTCAGTATAGTTTGATTTGACTGGCAGCAGCTTTTCAGGGTCTCAGATGGAAGTCTTTCATGCCACCTCCTACCTGAATCTTCTGGCTGTAGATGCCAGGCACTGAACCCAAGGCCTTCTGCATGCAAAACAGATTCCTTACTGCTGAGGTATAGCTATGGACTATAAGGGCCAAACTTCACACTATATTTAACACAGAACCATCATGAGGACTAGCAGCTGCTTGGCACCAGTGAATTCCCTGTGACAACTCAATTGAGAAGTACAACAGAGGCCCAGTTTGGAACTGGACCATGAGGAAGCGGGAGGAGGGGCTCCTTTCTCCCCTCTGCACTGTTTTCCTGACCTGAAACAGCCCTGGGGGGATCATTTGCCCCATCAGGGGATTGTACATACACTGAATGCTTGCATGTGGAACCCACCAATTGGGCAAAAAGCACCCCACAGACCATTTTAGGTGTGGAGAACAGCATGGGAAGGGAAGGCAGAAGCATCCCCTCCCATGCTTGGCCAGAATCAGAGCCCTGTGACACTTTTTTACACTGGGCACTTACAGCCAGCATCTTGTTGCAAACCCCTTCTGGGAATGCAAGCTAAACATAATATGGGTTTGGACCAGAGGTAGGCTCGCCCCCTTTGAAGGAAAAGGATTTTCCCCTGGTAAACTTAAAGTACAGACTCTCACCCTGCTTGAAAAATGTGTCTCATTGAGGGCAAAAACAGATCAAAAGCTAGAAATTCCATGACTAGGGCTGCGTTCAGATGGCCAGTCAATCGCGCCATGAGCCCTCCTGAAATTTTATCCCGATTTTTTTAATCCAGCCTAGCACGACCAGACGCCCCCCCATGAAATAGCCTCACCGCGCGTTGTTCCCGCCGTGATTTGTCTACACGGCATCCACCGAGGATTTTTTTAAAAAAGTTTTGTACATTCGCATAGGCAAGGCTGCGCCTCCTTGGAGAACTGAGGCGATCGCGGAGGGTTTTCAGCAAAGTCCCGGTCCTCCCCCTTGCCATTGCCATCATGATCAATGGAGGGACTATTTTGCAAGTTAGAACAGTCCTTCCCCCCTCCATCTCCCATCGCGGTAACATCTTGTCCCTAAAAGAAATAAGCATGAATATTACATTCCTCGTAGCGCTTATCGCTGAATGCGTTTCCTCGTTAAAGCGCACATGGGGTTTCAATTTTTTAAAAATCGCGCCCCCATCGGCTCGGTCTGATGTCAGACCGAGCCGATGGGAGCATCGCGCGCTAATGGAGTGACCAGACGGAAGAAAGTCTGCAGTTGTTGCGCGGGTAAGCGAAAACCCTACATTGAAACTGCTGCTTTTTAAATCAGGATTGGAGGCGCAGCAGAACAGGATGCCTATGGGACCGGAATATTTCCCAGATGTTTATGTCTGGTTGTGCATTTTTGATCCGCAAGGGAGTCGTTCCTATGGCAGATCAAAAGATCCGTCTGAACACACCCTAGGACTACCCAGCAATTTTAAATGACAGTGGAAGTGGGGGCGGGAGGGGGCTCAGTTTGGACTGGGCCCACACAGGGAACAATAAGAGGGATTAACTTCCACTAGTGCAGAGTTGTCCATGAAGATAGTTTCAGGTGGGTAGCCTTGTTGGTCTGAAGCAGAAGAACAAAGCTTGAGTCTGGTGGGACCTTTAAGACGAACAGAGTTTTATTCTGGGTATAAGCTTTTGTGTGCGTGCAACAGTTCTTCAGATATTTTATATGTGATACCTGACGTCAGATATCTGAAGAGGTGTGCGTGCGCATGAAAGCTTATACCCAGAATAAAACTCTGCCGGTCTTAAAGATGCCACTGGACTTGAACTTGGTTCTAGTGCCATTTTGTTCATCGAGGCCGTCTTCCCCACACTGTTATTAGCTCAACAAAACAATAAGATGGCAAAAATATAATGCCTGTATTTTCCTTGAGGGGAAATAATGAGGGGGTAATAACAACACAGGAGCAATTATGTTCTACATGGAGAGTACAAAGGCAGGGAAAGAGTTAAATACCAATGCAGCTTTCCTGTGTGAATCAGGCCTCTGTGCTGTTTCTATTAACATTTGTAAGAATGCTGGGAGGATCCAGCCATGGATCTGCTGGCTTCTCCTCTGTTTTGACCCTGAGTAGGCTGCAGTTATCTGTGCTGAAAGTATAGCATTATCTAGCTGAATATCGTGAATGTCAGAGACGTACTGCTTTTGCATCCCAGGAAGACAGATAAACACTGTTATCCAAACTGCCATTGAGCTTGGCCTAAAATGACATTTTGAGGCAAATGTGAGGTTCCCGCTCAGGTGAAACAGCTAAGGAATTTTTAAGAGGAAGAAAAGGAGGTAGAATAATTTGGAGGTGGAATTCTGCACATTCTGCCGTTTTTATTTCCTTCTGAGGTGAAGACGTAAAGGACTGCTTGGGTCCAATGACTGAGGGATTTTGGGGAATGCACAGGAAGAGTTTAAAGAGTCATTCCTCCAAGCAGGGTCGTTGGTATCCCCTTTCTCAAAGGCATGTTTTGTAATGACCTGGGCTTGGATTTTTTGATTATTTATTTATTTATTTATTTGATTTTTACCCCACCCTCCCAGCAAAGCCGGCTCAGGGCGGCTTACACAACCAGTATAAAACACTGCAATGTAACAATAAAATATACAATATAAAACCATAATGAACAATTTATAATGATAAATATTACAACGTGTTAAAGTGCTAGTGTTCAGTCCTCGGCGTACAGTCAGCTTCTGGATATTCCTCAAATGTCCGGGTGGTCGTCTCGAACTATAATTGGCTAAGGTTGCCAGGTTGGGCCTGGCACCAGGTGGGAGGACTTACCTGTAGCAGGACCCCTTTGCTGGCAACATAATGACATCTCTGGAAATGTGCTGATGTTACTCCCAACACATCCAGACACCAGGAAACTCCAGGGGTGCTCTAGCATTTAGGTAAAACTCTATGAAGTTCTGCCCAAATGCCAGTGTGCCCTGGTGTCCCCCAGTGACACACTGATATCACTTCTGGACACCTGGGGAGCAGTGTTCCCTCTAAGCTGAGTTAGAGTGAGCTAGCTCACAGTTTTGTAGCCTCCGGCTCACACAGTTTTGTCTTAGCTCAGGAAGGATGGCTCCAGAGCAAACTAATTTATGCAGTAGCCAAATCGCTCCCTCATACCTTTAATTCCAGTAGCTCATAAAGTAGCGTTTTTGCTCAGAAGACTCCACAGCTTAGAGGGAGTATTGCTGGGGAGTGTTGTCAGCGTATCAGGATGTCCACCCAGTTACCTGCCACTTCCCCACCTGCTTGCCAGCTGAGTGCAAGGAGTACGGTTGCCAGCCCTGGGTTGGGAAATATCTGGAGATTTTAGGGGTAGAGCTGAGGGAGGGTGGGTTTTAGATAGAGGAGAGACCTCATTAGGGTATGATGCCCTAGAGTAGAACAGCCAGCCAGTTTCTGCAGGCCACCTGGAGCCTGTCAAGCCTAGGCAGCAGGGAAACTCGCACTCTCAGCAGGATGCTGGCAACATGTCTGTGGACATCCCATGTCTGTGAGACAGCTTCCTGGAAAATATCAGTTTTTTTCCTACCCTGCTATTTTTCCAGCAAGGATTTATTCTGAAGAACTTTGAGGCAGCCTGAGCTTCATATGCCCTTCACAAGACATTTTAGATTGTTTTTTCATGCCGTTGTATCTCTTATTTTATTTATGTATCTACAACATTTGCTGCCTTTCCACTCAAATAGGGTTCCTATAGCAATGAACATCAAAACATGAAAACACTTCAACATTAAAACATCAAGGCATTCAAACAGAATTTGCGTGTAGTGTATATAAAGTATTTAAACAATTCAATAAAACATATGAACACATAAACACACATAACAGCAACCACAAACAGAGAGGAGGGCCAGTGACAGTTAGTGGGAGAACAACAACCAAAACAAAAGTCTTTGTCTGCAGACACAAGACAATGATAGATGGAAATGGACAAATCTCCCTGGGGAGAGAGTTCCAAAATTTTATTGCCATGACCAAGAAGGCTTGCCACCTGTCTAGTTTTAGAAGGCAGGGTCACCCAAAGTGGGCCTCTGATGAGGACTGGAGTGGACAGGTAGGTTCATATGGGAGTAGGATAGGATTGCTAACCTTCAGGTGGTTGCTGGAGATCTCTTGCTCTTATAACTGATCTCCAAGTGACAGAGATAAATTCACCTGGAGATAGGATTGTCAGGTCCCTCCTGGCAACTGATGGGAAATGGGGGGAATTACAAGGAAAAAGAAAAGCCTAAGCCCCAGCAAAGCTTGGACAACACTTTGGTATTTGGGCAAAAACTATGGAAAACTGGGTACTACCACAGAGGTTTTGCGCAAATACCAGAGTGTTGCCTGGACATTGCTAGTGTGATGAATTCATTTCCTGTGTAACACCGACAACGAGGCCTAGGACTTCTCCTTTCTCCTTGTAATTCCCCCACACACACACTGAAGGGGGGGGGAGAGAGAGAGAGAGAGAGAGAGAGAGATTGGATTTATACCCCACCCTTCACTTCCCAAAGGAGTCCCAGAGCGACTTGCAATCTCCTTTCCCTTCCCCTCCCCACAACAAACACCCTGTAAGGTAGGTGGGGCTGAGACAGCTCTTTTGAGAACTGCTTGTGAGAGAATAGCTCTTAAAGAACTTGCAACTGACCCAAGATCACACCAGCAGCTATATGTGGAGAAGTGGGGAATCAAACCCAGTTCACCCAGATCAGAGTCTGCACTCCTAACCACTACACCAAACTGGCCAGCTGATGGGCAGCTGGGGGTAGGGTCTGGCAGTTGAGGATCCCTACCTCCACCAGGGGGTCTGACAACCCTACCTGGAGAAAATGCCCACTTTGGAAAAAAGGGGTCTATGGCATTATACCTCCCCAAACCCCACCCTCCTCTGGCTCCACCCCCAAAATCTCCAGGTATTTCCCAACCCAGAGCTGGCAACCCTAGAGCAGGAGGTCCTTTAGGTATTCTGACCCCAAGCTGTATAGGGCTTTAAAGATCAATGCCAGCACCTTGAATTGGACTTGGAAAGCAAAATGGGAGCCAGTGTAGATGGAACAAGACTGGAGTGATATGGTCCCCATGATCCACTTCAATCAACATGTTTTATGTTTTGTTTTATCACGTTGTTTTTATATTGTTGGTACCTGCCATGAGTCCTTAAGTGAGGTGGATTTATCAATATGTTAAATAAGTAAATAAGACTAGCCAGAAAAGTGCACATTCCTAATGCTTTGGGCACAGCCTCCCAGAGGCTATCAAAGGAGCACCCTCCCCTTGTGATTTTTAGGGAACATTATAAAGCAGAGCTTTAGGAGGGAATTTAAAGGAAGCTAAATATGTTTCCATGGCTGTAATTGGCTATGTTTTCTTGCTGCATTTGGATTTTAATGGTCTCATTGATTTTAATATGTTTTCTAAATGCATATGTAGCTTGATACACATTTTTGTAAGGTGCTTTGAGACCTTGTGGATGGCAGAGCAGGAGACACAGGGTATAAATATTTAGGTAAATCAAGTTTTCCTCTATGGAACTTCAGCTGCATCTCTTGAAAATATTTACTCGGAATTTTTTTTTAAAAAAAATCTGGAGTCTTCATTTCAATTGCCTCCTTACACAACAGCCAGAAACTGCGATAACATCTAATGGGCTGGATCTAGGGTGGCCCAGTCTGGGTTCAGAAAGACCTGGAGATTTGAGGATGGAGCCTGGGAGAATGGAGTAGGGTAGAACACCCTGCACGCCACCTTCCAACGCAGCCATATTCTCCAGGAGAAGTGGAATAAATGCTTTCAATAAATAAGTGATTTATGTAGCCCAGAGATCAGTTATAATTCCAGGAGATCTCCAGCTCCCCCTTGAAGGCTGGCAACCCTAATCGGATCCAGACACAACTTTCCGCTAACAGAAGGGGTGGGGTAATTTCTACCGATTCCATCGTCCTGCAGCAGATTCCTGATTTGCCTCCCACACATTTCCTGAGGTCCCTGGTCACCCAGGAGTAGCCTTGCAGGGAGATGAGTGGGCTGTACTGGGTGGGACAGAAATGTCCTGTTCTGCAGATGAAAGTAACGTTTGTGAGCAGAAAGCTTAGTCAGGATGCAACCAGTGTTCCCTCTAAGCTGAGTTAGTGTGAGCTAGCTTACAGTTTTGTAGCCTGCGGCTCACAGACTTTTCTCTTAGCTTAGCCAAATCACTCGCTCACAACTGTAATGCCAGTAGCTCACAAAGCAGATTTTTTTGCTCACATGACTCCACAGCTTAGAGGGAGCATTGGACACAATCCAAGGACAGGGACTGTTAATGATTTGCTACAGGCTATGGACCAAACAGCTCAACAACAACAACAAACTAGGTATTCAAGCTTGGGATATTGAATGCTTGTGGTCTTATCCTTGAAAGACAAAGGGATCATCACCACTCCTACATGCCACCCGTCTATTTGAAGATAAAAACCGCGGTGCATTCGGAATCACAATACAGACAACTTATTTCTGGTGCTGATTAGTTTCCTTCCTTCCTGCGTCTGTGCAATGGAAATGGGGTTTTAAATACTTGCAACTCGAAACTGCATCCTTCACTTTGTAACAGCTGTTGTGACAGAACAAAAGTTTGGTTCTCTTGTAAGGTAGGCAGTGGATGCCTAACAATGTCCTCGGTCTTGTTATAACTTCATCTGATACTGTGAGATTCCAGAAGTGACAGAAACTGGAGACATTTGGCCTATGAGGACAATAAGTACTTCCTTGTGTCCCTCAAAAAAGTCACAACCTATCATATTCTTCTGAATTGTCACTTCAGTTATCGGTATCCATTACCATTGCTTTTGGCTACCACAACAACTCTACTGCTACTTCTACAACACGTGTACCTGTATCACCAGCGTCACCACGATGATAGTTTATCTACTTTAATAGTAATTGTACTGATGCACTAGTAATTTTACTCATGCTGTCCTATATGGCACTACTCCTGAGCCTATTGATTTGAACTAGTTTATACTAGCTCTGGATAGGATGGCGCTGTTAGGAATGATCATAACATTGATTGCAGTCATCTACAAGTCACAATCACAATACTGTGCAAAGACAAGCTCTCCATTTTGCTAGGCATTGGGGGGAATAACAGAAAAGGAAAGGAATCATTTTCTTCAGGAGAAATGAATAAGAAAAGAAAACAAAAGAAACAAGAACTGCAAAACAAACAAACTTACCCAGTTTTTGCAAAACTTGCCCAGTATCTCATCATAGACCTACTCAGTATCTCCTCTGCTTTGGTATAATTGACTCTTCTCTCTAGAGGCAGTCCAAATACAAACTCTATTTCATACCCATGCGGTACTCCCATCCACTCTGGCCAAGCAAGTTTTGAAGACCTGTGCTCAAAGAAGTATAAGAAGGCAGTGTTTCCTGCCTCCACAAAATGTTTTATGAACTTGACCACAGGGCATATGAAATTGTAATCTCCAAGGACATCATCCATGGCATCGCGGTAATTGAAAGGGTTTTGTTCATCTTCCCAGTCGGTATAGTGGAAGTGTATCGATTCCAAGCTGATATTGTTAGTTTCTGGAAAGCAGAGCTTCAGCCCTTCACGAAAGTCTGCATTGTTAATCAGACTGCTGTTGTCTTTGCTGAAGCCGGGTGCTCCGTATGCAAGGAAAACGGCCCCTTCGTCTTTGTTCACTCCCATCAGGATCTGTGTTTGTTTAAAATCCCCCTTCTTTAGCAAGGTTTCTGGCATTTCAGTGAGAAAGTCACCGTCGATGACTGGAATAAAGTACATCTCTATAAGAGTTCTGTATGTTAAGACAGAAACTTCATTGTCCAGTATGTCCTGGGGATGTTTGCTTCGAAGACAATGAATGATCTCTGTTTCGTTGCTACCTGTGCACTGGAGGAGGTGAGCCAGAGCTAGCGTTCTTCTCCTGGCTTCGGAGGGCAGAAGTGCACCCCAAGGAGCATTTCCAGAACCACTTTGCATGATTGCCCGAGTGAAGAGAGGATAGCTTTTGGGAGAAAGGAGATGGTAGCTGACGGATCCTGCTCCAGCACTCTCTCCGAATATTGTCACACTCTTCGGATTACCACCAAAGGCTGGTATGTTATCCTGGACCCACTGAAGTGCCAACCGTTGATCAAACAACCCAGCATTTCCCGGAGCTTCCTCATGTCCCGGCAAAGCCAAGAATCCCAGGGCCCCTAACCTATAGTTCACTGAAACAACAATGACTCTTTCAACTCGGGCCAAAAACTTGCCATCGTAGACAGGTAGTGAGGATGTCCCAGACTGGAAGCCTCCTCCATAGATCCATACCATGATGGTTGCATTTTTAGGCTTGGGCGAGGGAACCCACACATTGAGGTAGAGGCAGTCTTCGCTGAGGTTGGTGTTTGGGTTCCACATCTCTGATCCTGCAAATCCAGGGAACGTGTTGTCTCTGTTCTGATAGCAAGAGTTTGCATACTTGGTGGCATCCCAGACCCCAGTCCACTCTTGCCTAGGCTGTGGCTTTTTGAACCGAAGCGTCCCAATAGGTGGCTCTCCATAAGGAATCCCAAGGAAGGCTGTTACAGTCCCACCAAGCACGGGCAAATTCATCCCTTTTACTCTTCCATTCTTAGTGGCAACATCTGTGTCATCTTCTGGGACCACCTTCTTGGCAAGAATGTGGAGAAGAAGTAACCTTATGAGAGTTCTTGTGTGCCTGCATGCTCCATTAGTGCACATCATGATTCCTGAAGTAAAAACAAAAAAGAGGAGATGTTGATGCAGTGATACAAAAATGGCTTCGTTCTGGGAGAGGGGACCCCTGGCATGAAGTCTGAAGGCATTATCAGGAGGCCTGTGCAGGGGAAAGCAAGGAAAAACCAATCAGAAATGGTAGCCAAAGGCCCTGACCTGGATAGCCCAGGCAAGCCCAATCCCATCAGATCTCTTAAGCTGAACAGGTCCGACCCTGGCAAGTACTTGGATGGGAGACCTCCAAGGGATACCAGGGCCAGGACACAGAGGAAGGCAATAGAAAGCCACCTCTCTGAAATGTCCAAGCCCCAGAAGGTGTTGCCAGAAGTCACCATGACTTCTAGGCTTTCAAGCATGCACATCACACATACACACACAAAAGAAATACTAGTCAAAGACAAAGTGTGAAGACTAACCAAACAAGAGGAGAGAAAACAAAAGAATAAATAGCAATGATGGTGATAAGATTTTGGAATTGCCTGTCAATGCCATTTGAAACAACCTTTTAAGATGAATTTGAAGGTTCCTGCTTAGACAGAACATTGGACGAATGAGTTTCAAAAAGATATGGGGGGGATGACAGGGGCCCTTCCTTCCTTCCTTCCTTCCTTCCTTCCTTCCTTCCTTCCTTCCTTCCTTCCTTCCTTCCTTCCTTCCTTCCTTCCTTCCTTCCTTCCTTCCTTCCTTCCTTCCTTCCTTCCTTCCTTCCTTCCTTCCTTCCTTCCTTCCTTCAATTGTCAGGTTCCTTTTTGTACCCTGGAATCAATTTTACTTTATTTTATTTGCTGTCAACTCTCAGCCAACTTATGGTGTCCCTGTGGGGTTTTCAAGGCAAGAGACATTCAGATCTGCCTTGCCCTTGACTTCCTCTGCATAGTGACCCTGGACTGCCTTGATGGTCTCACATCATAATTTCTAACCAGGTCAACCCTGCTTAGCTTCTGAGATCATCTGACCAGACTGGGCTATCTTGTCAGGTAAGGAAGAATAAGACGCCAGGTAAGGAAGAATAAGATGCAGACCTTTAAATCTCATGATGGAGGAAGCAAGCCAGGCGCAGTTGTTCCTACTTGCCTTTCCATTGGGTCTGGTCTTTCCCTTTCCTCCTTTCCTATGGCAAGCATTTCTGCTGGTGAACCACAGACACTGGGTAAGGGAGAGGATGGCCAACAGGGCTAGAGTGTGGGCAGAAGCAGCTGCCATATTTTTTTCTGTTTCAAATAGAGACGCAAAGATCTCCATCAAGTATCGGGCTTAAGAGGCTGCAGGCCTTCCAGGCTGCCAGAGAATATCTTCCTTGGATCACATTTCCACTCAAATGGAACAACCGAAGGAAACATCAAGAATGTTGGGAAGCTGCCCTGCCCTGGATAGCCCAGGCAAGCCCCATCTTGTCAGAACTCAGAAGCTAAGCGGGTCCAAGCCTGGCAAGAATTTGGATGGGAGACCTCCAGAGAATACCAGGGGCTGGAACACAGAGGCGGGCAATAGTAAGCCACTTCTCTGAAACATACAAGCCCCACTAGGGGTCGCCAGGAGTCAACCATGACTTCCAAGCATACACACACACAATACCAAAACAAAAAACAAAAAAACCCCACCACCCAATGTTTTTGAGCTTTTCTGTAAGTCCCTTTGGGCCCCTGTTTTCAGAAGGAAATGCGGGTAGAAATATTTTAAATAAATGCCACGTCAAGTTGCTAATAAAAACATAGAGCATGCATATACAACACAAGCAAATCTATGCATGCAACAGCAAAGAGTACAGAACTGAAATCAGTGGCAAATACATAAATATATAAAAAAGGAAAAAGTGGGACTTGTTCACTCATCACTGTTATGAACTCTTCTGGTGTCTTATGTTCGCCTCCTCTCAAAAAAATGAAAAACCAAAGAATTTACTGATACTATCTGAACTTTAGTCCAACATTATTTTAGAAGGTTTGTCTCTGTTTTGATTAAGGTTGACTCCAAGGTCTGGAGTGCAATCATTTATTAAAATATAGATTCCCAGCCAAATTATGTGAAACCCAGATAATACAGAGAACACAATCAATAGATGTGAAACAGAGTTTTTTGAAAAATCAGTTGCTAAACGATTTCTAGCAAAGGATTTTGTGTAAAAGGCAGCCTGGGATAAATGTAATTTTTTCACTCTCCCCTGCATCAGAAGCATCCTTCATGGGTTAAAACAATTTTTGTTCAGAAAATTTATATTCTGCCTCTCCAGGGACATACCCAAGGAGACTCACAATCTAAAACATTGCAACCAAAGTAGCAGCATAAGAAACAAACCTGGGGCATAACACACACACACACCAGCATAAAACAGCATTTTGAGCAGCCCAAAATGATACTCATAAAAGAGTCTTCAGGTTAGAGGCAGCTAATAATAATAAAAAAACTAAAAAAGGATGTTAAGCCTGTCTACAAAGATGTGCTGTGGCCAGGTGCCTAAAGGAAAGCAAGGAAGGTGCCAGGCGAACCCCAAAGGGGAGGGCATTCCAAAGGCATGGTGGCCACCATTGAAAAAGCTCACTTCTGCAGATAGGGGAATAGACAGCAGGGCTTGGGAAGAGATCTTAACTACCAGGCTAGACGGTACAAGAGCAGATCGAGATGGGTAGCCGACTAGCCGTGTTAGTCTGTCTGTAGCAGTGGAAAAGAGCAAGAGTCCAGTAGCTCCTTAAAGACTAACAAAATCTGTGGCCGGGTAGGAGCTTTTGTGAGTCACTGCTCGCTTCTTCAGATACAAGAGTTGGTGGCCCTTCAGGTACTCCAAAGAACCAACATCTGAAGTTGTGCCCCAAAACAAACAGGGAACAAATGCAGATCTTTCAATATGGAGGTGACACAAAGGACAGTGGGAAGAATAATACTGGCTTCATACTCGGAGACACAGCATCATACAGAGGGTTGTTGTTTGCTCTGGCAGCTGAGAGAATACCAGCCAAAGTGGTAGCCAAAGGGTGAAATGTTTTAATGATTATTTTTTTTAGATTCAGTTATTTTAGCACCACTACTTACGATTTATGGTTTAGGCTATGTCTGATTGTAATGATGACCTTTGGCTAACTGCAGTAAATACTATTTGTACCGTATACCTTGTACTGAGTTCTTCACATATGTGTTTCATGAAGCAGTTTAAGGGTAGTAACTCCTTACTTTCAAACCATATTTATTACCCTGACCTGGCTGATCTAGTCTAGCCCAATCTTGTCAACTTTTGGAAGCTAAGCAGGGTTATATAAGAGAAAATAAGAGAAGCCAATGTTGGATCAGGCCAATGGCCCATCCAGTCCAACATTTTGTCACACAGAGGCCAAAAATGCCAGGTGCCATCAGGAGGTCCACCAGTGGGGCCAGGACACTGGAAGCCCTCTCACTGTTGTACCCGCCCCCCAAGCACCAAGAATACAGAGCATCACTTGCCCCAGATCGAGAGTTCCTATCTAAACCTTGTGGCCAATAGCCACTGAGGGACTTCTGCTCCATATGTTTATCTAATTCCCTCTTGAAACTGTCTATGCTTGTAGCTGCCACCACCTCCTGTGGCAGTGAATTCCATGTGTTAATCACTCTTTGGGTGAAGAAGTCCTTTTATCTATTCTAACCCAACTGCTCAGCAATTTAGCTGAGTGCCTATGAAGGTTAGCTGTGGTTAGTACTTGGATGGGAGACCACCAGAGAAGTCCAGGGCCACCACATAGAACCAGGCAATGGCAAACCCCCTCTGATCATCTCTTGCCTTGAAAACCTGTAGGACTGACATAAATTGGTTGAGACTTGGTGGTATTTTCTACCACCATTGAAATCTTTGTGCCCCTTTTTTTATCACTGACAGGTACAAACAGACATAATCTTTCTCACTAAATGCAGAAGACTTAACACTCTACCAAAGGGACTGAGAATAACAACAGGCATTGTCTTGAGATGGACTCCCATTCTAGCTGTATCTGAAGAAGTGAGCTGTGATTCATGAAAGCTCCTACCCTGCACAAATTGTGTTAGTCTTTAAGATGCTACTGGACTCTTGCTCTTTTCTAGGGACCCAAAACAACTTACAACATCATTCTCCATTTTTTCTTACTGTGGGTGGGGACATCACATGTGATGTAGGGAGTGGCAGCATTTTTAAAAAATTTACTCCATTGCGCAGGAGGATCGAGTAAGCACCTTCCATTTTAACCCTCCTGGTTCAGTTCCTTGAATGAAAGGGAACACAAAGGAACACAGGTAAACAAACATCCTGAAATTGACCAAACTATTTTTGAAACTGACTAGAGCAGCTGAGAACTGAGCCCTGAAAGGGCGGGGGGGGGGGGAGTCAATACAGAATGAGAAAGAAAACCCAACAGAGATGCACAGAAAAGTGAGGGAAAACACCCGTGCGGAATAGGCCAATGACTATCCCAAGGTCACCCAGCATGTTTCCATGGCAGAGCAAATATCTGAACCTAAGTCTCCCAGATCCCAGTCCAAAATTCTGACCACTGCATCACATTGGCAGTTGCCATATCCAGCTGATAAACAATTTTAAAATAGGTGTTATGTGACTGAATTTACACTCCAATGGAAAACCAGGCCAACACTGCATTTCGCACTAATCAAACTTCCCAGGTTGTTTTTAAGAGCAACCACTGTGCTTCATGTTTAATGCTGATTTATCAATGCACAAACACCCTTAAGAAATCTGCAAACTTGATAGGGGAAATTCAGTACGAAGAAACAGAAAATGTCATATAAACACTCATGGGTTCGATCCACACAAGTGAGAGACAAGAGTGAATTGGTGATGTGGGTCACAATAGCAGAGAGGAGAAATTTGAAATCATCCTGAGTCCTCACTGCGATTGCTTTAAACAGCCCGTTCCAGGTTTCTGAGTAGTACTTCTAGCCTTAAAAGGAGCGAAGTTAATTTCTGTGGAAAATACAGCTGTGCCTCTCATTTAGGGCCGTTTTGCTTATTGCCTGCTTGGAGTTGAAAGCTGAGAGGGGAAAATAGGAACATTTTTGCTTTAAGTGCTTCCTAAGTATGTGAGCGCATCAAAGGAACAGAAGGAGAGAGGGGAGATTATCAGAGACAATATTTCACAGATTCAGTCGAAGGCAAGAGCAAGTAAAAAAAGCCGTAGCGTGCGGGCTGAGTATTGAGGGGGAAAGGGATTTAAAGTAATAGTACATTTTATGCAAAGCCTCTTGGGGGTGATTCGTAAAGAAGTGTAGAGCATTATCTCTTGTTAATCTAGCCTTAAACTTTACCTATCTAAGATCTTGCTGGGACTTGTACACCTGTGAACTTAATATGGTTGCCAGGTGTTTGGCGGTAACAAAAATGGCTCTGCATTGTGTAGGGATGAAATGTTTTGCACAAGTTCTGTCATAAGAACTGAGTTCTGATCCATAAATCGTTAGTGGCGAGAAAACTACCTGTTGGGAAGGGGATGGAATGGAGCATGAAATCAGGCTTCCCTCCACAGAGCAGGGGCTGTAGCTCACTGGCAGAGCATCTGCTTAGGATGCAGAAGGTCCCAGGTTGAATCCCCCACACCTTCACTTAAAAGGACCAGGAGTAGGTGACGAAAAAGACCACTGCCGGGAGAGCTGCTGCCAGTCTGAGTAGGCACTACTTAGCTCGATGGACCAAGGATCTAATTCAGAATAAGGCAGGTTCATGGGTGAGCATCAGATACTCAGTACTGCCCAAGTAAAGAATGTTGATCACTTGTTTGGCAAGTGCACATATGGTACACGAAGGCCCTGGAAACTGGATGCCTAGGGGTTCTTTCCTCCTTCAGAGCACTGTCCTTTAAGTGTGATGCTACCACTGCTCTTGTGGCAAGTTGAAGAGGCGTCAGAGATGGCAGTGAGGCTGTTCGCTCATTACAACACCCTATGGAAGGTTTAGGTGGGAATTCATCACAGGCCTTCCCTTCACAATTGTTGTTGTCCCCTATAGGGTCCTGCAGAGGGCAGTGGGGCTGATGACTCTTCAGTCTCCCTCAGTCTTGCAGCTCCTCAAGTGAATCCTGAAACTTTATTGCAGCTCTTTATCTGAGGTATGGCTTGAATTCTTAGAAGGGCTTGGTTTGTGATTCTTTCAACTGCACCTTTGGATTCCTTCCCATTTGGAACTCTGGTGGTCTTCGTGTGATCCATGACTGGAGAAAGATCACCATTTTCCACTGGTGGCAGTGTCACAGTACTTTCAGCCTGACCGTTTTTGTGTCTGTTCAGGCCAAAAGGAACCACAAAGCCAATGCTTGGCACCCTCAGGATTCTTGACATTAGGACTTGTGGGATTCACCCAGTCCAGGCAACCCATTTGTGGAAACTGATAATTTCAGTTCATAGAGGCCCCAGATAGCACACTGTTCTATCTGTTCCATACAATGGAGGTCAGTAGGCACTGTTTTTTTGACTAGGAAAAGAAATTTCATCACAGGGACGATATGTGTCACATGGGTCAAAGACCAAACCCTTGGGTGGATTCAGTGTTAAATTGCAAAAAGAAAAAGAAAAAAAACAACCAACCAAACAAACAAACAAAAAAACAACCCACATCCCAATGCACTTTTGTTTGTTATACCTTATAGCAAGGGTTCCCTTGTCGATCTTTCAAGCATTTTGGGAGTTTGGAGAATGGGGAGTTGGTGCCACAAAATGGATGCCATGAAAACTGGGCCATCACAAGGTGTTAGGAGGTTGCAAGCCAATGGAGGCAACTATTTCTGAAGAGGTGATCCCTGTGAGCAGAAAGGTGACACACACTGGGTTTTCCCAAAGCACTTTGTGCTCCAATGGGATGTAGGAAAGTCAGAACTCTATGCTGGCTTTGGGGATGAGATGTTTCATCAAAGCAACAGAAGTGATGTCATTGCACTGTGCTGTTGGGGGCAACAGTCTGGTTTTGGGGCAAAACTCTATGGTAAAATCGGTGACAAACAAAAATTTTACCCAAAAACCTGAGCATCACCGCACAACATCCCCCACACGATGACATCAGTTTTGTGTGATGTCAGAGCATTGGTGATGTCACTGTTTGTGTCCAGGGTTTCCTCAGCGGCCAGCTGGCTGGCGGTGGGCAGAAACCCTCAAAACTGGGGGATTCCCTGCCTGGACCTGGGGCATGGCAACCCAAGGGAGAACAAATGTGGCTATTGACAGGCTGAATAGCAATTGAAAGTGTGGATGGGGAAACTGCAGGTGAGAGACAGAGAAGGTGACAGAGGTTTTGATTTGGAGGTACTCTTTCTGGATATCTTTGTTGTCTGGGCAGTGCAAGAAGCCATTCCAGGGAACAAACCAGGATTAATATAGATTGCAGAATTTTTGCATTCGTACATCACCTGAATCCACAGTTAAGAGTCACTGTGGTTAGTTTTAAGTCCCATTAAGGGGGCTTGGGATCTCAAAAGCTTTTATCTCCCAAATCTTGTTGGTCTCTAAGGTGCTACTGGACTTCAATCTAACTGTTCTATTGCAAATTTACAGGCCAGTGGCACCTTTAAGACTAATAAAGTTTTGGTGTAGTGGTTAAGCGTGTGGACTCTAATCTGGGAGAAGGGGCCTGATCCCCCTACTCCTCCACCTGCAGCTGCTGGATGACCTTGGGCAAGCCATAGTTCTCTCAGAGCTGTTCTCTCAAGGACAGTTCTCTCAGAGCTCTCTCAGCCCCACCTACCTCACAGGGTGTCTGTTGTGGGGAGGGAAAGGGAAAGGGATTGTAAACCGCTCTGAGACTCCGAGTGAAGGGTGGGGTATAAATCCAATCTCCTCCTCCTCCTCTTCTTCTAATCAACTTATGAGCTTTTGTGTGCATGAAAGCTCATACCTTGAATAAACCTTTGTTGGTCTTGAAGGTGCCACTGGACTCTAAATTTGTTCTACTGCTTCAGGCCAACATGGCAGACCACCTTGAACTGTTCTACTGCAGACCAACACAGATACCCACTGATACTTGTAATATCACTTATGCTCTATGGATCCCAGATCTGGTTCTTTGGTCCAATAAAAATGCTAGACAAGCTTCAATTTGCTTTCTTCCACAAAGTACACACTCTGTCTGCCATCATGCATTGCTTCTTCAGTTGTACAGCTCGAATTAGGTCTTCCAAGCATTTCAACATTAATCTGAAAAACTATGAGCCCGGTCATACGGGCCAGAAAACGTGGGGGAGAGGCATGGCAGTTCACCCCGGAGCTAAATAAGGTGCAGTAGCCCGATCACAGGGCCACCGGGTTGCCACGCTCCAGCTCTGCACCCCGATCACACCGTGCTGCTGCAGCGCGGCAAAAAAGCAGTGCAGCAGACCACACAAATGCGAAGTGTTGCAAAGTGCGCATGCACCATTGGGGGGGCGGCCCGCTGTCAGTGTCTTGTGTGTGTGCATGTGCTGTTCAGCGTTGGCGCACATCCCATGGAAACTTACAATATCCGGAAACCCCGGGGACATGGATGGGATACTGGCGCTCCCACGATCAGACGCCAGCCTTTGCCCCGGGGTTTCCAGAAACTAGTACTTCGGACCTAGTAGTTTTTTACTCCACGTTTTCCATGGGAAGCCACGGGTTGGCCACGGGAGCACTATGCCTCCCAGATGTGCTTGTATGATCGCGCACGGAAAGTCCGCAGGGCTCCCGTGCCTTCAGCGGGGCAAATGCTCAGTGTGAACGGGGCCTATATTTAGTTTTAAATATAGACTGCTAAACTTGGAAGACCCTCTGGCCTTTACTCGGTCAGCAGCTCAAGAGCAAAGCTGGTTGAAATTTAACTAAGTTGAACTAAAAGAAAACAAACCCTGCTTATAGAAAAAAATGGTTCAAATAAGACTGGAATTCTTTACAAAAAGACTCAGATGGAAATGTTCCTCTCTTCACCTGAAAATCAAGTATTCAACTTAATTTGACCTGCCACATTATTTCAGCTTATTGGACATTCCAAAACTGAGGTGATCGTATATGATTGCACAAAGCAATGCATTTTCAACAGCCCATATGAAAGGTCCTTTCCTGAAAAGATACCTCCTGAACTGTGGTTCTGTGATCACACATTGACTGTAGTCAACTCCTTGCCTCATACCTTCTTTTATTGCCCAAAGCATGATGTAGCTAGGGGAAAATTTCTTAGAAAAGGGCTACTAAAATTTCCAGCCTTCTCTGACACCTTAAGATTAAAATGACTTTTGAATAGTCTTTATAAGTGCTGTATTGTGGATGTGACAAATTTCTGTTACACTGTATTTTTTAAAAAAATTCTTACACTGTGTTTTTATAGTGTATGGCCTGTGGGCTATTAAACTTGAATGAACTGAACTGATACCCTCTGAAACTGTGGTTAGCATCTAAGTCTAGTTCCATATCCTGATTTGAAGTACCCAAAGTAACCATAGTTAGTGGAATGGCCTGTGTTCTGATGACCAGTCAACTGTTTGCTAGTTTAATAAAACCATGGCTTCATGTGACATCTTAACTGAATCAATATGTACAACGAACGAGTTGGCCAGAGACACAAATAATCATACTTAACATGAAATGTTGAGAAGGGAACTACTTACATGTACTCTCTCAATGAATTTCTTTGCCTGCATTCAGTGGCAAGAGGAAAAAGAAGAAGAAGAAGAAGAAGAAGAAGAAGAAGAAGAAGAAGAAGAAGAAGAAGAAGAAGAAGAAGAAGAAGAAGAAGAAGAAGAAGAAGAAGAAGAAGAAGAAGAAGAGGAGGAGGAGGAGGAGGAGGAGGAGGAGGAGGAGGAGGAGGGAGGAGGAGGAGATAGGATTTATACCCCACCCTTCACTTGGAGTATCAGAGCAGCTTACAAACTCCTTTCCCTTCCCCTCCCCACAACAGACACCCTGTGAGGTAGGTGTGGATGAGAGAGCTCTGACAGAAACTGCTCTTTTTAAGAACACTTCTGACAGAACTATGGCTTGCCCAAGGTCATCCAGCAGCTGCAAGTGGAGGAGTGGAGAATCAAACCCAGTTCTCCCAGATTAGAGCCCACTCACTTAACCACTACACCAAACTGGCTTAATCACTACACCAAACTAAGTTGTACATATAGCAAAATGAAAATAGGATATTTCAATCAAAAGCAGAAACAAAGATAAATCTCATTACCCAAGGGGGTGGGAGAAATCACACAACTAGCTAGCATATCATTTCAGAACACTGTCTGATATTACCAAAAAAAAAAAAAAATGCTAGCAATATTTGGTACAATCCTGCCAGTATTAACCACTGTTAAAAACTATTGCATTCAATGAGTGTCATCAACATCACCACCATAAACAAGGCTATACCCTTTTACATCCATTGAAGTCAGTGAGCTTAGAAGGGTATAACACTAAGTTTGAGTCCAGTGGAACCTTTAAGACCAACAAAGTTTAATTCTGAGCATAAGCTTTCGTGTGCATGCACATGACAGCTTATACTCAGAATTGAACTTCGTGGGTTGTAAAGGTTCCACTGGACTCAAACTTTGTTCTTTCGCTTCAGACCAACACGGCCACCCTCCTGAATCTACTTTGGATTGCACTGTTAAGCGTGTGCTTAGTTCTGCAGCTGAAATCAGTTAATGCACTTACTCTTGGCCCCATACTTCCCTTTCCAAACAAACAAATGATAACTGAAAAACAAAAAAGCAGTACTTTTTATATGCCACATACCTAAAAGAGTAAAAGTGTTTGTGGTTCTTGACAGAAGAGATCAAGAAGCACCATCATATTTCAGCTTAAAGGATGCAGAAGGAAGAAAAGGGGGGGGGCAGACACCTTTCCAGGATCTCATGACATAAATATTCAGAAATAAATCTGGGTTTATTCCAAAGGAACTATGCCTAAAATCGCATCCCTGAGGGCATTCTAGCACACTGCTACATGCACCTTACTTCTATTAATTTCAGCACGATGTAAGTGTGCATAACTTTGCACTGGCTTAAAGCCAATGTCAGCTATTAAACATGTACGCTGAATGTTGATGTTAAGCATGTCACAATTGTCCATGTAATGGCTTGTGCATCGATTCCCCCCTCCCCCATAAGCTTAAGGGTTAAAACTATGCACACACAGAAAAGTCAGATGTTCTTTCATCAGGAAGCAAAGCTCTCACAAAGAAATCTGGTTACCTTTCAGTGCTGCCAAAAGACAGCCATCAGCTGAAAAGTTTGACTGCAGTTGTGTGGAATTTTTTTAAAAAAACACATCTTGAATTTTGTACTGACAACCTCAGGTAGGCTAAAACAGACTGAACGAAGTAAAACTAACTTGATGACACCCGGTGTAAAAAGAGGTCAGAAGGCTGCTGCTGGCTGCCGTCTGTAGCCAAATGGAGGCACATTCTTAGCTGTATTTACATATTTTTTAACAAAAAAAAAAGTTTATTCCATTAGTCTTAGCCCACGAAAGTTAAACAGAATGAACTTCGGCATTCTCACTCAGCCAAGCAATACAATTCATTTCAATGATTGTTTCCTCTCCTTGCAAATCTTTAGCCAACCAAGAAATCTATACACAAGGCTGTGTAATCTCTATTTAAATACAGAAGATGGTTGAATTAATAAATGATTTCTTTTTTTTTTGGTAGTTCAGTTTAATTTACTTAGCCCAGGATCCGTTGAATAATACTATGGTTCGATACACATGCCTGCTTATTTGGTCCATCAGTTCCATTTGCAGAATAGACTTTGTATTCCCGGCAGAGCAACAAATGGACAGAGCAGAACGTTAGAGAAGAGCACAATTCCCATACAAATCGAGCTTAACTGTAGCTTATGCAGATAGAGATGAACGTAAATAAAAGGATCTCTTACCCCGATTCGTTTTACAGAGATGCCAAAGTTTTTTTTTTAAGAGCCAAGATCTTTAGTACTTCAGCAAAATGCAGTATTCAGCTGCTTCTTTAAAGCTCGCAAATTGGACCGTGCTGACATTATAATCAACTGTTTAAAACAAAGCTCGCGAGACTTGGCAACGGCAATTTGATCTGAAGGCAGGCAGTCTTTATATCTGACATCTGTTCAAAGGATAATGCCATAGTTGTTGAAAGGTTTCAGAACAAGTGGGGGATCTGAGCATTCCAAGTTTTTTAGGGATTTACAGGGGGGGAAAAGGAAAGAAGTGATTTGGAAGGCAAGCAGGACACATTTCATGAAGAAAGCCTGTCTGTTAAAGATATTAACAAAAACATGTTCAGCTTTTTTTCAATTACAAAAGGCTTTCTCTCCCAGAGAAAAACCAGAAATCCTGATGCATGTTCTATAAAATTCACAGACAGGGCTAGAGACATGTTTCAGCTGTAGTGCTGGGTTTCCGCTGGTGAGTTTGGTTCCCAAAATGGGGTTGTGGCCCAAATTAAGCCAACATGGTCTTGTACTTAGAGTTTTGGTCTAGAATCCAGGAGACTTGGGTTCAGGTCCTCACACTGTCATGAAGCTTGCAGTATGACCTTGACCTTGGGCCAGTCCCTCTGTCTCTCAGCCTAACTTTCCTCACAGGGTCATTGTGAAGATAAAAATGGAGAAGGGGGAGAACGAGGTACCTTGCCCTGAGCTCCCTGAAGGAAGGGTGAGATAAAAATGTACTGAAGTTGTGAAGTCTACAAAAAATATACAAAGTTGTGAAACTGAGGTAGGTTGTGCCACCAATTTATTTTATCTTTAACAGGGTTTTGTTTTGTTTGTTTGTTTTAAAAAAGAGAAGCACAAAGAAAAGCAGAAATACACCGTGAAGCTTAAAAAATGCCCCCCAGATTAAAGGTAGATCCTGTATGAAAATGACAGGTCTCAGAAAAATGAAGCCATTGGGGGGGGGGGGAGTTACAATTATTTCTGATATCCTTGGTACATAGGTTTGCCAGCTCTGGGTTGGGAAATAACTGGAGATTTTGAGGGGTGGAGCCTGGGGAGGGCAGGGTTTGGGTAGGGTAGGGACCTCAGCAGAGTATAATACCATAGAATCCACCCTCCAAAGCAGCCATTTTCTCCATTGTCTCTGTTCAGACAACAGAGTAATAATAGTACGTAGTAATAGTGGGAGAACTCCAGGGCCTGCCTGGCTGCAGGCTGCATCTTTCCATTCTGCTCAGTTAAGGGCGAAGCTACATGTTACTCTTTTAAAGGCTCAGGCAGTCACATACCAAGTGTGAGCGAACAAGGTTCCTAGATGTGCAGAACCCCATTGTGGATCAAATCTGAAGTGCAGGGGGATGAAGGACTTAAATCTTCCGCCCCACTCCCTGTTTTTCCAACCCATAAGGTCCTCAGGGGGTGCTGCTTGCCCTGTTAGGATGTGCCACATGTAGCTTGTTTGAGAGCCAGTCTAGTGTAGTGGTTAAGTGCATGGACTCTAATCTGGGAGAACCGGGTTTGATCCCCCACTCCTCCACTTGCAGCTGCTGGATGACCTTGGGCAAGCCGTAGTTCTGTCAGAGCTGTGCTCTCAAGGACAGTTCTGGAAAGAGCTCTCTCAGCCCCACCTACCTCACAGGGTGTCTGTTGTGGTGGGGAGGGGAAGGGAAAGGAGTTTGTAAGCTGCTCTGAGACTCCAAGTGAAGGGTGGGGTATCTTCTTCTTGTCGTCAGTACACATGAAGTTCCTTTAAGGGCAAATAGTACCTCTGGACCATTCCTCTTCGGGAAAACTGCATGTGCATGGGAGGCTTCTGCCACAGGAAAAGGACATTCTATTGAAGGGAGCCTCTGCTGGGAAGAAGCAACAGGGGAAGGCCTTGGTTTCTATTCATTGTTTGCCCTCCAGGGCAGCTGGTTGGCCCCAGTGTGAATAGGGCTGCCAGGAACTGCCTGGCTACTGATAGGGGAATGGAGGGTAGGGTGGCCAGATCCAGGCTGGGAAACTCCTGGAGATTTGGGGGTGGAGCCTGGGGAGGACACAGGGACCTCAGTGGAATACAATGCCTTAGAGTCCACCTTTCAAAGGATCCATTTTCTCCAAGGGAGCAGACCTCTGTTGTCTGGAGATGAGCTGTAATTTCAGGGGATCCCCAGGCCCCACCTGGAGGCTGGCATCCCTATGTGTGAAACAAGATACTCGACTAGACGGACAACTGGTCTGATGCAGTAGGGCTCTCCTTGTGTTTTTATGCACATTATCTCGCTATCACATATTTTATTCAGCTATGTCTTGCACCTCAGAGGTTTAAAAAAACCTACAAAAATACTACATTGTCCATTCTCTGTTGTACTGTGAGCACTGATACAATAGCAGCAGCATACCAGAAATCGAGGATAATATACTTAAGAGTGCATTCCTAAACAGAGCCCAAACCAGTGGGCTCAGAAGGGTACAAATCTGTTTATTTATTTATTTATTTCAATTTATAACCCACCTTGCCGGAAAAACTGGCTCAAAGCAGCGTACGGACATTAAAATGCAATACAACAATAAATACAAGAAAATTCATACAATATAGCATAACAGCATGTCAAAGTTTTATGTCTGAGAGCTCATGGGCAAGAGATATAGAAACAGGCAAAGGCTATAGGCTCATGGGGAAATTTTCCCAGGGATTCTCTGTTGGTTCCAGTAAATTACTATGTTATTTCTGAATCAAGCCTGTCAAAGTATGATTCTGTCTTATACTGAATTCAGACCACTGGTCTATTGGTCAATCTGTCTTTTCCAACTGGTGGTGTCTCTCCAGGGTCTCAAGCGGGGTTCTTTCACATCCCCTACTACCTGATCCTTTTAACTGGAGATGCTGGTGACTGAAATTGGGACCTTCTGCATGCCAAGCAAATACTCTGCCACCAAGCCACAGCCCTTCCACAAAACTTTGTTTGTTGCCAAATGCATAATGGAGTCGGTGGGCAAGACATGATCAGATCCAACAGAGTGAAGCAAGGGCGCACATCTTTGATTTTTTTTTTTTTTATTATAGTATACTTTATTAAATTTGTATAGTATACAGGGATAGGGAAGGGGAAAGAAACAAAAAGAATAAGGCTTCTGCGTATAAATCTTCTCTACTTATCATTTCACATTACAAAAGGATAGACTGTGAAATTTTAAAAGTTCATAAAGGCTCTTCATATTATATTATTATTTTATTTCTATGCTATTGTTTCTTCATTGTCATAGCACATTCGCTGCCTGTACCTATTTAATAGATATAGTACTTAATTTCCTACAGTGTGAATCTGATGTTTGAGGCTGATTTCCCACTACAGCTGCCTCGGTGTTGTGCTGCCGTTTGCCCCGATACTATTGGTCAATTTCACACCTGAAGCTGCGGGGCTGCATTTGACCCGCGGCTTCGCCCGATTTCCTCCGCAGTTTCGTAATCCTCAAATACAGGATTATGAAACTGCAGAGGAAATTGGGCGAAGCCGCGGGTCAAAATGCAGCCCCGTGGCTTCGGGTGTGAAATTGACCAATAGTGTCGGGGCAAACAGCGGTGCAACACCAAGGCAGCTGTAGTGGGAAATCAGCATGAATGTGTATCTACTCTTCTTGGGTAGCAAAAGTCCCTGGTATAGTCCTTTGGTGTGGAACTCTTGCTCCCACATACAGTGCAATCCTAAACAGAGTTATACCTTTCTGAATCCACTGGCTTCAATGGACTTCACTCCGGTTAGGATTGCACCACTAACATGTTACCCTGTAACCTGTAACATAGGCCCAGTCTGCATCTAGCATTTGCTCTGCTGTTTTACCAAACCCATGCTGGAACAGAAATTCCCCTCTGCATTGCATGCCACTTTCACTTTGACTGATTGTCGGATTTTATGGCAGTGTCCAGACTGCATGCCGCTTTCACTTCATTTGATCTCTCAGTTTTATGGTAGCCATCTGCATAGATTTATGGCCATTTTATGGCCATTCAAGGGTGACTCTGCAGTCAGTATGGTGTTGGCCCCAGGGTATCTGAATGTGGTTTTGACCCGCATCTTTTTCTGTTCCAGTGTGGGTATGGTAAAACAGCAGAGCAAATGCTAGATGCAGAATGGGCCATAGCAAAACATACTCAGGTTGGTGAGGAGCCAAAGTATTTCCACTGGGAACTGCAAATTCTGGTTGAACTCTCTGATTTCTTAACTGGGGTGGGATGACCTAAGACTGCATCCAGACGTTCATAATCTGATTGATGAACCTGCTGTGAAAATGTACAGATGCCACTGTATACTGCCTCCTAAATTCTGAACTTAGGAAAAACCCGTTCTTCCTATTTTCTGCCCAGCAGTTTCACCCTGTAATAACTGTCTGGTCTTTGAGGCAATCACAAAGCTACCTCCCTCTTCTCAAGAACAATTTTATAAGGGTTTATTTTATTTTATTTAAAAAAGATTTTTATTTTAAAAGAATAAGGAACAGACATTGTCAGAGATACTTTTTAAATAAAAAGGTGGACAGCCTCCTAGAGCATGGAGGAAAAGGATTAATGTGAAATTCGAGGCAAGTCTGTCATTTGCAGACTGAAGGGTGAGGTAAACTGAGCTTGTCCGGCAGCAGCAACCCCCCCCCCTCAAAGTGACGCTTGTTTCTAGGCACATTATTAGATATTCTAAGAGGCCCTGTGGAAGGCGTTTGCTCACAGTGTGTGCTTTCAGGAGGACCTGTTGTTTCACACAATAGGAAACAAATATTCCTCTTTCTCCCTTGATAAATGCTCCAGGGTATGCCACAATTCACATAAAGCAGCAGGTGCAGACAGATGCTACCAGTTCTCCGGGGTCTGTTCACTTCAGAATGCAGGTAAGCGATGGCATCTTTAAATACTTCCGTGCATCATAAACTCCCTGTGAGAAAGCTGTGGGAATCTAGCATGTCAGGAAAATGGCTTCTAGCCTAGCTTTCTCCTTGACATATCTACTTGCAGGCAGGCTTCCCCACCTCCCCTTTTGGAAAGCATTCAAACACACAATTCCCTCACTCACAATCTGCACCGCTTGATCTTTCTTAATGTGTCATTCAGTTCGCAGCTATTCCTTCACTCTCCTAAGCCCTGCCTGCTCGTCTGTCCTGATCTCAAGCAAACAGTATTCTGCTTTTCATGCTTGCCAGATGACCTGTACTTTACATTTTCCAGCATCCAGGAAGTCAGCAATAGAATTTGTCCCTTGTGATAAGGAAGACCCATTATGTGCCCATCATCAGTTCAGCAGGTACACAAGGTACAGTTCTCGTTATGGATGCTTGAATACCCTCCAGTCTGGCTTATGTTTGGTTTACCAGTTGTGAGCATGGAGTTATTTTCATTAAGCAGTTCAGCAAGGGCTGCCAAGCTCCCAATGGAAGCAGGGGATCTGCTGCCTCCAGATCCAGTTGTAGTGGTAGCAGATTTTTTTTTTTTTAAAAAAATAAGGCTTTGTCTATTTATAGGACATTCTTATTATATGCCCTAACCTGGGTGGCCAAGTCTAGCCTGATCTCATCAGATTTTATAAGCTAAGCAGAGTTGACCCTGGTTAGACCTTGGATGGGAGATCACCAAAAAAGTCCAGAGTTGCTACACAGTGGTAAGGAGCAGCAAACCACCTCTACTGGTCTTGTGCCTTGAAAACCCTACATGGTCAACTGCAACCTGATGGCACTTTCCATGGGGGGAAAAACAATTAAAAAATGATTAGAACAGAATTTTTAGATCAGGGAGTGGGATGTACCAGGTCTATTAGTGGTGCATGAGGAAGGTGGAACATCTTTTGGCTTCTCCAGAGGACCCTACTTTTTGCACCCCAAAAGTTGTTGGCCAAATTTGTTGGACCCCAAAGGGACACAAAGCCACATCGGATGGGGCTGCAGTGAAGGGGGGTACCACAAGGCATCTGATGCCAGCCAAAAATCTTTTATTTCAATCAGTGAGAAGATGTTGACGTGAGTGTTTAGAGATGGATCACTGTGACATGACATCATCAGAGTAATCACATTATGCTAATACAAGATAGATGAACAATGATCTCAGTGGGCCAGATTCTATGACTTCCTTTGATTAAGTCATCTTCCAACAGACAAAGAGACTTCTTTCAAGAAAGACTTTTTCTCCATCAAAGGAAAGCTTTCTCCATCAGACAAAGTGGTTCTCCATTGGACAAAGGCTTTCTCCCTTGAACGAAGATGAAACAGAAGAGATTCATGGGATCCAGTTTAGCTGAAGGGAATCACAAGATCCAACTGTCTCTCCTTAAAGTAACCAGCCTTTCTGATTTGCATCTGCAGCCTTAATTGGTAAAGGTGAGGATCATTTAATTTGATTTACACAAACATTTAATTTACTTTAGCAATGGTTTCTTTGTTAGACCCTTATTTTTTTCTGAAGAACCTAGTTTGTACAAAATTATGCCACTGCTGTGAACTAGTGAAAAGTTTGTGTTTAAACACTTTTTTTTTGCCTCTAGCTGAGTATTTAACTATTTTTCTTTGCTGCTCTCAATGCATCTTTAGTGCATTTAAAAACTCTCCAATGAGCAGTTTAACACTTCCACGCTCCTGTGAATGCAAATGACACTGCAGATAACAGTTTACCTGAATAAAGTAGTAAATTTAAATGCTTGGAGTGGGAGATTGGAACCCTCAGTTGGGACTAAGTTGCAATTATTGTTGTGATTATTACTTATTCCTTTGAGCCTGGTAATGCTGAGAATGGTGAAATTTAAGTGTATAGCAACTACAGGTAAGAAATCACTCCATGTAGTTTACAGGAAGTGATTCAGGGTCAAGCCAGTTAGGATACTGGAAGATCAGACCTTTCCAGAGTTTCAAAATGGAAAGTCCAACCATAGGCATCCCCAATTCAATTTGGGGGCCATAGAATGGGTAGAAGAAAGGAATTTAATTATTCCACCCCTGTGTGGTTTTTCCGGACCAGAACTGCCCCTCCACCTCACCTCACCCCACCCGATGCCACTCCTAGCTTGATTTGGAGAAGAACTAAGGAATGCAAGAGTTGAAATGGTAAGCATCAAGCAGGGATGCAGTGTTTGGGTGACAGGTTGTTCTACCAATCAGTTAAATTCCTTTGAAGAAAAAGGTGGCACTAAGTAAACACATTTTAAATAAACTTATTATTATTATTATTATTATTATTATTATTATTATTATTATTATTATTATTATTATTATTATTATTATTATTATTATTATTATTATTATTATTGGTGTGAAGAAGACCAGGACCCATTAGAAGCAGTAATACCTCGCCTCTGTCTCTGACGAGGAAAATACTCTTCTAAGATGAAGTCTGCTGCAAGGACTTATCGAAAAAAGAAGGAAGTACAGAGCCTGACCCCCCTTGCTTGCATAAGCCAGCCATGAATGCTAGCTGAGGTTCATATTGTTAGGGTTAAAAAAAAATCCATATAATATAATCTACTGCTTGAAAAAAAAGTTCCAAATGAATCTTATTAAGTGCTAATTGTTGGCTGTCTGTGACCAGCCTTCCTGGTATCTTTTCAGTGTTTGATTTTAGATCCCCTGAGTTGTATTAAAAGCATTTTCAATATTTAAAATGAAATTATCACTCAAAAGCTGGGTGCTCTTAGTACGACAAAGTATCTTATTGTCTCTTTCATTTCCACTGTTTTCAAAGCCTTGAGCCCTTTTTGGGAAAAGGCAGGATAAAAATACCATAAATAAAATGAATGTATTTTTCTTAGATAAACATGTATAGTCAAGAACTATTCACACCTCAATAATTTCCATCTAAATACTGGAATTGAACAGACATGACACAGAGAAGTACTCAAAACATTCTTACAGTTAAAGCTGCTTAAACGCCCACCACTTCATCTCACATTCTGCTTGCTTGTTACCAAGAGGAAGCTTGCATTCTGCCATGCAGGTAGGCTGTTCACAAGCAGCTTGAACCTGTTTGTTGGGTTACTTTACCTGTATCCAAACAGTAAAGCACACTACAATGCAGTCAGCAGCATTCAATGCATTTCTCATATACACCATTGGGAGCCCTTGTTTTCCTTCTCCCCCACAAACCTACTGGTGCTGCTCACCACTCAGCAGCCAATTGTAAAAATAAACAGTAAACAAATTAATTGGTTAGCAAGTAATTATAATTTTTAAAGTTGTTGTCAGGTAGTCATGGAGGTTATCTCACACATATATAAATACCCCTGACTAGCTTGATCTTGTCAGAGCTTGCAAACTAAGCAGGATCGGTACCTGGATGGGAGACCACCAAAGAAATGGGGTTGCTATGGAAGAAGAGGAAGAGGAGGAGGAGGAGGAGGAGGAGGAGGAGATTGGATTTATACCCTGCCCTTCACTCAGAGTCTCAGAGTGGCTTACAAACTCCTTTCCCTTCCCCTCCTCACAACAAACACAACTGTGAGGTAGGTGGGGCTGAGAGAGCTCCTTCCAGAACTGTCCTTGAGAGAATAGCTTGCCCAAGGTCATCCAGCAGCTGGAAGTGGAGGAATGGGGAATCATACCCAGTTCTCTCAGATTAGAGTCTGCGCACTTAACCACTACACCAAACTAGAGAGGACCGCATGGCAAAACACCTTTGCTCATCCCTTACCTTGAAAATCCCATGATCCTCAGGTCACCATGAGTCAGTTGTGACTTGATGGCATACAGTGATGATGGTGACGGTGATAATGATGATGATATCAAACATCCTCAGAGGAACTGTAGTACTCTCACACAATTATTTAATTATCTGAACCAACCATCCATGACCCTGAGGGGAAACTATTTCCCCTACTGCACAGATGCACAAATGGTTTGCAAGGCAGAAGGAAATGAGACCCACACCAGAGCTGCTACCCAGATACAAAGCTGCTGAGGAGCATCAAGCAATGCAGCTCAGTGAGCCAAAGTCTGACTAATGGTTGTTGCTTTCTCACATAATAGGTTTGCCTGTCAGATGTGTTCACCACAAAGTTTGTAGTCTTCCTAATCAAAATGCATATGCTACTTTTGGCAAAAACAAATTCCCATATGTGTCACAGTCGCAGGGCTGATTTTATATTCAAAACTATATTTTATATTTATATATTTTATATTCAAAACCTGTCATTGAGAATGCTCAATAATGAATAATAATACTCAGTAAGTCTCCTGTGAGCCCAAAGCACTTCACATCTCAGTATCAGTAATCCTTCCCACAATCAGGTAAAGTCATTCAGCCAACATCATTAAGCAAATATCATTTGTAGGTATGGGAGAAGGCTGAGCACCAATGTAAGACTTGCCTCAGGCCAAACAATGGGTTCGTTGCTGAGCACTGAACACAACTGGAGAACTTCTAGGTCACAGCTCAACCCATATCACTGTTGTGTGTGTGGCACACTCTCTACAAACCTTAGACTTAAATTCAAGGATCAAGAAGTCTCCAAAGAACAGTTAACGCTAGGGTTACCAACCTCTAGGCGGTATACTAGAATATTCCACACTCATAATCCCTACATTATTCTAGGGTATTCCTGAGTATGGGGACATTTTTTAAAAAAATCTGAATAGTAATTCCCCAGTAATTCTGTCCAATAAACACATTTAGCAGGATTCTAGGGAAAATGGCATAAAAATCCTCTAAATAAATAATTCTCACAGAATAATGTGTCATACATCATTTTTTTAGAAATTCTAAAATAGCTTTCCAGTGTTAAAACAATAGCTAAGTTTACCTTAATTTGCTAAGTGGAAAGATCTCAAATTATATAACCACCGAAAGACTTCTTTTTTTAAATTATTCATACAATCATACACGGTTGTACTTTCCTCATTATTACTTTAATTATAGGTTATATTTTTTCTTCATTAGTGAAATTATACGTTGCTACTTTACAAAAATATCAGAGAAAGACTATAAAAGAAAGACTTGTTGAACCACATTTTAGGAATATATTTATTCCTCTTGTGTATTTATTTACAGTTATTTTATAGTCTTCCATAAATATAGGAATTATTTTGGTATTGCCTACACATTTTTAAAAAACAAATCTAACAAAATGGGAGCAACTGCACAGTGCAGACTCTTCTTTTTCGAACAGAAGTCTCTGTCATTTTGTGACTCCACAAGTGTTGTGTGATCATGACGATCTCGTTATAAACATCTGTGCCAAATTTCCAGGAACATGATACCATTCCTACATGCTGGGTAACACACTATGAGACCATCTGCTCAAAAGAAATGAAGCCTGATCCCATGTGGGTTGATGAGAAAGTCCCACTAGGTTCAGTGGAGTTTCCCCGGGGTGGGCATAACAAAATTGCCAAACTGAAAATATACACAGAAATGGATCAGTCAGGTCACTACAGTGATTTCCTGGAATGGTGATACAAATCCAGTGGTATAAAGAAACCCTTGTCCAAAGAACAATCTATGTTTTGGAGGTCATTTTTTGTCGCTGCTGTTATTTAGTTTGGGTGCTTACTAGGAAAGCAGCATGCCTCAACTTTTTCTTTGATTCCAATGATTCCACAGCCAATGGCATTTTCCCCTTCTAATCAAATGTTTGCAAGGGAAGAGCGCAGAACACCCCAAGCCAATAATCTTTGAAGATGAGCTGCAGGGTTCTCCCTCACTTGCTTCTTTGTTAGGGGTCTGGGAAAATAGACAGCTGGAGGCACCTTATTCAGGGGGCTGTGGTAGTCTCATTCTTGGTCCAATTTGCTTGAAACTTGGGGGGTTCATTAAAGGACAGGCAGTGCCCACTCCATTGCCATTTTGGTGTCATTTAGTTGAAAAACAGCCACTCCAACTTCTCCAAAAGTCCCCCAGACCTGCTGCCTGAAGGCACATTGGATATAATGGGAGTCAGAAATGCCAGTTCTTGGCCCAGGACAGACTGGCAATTTGCCCCGGTATCGAGTCGCGGCAAAAAAAACCCGGAGTAAACGATACCGGGTTTTCCCGTCCACACAGCGGGGGCCTCTGCCGGAAGATACTGGACGGAGGCGCGCGGGAGCATTCAGACTGCCGCGCCGGAGGCGCGCTATATTCGCTGTTTCCCCATTATTTCGGCTGTGGGCGTATGTGCGTATGAGCGCTTGAGCGCTCATGCGCATAAGCGCATTTTGGCGATTTTTTTTTTTGCCCTGCAACGCCGGCACCGCATTGGGCAGTGGAGCGGAGTGCAGCCAATCACACCGCTGCTGCCTCATGCCCAACGCAGGTTGCTCCCGGCTTTTCGGCTGCGCGTTCAGACTCCCCGGAAGCGGAGAAACACGCTACAAACGCAGGCTTTCAAGATTTGCGTCGGCTTTTAGCAGGTGTTTTTTTAATCCAGCAGTGAAGCGCGAGAGCACCGGTAGGCTACGGGTGGGGGATGCCAGGCAGATGTGCCTGTGTGAACATTCCATTTAATCCGATATTGAGTCGTTGTCAGCCCGGGTCCCATCCCGCGGCAAATTGCCAGTCTGTCCTCGGCCCTTGTATGGACTCCACTGGAATATATTACAGCAACCAAAATTGCAATGAAAATGTGGAAAGGACTTGGAGAAAGCTGCCTTTAGCCTGAACTGGCAGCCCCCAGAGTGCAATGATGGTCCCTAGGCCCAGATAGACCGTTCTGGGCCTGGAATGACAGCCCTGGGACTGCAATCTATGCTGAGAAACTGTAATGATAGCCCCAAAGTAGCATTGCCAATCTCCACATCTGGAAGGGGGTTTCCTCAGTTTTGGGGGCTTCTGTCCACCACCAGCCAGCTGGCTGGCAGAGGAAACCCTACTCCCAAATAACCATGTCCCCCTCATGACATCCCCAATATGATGACATTACCCGGAAGTGAAGTCACCACATCGGCGACATTCCAGGGGACACCGGTTTGAGAGCAAAACTCTATGGTAAGTTTGCCCTCAAACCATACAGACCAATTTCCCACAAGCCACTGCTCCGCCCTTGCTCTTCCTTTCCCCCTGATTGTGTCAATTTCCCACTACTTGCTGCATGGCTGCATTTTGACTCACAGCTTCACCCAATTTCCCCTGCATCTTCTTGATTCTGTTTTTTTGGAAATTGATGCATACAATCAGGAGGAAAGGAAGAGCGAGGGCGGAGCAGCTGCTCGTGGGAAACTGATCAGAGTTTTGCCTGAATGACTTCCAGATGATGTCATCATGTTGGGGATGCCGCATAACATCCCTGCCCCCTCCAGGAATGCCCCCCAAATCCCCCAGCCGGTGACAAGGTTGAACCTGGCAACACAACCCCAAACTGTAATGATGGTCCTTGGGGCCATATAAACTGATTTCAGTCCTAGGAGCTCTCATTCTTCTTGGAGACTGTCATTCCAATCCCTGAGTATTTTATCTGGGCCCATGGACCATCATTCTACTCCACGGGGCAAATTTGATGGCATTATCTTTATAAACAGTTTCTCCAGACCTTCATATCCCTTCCACATTGAAAATAATGGCCCCAGATGCCAAATCCTGAAACAGTAATGTCCTACCTGAAAGTAAGCAATCACAGTAAAATTTCCCCCATCCAATCCCAGATCCAAAATTATAACATTTTTTACCCCCTTTGAAGGCAACACCCTGCGGGCACTAAGGTTCTTTGACTTGTGTGACTAGCCAATATACCACACAGTGAGACAGGAAATCCAGGCAGCAAAAACAGGTAGACAATGTTTTATTTGAATAAGGGATAACTTACAGCCCAAAATTCAGCTCAGATGTCCAATGAATAAGAGCAGGGTTCTGACTTATATATTCTTCTTGCTCCTCTCAACTTTATACCATTGTTGACATCATTTAACAATGCTCAGTTTGAGTTTCTTTGTCTTACCAATCATTAATTATACATTTGACAAACAAGATGTTACTTGGCCAGATTTCAACCTGTGATGCAGGTGCCTGTCTTGTTAAAATTGATAACTGCATCTTCTTGGCTTTTCTCCTAGATTTGCTTCACCTTTGAATGAACTTTTAAGCTGAGTTCATTCTCAGTATAAACTCTAACTTTTCTTATTACAAAAATGGTTTCTTTACATTGATGCATGCATATGTGTGTGTATAAAAGCACTCTTAATAGCATTTCTATAAGCTTACTTTCACTAAGGGTATATAAAATATGAAAAATATAGAAAAATATGACATTCCAAAGAATATATACTTTTTCTAATGTTCTGAAATAGCCTATAGCATAAAGCTTTTGCAGATACCTTGAAACCATTTATTATTCTTCATTTTAATCTATCAGAAGATTTTTGCTGAATTTTATAAAGTATTAAATTTAAGTTAAACTTGATAGTATTACAAAACATACTATTTTACTTCAGCCAGCAGGGGTTCTTCTTGTATAATATAAGTTCTGCATTCTTAATTGGCCTTTTAATTAATGTCAAGAGCCATGATTAATGTCTTTGGTTCTTACTGAACTCTGCCTGCACACCTGCTTGGCAATGTTCCCATTCTCTGCTTGTTAAAATAAACTTGGTAGTTCTGTATAGCTTTTAGCTGTGTATTTACAAAGTTTCATATTTAAAATTAAGAATTTAGCTAGTTTTTTCTCCTTATAAACATTCAGAGATATTTACTCTTTAACAGATATTCTTTGCTATTAGAAGTTATGTTTTAACCTTTTAAAAACATACAACAAATAAAGACAAGCATTTTTCAGGCTTAAATCTCTTTTTACAGAAAGTATACGTGTACTTAACTCAAGTAATCATCTTGACATCTTCTTTATCACATTCCTTTCACTGAGCATCACCAGCTCAGTTCATTAAATGCATAACTATTTCTCTATGCAAGCAAACAGTCCTTTTTTCCTTAAAACAATAAGCTACTAAAAGGCAGATATATTTATATTGCTTATAGATTCCACTAGTTCAATATTTATATGTTAAAGCATTTTAAACTTAAAAGAAGCTTAAGCTTAGTTTGATTTTTCCTTATTTAAAATTA
The DNA here is from genome assembly GCA_029375565.1 of Gekko gecko. Taxonomy (NCBI): domain Eukaryota; kingdom Metazoa; phylum Chordata; class Lepidosauria; order Squamata; family Gekkonidae; genus Gekko; species Gekko gecko. The sequence continues at coordinate 138,271,996 of JAPDNY010000008.1, read as the reverse complement.
CTAATATTCATAGCCATTGTGAACTTTTAAACTTGTTTCTTTGAAGCAGAGGATCTCACCATAGATTTTCACTCTGACAGCTCGTTAACCAGGTAGTTGGTACCATCCTAATTAAAAAGTCTGCTGACATTGCAACACCTGCTCATTAGAAAATTCTTCTTCTGTCAATTAAATTGGATATAGAACACCAGTTTCTACAATTCTGCTTAGTGTTTAATGATTTGCCACTAACTCCTGGAGAATCTCAAAGATCCTTTCCCAAAGACCTCTGGAATGCCAGCAATAATTAATAGATAATCATTTGAACCCTTGAGTTTCCTCTACGTTTTGATACACACCCCTAGAGTTTACCCCCAAGTCATTATCATGTGTATAAAGTGCTGTTAAGTCACAGCCAATGTATGGTAACTCCAACAAGGGTCTTTTAAGGCAAGTGAGAAGCAGAGGTGGTTTGCCATTGTCTTCCTCTACAGAGCCTTCCTTGGTGGTCTTCTTTCCAAGTACTGACCCTATTTAGCTTCTGAGATCTGATGAAATCAGGCTATACCATGGTGCCTTGCCTCCCTTAGTATAATTGTTACTGACAAAGTATTATAATTTTAAGTTAAACAGTAGGGACATATATTGAACGAGTTACTGGATAAATGGTAAGAGGGAAATTGGGTGGGATCCAACTTGCTTTTCAGCTGCCGGGGGGAAGGGGGAGTTGACTGGATCCAACCCATGTTTGTTTCTTTGTTTTTTAATGTAATAATCTGCCTGTTTATATGCATTCTATGTGGTGGCCTCCACTTTTTGGAACAGCTTGTCAGAGGATATTAGGAAGTCCCATACACTTCTATCATTAGGCACAATGTGCAAAACTGAAATGCTCAGAAGGACATTCTTATACAGGGATTAGTAGAATGGAACCACCCAGGAGACCACCGATCTAATGGGGAGAGTCTGTAGTCTATATTGCAGGTATCTTCTTGCTTTTGCAGCATTATCTTCTTTCTTGGTGATTCCACTTTCTACATCGCTGACAGTATACCTTGCCTTAGACATTGTTTTCTAACTTTGTAATCCTAGACCTACTGCATTGATCATTGTTTTATGAGCATTACTGCATTGCTTCATAATCTGTAATGATTCTCAGTGAGAGGGCAGGCTATACATTAAATAAAAATTATGTTATATGCCATTTATATTCAATGCATACTAAAATAGTATAGAGAAAATGTTAACTTTTATTAAGGTAAACCTGCATGAGGAAAGAGAAGCTGATGCAAAAATATTTATTTATTTCCTTTACCTCAGTTATATACCACCTTTTTCCTCAATAGGGGCTCCAGGTGACTTACATCATTCTCCTCTCCTCCATTTTATCTTCACAACAACCCTGTGAGGTAGGTTAGGCTGAGAGGGTGTGACTGGCCCAAGGTCACTCAGGAAGTTTCCATGGCAGAGTAAGAAGTAAAGTTGGTTTTTATACCCCACTTTTCTATACCCTCAGGAGTCTCAGAGCAGCTTACAGTTGCCTTCCCTTCCTCTCTCTACAACAGGCAGGTGGGGCTGTGAAGCAGGTGGGGCTGAGAGAGTTCTGAGAGAAACTGTGACTGGCCCAAGGTCACCCAGCAGGTTTCATGTGGAGAAGTCAGAAATCAAACCTGGTTCTCCAGATTAGAGTCCACCACCACTCCGAGTCCATGCTGGCTTCAAATCTGCTATTTGAATCTGCTTTTCCAGGATCCTAGTCTGATCCTCTAACCATCTCAGCATGCTGGCTCCACTACTTTGTTTCTCACAAGGGAGAAATGGAATCAAAATAGGCATCTTCAAACTGGACCAGATTGCCTTCTCAATTCAGTTTCATACCTATCATTAGCTCATTCTGAACATGGCTCCAGAGTGTAGATTAAAAAAAAAAATCTATATAACCAGCTGCATCTTAAAGATTTGTTCCACTAACAGTGGTACCGCCTTCCTCCTGTGCAAGATGCTTTGTTCTGACACATTCAGAGACCAGGAAGGTGCCAGATTTAGTCAAACAGATTTGTGGGATCCAATGATATCAAGGCAGGGACAGACAGCAGAGCCTGAACAGCCCCTAAGTTTGTAGAAATATCCTGAAAGTTTAAGAACAATTAGGGGCAACCCCACCCCCAGGAAAACCTGGAAAAGTCATATGTACACACGTACATATATCACAGCTTGGGGTGGGGGGAGCTAACTCTCAAGATCATGGTTGACATGGGCAACCCCATACAATGAGGCATTCAAAACAAAACAAAGTGCAGAAGGAGAAATTGAGGGCAACAGTGACAGGACAGTTAAGGGGAAATCACAATTCCTTGTCTGTTAACCTAGGAGCTATATTTAATGAGAATAGTTTACAAAAAAGATCAAGAATGAAAGCTTCAGCCAATAGGGTCTTTCACAAGTCCTCTGTCATAAAATAGCAAATGGGTAGGGGGTGGGGATACTCATAACTCCCAAAGCATCTTGAAACTGTCAAAGTGATGACCACAAGAGCTTGTTAGCCTGATACCTATTCCTGTGACGTATAAGAGGATGTTTCCCAAACTGTTGGACCTTTCCCAGTGGCAGCCTAGCCCTGAGATCCCCAAACCCTTTTGCAGGTACATTTGGAATTCTGATGTGGAATGGTGTGCACAGCAACAAAATGGCTGCTGCCTCATTGCCACTGTAAAATACTGGGTTTGCCACATGGAGACTCAGACTATGACATGTGTTCAGACGCATTTATTGTACTTCACACAAAAGACTGAAAAACCCGGCCCTGCAAGGGCCAACTATATACACTCCGCCCGGCACTCCCACAGTCCCATTGGAGGGTTTGAATTTCCTGCCAGAGGTCCTATTGGTGGACACAGGGTGGTCTAGGATCTCTGGTTCCTATTGTGTTTCAGGACCAAGCTCTTTCTGTGGTTGCGGACCTCTGGTGGCGGTCCGCGTACATAACAATGATTGTCGCAGCTTAATTTCAGTAGCAGCTGCCACCAAAGCAACATTAAACAAAAAACAAAAAAAAAGCTATACGTCCAATCAAATCTCCAGTAGTCATTCTGAAGCCTTGCTGGGAAATCTTGTCCCACCCACTTCCTAAAAATACATCACAGGCACCAGAAAAGCTATTACCAAGTTCCTTAAGGTACCACATTGGGGAGCCCTGGACTAGCCAGTCAATATTTGAGAGGGGGAGGGTTTTTTACTCTAATTTGGGTGCATTTTGGTGTAGCAGTTAAGTGCGTGGACTCTAATCTGGGAGAACTGTGTTTGATTCCTCACTGCTTCACTTGCAGCTGCTGTGTGACCTTGGGCAAGCCATAGTTCTGTCAGAGCTGTTCCCTCAAGGACAGTTCTCTCAGAGCTCTCTCAGCCCCACCTACATCACAGGCAATGCTCCCTCTAAGCTGTGGGGTCTTATGAGCAAAAATTCTAACTTGTGACCTACAGGCATTAAAGTTGTGAGCAAGCAATTTGGCAACTGCATTTAATTAGTTTGCTCTGGAGCCATTCTTCCTGAGCTAAGACAAAAATGTGTGAGCCGGAGGCTAAAAAAACTGTGAGCTAGCTCACACTAACTCAGCTTAGAGGGAACCCTGCTCACAGGGTGTCTGTTGTGGGGAGGGGAAGAGAAAGGAGTTTGTAAGCTGCTGTGAGACTCCAAGTGAAGGGCGGGGTATAAATCCAATCTCTCCTCCTCTCTCCTCCTCTCCTCCTATTATAGAATGTACAAGTTATCCCATTCCTCACACTTTTGCTTCCTCCCCTTTCCCCCTTTTCTTACTCTCTATCACTCTTCCATGCATGTTACTTCCTCTCTCTTTCTGCCCCCTCATCATTCTCTTTGTTTTTCTGCCTCCCCACCTCATCACTCTGTCTTTCTGCCCCCAACCCATCACTCCCTCTCCCTCTGCCCCCATCACTCTCCCAGCTTCCTGCCTGCCTCCTTCCCCACCCCACACAGCAGCAGCAGAAACAATTGTGGCAGTGCTCCCAGCCACCCACCTGCTTCCTTTCCTCCCACAGCAGCAGTGGGCAGCTCTCCAGGAATCCCAGCTACAGAAATAAATTTACCTTAGGGCTGCCAGCTCCAGTTTGGGAAATTCCTGGAGATTTGGGGGTGGAGCCTTGGGACAGTGGGGTTTGGGGAAGCAAGCAGCCTCAGTGGGGCTCAACCCTCCAAACCCTCCCCATTTTATTCAGGGGAACTGTCTCCTGGACAACAGTTGTAATTCTGGGTGATCTCCAGCCCTCACCTGGAGACTGGCAATGGTTTGGAGGATAGAGTCTATGACATTATACTGGCCTGAAGTTCCTCCCCTCCTCAAATCCCATCCTCCCAGGCTTCAACCCTCAAATGTCCAGGAATTTCCCAACCTGGAGTTGGCAACCCTATTTCCTTCCCACCCAACAGCCAACCTACCTTTATCTAACTCTCTGTCTTCAGCTTTCCATCTCCACCCCCCTCCCCCACAGCCTCTATCTTGGAAAATTAGTCTTTCTCCACAGTAGGGACCAAAGCAGCTTACATTATTCTCTCCTCCTTTTTATCTGCACAACAACTCTGTGAGGTTGGTTAGGCTGAAAGTATGTGACTGATCCAAAATCACCCAGTCAGCTTCCACCACAAGATGGGGATCTGAACCTGGGTTTCACAGACCCTAATCTAAAGCTCTGTTACATCACACTGGCTGTTATAGGGTAGCTGCTGATGAACAGTAGCAAGCAACTGGGCCTACTTGAGTCATGCAAATCAGGTAGTATCAAGACACCCAGAGGGTGTTGCCTAGGGATGCTAGACTCCAGGTGGGACCTGGGGATCCCCTGGAATTACTGCTCATCTCTAGACTACATAGATAACTTCCCATGGAGAAAATGGATGCTTTGGAAGGTGGACTCTATGGCATTGTACCTCAATGAAGTCCCTGTCCTCCCCGGGGTCCACCCCAAATCTTCCTCCTCCCCCTGCCTTTTCCTGACAGAAAGAGTTAGAAGCCTTCCCCCTCCCCCAATGTTTGAATCTCTCACCATTGATGCATGAAGTAGACCTCTGCGGAGGCCATTTCAAAAGGTATTGGGTGGAATTCAACCCTCCTGAGGGCTTTTTTTTAAAAAAATTGGATTTTCCTGCTAACCCAGAAAGTCCCCTGAGTCTGCTAAAAAAAGCTGTTGAGGGAGACTGAGCCCTCTGTTGGCAGAAATAAGTATCCACATGCCCCAAACAGACCTTGGCTATTAGATATATAGATGGGTACAAAAAGAGAGACCATCTCTGTGTGTCATGGTATGTATCTTATGGGAAGCATTTCCTTATTTGGTGGGTGCCTTGTCCTTTTCTTCCCGGGTCTGAAACAGCTTTTGTTATATTGTTTCATCTCTTGGAGAACATGGCTTTATGCTTCATAAGACACTTCTTTTTGCACAGTGATGATGGGGTGACAGATGTAGAATATGACATTTAAAATACTTTGAAATTGCATGGGGAAAACAAAACACAAACACATCTAGTAAGGACATAAAAAGTTATCTTTTCAAAGTTTTGTTCAGTGTTTGTGCATTGCATGGCTAAAAATCAAACCACAAGTCTGCTAATAGTATAATCCTAAACAGAGGTATACCGTTCTCAACCCACTGATTTCAGTGGATTTAAGAAGGGCACAACTTTGATTAGGATTGACCTGTAAATGACTTTTTATATTTGTATTCCATCTTTCCTCTACACTTCTGTGGCTGAGCAATTTCAGTGGATGAGGAATAAATTTAGGAAATTTGGCTTTTGTTTTCACTTTAAGGAAACTCAGGATCCAGATCATACAATATGGACAGGCAATACGGTCGTGATAATATATATTGTCTGTAATAATCTGTGAAATGGGATTCTGGTCACCTCAGCTCATCTTCCTTAGATGTTTGACATTATATACACCTCTGTCATTTTATCACCGAACAGACTGAAGCGGTTCACAGATGGATTTCTGACATTACATATCATGTCAGTAATCGCCAGAGCCATTAACGAGCGGGTCTTTGGAGCTGTTTGTCATGAAGACCTGTGCCGATGTGAGCTATTGAGCTATTAACACATCTGCCATTGACAGAAAAACCTTTTAACAGCATCTTCACAAGTCACCTGATATGGTACATTCTGCCAGTCCCATGCTTACAAGGCAATCCAATAGGTCTTTGAAGCAATACCCTGTGCTGGAACAATGCATGCTATTAGGTAACCACTAATTAAGGCATACTCAGTATTAGTCACTTTCATACCAGTGACCAGGAAATAGTTACTATGCAGAACCAATGATTAAATGGTGGAAGGGGACAGGGGGCTTAGCTCTTGCTCTGATGGACAGCAAGCAGGTTTATGGTGCTTCTTTTCTCCTTGAAGAAGAGTAGATTAGAGGTACAGTAGTGTTACTTCCTTCTTTATCCTCTCTCAAGCAAAATGAGCATCCAATCTCCTTTCCTTGCAGAAGTAGGAAGCAGAGAAGAAGTGTCGCTCAGCACGATAATCTGATGTTTTATTCTTCCAGAGCTAGCCATATCATAATGATGGTCCAACAGGTGTGAGTATATGCTCTGGAAAGAATCCACACAAATAAGCTTCCACATTGAGAGATGATATGTTAATATGAGGTGGGAAGGGGAGCCACCAATTTATCATTGTGGTACTGATGCCTGCCTCCTTGCTTCTCAGCACCTGTTCTCACCAACAACATGCAGCCCCATTAGGCCTTGGACCTCATGTTCTGACTATTTGTAGCAACTATCCCCATGGGTGTGTGTGGGGGGTAGGGTTGCCAGTTCCAGGTTGGAGAACTCCTGGAGATTTGGGGGTGGAGCCTGGGGGGACAGGGACCTTAGTGGGATATAATGCCACATAGTCTACCCTCCAGACCATAATTCTCTTCAGGGGAATTGATCTCTGTAGTCTGGACATGACTGTAATTCTGGGGGATCCCCAGGTCCCACCTGGAGACCGGCAGCCTTAGCATGAATTACAATGGTGTGAAGAAGAGAGCTCCCTTAGATATGACAGAGGATTCATTAAGCCAGGGCCAGTTCCTGGTCTGTATAAACCCTGGGCGATAGAGTAGAATCGGTACCCCTTCCCCTTTGGCGTTGCTCCCTTCTCCCTAACAACACCATTTCCATTTGGCTCTACTTTTTCTTCTTCAGACATTCTGTTTTCCATTTCAATTTGCTTACTCTGGTAAAGAAAAATCATGCTCAATTGTGCTTTCTTCATTTTTATTACTTTCCATAAAACCAGAAAGAAGAAAATATGCCTTCCATGATTTTATTTGGTGTGCTATCCAATGTAATTGGTGACATATGTTTAAAAGCAATAAAAATATTGTTCTGGAGGAAGCTCAGTCACAAGATCTGTGGAAAAGTTTCTCCACTCTCATCACTGAAAGTGAGGAAGCCAATCCACACCCGTCCAATATACTTAAGCAACTGAAGAATCCAAACATATACTAAAGCTCACTTGGAACCATCAGGTAGAAAGAAGGGGACTTAAAATTAAAGGAGTCATAAAGGAACCATTAACTAATGCAAGAAAATAAAACTTATTTTTGATACTGAGAAACGCATCGCTCAGTTTTTTAAAACAGGAGTTACAGCTTTGATACGACTAATTTAATTGTCCAACAAATATCACAATCTAAATCTTTAATAGTTGGCTTCATACATATGTACTAGTCTTAAAATTGATTTCTATTCTCCTTTTTTTACTGTTCACAGCCTTGAGTGCCCTAATTGGGTTCAAAGATGGCCAAGGATATTTTTAACTCTGTGTACTCCTAATGATGAAGCTGTGTACCATAAGAAAGCACTTCAACTAGTTGTGGCAACTACAGCAAAACTTGTTTGACAGCATCTACTCCCACACGTAGCACTCCAATATGTTGGAGCTTTCAGGGTCAGTTTTGGCAAATACTGTGAGGCCATTTCCCAGTGTTTTGTTGCTCCAGAAAAAAAAAAATGAATAAATGTGATGTAATATTACCAAAAAAAATGTGTTGCCTGGCCAGAACTGTCTACAGCATGCGCCAACAAAAGATTCCAGTTGTGGGGAGAATAAGATGAAAAGAATGCCAGGGGAATTTTTTTCCAGAACAATGGCTTGCACTCCTTTGGCATCATTATTACAATACTAGGAATAAGGCCCGTTGTGGAAATGAATACAACGAGCTCTAGAAAGAGGCTCTGGGAGAGTGCCAAGGCCTTGGGCACTCAGCATCAATGTGCTGTGGTGACCTCAGCAGGGTATAATGACAGAGTCCACCATTTTCTCCAGAGGAACTGATCTCTGCTACTTGAAGAGCAGTTGTAATTTTGAGTGATCTCTAGGCTTCACCTGGAGATTGGCAACAATTGTTACTCAGGAGGAAATGGCTGGTTTGGAGGGTGGAGTCTATGGCATTGTAGCTGTCTGAGGTCCCACCCCTCCTCAAACCTCACCCTCTCCAGGCTCCACCCCTCAAATCTCCATGAATTTTCCAACCTGGAGTTGGCAACCCTATCTCTTTCCCAGCCAAGCATCAACATGCCATTATCTGAGCCTCTGATTTCAGCTTTGCATCTCTTCCCCCTCCCTCCTGGAGATCAATTGTAATTCTAATTGATTTCCACCCCTCTTCTGAGATTGGGAACAGTGGTTCCCCAGAAGGGAATGGCTGGTTGGGAGGGTGGAATCTATGGCATTGTACCTGCCTGAGGTCCCACCCCTTCTCAAACCTCACCCTCTCCAGATTCCATCCCTCAAATCTCCAGGAATTTCCCACCTGGAGTTGGCAACCCTATCTCCTTCTCAGCCAATCATCAACCTACCTTTATTTCCCCCTCTCTTCACTTTCCATTTTCCCCCCACACACACCTGCAGCCTCTCCTGTGCTCTGAAGCCCTGACTGCCAGAGTCCACCATTTTCTCCAGGGGAACTGATCTCTGCCATCTGGAGAGCAGCTGTAATTCTGAGTGATTTCCAGCACTCACCTGGAGATTGGCAACAATGGTTTTCCAGGAGGAAAAGTAGTCTTTCTCTGCAATGGGAACCCAAGCAGCATACATCATTCTCCTCTCCCCCTTTTGACTTGCACAACAACCCTGTGAGGTAGGCTAAGCTGAAAGTCTGTGTCACCCACTCAGCTTCTACAGCAAGAACCTGGATCTAGCAGAACCTGCTCTGAAGCACTGACTGCTATGTTAGGGCAGCTAACCTCCAGGTGGAGCCTGAAGATCACCAGGTGTCACAACTGAACTCCAGACAACAGATCTCCCCCCTGGAGAAAATAACTGCTTTAGAAGGTGGGCTGTATGGCATTCTTTTCAGCTGAGGCCTCTCCCCTCCCCAAACCCTGGCTTCCATAGACTCTACCAGAAAATCTCCAGGAATCTCCTTACCTGGAGCTGGCAACCCTAGACTCAGGACTGGCCCCAATGAGTTCCTCACAAAGGCCTGCAAAGGGTTTCCTGCCTTTGTCTGAACCAAGCTTGGTTGCCTACCATGGCGAAAAGAGCTCCAGTTTACCACTCAGCTGTTTGCCTCCCACCCTCGTCCTCTGTGCATATCTTACTTCTTAAATTTACTGCCATGACTCACTGAATCGTCACTGCCATTTTAGAGGAATGGTGAGACCCCTCTGGCTGAATCTCCGTATTTGGAGATGGAATCCCCAATCTTTGGGGGATCCCTGGAAAGTTGACAACCCAAGGGTCTGGCCTTTCCTTGCCTCCTTGGGCTACCCCCTCCCTTTGTTATTGTGCAGAGCAGGAGAGACTATATGGTCAGAGCATAACACAGATTATTAGCCCAAATAAAAGAATTTATCTAACTATTTACACAGTTATGGGGCACACACACACTATAAGAGTAAGCCCACACTATGAACCAACAGAGCATAAATCCACAAGGGTTAAACGCCATCCTCTTGCCCTACACACCAGCCTCTGTCTCTGCTCTAGCCTCTCTCTTTCTGGCCCAAGACAGCAGGGTTCCCCCACATCTCTGTCTTGTGGCCTGGACAGCCTGGTCAGCAGAGGCAGCAGGAGCCTTTCCTAACCTCCTGTAGGACGAAGACAGCCTCCTCCCTGGATGGGCTGCAGTCTATATTGATGCTGCCCTGCACATTGGGACAGTCCCTGTATTCCTGCCCTTTTCTGCCTTGGGGAAGCTAGGAACTGTAGTCCAGCAGATGAGGAAGCCCCGTTCAACCCAGTGACTGATACCTCTCTGGAACTACAGCTCAATTAAACCTTTTGGCTGAACATTTTAAGCAAACAACCACAGACAGCAGCCCAGCAGCCATCTTACAAACACAGGTTATTGTCATTTCATTACACCTACCAACAGCCACTGAGGGAAAGTTAAGTCCCACACAGGAGGCAAGCAGGAGAAGTGTCTTCGTCAAGAGACAAAGCCATTTGCCAGGAATTCTGACACGGCAGAGTTGCTGAAAGGGGAGTGGGCGGGGGAAAGGAGCAGACCCAGCACCTGTCCAATGGCACGCGAGTAGTCTTGAGTGGCGGCTGGTGGGCCAATGGCTGAGGGACCACATGGAATCTTGCCACTCCAAATTGCTTTTATATAATAGGAGAGACTGGCGAGAAATAGTAGACACCAACAATCCATACTTATTTGTCACCCTGGCCAACAAAGTGCTTGCAAGGCCTTTTCCTGTTGGATCTGTGACATGCAGAAATCCCCCCCTTGCCTAGATTTGCAAATTTGCTGTTAACAAAGTGGGGGAGTGTATATCATTAGAGTGGGCAAATTATCCCTTGACACCTTGGTGAGAGCTTAGCATCCATCCCCATAAAATAATAAGGATGCCATTTTCCCCTTTATTGTGGTGTGAAGCTTGCAATGTGAGGAGGGAGCACAATTATTTCACAGCACCTGCCCCACCCTGTCCACTGCTGATGCCAGCACTGCATTAAGCATATTCTCCTGGTAGTTTTGGAATGATACCTCATGTTGACATACTCAGGTTCTCTAAGAGGACATCAAGAGGGCCTGCAACCCAGCCTTCTTTAATTTCCTTATCAACACTGTAAGCATGTAGACCTCCTGTCTCTCAGGAGGGGTCATCTTAACCAGCAATGGACCCCACTGGGGTATCCCAGGAGTCTATATACCAGGCATCTTGACATAAGTGGGCACAAAGATGGACAACAGAACTGGCAGGCCCTATAATCATGCCTAGACAGCCACCCTGGGAAGCACAAAAGATCTTGTTCTGACAGCTGTGACTCCCCTCCACCCTGCCAACATCTGCATATGCCGAAAAATGGACCTGCCTTGCCCCAGAGCTAACACCATTCAACCTGAATCACTAATCTTGTCAGCCTCTTCTCACCTTTCCTCCCCACATTTCCTTAACAGCTCCCAATGTCTATCTTCTTTCCCATCTAATACAAAAGGAGGTCCACCAAACATTGTTTCCATTTTGGTTAGTTTAAATTAGCAATCCATTAGCCCTTCAAAGCATCGGAGGGTGCAATCACGAACCCAACCCAAATTTAATTTTGCATCTAGAAGAAACCTCCAGTCTCTTTTGTCCATTCCTGGGAATGCTATTCAGCCATTCGCAGACAACTCTAGCTAATCTTATCAAAAGCACATTAAAACCTTAGTTTACACTGGCCCTCAGTTCTCATGCAAACTGTCATAAGTATTCCAGGTCTTTGTTTATCCTGGGAAAGCTATTTTTTTGTATTATTTTGAGGCACAAATGTCAGGCTGCCTCAGGACACAATTTTCCAATAATAGCACTCGGAACTCTTTTTCTGTGTATCTGCCCTGGGCACCTACTAGCAGCGCACCCCAAATTCATTTGGGTTCCTTCCATCTTCACAGCCTCTCTTCCATGGACTTCTGGATACGTAATTATAATTCCAAACCACCTCCTATTATTTCTGCTCACCTCTGTATTTCCAGTACTTGAGTGTATATTTTAACATGTGTCTTATTTCTGTATGTGTGCACTTTATTAGGATTTCTTCTTTTTAAAAAACCAACCCTTTTGGTTAAGCAACAGACTGCTTATTGAGAGCTGTCTTAAAGGGAAAGATCCCCGTAAACATAGGTACTAGATCCTCACTAGCACCCCACCTCTCACTGAGGCCTGCCATTTCGCTAAATTCCCCCAGAAACTGAAGGCAGCGATTTAGTTTCTTAAATCTGTGCTGGTAGGGGTAACAACTTTATGTTAAATGATTTCTTCTAAACCAGTAACTGACCTCAGGTTACATTACATTTTGTGGCCAATGGGCCAACAAGTAGAATTCTAACATTTATGTGATAACTAAAACACTTGTGTCCTCTGCATTAGAATAGCCTGTGAGGAGTTGTTGCAGCACAGGGATCCTGACTGGCCTTATGCTGTAAGCTGAAAACGTATCCATGATCCTGTTTCCAACCCAACTTTAGCTGCTTGTCTTGGAAATGCTTTCTGGGGACATATTTCAGTGTGTGGAGACCATTACATGTAGAGAACTAATGTCTGAATCTGAATGGTCGTCTAGTGTAGTGGTCAACTGAACTGAACTAAAGTATATCGGGGGTCAAACCCTTAGCCCATCTCTCTGCTTGCCCCCTGTGGTACCATATAAGGAGGGGATAAGGGATACTCGATCAGCCCGCAGTTGACTCAGAGGTTCTCACAAGTTATAATCATCACAGCTGAATGGTCAGCACTCTGTGCTCCTGCGTCCAAACAGTCTGTGCACATTGTGTGCAACAACATACTGATTGTGCAAGAGTCCAATGGCACCTTAAAGACTAAAAAATAATAATAATAATTGTGGCAGGGTATGAGCTTTTGTGAGTCATCGCTCACTTCTTCAGAGGAGTATTAGAGCAGATGTGGGAGATACACCGGCCCTTCCATCATCAGTTCTTAGGATGCTCCAAAGCCTACATAGGCAGCGAGCATCCTTGCCAAATACTGGCCATGTTTGAAAATCCCATTCCCATACCTACCAGCTCAAATATACACTGAAATAGTGTATTCATCAAACATCCTACTCCAGGTAACGATTGCCCCTATTACCACTAATAACCCCCACATGCCTACCCCATAGTTAACATGCTAGTGTCCACAGAGAAACCATGCGACATAATCATACTGCAGATGAGGGTATGATTCTGAGATAACGTATCTTACCTACTGCCACTTAGTAAATTCCAGGCAGAGATTAAATTCAGCCCGGGGATTTCCTAATTTGTAGTCCATGCCTGGTTCTCACATGCATGAGAAAGAGGGGGAGAATATTGAGGGATATACAACAACACATGCATTCCGCATACTGGCGTGGTGTCCAGTTTCACACAATCACTGACTTCCAGCATGATACACCCACATGGAGGTCTGTGCCTGCCCAGCCTGACAGATGCCTGCAGTTGGTATGTCATATTGTCACTGTATAATTCGTATTGCAAAATGCTACGATACCAAATGGTGTCAAGAATTAGGAGGAGGTGCTGCGTATAGGATTTAGTGTGTTTGCAGTAAAGTTGCCCATCCTCCTCCAGATTCTGGAGGAAATTTAACAGCTGAAATTGTATGTTGACTCAGTGGCTTAACCCTGGCAGACGTTACCATTGTCAGGTTTATAATTAATGTTGTCTCTGCCGATATTCTAAAAGCAGAAAGCAAAGATCTTTGGTGCAAACTGGAATGTAAGAGAATAATTAATACAGTTAACACAGAATAAAAAAACAACAACACAGACATGGATCTGTTCAAATCTGACATCCTGCAGACTGAAATAATTTTCACGCTCACTCTCTCTCTCCATCCATCCATCCATCACAAAGATGAAAAAGTGTGTTTTGTTGTTGTTGTTGTTGGTTGTTTATTAGGGCTGAAGTGGAAGAACTGGAAATGAGGGGGGAGGCCTTTTATAAAATAGTTTGCCTTTCAGAATGATCCAGATTTTATAAGCTGCATGTTAAGAAATCCAAACAAATTTCATTATGACATTAAAGAATCTGAATATTTTTTTTAATGAACTAAGTGACACCAGTCTAAACCTTAAATGAACATCCGTGCACGTCCTTAATGTGTGTGTGTGTGTAAATTGCCATCAAGTCACAACCAACTTATGGCAACTCCAGCAAGTGACAAGTGAGGAGAAGGGATGGTTTGCCATTGCCTTCCTCTGCAGACTCTTCCTTGGAGGTCTCCCTTGTAAGTACCAATCCCGCTTTGCTTCCAAGATCTAACAAGACTGAGCTATACTGTGCTGTATTTGCTCCTGCATGTCTTTAATAGGGATGCTTATTTTCTGAACTTTTTTTTCTTTAAAAACACTCTTTTACTGCTGTATAATCATACAAATCCTACATACTGGTTGGATCCAAATTGTCCACTAATTGACAAGGTGGCAGTTTCTGTTGATTTCCCCCTGGAGTTGTACTTCACTCCCACATAGCTCCCCAAGGACCATCTGCAGGACCGTCTCTCTCAGTGTGTCCCCTGAAGAGCTTTATGCTCAGCAGAACAACATCTTCTGGTGATTTGTTGTTCAGTCGCACAGTCGAGTCCGACTCTTCGCAACCCCATGGACCAGATCACGCCAGGCCCTCCTGTCTTCCGCTGTCCTCTGAAGTTTGCTCAATTTCATGTTCGTTGCATCGATGACACTGTCTAACCATCTCATCCTTTGCCGTCCCCTCCTTCTTTGACCTTCAGTCTTTCCCAGCATCAGGGTCTTCTCCAGTGAGTGCTCCCTTCTCATTTGGTGGCCAAAGTATTTGAGCTTCAACTTCAGGATCTGGCCTTCTGGTGATACCTTGCCCAAAAGACATCCGCTTAGCCTCAGCCAGAACTAGAGCCTTTTTGGCTCTGGCCTGGAGGAACACTCTCCCAAGTGAGATCAGGGCCCTGTGGGACCTATTACTGTTTTGCAGAGCCAGTAAAATGATCATGTTGCACCAGGCCTTTGGTTGAGGTGGCAGGTGCCCAATTACATCAGCCTCCCCTGCTCCACCCAACTTCTTATTTGCACTATGTTACTTTGTACTATTGGTGGTGGCCATGCTCACTGCCAATACTCTGGTCTATCTAGGGCACACATACAAGGTACATCTGAGAGCTTTGTTAAACTGTCTTTTTGCCATCTTGTGAAGTATGTTATCGGGGTTCTATAGGTTTTAATTGGAATTATGTTGCAATTGTTTTAACTGTTTTATTTAATTGTTGTAACCCACCCTGAGCCCACAAGAAATAATAAATAAATGGTTCTTTGTCTCATGGAAACAGCATTTGGCAGAGTTCAGTGGAGTACACTGGGAAGTGGAAGATGGGAAATATCCATTTGCCCCCAGGGAAGTGGCTTCCATGAGTGGAAAATAAACTTGTGGCTCCAATCCTTGGTTTCCAGTCCCAAATAATAGCACTTCCCTTTGTTTACTACAATGTTAATATTTTTGTTTTGTTTTGTTTTACTACCAATTTCTAATTATTTCCCCCTTCTACTTTCCCAACTGGGGAAAAAAATAGTTCCATTTAGATACCTTAAAGAGTTTGCCATACTATCTGAGCTCTGGATCTGTTTGCAACAAATGTATTTACATTGCCATCCTAAGCAGAGTTACACCCTTCTGAATCCATTTATGTCAAAAGGTTGAGCAATGCATAACTCTGTTTAGGATTGCATTGTGATACTTCTAAAGTTTCATGACTATACCAAACAACACAGTTTTATATTCTAAATTATGCATAACTTATTTCATATTTTTAAATTGTAAAGTAAGCTTAGGTTTGATTTTAAAGTGTATTGTATACACTCCAATTTTATCAAAACAATTGTATTGTTTAAAAAATGTAAAAAAATTATATCTTTATCCAAGAGATGAAAGGTACTATATGTTCTAATTTCATTCTGAAATGTTCACTTGTGAAAATCTGGTCTTTTTGAACACAACGTCATTCGTATGTTCAGGTTTGGCTTCTCTGATGTCCATGTGTTACAATGAAATATATTTGCAATTATATGACTGCAGTTTGGGTAAAATGTGGATAGCATTTGGCAGGTGGAAGAGAGTAACATTTCACAATTTTTATAGCTATGATCATTCTGTTGCTGACATGCATCCCTGTCAAGTGAGGGAAAACAACCCCTCCCTCTATGGCTTCAACAACGCTGTCAAACCATTAAAATATAAAGCAAAACAAAGTCTCTTCTCAAAACAAATGTTTAGAGAAAAGACTGTAATTCAAAAAGGCCCCCTTTCAGTCATATTACTGAGGTACTGCTGATCTGTCTTGGGACTTTACCACAGAAACAGTAATTGTAGATTGCTATTTTATTGACAGGTAAACCAGCCACTTTCCCCAGCCCTCTCTTCGCAGCAGCCCTAGACATGTTCTCCCATGATGCTTTGTGCATGATGATGGAAAGGGCTAGAAAAACTACAGGCTGGTGCAGTTAAAAGACAAGGGGGAGGGATGAGTGTTACACCAAAGCTTTTTTTGATTGGCTTGACTTCACCATATGCAGAGCAAGCATAGAGGGCCACTGCAGGTAAAAAATCCTGTTTCAGGAAAAGGCCTCTCAAAAATTAAGAATGGGACATTGGGCATGAATTGACTTTCTATGTGGACTACTAGGGTTGCCAGCCTTCAGGTGGGGCCTGGAGTGCTCCTGGTATTACAGCATCTCCAGATGAAAGAGATCAGTTCCCCTGGAGAAAATGGCAGCATCAGAAGGTGGACTCTATGACATTGTGTCCTGCTGAGGCTCTTCCTCAGGTTCCACCCCAAAAATCTCCAGGTATTTCCCAACCCAGAGCTGGTAACTCCAATGGACTATCCACTTCACTATCGCAGCAACACTCCGGTATTAGGGTAAAAACTCCATAGTAAAAATGGCTTCTACCACTGAGGTTTTGCCCAAATACCACAGCACCACTGGGACATCACCAACATGATGACATCACTTCTGGTACTTGCCAGAAGTGATACCACCACATCACTGGCAATGTAGTCTGGGCTTCCATCCTGTTCCTGCCAGGTGGCAGCAGGGGATCCCCCACCTCCTAGATATAGGAGACTGAGGGGACTGTGCAATCATAGAGGAAACTGTTTGAGTAGGGCAGGCCTGAACTTCAGTGTCTTTTCTAAAAACTGCAGTTACTGAGTTGGGAATTTGTATTTTATCTATATACTAATAGCCAAGATGCCCCCTCTGTGGGGATATCTAAATCAGCACATCGAGGGAACTTGGGGGGCAAAGAGATTTTCCTGCACACTTGGGGCAATCTCCAGGTATTAAGAAAAATCTGAAAAGTTAAAAAAAAACCTATACAGGGATACTTAAATCCCCCAAAAAGTAAAAGAGTGTTCCCTGCGCATGCACAGAGAATGCTCTGGCCATTGGGGGGGAGGCTCGGCAGCTCAGTGGCTGGGAGCCGCTCAGGACTCTTCGCCAGAGCCGGGGGGGGAAGCTTACCTGTGGCCGCTTCCTCCTCAGTACTGAGGTCCTCCTGCTTCCGCAGGCCAGGAGCCGGGAGGAATACTCCCCCACCGCAAGTATCGTGGGTCCCTCTTCTTGTACTCTCTAATTTGAAGTTCAACAGTATCACTATTAATTTATTGCTTTCCAATGACATCCTTCCCCAATTCATTTCATTTATTAGACTTATAGCCCACTTTCCCCTGTGACCTGGCTCAGAGCAGGTGACACCAATTAAAACATTCAACAATCTAAGACAAATATACTATTACAAAAAATACAAAAAATCATAATAAATACAAAGCAACAATACAATTAAAAGATGTCATACAATCTCAGAGGGGAATAATGTATTCATTATCTACATACAAGGAAAGGGGAGAGGAAGGGAAGAACAAGGAGGCCCTGGCTCTGGTTGAGGACAGTCGGACGCTCTTCAGGCCGGGGATCACCATCAGATTTTGATCACTAGAGGATAGTGCTCTTTGGGGGGTATACTAGGAGAGGCGGTTCCAAAGGTATGCTGGTCCCAGACCATTTAGGGCTTTAAAGGTCAGTACCAAAACCTTGAACTTGATCCAGTCCATGATCTGGAGCCAGTGCAGCTGGTAGTGCACTGGCTGAATATGTGCTCTAAAAGACATTTCTGGTAGAACCTGTGCAGCTGCATTCTGGACCAGTTGCAATTTCTGGGTCAGTCTCAAGGGTATCCCTGCATCGATTGAGTTACAATAGTCCAACTTGGAGATGACTGCCTCATGGATCACTGTAACTAAGTTGGGCGGGGGGGACAGGAAGGAGACCATCTGTCTAATCTGGCGTAGATGGCAAAATGTCAGTTTAACTACATTTGTGACCTGGGCCTTCACTGAAAGAGAGGGATCCAGGATCCCACCCAGGCTCCTGATGGCCAATCCAGGTGTTAATGGCAGACCATCAAGAGCCAGGAGCTGTCATACCAATCTGGTATCCTCCTGACCCAGTCACAGGACCTCCATCTTTGATGGATTTAGTTTCATCTGGCTCTGTTTTAACCAACCAACCACAGCCTCCAGACCCTGGCCAGTGGTCTCTGGGGTCTAGTATTTGGCTATCCACTCATCAACAGATAGAGCTGAGTGTTATCAACATACTGGTGACACCCAAGCCCCAAACTCCACACCAGCTGGGTGAGGGGACACATAAAGATGTTAAATAACATTAGGGAGAGGACTGCCTCTTGAGGGACACCACATGGTGAAAGGCTCTCCCCTAGCACCACCCTCTGTCCCCAATCTTGGAGGAAGGAGACAAACTACTGCAAGATTGTTCCCCGGATCCCCACATCAGCGAGGCAGTGGGTCAACAAATTGTGGCTGACCATGTCAAATGCCACTGACAGATGCAATAATATCAGTACTGCTGACCCGTCTTGATCCAGCTGTCTGAGAAAATCATCTGTGAGAATGACCAGTGTTGTCTCTGTCCCATGACCAAGGTGGAAATCAGATTGGAAGGGGTCCAGGGCTGAAATGTCATCCAAGAAACTCTGGAACCCAGGAATGGTAGGTTTGACACTGGGCAGTAGTTGGATAGATCACTAGGATCTAACAATGGCTTCTTTAAGAGCAGGGGTGTCAAACTCATTTTTTATGAGGGCTGGATCTGACATAAATGAGACCTTGTTGGGCCGGGCCATGTGTGTCATAAAATGTAATGCCAGGTAGCAGTGATAGAAACTTTATAAAGGACACAAACACAATTAAAGATTTTGTTAAAACTGAAAATAAAACATGCTTAAAACATTAACACTTTTGCAATATTTTGTTTATTTAACAGTCTCTGATAACTGACACCTCTTGCTTTGAATTATTGCATCAAAATCTGGAGACAATGCCCTGTAGCAATCTTGAGTATGCTGTTCAGGTGTTATTCTGGTGTGTATCTGAAAGTTGCAAAGCTACTTTTGATTTATTGACATTGACTACAGAAATCTCACAGTTAATGATTTGAGCCTAAGACCTAGAGGAAAACATGAAATGGCTGGGCATTGTGAGCTTTTGTATATAAATTGCTTCGTGTGCTAGTCAAAAACATGTGAAGGCATCATTACATTTGTCTGCAAAACTATAGTCTTCCCCAAAGAATAGCTACAACTCCTATGTGGCAGTGCAAGAATAGAGAGACAGCAATGTATATCAGCCTACTATCTGGGAAGTCTAGGTTCCAAATCTCCAGTCTAGAAAGGAAATGTGCTGGGTGAACTTGGTCTGGACACGCACACTCAGCCTAATCCACTTCACTGGCTTGTTGTTATTCCTCATCTAAACAGTTCACATTGTTTTCCTACTGAGAAAGGCTGGACCATGACGGCATGAAGACAGTGAAAAAGGGGAGGCAAACTCAGTTGCACCCAGGAGAGCCCTGGCATAACAAGCCCCCAAAAACTCTCTCTCTCTCTCTCTCTCTCTACACACACACACACACACACACACACACACACACACACACACAGAACAAAGTTTTAGGTACAAAAAAGAAATGTCATTGCACAGAAGGGGAAAAGAGAACGGCATGTGGAGAGAAAAAGAGGGATTTGAGTTCAGAGAGAAACAGAAGAAAGCCTGTGCTATTGGGTCCAGACAGAGAAGAGAATGTACACTAGACTGGAGATAAAAAGCAGGAAGATTGAAAGGGGTTGAAAGCAGGGAAGAAAGAAGATGCAAAAAGCCCATACCTTGAATAAAACTTTGTTGGTCTTAAAGACACTTTCTGTGATTGAGGGAACTGGACAAAGCAAGCCCAGGAGATGAGGAGAGGGAGGAGCCTCAGCCAATGGAGGGAAGAGAGGCTTTGTTCTGTAGTTCTGTTGTGTGATTGAGAGAGCCTGGCAAGGCAAGCTCTCTCTTTCCCTCCCCCCTCTTCCTTCCCAAGGGAGGAGCCTCAGCCAATGGAGGGAAGAGAGGATTTGCTCTCTGGCTCTGCTGTGCAATTGAGAGAGCCTGGCAAAGCAAGCTGTGTCACAGAAGAAAGTAAGAGAGAGGGAGAAGTAAGCAGATGGCAGCCAGTTACTTGCAGGCCTGATACAACCACTGTGGGGGTTGGATGCGGCCCACGGGCCACATGGCTGACACACCTGACACTCCCTGGGAAGACCCCTGAACTCAGAGATAGATTTACAATGTCCACCAGGGGGAACCACATTCCATCACTGCTAGCTTTTACCAGCCGTAATGGACACGGGTCCAAGGGGCTAGTGGTGGGCTTCACAGCATTCAGAATTTTGTCAGCCTTAGTCTGCTGAATTGGACCAAATATGGACCAGAAGATGGCCAAAGGGCCTCCAGTTCACATACTGTGTCAATATTAGCAGGAATATCCTGGTGGAGTGACAAGACTTTATTCGCAAAAAAGCTTGCAAAAGCTTCACAACTGATTGTCAAATTTCTAACATTTTGAGATCTTTCTGTGAGAGAAACTAGTGACCTAATCACCCTAATAAACTGTGTTGAGCGAGAGCTAGCAGATGCAATGGAGGCCGTATAGAATTCCTTCTTAGCAACCTTCACTGCCACCGCATAGGATTTCATAAATGTCCTATAAGTGGTTCCTTCAGCTTTATTTCTAACATTTTGAGATCTCTCTGTGAGAGAAACTAGTGACCTAATCACCCTAATAAACTGTGCTGAGCAAGAGCTAGTGGATGCAATGGAGGCCATATAAAAATCCTTCTTAGCGACCTTCACTGCCACCTCATAGGATTTCATAAATGTCCTATAAGTGATTCCTTCAGCTTTATCACAAGTCCACCGCCAAACTTGCTCTAGCCACCTAAGCTCCCATTTCATCCTCCGTCACTCTTCAGAATACCAGAGAGCTATCTTGATGCAGGGACAAAGAGGGCAATTTCGTCAATGGCTTCAGAAAGACAGCTATACCAGTCTTCTATCACTAGGAGGAACTGGATCCCACAGAACATTCTAGAAACCTATTGAGTCAGTCTCTGTGGGCAAGCATAAATCTGCTCATCGCCTATGCAGGGAGGGGTTGGGATGCCCAGATGGGCCTTCAGGACAAAGTGGTCTGACCACGGCACAATATCTACATTAATCAATCAGTTTGGTGTAGTGGTTAAGTGCGCGGACTCTAATCTGGGAGAACCGGGTTTGATTCCCCACTCCTCCACTTGCACCTGGCTGGATGACCTTAGGCAAGCCGTAGCTCTGATAAGAGCTGTTCTTGAAAAAAGAGCAGTTTCTGTCAAGAGCTCTCTCAGCCCCACCTACCTCACAGGGTGTCTGTTGTAGGGAGGGGAAGGGAAAGGAGTTTGTAAGCCACTCTGAGACACCTTTGGGTAGTGAAGGGCGGGGTATAAATCCAATCTCTTCTCTTCTTCTTCTTCTAATCAGACTGACATCCACCCCCATATCCAAGATCAAATCCAGTGTGTAACCTGCTTGGTGTGTGGGACTTGATATTGAGGGTATCCCAGTGCTGCCATGAAAAACACCAGGTCTGTAGCCTGCAAAGAGGTGACCACATCAGCATGGACATTGAAATTCCCCAGGACCAAAAGTCTGGGGAACTCCAAGAACCACCCTACCACAGCCGCCAGCAGGTTCCACAGGGTATCTGCTGGTATGTTAGGCAAAAGGTACACCAGCCAGACAGCCAAACTCTCTTCAGCATCTCATACCTGGCCAACACAATCAATACCAGAGATCTTTGGTACGAGGAGTGTCCTGAAGGAGAAATACTCCCAAATGAGAACTTCCACCACACACACACACACACACACACACACACACACCAGCCTTTTGTCTGAGACTGTTGAAGGACTGAAAAACCTGGAGGAGCCAGTTCTTTCAGGGTGACTGTTTCGCCCTCCCTCATCCAGGACTTGGTCACACGTGCCAGGCCCACTTTTTGTGTTGCAAGATAATTTTGCAACGTGGCAGTCTTATTATTAATGGACCTGTCATTACACAACATCAGTGTCAGAGAAAGGTTTACTTTCAAATCCCCAGTGCCAGAATATCTCAGATGGGATGAAGGTTGGAAGAAGACTGCACATACCCATACCTCTGTCTCCATCCCTTACTTTTTCCACTGTCATACTTCCCTCATCCCCCAATTACTGGGATCCCCAACCCCATATTAGCTTCCCCCTATGCCCCACCTTACTTCATTTACTTACTTATGGCTCCGGTCACACTGGGGGGAAAGGTGCGGCTGAAGTGTGGCTTTTTGAGCCACATCAAAAGAGAAGCATGGCTGCAGGATCAGACAGATCCCCCGAGCCACTGCACAGCTGCTCCCTGGCATGAACAGATGCCAGGGGGGAGCCACGGACAGGAGAGCAAGGTAAGCCCGCTGCACATGCGCACACATGCACAGTTCTACAAGGCCTCGGATGCTGCAGGGAGACGGGCGCATCGGCAATCAGATGCCGGCCCATGCTGCGCGTCAACCGGTAGGTAGTACTCTTTTGGCGCTACCTTTTTGATGTGCAGTTTCGCCCGGAAAGGATGGATCAGGGACAAGTGCGCTCCGCTTCCCAGATTTTGCAATATGATCACGCCCGCTTGATGCACCCCCAATCCGTCCCTCTGGCATGGCAAATCCTCCCGTGTGACTGGGGCCTATATACATTTATTTACTTATTTCATTTATACCCCACCTTTCTCCCCAGTGGCCAAAGGCTTACATCATTCTCCTTCTCTCCGCTTTATCCTCACAACAACTCTGTGGGCTGCTCTTTATTGCCAAGGTTTTAGAAATCTGCAAATCATAGAATTAACTGATTGTGCAAGAGAAATAAACTTTCTTTTTTATGCATGCTCAGTTACAGAATGCAGAAGAGGTGCTGACTCAAATTAGAGAGAACTTTTAGGCGGATTAACTAATGGAGGTGTTGTTGTTTTTTAATTTGTAAAAAATTACCAATTTCTTCAGAGTTTTGTTAATTTATTTCCTGAGCTGTTTTATTTTAGCGAACTCAACCTTTGGCGATGGAGGTTCTACTTGAAGAAACTCAACTAACGCAGCCAAAGAGAATGTCCAAGTATGATCCTGTAAGCAGGAAAAGACAAGCCACCATTCGTCCTTTTAGTTACATCAAAACGGAGCAGAAATGGTTTCGGTTTCGGCGTTGCGAATGGCAGCCGCGTCTTGGGATGCTCCCGGAGGCGGCTAGCCCACGCGCAGATAGGGGGGTCTTCGCATGTGCGAAAGACCCTAGTGAGCCTTAGGCAAAGGCTCTGAACCGGGGGCGCTTGGGGAGTAGCCTCTTTGCCGGCAGACAGTCGGGAAATTGAGGCTTTCTCCCCGCCCCAATCGGCCCCGCTGCGTCGTGCCCCGTCATGGGACTTAGCAGCGCCACCGATTTCCAGGAGTGAAGACAGCGATATGATTTAACATAAAAAGAAGAAGTGGCATCGAATCGTGAGTGGAAGGTCTATTTTGAAGCGCAAATTTGAATCCCCCCGCAAGCGTCTAAGCGTATGGGAGGAGGGAGGAGTCCCCACCCCTTTTGAGAAGCAAGATCTACAAAGGGAGCGTGGAGGGGGGAAGAGAGAAAGAACTGTTGGTGAAAGTACCGTTGGGGTTGCATAGAAGAATACGACCTTATTAGCTTCCTGGGGGATGCGGCACGAGCTTTTTAAAAGTAAACAATAAAACAAAATGTCGACAACGGGGAGAGTCCTGCAGAAACCGGAAGAGAAGGGAGGAGGGACTTCCGGTCCGAGTAGCCCCCCCCCCAGAGCTTGCTGTCAATCAACAGGAAAATGAGATTCTGCGCCCTCTGCTGGAGCAAATGCAGAAAATCAATGAAACCCTGCTTAAAGTGGAAAGTGTCCTCATCAGTCGACAGGAAGTGATATTGGAAACAACAAGGAAGATGACGGAAATTGAACAGAAAGCGTGGATTTTAAGTTCTCAGGGCGTAAAAGAAGAAGAGAAAGAGGATCTCGGATTTATCTTGGCGAATGTATTGGTACCCCTAACTGGCAGTGAAGCGAAAGAATTAAAGGAAGAGGTGGATATGGCTCCCAAAGCCAATTCCGCTTTTATAAAAGAAATTACTCTGCCAGTAGAAGGGGGGGTCGAGCATAGCAAGCAAGACATCGGAGATCTAATTTTTTGCGAAGTGGTTATGGCGCCCTGGAAATCTGAAGGCCAGAAAAGAAAGAAGAAAGATTACATCCTTGAAATGCAAAGACTTCTGAAGAGACACGCCGGCGTGAGGGAAGACGCAGCACTCAAAATTATGATAAGCAGTGAAGAAGACGGCAGCCCAGGGGAAGGAGGTGAAGGAAAGGAAGCCATCAAGGTTAAAAAGGACTTAGTCCATAACTGGAAGAGATTTAAAAAGAAGACACCTTGAGGACTGTTTGTGTTGCATCTGTAAGGAGCTGTTTAATTACTAACCCCAATGGACTTTACTAACTGTATTAACAGAGTGTCTTTGGACTTTGCAAAGTTAAAAGAAGATCTTCTAACCATGATGGATGCCGAAAAACAGTATTAAATACTAACTAAAACTAACCCATTTTAACAGAGAAAACTTCACTCCATCTTTTTTCTTTCTCCATCTGTCTACCCCTTCCTTTTCTTATAAAAAGAATAAAATTCTCTCCTTTTTAGGAGAGTTTTGCCAAGAAAAAACGGAGCAGAAATTATCTGCTGGACTAAACTGGAAGAATTTATATGGGGGTGTGCGTAAGGAAAGAGCTGACAAGAAGAAAGTTGATTCATTTGAAATGTGGTGTTGGAGGAGAGTTTTTCAGACTGCCAAAAGGACAATTCTGTGGAGTCTAGATCAAATCAAGCCCAAACTCTTCCTAGAAGCTACAATGACTAAACTGAGGCTATTGTACTTTGGCCATATAACCAGAAGACAAGACTCACTGGAAAGGACAATAACGTCAGGAGAAGCTGAAGACAGCAGGAAAACAGGAAGACACAACAGGAGATGGATTGACTCAATCAAGGAAGCCACGGCCCTCAGTTTGCAAGGTCTGAACAAAGCTGTTAATGATAGGACGTTTGGGAGGACATTAATTTCAGCTTGACAGCACTTACAGGCAGGTAAAAGCTAGAATGGTGGTGCCAACTTGCCTGGAGAAAACAGCCTACCTGGCCTACTCTTTTTCCTTTCGTGTTGGTTTAAGAGGTGAATTATTACATAGAGTGCAGCTCAAAATGATCATCTGCTAATTTTTGCAGGTCAAAGTAATGTCAGATAGCTGTGGGGTGTGATGAGGAGAAAATGGGAAGAGAAATTTAAAGGAAAGATAAGCCCTAGTGACACTTACCTTGAAAACAATTCCCAATGGAAAGTAGATAGGTTTATATATTTAGTTAGTACATTTTCACTCCATCCTTCTCAGGACAGCTCACACTGTTTCTCCAGCCTCCATTTTCTTCTCAGAACAATGCTGGGTGAGGCTGAGAGAGACTGACTGGCTGAAGATCACTCAGCAAGCTTCATGGCAGGTCAAAGCCCAAAGGGCTTCCTCTTTCAGAAGGCCTGGAGAAGAGCTCAGAATTGTGTGTATGTATTTCCAGGTGTTTGCAAAACTTTCATTCAAGCCTCTGCTTGAGCCATGGATGTCATTCAGCCAGCCCCTTTACTCAAATGTAGCACAATGTCACTGGCTGAACTGCACTCATGCACTGTTTATAAGCAGGCTCCACCCTCCCCATTCAGTTATTTCCCAAGGGCTGCTAACCTACCCATGCTCCTGTTTGGAGTTACATGGGATTGGCTTGTTGCTCAGGTTGCAAAACTCCAAATGGGACCTGGACTTCTCTCAGAATTATGACTGATCTCCAGAGTACAGAGATCAGTTCCCCTGGAGAAAAATGGCTGCTTTGGAGAGTGGACTCTATGACATTATACCACTCTGAGGACTTTCCCCTACCCAAATCCCACCTGCCACAGACTCTGCACCCAAATATCTAGGAATTTCCCAACCCAGAGCTGGCAACTACACTTGTTGGTCTTAGGGGACTAAGCACTAATTTTTGTGATCCCCTTCAAACTACTTCTGAATGGTAGGTTTGCTAGCTCCAGATTGGGAAATACCAGGAGGTTGGGGGGGGGGTGGAGCCTGAGGAGGGCAGGATTTGGGGAGGGGAGGGAATTTAGTGGGGCATAATGACCACTTTCCAAAGTGGCCATTTTCTCTGTCACCTGGAGATCAGTTGTAATAGTGGGAGATCTCCAGCCACCACCTGGAGGTTGGCAAGCCTATTGAAAGGGGATTTCCCCACCTGAGTTCGTGCTCTTTCAGAAGTCTGGTGTTATAGTCCTGGTTTTGTGACTGGTTAGGTCATAACCAGGGATGGAGGAATAGTCCGGTTTGCTAGGTAACATGTAGGGCTTAACTGGGGAGAATCCTGAGGCATCTAACAATGAAGAACTATTTTGAAACCAGCCCAAGATTAGATGGAGGGACGGGATGGGTTGTGGAGGCACAAAGCAGCATCAAGCGAACCCTTAGTCATCCACTCAGCATGTTGGGGGAAAGAGACAAGGTCTGGCACTTCTTGACACAGTTCATGTGCAGTCTAGGATAAAGAAAGCCAACCATGACAATGGCCACCTTTGGAGCCAAGGTGCAGTTGTCCAAATGCTGGTTGCCAACGTTCTGCCTACGTTCCAACCCACCCTTAAAGTTGCTGTCAATAGTCTGATGATGGAGATCAGCAATTGATTAAAACCCAGTTGAACCCAAGTAATTTTGTCTCATGCTTCATTTGGGAGATTTTGGTAAAATTGGGAGAATTTCCCAGTCCCTAGCCATGTCCCAATCCCTAGCTAGGACAGCCGCATCTATTTTGACTGAAGTGAAATTAATAGTGGCTTTGGGGGTTGTTCTCCAGTTAAATAGCTGGTGGATAAAAAAATTACAATTCCTTATCTAGTGCCAAAAATACCATTCCTCAAGAGACATAAATTCCATATTCCCTCTTCAGCCGCAGAATTGCTTATGAGATAACCCAGTGACTGCATATTCATGTAATAATCAAACACCAGACGTGATCTCATACCTTCTATGGAGTGAGCAGTAGGTGGAATGTCCAGAGAAAAACATACCCCGTCTCTCCCGACTGACAGCTTCCGGCGCAGCTTGTGGACTTGCTGAGCTTTCTGCTCAGCAGATAACATACCGTTTAAAACAGCTGGCAAATACTTCATTGAGCTACCACATTGCTTGCAGGTGCATTCCTAGGGACAAAAAGCCTTCTCCAACAGCAAGCAAAGGAGCGGGGGGGGGATGTAATTAATTGTTTCAGGAAATCTCTTCTGGACCCCATTTCTTTCCATTCCAAAACAGAGTCCAAGACACAGGAAATGCCCTGAAGAGGTGGACAAAACTCAATAAACATTTGGTCTTATCTGAATACATGGCCTGTTCAAACCTGTCACGGTTTGCCTACTCTTCATTATAACAGAAACAATCTAGTGAAAGAAAGCTGAGGGTGTTTTGTTTTTTTTGTTTTTGCTGTGCACTTTACACCTATTTCTCCCCATAGCGTATTTTGTAACTGACTGCAGCTTTTCCATTCTAGCTAGCTGCTTCTGGCAAAATGTTTGGAACAAAGCTGAGTTCCAAACACATCCAGTCCCCAAAACACAGTAAGCAATTGGCTACAGCTACACCTACAGGCTTACGGATCCATGAAACATTTAAGACAGAAAACAGCCATCTCAAACTCTGCATTGTTCTTCAAGCAATCTGAGAGAAAGAGAGAGATAGAGAGAGAGATTCTTTTCCTATCTAAGCAGTTGCAGGATACATGTTCTCTCAGGCAAACTTGGAGGTAAACCTGAGTCCTACAACTGAGTTAATTAAAAGCTGTCATCTCCTTCTGCAAATGGCTGGGAAGGAATGGAAAGGATGGGGTTTTCCTGATTGATACATGATAATCAGATACCACCAGGTTGTGCTGTTGCACTTGTGCACTGTACATACTGTGAGGGAACAATGTTACCATGCTCTGCTGATGGAGATATTATCCACTTGGCAAGAGCTTCCAAATCCGAGCACTGAAAATAGGAAACAGAACCAGACTTTCCAGGTTCATTTTCACCCTCGTTGCTGCACCGTATTTTTCTGGATATGTTTTCAAAGCCCCGGCAAGGTTTCCCCGGCTATGAAATTCAGACCTACAGTACAGCAAGTGAATAGTTCATCTGGAAAAAGTGTTTGACGGGAATCTGAAAACCTGAACAGTGGACAGGCACAAATTCATTTTACAGGACAGGACTGTTGCGGCTGCCAGCCCCCTTGGAAAACATTTTTCCTGGAGGTGGGATTGATTGATTTTTTCCCCTCCCCCTAGAAAATTGCCTGTTCAGTGCTTTGGCCAGGAAGACTTTGGGTGTTTTCACATGTGCAGCAGATTGGTTGTGGTTGTGTGTGTGTTTGGTTAAATCAGTCTGCAAGATCTCGAGTCAACGTTCAATTTTAAATTGGTTCTTTTGTGCATTGTATCCCATAATTCGCAGCGTTCAGCATGGCACAAACAGTGTGAGAGAGGCTTACAGATGGTTTTTACTGTGTTTCTACACGGTCTCATCCCTGTAAAAGCCAATATGAAAATTAAATAAGGGCTGCTTTGTTTAGTTGTTTTTGCTGTACACAAAGGACTTACCAGAGATTCTGAGGTGGTTTGGTGGTTTTAATAGTTCCCTTTGGGTTAATGCATTTTTTTAAGAGAAAGCTTTAGTATGGGTCCCAAACATATGCATGAAAAGAACTAAGGATGATAGGGTCCCATATATGTTTGGAAGAGAGGCAGGTAAAATATGTGAAGGAGGTCATTTAGAATAGGCACAATTTTGCATTCCTCACCCTGGCTGTTACAACCCCCACCCTAAATAAAAACCCTGTTTGTTTGTTGCATTTATTGCATTTATATCCTTCCCTATCCCATGACGAGCTGCGGTGGCTCAAGTGGTTAAGACGCTGAACTGCAGGCTGTGGAAGGTCAGTAGTTCAGCAGTTCGAGACCCGGGTACCGCATGACAGGGTGAGCTCCTGTCTCTAGCTCCAGCTCCTGCCAACCTAGCAGTTCGAAAGCAAGAAATTGCAAGTAGATAAATAGGGACCACTTCGGTGGGAAGGTAACAGCGTTCCGTGCGCCTTGGTGTTTAGTCATGCCGGCCACATGACCACGGAAATGTCTTCAGACAGCGCTGGCTCTTCGGCTTTGAAACGGGGATGAGCACCGCAACCCTAGAGTCGGATTCGACTGGCTTTGAGCAAGGGAACCTTTACCTTTACTATCCCATGATTGGTTCAGGGTGGCTCACAAAAAAGATAAAACAATAAATATAAAATTAAAGCCAATTAAATAGAAACAAGATGGCATCAGCAAATAACATCAGTCCAGAGGAGCCTAATACACTTCTTGTTAGATGTTGGTAGGATAGTAAGCATCTGTAGGCATACTATGGGCAGGGGAGACTGAGATGGTAAAAGACATCTGCCTCCTCAACAAAAGGCCTGGTGAAACAGCTCCACTTTACAGTCCCTGTGGAATTGTAGCAAGTCCCGCAGGGCCCTGATCTCAATTGGGAGCGTGTTCCACCAGGCAGGGGCCAGGGCAGAAAAGGTCCTGGCCCTGTTTGAGACTAA
Organism: Gekko gecko; assembly: GCA_029375565.1. Classification (NCBI taxonomy): domain Eukaryota; kingdom Metazoa; phylum Chordata; class Lepidosauria; order Squamata; family Gekkonidae; genus Gekko; species Gekko gecko. The sequence continues at coordinate 138,241,888 of JAPDNY010000008.1, read as the reverse complement.
ATGGACATTGTTTGGGCCAGGGACTACCAGAAGGTGTTGTTAGGTTAGCCAGATCCCACATGTGGTGGTGGTTTGCCCACTTTAGGAGCCCTTGATTCGCTGGATCCGGCTGGGGTGGGGCCCCACCCAAAGTGCTTGGACCAGGTTGATGTGCCCGGCACAATAACATCACCTGGAGGAGATGTCATCATGCCGGGCATGTTGCTGGGGGGACACTCTAGCATTTGGCCTGAAAACTCTATGGTATCATAGAGTTTCTAGCCAAATGCTAGAGCATCCCTCCGGCAATATGCCTACCGCGATGACATCACTTCTGGGTGACATCATTGCCGCGCACGCTCTATGCGCATGTCAGAACATCCCAAGAGAGAAGCTTCTCCCCCACCAGAAAAAGGTAAGGATCTAGCAACCCTAGGTGTTATTCAGCAGAGCACAAGGCTCTCCGGGGTATATACAGGGAGAGGGGGTTATAGTCCCTCTCCTCCCCAAATCCTGACCTCTGCAGGTTCCACCCCCAAAGCTCCAGGAATTTCTAACAGAGCAGGCATCTCTAAACGTCAAAATCTCTAAATGTGCAAGAGGAACAAAGAATGTTCACAATCTCATATTCCTTTCAACAACAACAATAACAAAACAGACAGATCTTGATAAGACATGAATATAAGGTTATTTTATCCAGCTAAAGAAAATCCCTGGTCTCTAAAAAAAAGGAGGAAGAAAGCAACAGATGATTATTTCTTACACATTCTCCAATGTTCCTCTGAACAACTCCAAGTAGCTCACATAGGGCTTCCAAATTCAGAGAAAGACCAAGCTGGGACCTCCTTAGTTTTAGCAGTGTAATAGCATCCCATGTCCATGGGCGTCAACTCCAGGGGGCTCTGGGGCGCAGGCTACCTCCGAAATTTCCCGGGGGAACTCAGCCCCCCCGGGCTATCAGGCTCACCTTACAAAAAACAAAAACCACGCTGTTTGAAAAGCGGAGGGCTTTTTCCCTCCGCTGAGACTTGGAACGGGGTGGGAGGAGGGTAGAGCTTGCTTCCTCAATGCTAAGCTCCGCCCCCAGCTCCCAGAAGACCTTAATTGGAGCCTGAAGCCTGCCGGCTGCACGGACTTTCAGTTTCAGTTCTCTTCCGGAAAGGTAAGCAGCTGGCCAGGGCTCTGGCAGCCAACCATGCGGCGGGGGGGGGATTGTGATGCTGCTTGAGTGCTGGTTATTCTGTTGTTGTTGTTTTTGGTGGAGGAGAGGAGGCCAGAGGTTGCTTGTGGCTCTTCCTAGTGTTTCCTCCAGTTGCTGTTTTGTTTTCCCTTCCCCCCTGTGAACCTGGAGCCATGTGGGGAGGTTGGGGGGGCTGGGGGAAGAGGGAAACCAGCCTCCCTGGGGGAGAGGAGGCCAGAGGTTCCTGGGGACTCTTCCTCCTGCTCCAGTTGCTGTTTTGTTTTCCCTTCCCCCTGTGAACCGGGAGCCATGTGGGGAGGTTGGGGGGCTGGGGGGAAGAGGGAAACCAGCCTCCCTGGGGGAGAGGAGGCCAGAGGTTCCTGGGGACTCTTCCTCCTGCTCCAGTTGCTGTTTTGTTTTCCCTTCCCCCCTGTGAACCTGGAGCCATGTGGGGAGGTTGGGGGGGCTGGGGGGAAGAGGGAAACCAGCCTCCCTGGGGGAAAGGAGGCCAGAGGTTCCTGGGGACTCTTCCTCCTGCTCCAGTTGCTGTTTTGTTTTCCCTTCCCCCCTGTGAACCTGGAGCCATGTGGGGAGGTTGGGGGGGCTGGGAGGAAGAGGGAAACCAGCCTCCCTGGGGGAAAGGAGGCCAGAGGTTCCTGGGGACTCTTCCTCCTGCTCCAGTTGCTGTTTTGTTTTCCCTTCCCCCTGTGAACCTGGAGCCATGTGGGGAGGTTGGGGGGGCTGGGGGGAAGAGGGAAACCAGCCTCCCTGGGGGAGAGGAGGCCAGAGGTTCCTGGGGACTCTTCCTCCTGCTCCAGTTGCTGTTTTGTTTTCCCTTCCCCCCTGTGAACCTGGAGCCATGTGGGGAGGTTGGGGGGGCTGGGGGGAAGAGGGAAACCAGCCTCCCTGGGGGAAAGGAGGCCAGAGGTTCCTGGGGACTCTTCCTCCTGCTCCAGTTGCTGTTTTGTTTTCCCTTCCCCCTGTGAACCTGGAGCCATGTGGGGAGGTTGGGGGGGCTGGGGGAAGAGGGAAACCAGCCTCCCTGGGGGAGAGGAGGCCAGAGGTTCCTGGGGACTCTTCCTCCTGCTCCAGTTGCTGTTTTGTTTTCCCTTCCCCCCTGTGAACCTGGAGCCATGTGGGGAGGTTGGGGGGGGCTGGGGGGAAGAGGGAAACCAGCCTCCCTGGGGGAAAGGAGGCCAGAGGTTCCTGGGGACTCTTCCTCCTGCTCCAGTTGCTGTTTTGTTTTCCCTTCCCCCCTGTGAACCTGGAGCCATGTGGGGAGGTTGGGGGGGCGGGGAGGAAGAGGGAAACCAGCCTCCCTGGGGGAAAGGAGGCCAGAGGTTCCTGGGGACTCTTCCTCCTGCTCCAGTTGCTGTTTTGTTTTCCCTTCCCCCTGTGAACCTGGAGCCATGTGGGGAGGTTGGGGGGGGCTGGGGGGAAGAGGGAAACCAGCCTCCCTGGGGGAGAGGAGGCCAGAGGTTCCTGGGGACTCTTCCTCCTGCTCCAGTTGCTGTTTTGTTTTCCCTTCCCCCCTGTGAACCTGGAGCCATGTGGGGAGGTTGGGGGGGCTGGGGGGAAGAGGGAAACCAGCCTCCCTGGGGGAAAGGAGGCCAGAGGTTCCTGGGGACTCTTCCTCCTGCTCCAGTTGCTGTTTTGTTTTCCCTTCCCCCCTGTGAACCTGGAGCCATGTGGGGAGGTTGGGGGGGGCTGGGGGGAAGAGGGAAACCAGCCTCCCTGGGGGAGAGGAGGCCAGAGGTTCCTGGGGACTCTTCCTCCTGCTCCAGTTGCTGTTTTGTTTTCCCTTCCCCCTGTGAACCTGGAGCCATGTGGGGAGGTTGGGGGGGGCTGGGGGAAGAGGGAAACCAGCCTCCCTGGGGGAGAGGAGGCCAGAGGTTCCTGGGGACTCTTCCTCCTGCTCCAGTTGCTGTTTTGTTTTCCCTTCCCCCTGTGAACCTGGAGCCATGTGGGGAGGTTGGGGGGGCTGGGAGGAAGAGGGAAACCAGCCTCCCTGGGGGAAAGGAGGCCAGAGGTTCCTGGGGACTCTTCCTCCTGCTCCAGTTGCTGTTTTGTTTTCCCTTCCCCCCTGTGAACCTGGAGCCATGTGGGGAGGTTGGGGGGGCTGGGGGGAAGAGGGAAACCAGCCTCCCTGGGGGAAAGGAGGCCAGAGGTTCCTGGGGACTCTTCCTCCTGCTCCAGTTGCTGTTTTGTTTTCCCTTCCCCCTGTGAACCTGGAGCCATGTGGGGAGGTTGGGGGGGCTGGGGGAAGAGGGAAACCAGCCTCCCTGGGGGAGAGGAGGCCAGAGGTTCCTGGGGACTCTTCCTCCTGCTCCAGTTGCTGTTTTGTTTTCCCTTCCCCCTGTGAACCTGGAGCCATGTGGGGAGGTTGGGGGGGCTGGGGGGAAGAGGGAAACCAGCCTCCCTGGGGGAAAGGAGGCCAGAGGTTCCTGGGGACTCTTCCTCCTGCTCCAGTTGCTGTTTTGTTTTCCCTTCCCCCCTGTGAACCTGGAGCCATGTGGGGAGGTTGGGGGGGCTGGGAGGAAGAGGGAAACCAGCCTCCCTGGGGGAGAGGAGGCCAGAGGTTCCTGGGGACTCTTCCTCCTGCTCCAGTTGCTGTTTTGTTTTCCCTTCCCCCCTGTGAACCTGGAGCCATGTGGGGAGGTTGGGGGGGGGCTGGGGGGAAGAGGGACACCAGCCTCCCTGGAAGAGAGCTGGCCAGGGGTTGCTGTGGGCTCTGCCTTGTGCTGCTGCTGTTGTTTTGCCCCCTCCCGCCCTGCAGAGCTTGCCCTGAACTAAGTAGCCATGGGGGAAGGTGGGGGAGAGAACTGGCTTTCTTTAAACACTGAATTTGCTGCAATCACACACACAGCTGATGCAGGGGCGGAGAGAAGGAGGTCCTGTGAAACCAGGAAAAGTTTAAATGCACACATTTAAGACCAATTCTCCCCCAAACTCCTGGATATAATATGCAGAGGGATTTCTTTCAAGTAATTTTCAATTTCATGCATTTTGGTTAGTGCCAGGAAGCTCAAGGCACCACAGACTGCAAAAAGCTTCATTGATTGCTACGTTCTTGAAGTTTGATTTCGTGACTTGATCCCTGAAAGAAAGGTAAGTTCATCAGCCGGGGGATAATTGCCAGATCCCTGCCAAAAAGCCCAGGGCTCTCACTTTTGGTTGATGAGTTGGTGGATGCAGACCTCTGGCATTGGCTTGCATCTGCTGAATCACCCTGCTTCATGTAGGATGCACAAAAACCAGGTGGAGGAGGGGAGAGGTGTTTTATATTTGGGTCTATATATCCTTGATTGAGAACAGTTGTTTTTTTCCTGGGGGGGGGGTCTGCCACTCCTAAGCTCCTCTTTCAATCTCTATTTCATTTTTAAATGGTAAGCCCATCTGCATGAATGAACTGGGGGGCATGCAGATCAGAGGTCTTTTAAAATTTCCTTGTGATCTGTGTGCACTGGGCAGAAGGTAAGGGACGTGGACTCTTATGTTCATGCTCTTTGTTTTTTAATGTTACTTAAAATGGTGTGGTAGTTTCAAAGGGGCAACCAACTTGGATATACTAAAAGGAATGACAGGATTGCCCATTGGAAATAATGACCGAGGCTTGAAAGCCCATTGGAGATAATGGGAGCCAGGAATGCCAACTGACTTGCATGGGCTCTGCTGAAATACACTGCAGCCAAAAAAAGGTTGCAAAGAAAATGCAGAATGGTTTTTCCAGTAAGGTTTTGGGCCCAGATAGGCTATTCTAGGACTGTAATGACAGCTCCCAGAGTGGAAAAACAGTCCCTAGCAACAGAATCTGTGCTCTGGACTGGAATGACAGGTCATAGTGGAATGACATCCCCTGAGTGTTGCAGAAGCATTCTGGGACCATCACTCCACTCTGCAGTTTGTCATTGCAGTCCCAGAACACTTCTGCTACTCCCAGGGGCTGTCATTCCAGTCGCCAAGCACTGAGCCTATTCCCTGGGGCTGTCATTCCACTCTGCAAATTTAGAAGCTGCAAGGATTACATTATTAACATGGCTACCTCTCCTATTTTATTATTTGTAATTTCTCCTTCAGAATCCTGATATTTTCTTTTGAATTGTTTTCAGACCACCATTCCATTTGCCATGGATAGATTTGTAACCAGAAAACGGAAGGTCCCTTCTGATACTGAAGATTCCTCTTGTACATCCTGCAGTATAGGCCAGAATGAGAGGCCTGGAAGAATCCCCACCGCGCTTTCCTTGACAAGGAATGTAGCCATGGAGGAGGCAGACTCTTCAGAGCAGAGCGCTCCTAATGTGAAGCGAAAGCCAGGACGACAATTCCAAGAGAGTTGGAAAAGAACCTATGAATGGCTCTCTTATGATGTGGCTACAGAGAAAGCATATTGTGACATCTGTCGCACAGCAGCAAATGACATGAACGTTTCTCTTCCAAACACATCAAGAGACAAGGATTCACATGGCGCTTTTATTCGAAATGGTTTCTCAAACTGGAAGAAGGCACTGCACAGATTTCAGACGCATCAGAATTCTAATGTACACCGTGCAGCTGTCCAAGCAATAGCCTCTATTAAAGCAGGGGTAAATGTTCATAGCCAGCTTTCAGAAGGCCATCAGAAGCAGATGCAAGATGCTAGAAAAGCACTGCTGACAATTTTGTCATCACTAAGGTACCTTGCCTGTCAGGGCAGTGCAGTACGTGGCCATGAGGATGAAGACTCAAACCTGAAACAGCTCTTGCTGCTACGTGCTGAAGATGTTCCACAGCTGAAATCATGGTTGAATCGCACAAGCTACAAATGGATTTCACCTGACAGTGTGAATGAAATGCTTGAGATCATGGCTCACAACGTTCTACGTACACTAGTGAGAGAGATTAAAGCAGCTGATTATTACAGTGTAATTGTTGATGAAACAACAGATATCACCACACAAGAACAAGTCTCATTTTGCATCCGCATTGCTACAGAGGATATGTTTGTGGAGGAATTATTTTTGGCTTTTACAAAACTGAATCCACCACTGCTAAAACTCTCTTTTCTATTTTGAAGGATGTACTCTGTCGCTTTGATCTGCCTCTTGACAGATGTCGTGGCCAGTGCTATGATGGAGCATCAAATGTTGCTGGACATCTTAGTGGAGTACAGGCCCTAGTAAAGGCTGAGGAGCCAAGAGCACTATATGTTCATTGTTTCGCACATGTTGTGAACTTGGTCGTACAAGATGTGTCAGAAAAGGTTGTTATGTGCAGAAATTTTCTGAGTGAATTATCTGACATGATCACCTTTGTAAAAACTTCACCAAAACGTCTTGCTTTGTTTGAACACTTTCAGCAGGCAGAGAGCACAAATCTGAAACAATTTTGCCCCACTAGGTGGACTGTTAGAGCAGCCTCCTTACAGTCAGTGGCTTCAAATTATGGGGAGTTGATTCAGTTTTTTGAGAATGTGTCTTCTGAGGAGAGAGGAGATCCTGGGGCAAAAGCAGATGGATATGCACGAAGCTTGTTGAGATTTACTTCTTACTTCATGCTACAGTTATTGCTGATTGTGTTTGGTCGTTTGGACACATTAAACACAGCTCTTCAAAAACGTAATTTACAGTTCCATCAGGCAGAAATTCTTCTTGCTTCTGCAAAGGAGAGTATCAAGCAACTGAGGAACAACTTTGAACAGTTCTGGTCACAAACAGTCATGACTGCGAAAGACTTAGATTTAGAAAGTCCTACTGTTCCGAGATACAGAAAGCCTGCAAGACGTGTTGATGCCGGGTGTGATCCTCACCAGTTTCAGTCTCCTGAGGATTTCTACAGGAAAATCTTTTATGAAATCACTGATAACACCTACAACAGTTTACACAATCGCTTTTCCTCAGATGTGTCCCAACACATGAGCAAAATCGAAAAGTTTGCTATAGGAGAAGATGATAGTACATACATACTAAATTTTTACAAAGCTGACTTTGATGCTGACCGACTAAAGCTTCATCGGGATATGTTTTTGGATATTGCAAGGCAGCGGAACATTAAACTTTTCGGTCTTCGTGATGTAATTGATGTGTTCAGTGGAGAACAAGGGAGAAGTCTGCATCAATTACTGCCAGAATTAGCCAAACTTCTCAGAATAGGCCTTACCATTCCTGTTTCCTCCTGCAGCTCAGAAAGGTCATTCTCATGCCTTCGTAGAATAAAGACCTTTCTACGGTCAAGCATGGGACAGGCAAGGCTCAATCATGTGGCTCTTCTTCATGGACATAAAGAGATCTCTCAGGAGATTGATCTTGATGTTGTAGCGAATGAATTCATTCAAAGAACATCAATAAGAAGAAACACATTCAGTGTCATTTAGGTTCTGAGCTTTCTGAATTAATTGTTGTATCAACAAGTGGGTTGTACTTAGATGAGGCAATCTGTATTTTATTGTAATTTTTTAAAAATGTAAAGAAACAGTTTACATTGTTAATTAAAAGTTAAATTTGTGTTTCAGCTGTCTGAAGATCATTTGTTGAATCCAAATGTGTTTTGCAAGTTGACCCTGAAGAGCAGAAATTCATGCACAGGAATGCAGTCATTTCCCATAAATTTAATTATGTGATTTTTATTAATAATTTATTTTGAATGCCTGCATTTTAAGGTGGAGTTTCTAAGCAGTGTGCAAAGAAGGCTGGGTTAGCCTAGCCCAGCCAAGCCCAGGGGCATTGCGAGGGTGGTTCCCAGGGGTTCCTAGGCTCCCCTAATTTTCTGGGGAGCCCCTCCCTAAATGCCACATAGCTCCACCTCCATCGTAGTGACAATGGCCTGTGATATCACTGGATCCTCCCTATGATGTCATTGGGTCCCAGTTCTTTTAATGACTTAGCAATGCCTCTGGCCCAGCCCCAGCCCCCCCGGGAAATTGGAAAGTCTACGCCCTTGCCCATGTCCTCCAGCCATTTTCTGGTCTACCTTGTGTTCTTATATTTTCCATTACCTAACATAATAACTTTTGAAAACCCACAAGGGTTGCTGAGCACACTACCAATCTTAAGTAAAAAAAAAAAAATGGAGGAGAGAGGTTTCTATTTGCTTGGAAGAAATTATTAAGGAAATTGCTCTTAGGGGGAAAAAAACACTTTGCTTGGTTAAAACCTCCATGATTTTTGTCAGGCTCCATCTCCTGGGGGTTGAATTCCAGAGTGAGTAACCCCTCTGGTCTTCTCCGTTCTTTAAAGCATCCCCATACGTGTCTCAGCATGGGGAGGAGAGGGGTTTAGCCTTCTCTCCTCAGGCCTTGGGCCTCCCTCTGATTGCTTAGTTGTAGCTGGGCCTGTTGTTCTCCCAGGCTGCCTTGGGGTTGTGCCTAATAAAGGCTTGCCTGGAGGTAGGGCCACTGCCCATCACAGGCTCTGCCACCTTTCAAAGCAGTCATTTTCTCCAGGGCAGCTGTTATCTGTCAGCTGGAGATCAGTTGTAAAAGTAGGAGATCCCCAGGCCCCAGCAGGAGGCTGGCAACCCTATCTGCCAATGCTGCCATGTCCCTGTAGACACTTCCCTGTCTCAGAGATCCACCTTAGGTATCTCAGACCTCCCTGAATGGGCCCCAGTTTCGGAGAGGGAGATCAAAGGTATAATTAACTCATTGACTTCAGGAAAATCACCTGGGGAAGACTTGATCCCGTCAGATTTTTATAAAGCTTTTCCCACATGGTGGTCATCTGTGCTAGCCGCAGTTTTTACACAAATTAATGGCACAGGTTTAATTCCGTCTGGTTGGAAGCTAAGTATTATTGTACCCATTCATAAGAAAGGGGACAAAACAGATCCACAGAACTACAGACCAATAAGCTTGATAGATATAGCAGCAAAGGTTTATAGTAAATACCTGTTGTTTAAGCTGGATGACTGGATCTTTGAGAACCACATCATCCACCCCCATCAAGCAGGGTTTAGGAAAGGTTTTGCCACCATTGACCATTGCCTTACTCTTCATCAGTTGGCCTATGCAAGCTTAAAAGGCCCCACAAAGTCTTTATACGTGTCATTTGTGGACTTGGCCGCCGCGTTCGACTCCATTGATAGGAATAGACTATGGCAAAGACTGGCAGAACTGAATATTGATAAACGGTTGTTATTCCTGTTACATGAGCTGCACACAGACATTAGTGCCCAAATTAGAGTTGGAATGTCAGGGTCCCTAACTAACAAAATCCCAATTCATAAAGGAGTGAAGCAGGGGGGTGTTGGCCCCTCTATTGTTTAACTTATATATAAACAATATTGTTGACAGGTTATCAGGCCCACAATTCTTTCCACCTACCCTTGGGAAGCATAAAATTTCAATTTTACTTTATGCAGATGACATGGCCCTAATATCACTCACAAAAATTGGGTTGAGAAGATTATTGCAGCAACTAGGTTTATACTGTAAGGAAGAGGCCCTTAATATTAACTTTGAAAAAACCAAAGTGATGGTCTTTAGAAAAAGGGCTCAAATATCCTCCTGGAGCATACTTGGCAATTCAATAAATCAGAGTAGTACCTTTAAGTATTTAGGGATTACATTTAGAGAGAATCTGAACTGGAATGCTCACATTGCCATAGTAAAAGCATCTGCAACAAGGATTGTGGGTTCCATTCTGAAGTTTTATTATACCAAGGGAGGTTTTCTTATTGATCCTGTTATAAAACTATTTAAAAGTAAGGTCATCCCCCACCTTCTGTATGGTGCTGAGGTTTGGGGATGGAAAGAGGATATACTCACTAGCATTGAAACAATTCAAAATCAGTTTTTAAGGAGAATCTTGGCTCTTCCCAAGGGAACACCAGTTGCTCTGATGAGAGCAGAAACTGGTCTGCCTTCCTTAAGGGCGCGGGTGCATCTTGTGGTTCTAAAAGCTTGGAAGAAAATCAGAGTTGCTGGCACCGACTCTTTTAGCCAACTAGCCTTTAACTCAATGCTATCTACAGACTTAGATCGTGCCTGCTTTCTTAATAAATTACTATTGAGATATTCCATTCCCGACGACCTTCTTAGTTCTTCAACAAACAATTCAGAACTTAGAGAATGGGTATTTAAGCAGGATGTTCTGTTAGACAGACAGTTAATTCTAAATTCACAGTCTGCTACCTGGTTTAAATCATTTAAGAATGACCATTTTAGATCACCCTACCTGGTTAATATAGATAATCATAACCTCAGAGCAGCTTTTACATCTCTGTGTTTTGAATCAATGCCTACGGCCGTATTAGCTGGCCGCTATAGTAGAACACCCAAGGAACAGCGTTTATGCATTTGTGGTTCTTCTGCTATTGAGGATCTTCCCTAGGGTATATCCAACCTAGGGTAAAATTTTTCTCTGGTATTTTATCAGTTTTAAGCTCTTTCTCAGTCCCTGAGAAGACCATATTTTTGTTAGCTGATTCTAATGCTGATATATCCTATAGAATGGCTTTATTTGCCTTGGCTGCAAAGAAGATACAGGCCAACGCTGTTCTTACAGGAACTAGTTAACACTGATTTTAGTGGGTATGCTGTGTTTCACTTAACTGTTCGTATCTTTGGTTTTATACCTTTTAATTATTTTAGACCTTTTAAATATTTTAGACTTTTTAAATGTTTTAGACTATACTCAATTTTACACAATTTCCTATGTTTATAGTATTTTTCTCTGTTGGTATTTTTGGATTGTAATGGCCCATGGCTAAATACAATAAAACCTTTCATTCATTAGCTTTAGCCAATGCTGCCTGATTAGGGGGCCTGGCTTGTCCCCAGTTTCTGAGCCAATGGGCCTTCCTCTGTACTTTAGTCCCTCATCAGCCCTGCCTGATACCTGAGGCTTCCAAGCAACTTCTTGCTGACCGCTGCAATGACCAGAAAGATACTATTCTCTGAGCGTACCTTTCCTGCCTTCCCCAGCAGTTTCCACCACTTTTCTGCTGCCACGGCGCTCCAGTGCTATTCAGCCAGGCCATATGTTACTGCACTAGCCTTGCCAATGTTACTGTACTAGTCTGGCCTGGCCCTAGAGATAAAGGTGGGTGGGTGTGGGCTCCTCCCACCCTTACATTACCACATCCTCCCAGCCAGCCCCCAGAGATGTGGGTGAGTGCAGGGAGGGTTTTTGCCAGCCCTGGATAACTAGAAAGAAAGAAAGAAAGAAAGAAAGAAAGAAAGAAAGAAAGAAAGAAAGAAAGAAAGAAAGAAAGAAAGAAAGAAAGAAAGAAAGAAAGAAAGAAAGAAAGAAAGAAAATTGGCACCTAACTAGTTGGCATTCTGGACAAGAGGTAACAATGCAGAACACAAAGTGGAACGGGAGAAAATTATTTAGACTTTTTAAAAGGGTTACGATAGAAGCCATAACAAAAGATTATTAACAGGAGCTTGAGAACCACTGGGTGGAAAGTAAATTTCTGTCATGGATTTAAAAAGTATTAAAAGTGTATAGGAAGGAGCAGTGAGAACAAATGGCTAATTCTCAGCATGGAAAGAGGTTAATAGAGAAATGCCCCTAGGATCAGTAATGGCCCTGGCCTGCCACAGGACATATATATCCCTGGATCTTCATGTATTTCATATTATAATTTGTCTACTTAAGTCACTTGCATAGTTTTTAATATTCATTTTGGTTGGAACTGCCTGAATCCCTCTCCTATTGTTTCGTCTGGCTGTTTTAACCAAGGAAAATTCCTTCCCACAACTGTTAGTCAGAGAATGGTATCTTCCATAGCCATATAGGGAGAGGCCAATGCTACACTGCAACAATGTTCCTGGTGTAGTGGGGCATTCAGATCAAACTAATCCCTGGTATGTGGCTACTTCCTTTGCAGGGCAGAAGTGGCTAATAATATTTAGCCCACTATACATTTAATGTCTGAGCAGTCACTCATCAGACCAGGCTTCACAGGTTTTTGATTTCCCACTCCAGTGTGGGCTTGGACTTGTTGCTTTGGGACCAGTTTTTGCCTTCGTGCAAAAATCTTCCATCTATGGTTCTAGATCTGTCAGTAAGAAGAGAGGTTCTTTTGTCTGCTCTTCTCTGCCTTCTCTAGAGGAACATAATGGGTTCTCTGTGTGAACCAAAAGCACCCCTACTGGGGTGCCAGTAGGGTTTTCATCCTCCAGGTGGTGGCTTGGTGATCTCCTGTTATTACAACGGATCTGTACAACAGAGCTCACGTCACCACTTTGGGAGGTAGATTCTATGGCATTGTGCCCCATTGAAGTCCCTCCCCTCCCCAAACCCCGCCCTCTACATGCTCTACCCCTAAAATCTTCAGGTATTTCCCAACCCAGAGCTGGCAAGTGACAACCCTAGGTGCCAGGAACCCTTAATATGGTTGCGGTCGTGAGGCTGTGCCATTGCTTTCCCACTTTTCACCATGAAGATAGTTTCAAGTGGATAGCCATGTTGGTCTGCATTAGAAGAGGAAGATTCGAGTCCAGTGGCACCTTAAAAACCAACAAGGTTTCCAGGGTATGAGCTTTCGAAAGCTTATAGCCTGGAAATCTTGTTGGTTTTTAAGGTGCTACTGGGATCGAACCATTTACCATGTGTACCAACTCTGCTAGGACTCTTTGTTCTAACAGCTTAGTAGAGACAGCCTCTTACCCTCGTGTTTCTGCAGCAGGACAGAAGTTTGGTTTAGCCACACTGGAGTACTTTAATAAAGTTGTGACCTTTACAAATCCAGCCTGTGCATTTCATTATCCTTCTGGGGGATCCAGGGGCTATATGAAAGCATGTAGCACCTATTGATTAATGACAGGCAACTCCTTCTGGCTTGATGCGGAATTTGGCTCATCACAGCAAGCTATCTTTCCGGTGAGAAAATATTAATATGAGAAAATAGTTCAGCACCGCATTGACGTTTGTAACTTACAACATGCTCTCTATGGTATCAATAGGAGCATGGTGTTGCTTCCGAATGCTCCCATCCCTGCAAGTGGGTTTGCCGAGATCCTGCTAGGGGTGGGCATCTCTCACCCTCAGTGGGCCCTTCCCTCCACCACTTAGCTGGGTGCTGGTAGAAAAATGGGAAGGATGATAACCAGTGTCCTGAGATATACTGACATCACTTCCAGCATGACCAGGAGTGACATCAGCATGTCAGTGGCATGGTCACACATGAAGCTGCCTTACACTGAATCAGACCATCAGTCCATCAAGGTCAGTATGGTGTACTCAGACTGGCAGAAGCTCTCCAGGGTCTCAGGAGGAGGTCTTTCGTGTCACCTACTGCCTGGTCCTTTTAACTGCAGATGCTAGGGACTGAACCTGGAACCTTCTGCATACAAAGCTGAGGCTCTTCCATTGAGCCAGAGCTAGGGTTCCCAGGTTCCCCCCAGGCACTGGTGAGGTGTGGGGGGATAGAGTTGCTAGCTCCAGGTTGGGAAACTGGAGATTTGGGGATGGAGACTGGGTAGGACAGGAACCTCTGTGGAGCACAAGGCCATAGAGTCCACCATCCAGAGCATCCATTTTCTCCGGAGGAACTGATCTCTGTAGTCTGGAGATGAGCTGTAATTCTGGGGAATTGCCAGTTCCCATCAGGAGGCTGGCATCCCTAGCCACAGCCCCTCCCCAGTGAGCCTCTCCCCAGTCCTCAGTGTTGTGCTGGCAACCCTACCTGAAAGCCCCACAGCCTTTGCAAAGCTTATGTGTGGAAGGGTACATAACACAGTCAACATGTATATGTAAAGGATGCATCTCTTTGAAAGCATCCCCATTGCAATATATTCCTACATGTGAAAAATGTCAACTACCCTCCTCCCTGATGTGGAATCTCTTTACACGTAGGGAGAATTTGATATGGAGACACTCTTGAGCAACTGATAAGCAGGATCTGCATTTCTGAACAAGCTCTTTCTCTGCAAGTTTAGGAAACGAGGCAGTGATTTGAGTACAATGTATCACTGGAACGAATTCAGAAGGGTTAGCATTGCAGAAATCTGAGACCAAGCTGAAACACAGCATAATCTTAATTTAACTTAACATGGAAGCTGATATGGAAGTTGGAAGAAAGGATTTTTATAGCTGCATTAACTCACTTCTCCAGCAGTGATTCTGGATCCAATCTGTTAACCAAGTCAGCAAGAATCAGTAAAACCCCTTTAATGGTGGGTGTCAGTGGAACCCCATCAAATATCTTCAACATCTTCACCTTCCAAACTAGTATTACCTCTGTTTTGTCAGGATTTCATTTCAATTTGTTCAGACTTAGCCATTTAACCATATCAGACCCCATCACCAGAGATATAGAACTGGGTGTTATTAGCATATTGATGACAACCAACTTCTAAACTGTGAATGCTTTGCCCTAAGGCATAGACATTGGATAGCTTGAGAGATGGACAGATAACTGCCTCTTTGAATGGTTAAGTTTATGACCTTGCCCTAAAATGACATGATTTGTTTTAGAAGAAGACTGTTGTACAAGATATTTTAGTTGCTCTTCATATTAAAGTTGGTTTAAGCCATCCTTCATGCTGATAGTCTTTTACCTGTCCAGATATGTTACAGAGACAAGGGCATGGACACTTTATCATACAACTTTCTTCCCAAGCAATCAAAAATCTTTAATGATAACACCACTTCCTTTCTATCTTCTATCCCCAAAGCCAACTAGATATCTCCAAAACAAATACCACCTAATATGTTGTCAAAGGCTTTCACAGCCGGAGTTCATTAGTTGCTGTAGATTTTCCGGGTTGTGTGGCCGTGGTCTTGGCATTGTAGGACCTGATGTTTCGCCAGTAGCTGTGACTGGCATCCTCAGAGGTATATCACAGAAAGATGGAATACCTTGACACAGAGACTACTCCATCTTTCTGTGTTATACCTCTGAGGATGCCAGTCACAGCTACTGGCAAAACGTCAGGTCCTACAATGCCAAGACCATGGCCACACAACCTGGAAAATCTACAGCAACTAAATACCACCTACTTCCTCACTTGACTTTGTTCCTGTGCAGTTGTGGATCTCAGATGCAAAGACAGCCAGGAAAGAAGTTAGGAGACTGAATTATCTGTACAATGACCAAGGGCAATAAAGGAGCAATGCAGCATTGCAACAGATGATCAGATTCTTTGTGGTCTGTACTCTTAACATGTTTTGAACACATTCAATACTTGTTTATCTGAGATCTTTTCTAGAGAGAAAATACTTTCTGAATTTGATGTGCTTACGTAGTCCAGAGACCAACCTGAGACTGCTATGAATTCAGAGTGAGAAAAAAATTCCCCATTAGAATCAAAGTCTCTCTATGACTTCTGTCCAGCAAAATAGCTTATCTAAAGGTAGAACAAATCCAAGTATGGCTACTCCAGACTATTTAACTGGGATGGCAGAACTAGGCATCACTCTTTCCCATAGTTCCTGTTTCTCAATAGGGTTTTGGCTCACAATTTTCTGAGCAATGCAACTTCCCTTGTCTCGTTTAAACAAAATGTCATCATCATCTGCATTTTTTGGCCTCTCTTGCCCTGACTAATTACCATAACTCTTGTTTTACAGAAGCAGTTCATTAAGAAGTAGAACAAGTGCCAACCTCTTCCTTTGATCTTCTAAGCTGGCTGTGGTACCATTAAACCAATTTTTCTGTAAACAGAACAGACTACAAGGCAGCATTGTCAGCATCCTTTGTTCTTACCTGGCTCAAAGTAATCAAATATACAGCAGGGCAAGAAAACAGGTAAGTCAAATGTTAGCTTCATGGCTGACCAGAAAGATAAGCTTATTTATGGCAACTTTAAAGCAAAATACTGATTCTCTCTCTCTCTTTTTTTAAAAAAAATAAAAATAATAAACAGTGGGTTGCAGTTTAAGGTGCTGAGGACATGTTGATTCTTAGATAGGCAGCAGATCTTAGAATAATTTTCCTGATGGTTATGGGACTTCCACAACAATGCTAAAAATAAAATGGAGTGCTGGGACATCTTCAGTTCTTACAGGGGCATAAACTAATGTGAACTCAAATCCACAAACATTTATGACACAATAAAAGGTACCACAATAAATAATTTTGGTTGTGTCACAAAGGATTAAAAACACTTCTAGGGGAAAAAAAATAATGACTATATGTGAAAGCAGTGTTAAAATGTACAGAGTGGATTTCCTTATGAGTCTACTAGATGTTACATCTTTTCACAGGGAGGAGCTTTGGCTCAGTTACACATCATCTGCTTTTCGTGATGAAGGTTCCATGTTCAGTGTTTGGCCTCTCCAGTTAAATTAAAGGGATCTAGTACATGTGAGAGAGATCTGCTTGAGACCCTGGACAGTCAGTAGACAATACTGACTTGAGTACACAGTACTGACCTTGATAGATCAATGGCCTGGCTCAGTTCAAGGCAGCTTTGTGTATTACCACTAATGGGATTTGTGTTCCTTGGTGTAGAAGAGTTGAAGAAGAGTAATTTTTTAATACCCCACTTTTCTCCACCCCAAGGAGTCTCAAAGCATCTTACAATCACTTTCCCTTCCTCTCCCCGCAACTGTCACCTTGTGAGGTAGCTGAGAGAGTTCTGAGAGAACTGTAACTAGCCCAAAGTTACTCAGTATGCTTTATATGGAGGACCAGAGTATCAAACTCAGTTCTCTTGATGAGAGTCCACCACTCTTAATCACTACACCACGCTGGCTCTCAGCGTGTAAAATTACATGGCTTTAAACTATTTTCTGTCATAACCCAGATACATCTGTGGAAAGAGGCACACCACTGTCAACTTATTCAAGCCCAGGATACAGAAACCAGTGACAGAATGTCCTCCTCACAGTTCACTTCAGGAAACGTATCCTTGCAAAGCAAGGGGGAGGGACTGCTGGTGTATAAGGCTTATTGTGGAACTTTACAGCCTCTCATTCATTAGGTCAGATATACCCGAGATTTTCCTCTCAAGGTTCCTGGGATTTGTAATGCTAGTTGCCTCTTGTGAAATATATTCATGCCCTAATATCCCTGTGACCTCTGGAACTGGAGCCAATGGATAGTGATTTTGTTAGGCATGTTTAATGCATTTACTTATGCTGTTTTCCAGAACATTTTTTATTTAGTCTGCATTGTTTTCCATGAGCAACTGAAAGAAGGAAAATGGCCACCACAGGTAGATGGATAGGTAATTTTTATATGTAGAATCTAATAGTTTATCTGTGGCCCATGATACACAAGTGCTTTAATAACACTGATATATGACAAAACTATTCTAGCGATGGGACTTAATCACTTTGAAAGCAAAGCACCTGATGATAAAGAAGTATGCTTGAGGTCTGCCTTAAAATCTACAAGTTTTAAGAGCGATAAATAAATTTTATGAGCTAAAAGGCTATAGAGACGTGATAAGCATGCAAGGTAGTGAAAGAAAGGTGAACATCAGTTGATGGAGAATTTACAGTATCTGTCTAAAAGTAAGGACACTCACTAAGTAATATAAGGTATTTCTGTTGATATATGTGCTTTATTGATTTCATGGGGTTATAGTTGACAATACAGGGCTCTAAATAACAAGCTGCCCAGCTAATACAAGGGACTGAAACCAGAGATAGCCTGGAGCTTCACATAGAGCAGAATCAGATGGGGACTGGGTGGCAGAATGCTGAAATTGTATGGTGTTGTTTCAGCCCAAGCAGTTTGTGTGTTCTCCAAGAGTGCTGACCTCATTCAGCTACCATGTTATTCCACCAACTATATTTTTGTATGGGAAAGAAGTTTTCTTGATGATCATTCAAAAATCCCCCCCCCCAAGTCTGAAGTGGTCTAATTTCAGCCAGAGGAGAGGTTACATTAGTTAAATGAGAGAACCTAAGGAGGCAAAGTGTCACTGATGCAGCAACACTGATGCAAGAACATCACTTCTGAGCAATAATCCGTTTTCTTCCACTATTCAGTTGCAGAGTTCTCAACCTCCAGATGGGGCCTGTAGATCTCCTGGAATTACAGCTGATCTCCAGACTACAGAGGTCAGTTCTCCTGGGGAAAATGGCAGCTTTGGGGGGTGGATGCTATGCTATTCTACCCCATGAAGGTCCTTCCCCTCCTCAACCCCCATTCTTCCTAGGCATTTCCCAACCCAGAGTTGGCAACCTTAAATGGGCAGGGGTGGGAGGCTGCCCACTACAGGCAGGCAACTGACAGCCATATGTCATCCACCACTTTGAGATGCTACTGGAAAAGCTGGCGAGAGAACCAGGACTGGAGTTGCAGTGGAGGAAACAGCAGATTTGCATTGATCAAAATGTTGGTACTTTTAGACCATGCTGACAGCAGAACAAAATGGGGAGGCGGGGGGGACTTGGGGACTGAGCTTTGAACACCTTTACAATGTGTTTACCAGGATCATCCACATGTATGTTTAAAGAGCTTAAAATGTACATCAAAAGGCACACATTTGTTATCTTTCCCCCCAAAAAACATAATCACATCTGAAGCTATGAAAGATTTAAGGGAGCCTTTGTATAATGACGGATAGAGCTGAAATTAAATAAACCCAGTGAATTTTATTTATTTTTTATTATAAACATATTTTAAGACCCGACAGGACTTGTGGAGTGCCCCTATTTTTATTTATTTATTTATTTATTTTACTATCAAATGGAAGTAAAACAACAGTTTATTGTGGCAATACTTCATACTGGCCTACTTCTGTAAATTGTCTCTAAGCTCTAGGGTAAATACAAGAACATTCATGTTTTTAAATTGGATACCAAAGCGCTTTCTACGCTGTAGCATAAATTGCTACATGGAGGCTATCAGATATGTTTAAACATATTGCCGTTCAGCAAATTGCAAGCAATGTTGAGCTTGCTTTAACTTTACTAGCTATAGTCCCTGGTTCAGTTAAATATTTTCAAATGCTACGAGGTCAATGAGACGTCAGGGAAGGAAGGGCTCTTTCCTATGGGCTGCGGATGTCCAGTCCTCATCCAGATGTTATTGCTGGTGTAACAAAGCACAAAGTGAGGCCATAGATGCTGCACCCTTGCCCTTTGCTCTCTCTCATCCTTTTGGCCACCTACCTACATTAATGGACAAGATGCAGGCAGGCAAGAGGGGAGATGGAAGAACAGGGCAGTTAAAACAGTGATGGGCTCTCATCGTATTTGTGGCAATTTCAAGATTCACCAAAAATTTATGCTATTATTCCTTAGATAAACACTTTCCTGCTGCTTCTCCAATAAGAATGCCCCAGGGAGGATTCCAAATGAAGGTACAATAAAATCACAGGTTAAAACAATCAAAGAGTGCAAATTTACCAAGTAAGCATAACATTTAAAATCTACAAGAATTTTAAAAGATCAGCAGGACAAAAAAGATAATCAACTATATGACTATAAGAGAACTACGGAAGCACAACAGAACCAAAATCTATAGAGAGTTGCTGGTTTCTTTAACAAGGGAAAAGCCATTAAATTTGTGGAATTATAATGATGTTTGAGCCAGGCCTAGGACACCAGGTTGCCCTTGCCAGTACTCAATAGGGGAGCAGAGGAAAATAAGGAGTCTGAAACAGCATCCCACAATATCACTCCCAACTGCATCACTGGAAGTGACACCACAGTGTCACAGGGTGCTTTAGGATTTCCCCTTCCCCAAAACTCTGTGGTTTTTACCACTGAGTTTTGGGGAAATCCTAAAGTACCCCCATGTTACTTGGGTAAGTCCCCCCTTCCAGAATCCCATCCATACCCAGGCCCCAAAGTAGTTATTCCCCCCCCATCAAACTAATTGGTTCAGATAGCTTCCATATTTAGAGTCTTATGACCTGACCATGGCCCTAAGTGACAAATTTTTGATAGTTCCTGGAAATTGTGCAACCACTAATAGCAGGCAGTAATCACATCACTTTAGAGATGTATCCTTCCTAACACTCTAGAGCAAAGAGAGGGTAAAATGGACCTGTGCACTGCAATGACCAATCCAGCCATGATGCTGCGGGAAAACTGTTTTCCTTTATTGTGTAAAAGCAGACACAAGGCATAAATAAATGAAGCCCTTCAGGGATGATCACTGCACAGTTGCCCAGTTCAGTGCTGAAGTCAAGTAGTGTCTTAGAACCTGGAGATGAGCACCAAAGACCTTGCTTTTTGAGGAAGGGCTACAAAGGGAGAACCAGCCAACACTTATGAGACGTTCTGCATCCTACAGATAAAACTTGAGCATTCATATTTAGAAGTGGCCCCCAAAATTCCCGACTGCACAATCAGCATCACCCCTGACCAACGCAATATCTCAGTGTTTTGGATTAAGCTTCAGTTTATTGCCTGTTGTCCAGCTTTAGGTACCAGTTTAGGACAACCCTTACCGCATGTGAGTCAAAGATTCAAGCTGCAAATTCAAGGACAGAACATCCTTGAACACATAGAGTTTCCTTATACTGATCATTGGTCTATTGCTATACCTGATGGCAGGGATTGAACCTGGGACATTCTGCATGCAAAGATGATGCTCTGCCACTGAGCCATGGCCTC